>JAJLYQ010000015.1:0-600000 GCA_022984935.1 Hypoxylon sp. NC1633
TTATAAAAAAAGGTCCTTTTTTTTTTAAAAATAACTGTTTTTTTTCGTTCGTAAAGGCATTTTAAAACCTTTATTTTTAAATGTTATTTAAAGTTATACGGGAAATTTAAAAGGTTTTTTTTTTTCGTTAAGTTAAATATTTTTTTTTATAACAGTTTAATATTATATTTATTAAGTTTATTAAAGGTATTAATTTAAATATTTTTCTTTCCTTTAATATAATAAATTTAAAAGTTAAATTTATTTAAAAACTTTTTTTATTATTATTATTAAAGGGATAATTTTTAAGTTATTATAAACGTTTTTAAATTTTTATAATTAAAGTATATAATAAGTAATTCCTTAATTTTATTTATATATAAGTTTTAATATTTAAAAGCTTTAATAATTATAAATAATTTTTTATTATAAATTAAGTATTAAAATTTAAAGTTATAAAAGGCTTAAAAAAATAAATAATAAGATACTATTTTTTATTATTTTCCTTTTATTTTAAAGTAACTTTATATATTATTTTTAAGGTATTAATATATATTTATTTTTTTTTAAAGTTTAATAAATAATAAATAAGGTTATTAATTATTAACTTTTTTAAATATTTAAAAAACTTTTTAGCTTTAATTATAAACTAAAAAGGTTAATTTTCCTTTTATATAATATTTATAAAAAGGATTATAATTTTCTTAAATCTTTTAATTAATTTTTTAATAAAATTAATAAATTTATAAAAACTTTAAACCTTTTAAATAAAAGTAAAATTTTTTTATTTTTTAACTTATTTAATTTTTTCTTTTTAAATTTTAATACTTTTTAATATAATAATAAATCTTAAGTAATTAATCTTTTATTTTTATTATTAACACTTTTTAAATTTTATAATTATTTTATAATTTTTTAAAACTTAAAAGATTAATTTTTTATATTTAAAATACTTTTTATAAGTGTTAAAATAAATTAAAATATTATTAATATAAATAAAAATAAAAATATTAAAATATTTTTATAAAATTATTATTATTATATGTTAAAATATAATAAAAGCATTAATAAAGTTTTAAAGTATTATTAAATATTTAAAGTGTTTATAAAACGTTTTAAAAGTAGTTTTTTATTTTTTACTTTTAATTATTTATATTTTATAATAGTTATTTATTATATTAAAAATAATAAATTAATAAGTTTTATTAATATATTCTTTTATATTATTAAATAAGGTTAAAAGATACCCGTTTTTAATAGTTATATTATTTAAGAAATAATAATTATAAATTATATAATAAATTAAGTTTCCGTTTTTATTTTTTTTTTAAATATTATTTAGTTTTAATTTAAGTACTATAATTATTAAGTATTTAATAAAGGATTTTAAATTTTAAATAAATTTTTATATTAAATTTTTATAAATTTATTTTCGTAAAGCTTTTTGTTTTTTTTATTTTAGCTTATATATAAGTTTAAAGTGTAAATATTATCCTTTTTTTAAAAAGATTTTATAATTATATATAATATGTTTAAATAGTTTATTTAAAATTAATTACTTTTTTTAAAATATTACGTTAAACTTTTTTTTAAATTCTTTAAGTATATTTTATAATTAATTAAGTTTAACTTTTTATTTTATTAAATATATTATAATTTTATTTATTAAAGTAATAAATTTAAGTAAATATAAAGTTATGTTTACATTAATTTTTTATTAATTTATAATAACTTTATTTAAAATTAAACTTTTAAGTTTATTTTATTAAATGGTTTAAGCTTATTAATTAATTATAAAATTATTAATAATAAACTAAAATAAACTTAAAAATACCTTATTATTAATTTCGATAATATTAAAAAAAATTATGTTAAAATGTTTATAAATTAATATGTTAAAATTTATAATTTCTTTATATATATAATTATTATTATATTTTAATAATTTTTTATTAATAATTTTTATTTAATATATTTTTTTTTATTTTTATAAAAAATGTTATATTTATTTATAAAGTAAAAATTAATATAATAAAGTTAAGAATTTAAATTAATTATTATTTTAAACTTTTTTTTTTATTACTTTATAATAATAATTAAATTTTTTTTTAAATATTATAATTTTTAAAATGATTTAAGTATTAAAATTAAGTTTATTATTTTTAAAAATATATATTATTTAAGTTAAGATTTAATTTAAAGCCTTTTTTTATTATATTTAAATATTATTTTTTTTACTTTTAAGTTTTTAAAATTAATTTTAAAGGTTTATAAAATTTTAAATAAGCTTTATTTAAACATCTTTATACTTTAATAATTAAATAGTTATTTTTTAAACTTTTTATTTATTATATACCTTATATTATATTTACAAACATTCTTTTTAAATAATATATTTATAAGTATAATTTTTAAACCATTTAAAATATAGTTTAACCATTATATATTTTTTTATATATTAAATTAAAACTTTTTTTATTTTATTTATTTAATATAAAATATTTAAATAATTAATTTTTTTAAGTTAAAACCTAGTTTTAAACTTATTTATTAAATATTAAAAGTAAATGTTATAGTAATAAAATAATTATAAAAAGAATATATATTTAAAATGTTTTAATTATTTAATTATATTAATTTTTTAAACTTAAGTGGATTTTTTTTATAAGTGTTAAAAATATTATAAAAAATTATAATAATTGTATATTTTATTTATAAACCACTTTAAAATTATAATTCATTAATTATAATTAAAATATCGTTTTTTTAGCTAATTTTTTATTATTAAAAAAAGTTAAGTTAATTAAATATTTCTTAAAAATAATACTTCGTTAATCTTTTATATATTTTTTATATATAAAAGGTTTTTAAGTTAAATAATTTTATACTTATTTTTAAAATTATATTTATTAATATAATTTATTTAAATTATTATTGCTTTTTTATTTTATTGTTATTTTTATAATAAAATTAATAAAAATTAAGGTTAATATAATTAATAATTAAAACATTTTATTTATAAAAAAGTAATAAAAAAGGTTTTTTAATTTTTTAATTAAACTTTTAATATTATAATTTCATTTTAAATAATCTTTTATTTATTATAAAATTTTATTAATTTTTTTATCCATTATATTATATTAATTATTATTAAATTTTACATTATTAATATTTTTATTAAATATTAAATATAAGTGTAAATTATATATAATTAATAAATAATATATACATCCTTTTATAATGGTTTTTTTATTTCGTTTTAAATTTAAGTGTAAATAATATAATTATAAATATTTTAATTAATTTAATTATTTATGGTAATAACATTTTTTATTATTTTATTAGTTATTATTAAATAAAATGTAAAAATTATTATCTTTTTTTTTTTTAATAAATTAAGTAGTTATTTATAAAATAAGTTATTTAATAAAAATCCTTATAAAAATATTAAATTAAAAGGATTCCTTTTTTATTATATTAATAGTTTAAGTAAAAATTACTTAATTATTATTTTTAGCTTTAATTTTTAAGATTTAAAACTATTTTTTTTAAAACTTTTACATTAACTTTTATAATGTTTTTTTTAATTATAATTATAATATTTAATTTAATTTAAATTTTTATAAGGCTTAAAAAATCGTTTAATTATAATTTAATTTATATTTATAAATTTAAAATGTATATTATAAAAAATGTTTAAATAGTATTTATTGTTTTTTTTTCGCTTTTTTTATTAAAATAAATTAATTTTTAGTATTTTTTTTTTTAATTTATATTAAAATTATTAATTATTAATTTTAATAATTAACTTAATATATTTATTAAAATCCTTAAAATAATTTTTTTTATAAATCTTGTTTTTAACTTATTATTTAAGTTTTTAATAAAAGTAAATAAAAAGTTTTTTATTAAAGATATTAATTTAAACAGTTTATTTTTTAAAGTTTATAATATATTTAGCAATTAATTTAATTTATTATAAATTAATTAAGCATTATTTAATCATTTAAATTTTATTAAGGTTGTTATATATTTTTTGAAATTTATTAATAAAATATTTAAAACTTTTAAAAATTTTAACGGTTTTAAGTTGTTTTTTTTTACCTTTAATATTTTTTAAGTAATTTTTTATAATAAGCTTAAACTAAATTAAAGTATTTTTAATAAAAAATGTAATTATTATTAAAATTTTTTACTTTTTTTTTTAATAAAAGATTTATAAAATTTAAAGTAAACTTATATTTAAATAATAAAACCGTTAAAATTTTTAAAGTTATTATATAATTATAAAGTTTTAAATTTAAATCCTTTAAGTTAAATAATTTTAAATTATTTCTTAAGTTATTTAATTTTATTTAAAAAGGTTTAAATATAAAAAAAAGGGGTATTAATTTAATTTAATATAATATAATTAAGTAACACTTTTTTAATAAGTTAATTAAATATTTTTTTATTAATAAAAAATAAATCTTTTAAATTAAATAATAATTAAGTAAATTCTTTTATAAGTTAAGTTACTTTTTTTTTAAAAGATTTAAATTTTTAGATTTTGGATTTTTTTGATTTATTTTTTAATTTTTTAAATTTATTATTAATAAATCTTTTTTTAAGAAAAGAAAACTGCTTTAAAAAAAACGGTTATAATAATAAATATTTAAAAAAAAAATAGGTATAAAAGTGTTATTATTTATATTACTTTTAAATTTTAAATTAATAAAGGATTATTAATTAAAAAATAATTAAAATGTTATAAAGTTTATTTATATTAAAATTTTAATTTAAAAATAATAATAATAAAATATTAATTTAAATATATATATTAATAAAAGCTTATAAAAAAGGTATAATACCTTTTAAATATTTAATAATAAATAAATGTTTAAATTAATTATTATTAAATTATAATTAATATTTTTTAAAAGGACACCATTTTATTTATATTAAACTTTATATATAAAAGATATTAAAGTAAGTTTAATAATTTTAACGTAAAAATATTTTTTTTAAAATTAATGTATTTATTATAATGTTTATAAATATTAATAAATATTTATAAATATTAATTAAAATTAATAAATATTAATAAACATTAATTAACGTTATTAATATTATAAAATATACTTGTAATTTTAAATACTTTTTAAAATTTTAAATTAAAAATACTTTATTTTAATGTAGTAACCTTTTTTTTAAACTGCTTTTTTAAGCCACGGTTTTTTATAAAAGCGTATATAATAATTCTTTATTTAAAAAAATCGCATTATTTAACCTATTTAAAAAGACCCGGTCTTATTAAAATTAACTTTAAAGCTTTTAAATAATACCTTTATAAACGAAAAAAACATTTTAATTATAATTATAAAAAAATAAGTTTTAAGTTATTTTAAAGCTTTTATAATTTATAATAAAACTTTATATTTAAAATTTTTATTATAATTTTATTAATAATTTATATAAGTTTTTAATTTTATTAACGATTTATATAAATTTTTAATTTTACCGATAATTTATATAAATTTTTAATTACATTAATTTTATTAAAATAAACATTTAAAAATTAAATAATTTAAACTTTAAATTATTAATTATTAAATAAACATTATATATTAATGTAAATTTAATAATTTATAACTTAATTATTAAACGATATTAAATTATATTTTTTTTTCGGCATTAAAAAGATATTATATTAAATGTAATAAATATTTATTTAAAAATAAAATTTTTATAAAATATTTCACTTAAAAAATCTTCCTTATTTTTAAATAAAAAAATATTTATATTATATTTATATAATTATAAAAGCCTTATTTCTTTTATATATTTTTTTATATTCTTTTAAAATATCTTTATATATAACTTTTCGGTTTATAAAAAAATGTTAAAAATATAATAATACCACTAGGGCCTAGGCTCTTAGGCCCTAGCCAGCTCCACCTCTGATTAGTTATATAAACCTTACCACTGCTACAGCATACCTGTAGCTCCTAGTTTTTTCTACACACACAAATACCACTACATTCTACATGTTCATTAGCTGGCATGGCAAGAGTTGTAGCGATGATAGAAGCGAAGTGAGCCATGATAATATTGATCAGGTTGATGGAAATGCCTTTGATGTTGAATTGGTAGGTTGATTATTGGGGTTGTTAAAGTCACGGAGTTAGTTGTGTTGGTTGAAGTTATCGATCGAGGCTGCTCAAGCTATTTAGGACTGGGGGCCCTTTTATAACCGAAATTGCATGCAAAAGACGCCATCATCGACGCTTTTCTCTGTTTCCTCTTCCATGACATAACCCTCTCATGGCTGCCGGAAAGCCCTACTCTACCACGCCAGAAGCACGAAGTTATAGTGGCGACGCATAGCGCTGCTAGTTCAGCAATAGGATTAGGCAAAGTTGTAGATCGTGAAATTTACACGACTAGAAAACCCCAGCGATGCAAAGAAATTACATCATGATTCGATTCTTAGAGGGTTGACTTGTAAGGATGTCTCGGGCCGGCTTATGTGATGTAATATTGTTTTTGGCTCAGACGAGTTGCGGCTGCGATCACTGCCCTCACTAGAAGGACGTATGTATAGGTAGGCATGCAGGTATTGTGTTACGTGGTGCCCTCGTGGATTGGATAATACAAATACATCACGTGGTAAAAACCTATCACGTTGTTCCAGTAAGAAGGTGAGGTAGGTAGTGTTCTAAAAGACTATATTTGGTCCACGTTCAAACAAAGTTTTGCCCTATTATAATAACGTGCATGGTCCCGGGTCCAGGAAGATGACGAGGTGGCGACGGTGATGCCGGTACTTCTCCTCGTGGCATGCACCCGTCGATGGAGCTAACTAACAGTCTGGGTGCTATATCAATAGCCATGTGACATGAATAGTAGAACTCCGGGTCTAAGTATTCGACTTGACAAGTTGCCGTCCTGGCTGTGGAAGCCCAGTTGCCAGCTCTCACAACAGACATTCCAACGCTCAACGTGTGACCTCAGGAGAAAGTAGCATAGACACTGATCCCGAAAACACTGATTAACTGGATTGTGGGGTAAGACGCTTCTGGAATGTCGTCCCAGATCGATGCCAAGCCCTGAGAACCAATCTGCGAGAAGAAAAGAACAGCTACAAAAGCCGTCCCTCTTGGAGATAGCATCGTCATATCGCAATACTATATGTAGATTAGAGTTCTTGGACGTTACATATGACGGCGGCTGTCCATTTAAGCTAAGGTGGGCATCGCAACCATTCGTGGGATCTAGAGTCTAGGGGTTGGCTAGATCGGTGATGGTGGCGAACTACCCAAGTGGAGGAGATTTATACCCCAGACGAACGAGGGTGGATCGACAGCGTATGACGTCCCAATGAAGAAATGCTCGAACCTTCGAGCGAATTGATCTCGAGGTTTTTAATGGGGTGGGGTATAATATGGAATGCTCGTTTCTCTCGCGCACAATCGCAACGTCTGACATCGAACATAAAGTCATTTTGTCACGCGATGTCAGGAGATGGACGGCACCCCCCTGGAACTCAACGCGACTATATAGGCCAGTTGGATTCCTTCGACTCCTGAAAAACTTGACCTAGGATAGTATCAAATCATCTACTAAGAAGTAGTTATCAACATCAACACAAACCTTCAATCATCAACAAACAACTTCAATCATGTCTGCAGACGGTCACGGACTACCAGACATCGCCATCGTCGAGGCGCACGACATGATCCATCACGCGGAGCAGGAAGAACATGAGCACGAAGCCGCCATGAAGCGCGGACTTCCCGACGAGGCCGCAGAGGCCGAGTACGACTTGATACACGGCGCCGAGGAACGAGCCGCTCGAGCTGAGGTACTGTCCCGCAAGACAAGTGTCGCAAGGCTGCGACTGAACCAACTGCTGACATCTCAACAGAGGCGCAGACATTCATTGACCAAGGTCAAGAGGACCTTGGAGAAGCTTATCCCCGGGAGACATTGAGCTTTGAGTCTCTGTGAGGACGTCGTGTCAGGTGCTGTACGATATATCATTGCGACTGATTTTGATGATATCCTATTTGCGTGCAGATTGAAGTTGTCTGAGGACACTGTATCAAATGAGACAATTTTATTCTTGAAATAGTTCATTTAATTATACCCCTGAAAGACATCAGGGGTGCACTCTCTCCTAATTCTCAAGTGCTCTTTATGCCGTGAGCTTTGAACTGCTGTGATCATGACATTACCCGCGGTACTCTTCAGGGATGTTATATATGAGCCAGACTTGGGATAATCTCCTATAACGGGATTGTTGGGAAGTGAGGAGTATTACCACAGCGGTAGGGAGGTTATCACTTTTACCTACGTAGGTGTAGTCTAGTTCACGTTACATTACTGGAGTATAGTTATCATGACCAAGTACAGGACATTATGTAATAGAACAATACAGAAAGCCACTCGACGTCATGAATGCTCTGGAATTGGAACGAAGAAATTCGCCTCCGAACTACTTTATATGAACCGTTTCTCCCGATACTCTGCTACGAGTCTGGGGTTTAGGCTATTATAGTACGATGTATGCCACGACATCACGAGATATGAACGGCTCTCGCCCAATCAGGACGGATAACCCCGCACGTTCAGATTCGACTCCTGATGCACGGGAAAATACTACCCATTGATATATGTAGTATGGTATGGCATCATGTGTGTTGCTAGTTGGAGGTTGACCAAGTGATCTATCGTGCATTGGCAAGGTGCGGTTAGCTTCAAAATCGAACCCCTTAGATCGAGAGGACATTTCCGCAACGTGAGTCTGAGCGAGTGGCACCTTGCTCTTTACCGTTCTCAGAGGAATATCAAGAAACATGGCCACGGCTGTAGCGACGACTCGGTCCCTTCACACGTTCGAAGCACTCGGAGAGGACTCGATACAGACGAATCAGACTCAAAGACGCTATGATGTCCCAACCATCATCAACTACTACAAGGACCCGGGCGATGGCTCCTTGCCGATGCCCATTGTGATTGCCGAGTGAGATAAGCATCCTGATATCCTAGAACCACGTCAGAAGATCGAAAAAAGAGCTGATGGGAGCCCAAGCAACACTGTCAAGAACGAACGCCCACACGTCCCGCAACAGGTCATCGTACGGGACGTAACGGGCGAGGAAGCAAAGTACACGCTCGACGAACAGGGCTTCCAATTCGTACGCCACACAAGCAAGCTGAGTGGTCTTAGTGCATTCCAAGACGACGACCTCGTCAAAGCAGAATACTATGCGGAATCGGTGCAGCTGCTGAAAGACCTGTAAGCATATCACCTCCCCCCTCCTTCCCCCTACCCCATCGAGGATGTGGCCTCGTGCCATCTCCTTATGAGGTAGCCAGCAAGACTAACGGCGTCGAACGAACAAACAGCACGGGCGCATCCCGCGTGTTCATATTCGACCACAAGACGCGGTGCGGCCCGTCCAACTGGCACAAGCTGGGCAAGGGCAACAGATCGTCGCGCGGCCCCTTGCTGCGCGCGCACGTAGACCAGTCGTACGCCGGCGCCGAGCTCGTCCTGCGCCGCTGGTTCGCAGACGAGGCGGACGAACTGGTGAAAAAGCGATACCAAATCATTAACGTGTGTTTGCGTTTTCTCTCCACTCCCCCCCGCCTCTTTTAGTCTTCGTTTCCTTGCCTCACTCCTGTCTCCCCCCTGATCCTTCCCCCTTTTCCCAAGCCCCTCCACATCCTCTCGCAAGTAAACTTACCAGCACATAACTGCAAAATACGCCTTACCAGTCAGCCCACAAGCTAACTCCTCACCCACACCCACAGATCTGGCGCCCCATTCGACCCATCCACAAGAATCCGCTGGCGGTAGCAGACGCCCGGTCAATCGCAGACACGGACCTGGCGGCGGCCGCAATAATCTACCCGGCGGACCGAGACGAGACATGGACGATCCGGCCGGCCGTACACCATCGGTGGCACTACAAGCGCGCGCAGCGGCCGGACGAGGTGCTGCTGATCAAGTGCTTCGACTCAGATGTGGGGGTGCCGGCGCGCCGCGCGCCCCACAGCGCCTTTGATGACCCGGCCGCGGCCGACGCCGAGGACAGGGAGAGTATCGAGGCGAGGGCGCTGGTTTTCTACGATTAGATCATCTTGATAGACTTTAAGAGAGCATAATAGCTTTGTTACCAGCCTTGCTAGGGAGGATCGTGCTCGATTCTCAGAAATCTATGCTGAGTGGAATCGAGCATGCCCAAGGCTGAGGATCGCTTCACTTATGTACCTAGGTCAACTTTGGGCCAGTCTATATGCATCACGGAAATAAAAGGATATCCAATGGATGATTATAGTGCAGATTGACGGACATTGTACCGATATGAGATATCACTCTGGACCTTGCAAATTGGAAACATGGTGAAGAAAGAAGTAGGGCTGTAGTGATAGAGGCCAAGTCGGCATTGACGTAGGGCCAGTGTGGCAAAAGCTTATCGATAAGTACGCTCCAGCATCTGATTGATGCATAAACCTCAGAAAGTCAACAATAGCAAGTCCACCAAACCAACACACCTGGTATTTTACCTGTCATACCGCTTTAGACTCTTAAGTTTCGGGGTTTTGTCCACACATATGGCCTGGTAAGGAACTAGGTACTCCTATAAATGTCAATGATGCCGCCATGTCGCTTCTGCAGTCTAACACAACGGCGGCACGCTCACGATCGTTACGCGTCCCTGCCAAAACTGCCCTGACCGCTCCTCAAACTGCGTCCGCTACGACAACAACTCTGCTACCCAGCTCTACCTCTAACGTTTCTCTATTCCTCACGAACCTGCGACTGCTCGATCTTGACCTCGAGCCGGATTGGCCTGGCCTTACGCTCACAACCTTCTCTGCGAAAGATGCTGCCGGCGGGCAGAAGAAACGGATCCAATGCGTAGAATGGGCTTTATACCAGCTATTCACACTGTGGGATTATGACGAGACCCAAAATGTAAGTGCATAGAAACCATGTCTCATGTAAACATATTAATACTCTGTAGAAACTGCGTCCATTCTACCCACCTCTGGACCAGGTCCAATCCATCAACCTCCGAGCTGCTCTCCTTCGCGGCCTCGAACAAGCCAAGAAAATTGGCGTCCTCGGTCGAGACGCCGTCATCAGAAAGACGATGCTAGACGAATGCAAGGGGGAGCGCTTCGAAGAAGTTCTGGCTGTATTTTCCTCGGCCGTGCTAAAGAAGCTAGTAAATGAACGTGCTCTCAATTCAGGACCCGAGTACCGCCCTACTTTTTCAGAGAAGATAGCACTAGAAAACTGGGGCTATTCAGGAGATCGCACCGAACTGAACGCGCTCTTGCTCGCGCACAAGGCATCGCTGCGCTCTTTGTTGGTTAGGAAGAATGCCGCGCGAGCACAGTACCGCGACTTCGAGGAATTGCTGGCGTTGAAGGAACGAGGGCTTCTCCGGCGCAAGGAGAAGATCAAGGCAGAAGCAGATGAGAGCATAGCTCAAACGTCAGAACAAGCCAAGGCGGAAGTCTATAGGGTCATCAGGACAAACTGGACAGGATATGATCAATGGGTCGACAGTCTGTTATTTAACGACACGCCCTCACGCAAAGGTGGACTTCTTGGCAGTCGTTTTGATGATGTCTGGAATGGCGTTCAAGAAGGAAGAATTTCCGACCTCGAGGATCAGAATGCCGGTCTATTGGAACAGCTCGACCACCGAGTCCGCCTTCAACGCGCGAGGCTGGAGAGATGGGACGATTTTCGCAAGAAGATGTTCGGTCACATGCCGCCGCGAACTTCTGGAGATGCAAAGAAGAAGATGGAGCCAAAGGGCACTGGGCTGGCTTTCGCGGCTCATCAACACCTGAGTGTAGACCTGGTCAGCATGGCAAACCGGGTCGCTCTTGATACGCCGCCGCTTGAATATGCGAAAATACTGAACGGCATGAGGTTTGAACTCGACGCCATCGAAAACCCAAAGATTCCTGATTTCTCAACCCTATTGGGACTTTCTAGGAGGGGTTCGGTAATCAATGCTACTTCACTCCCCGCAAAGGCTCAGCCAACCGATGCAATCTCTGATATCAGCGAATGGGAAGACGAGCCAGAGGATCAACCTCGTCCAATCGAACACCCTAAGAAACTGGCGAAACCGGTGGAGCACCGTCTTGGCCTTGCTCTTCCTAAACCTAGCCATGATATAAGAGGGCGGATACCGAAGATATCTTTGACCGAGACTACCTACGCTCGGAAAAAGGAAACAGCGTCAGGTCTGCCTAATAAGCCCGACACCTCGGAACAGAAGCCGTTGTCTCATCCCCAGGTTTCGACTACATCTCAAGCTGCAACAGAAGATTTAGCCAATTTGTACGTTGAACCTTTGGCCTCGGCCTCAAACAATGTTGTCTCCCGAGATATCTCGCCTACTCAGCTCTCACCTCCGAAGAAGGCAATTCAACCCATGCCTCCGCCGCCTCGCCCTGTCTCTCCAACCCAGGCTCTAGCCGACGAGATATTGGCCTCAATGTCGAATGCATCGCCATCCCCGATGAAGAAACATCGTCACACTCTATCTCTGGTCGAGCGAACCCGCATGTCCATGACGCGAACCAAATCATACGAAAAAGAGGATGACGCGCCCCAATTGTCCCCCATTCAGTCCAGTCACGCGCAGAGCAGCTCCGATAACACCACTAGCCATATTACAGAAACAGGCGGAGAGCACGGAGAGCACGAAGACCTAGTAGCGCGGACACGACGATCTATGGTCGGGTTCGAGGCTGCGCGACAGAAGGCACAGCTGGAGAGGAGACGATCGCAAAGGAAGAGCAAGATTGTGCAGAGGAAGGATAGCCACTTTCCAAAACTTGAAGAGGAGAGCATGCACGACACATCAATTGCGGAAGAACTCATCGAAAGCAACCAGGAGGATTACGAGGCTGTGTTCAGAAGTCGCCCGCGCATTCAGACGAGCCCCATGCCGAGCCCGACCAAGGCTTGGGATTGAGAAAGGGCAGATAAGCTGCAGTGAGATCACAGACGAAGTCCACGCGACGTGGTGATGCTTGGTTAGGTTAGGTGGTGTACTCTGGTCCGGCTATAATGTGATACCAAATTGATGTCCCTTCAGACAATGTTGCTCTTATCCCTCTTTTTTTCTTCATCGCTATGGTATCCAGGTGGCACATAATCGCCCCTATCCTCCCCTATCCCTTTACCAGGTCATTTATATCTCCAAGTGTATGTGCCAGTCCCCGAAAGTCCTACAGAACGTAAAGTATTAATCCCTTTCATAAGTAGGATCCGTAAGTGTCGAACCTTCTCTCCAACTCGTGTGTCGCCAGTTTTACCTTGCTTCTCTCTCGCCTATCATCCGCAGAGTATAGTATAGAGTCTACCCAACAATTCACTCACTCACCTATCAACCAACTGGCTGACACGCCTCCAGCCATCCGATCCCAAGCTTCCACCTACTCTCTCTCCCCACCCCCAGAAGCACGAGTTGGTAATTCACCTGCACGCGGAGCAAGTGCCCGCGAGGGTGCTGCTTGATAGAGGGGAGGGTACGCTCGACTTATTGATGGAAGTGGCTTTGTAGGTCTAGACATTCAGAACATTCGAGTGAGAAATTTTGGAATCTCGGAAATTTGCCATCAACAAGATCGATGTTGTGCGAAACACCATGTGGTGGGACTACACGCGAACTGCAATGCAATCCCTGAAACTGAATACTAGGCTGAGATTCGGCAAACTTACCAAAGTAGGTAGCCATGGATAGAGCCTTATTTAGGTACAGTCTAGAAGTGGCTTTCCATGACAGCAGGTGAGGTGCGAATATCTTCAGTTCTTGACGACGTTACCTATGAGGAGCAGACAGGACCCTCTACAAGGCGGGCTACGAACCGTCACAGGAACCATGAACGCAAATTAATCATGTAACAGGGGATCGCCCCCAAAACCAAAATTGCCAGCTAATCTAAGCAACATGCGGCTCATCGAGCTATTATCTTACATACAACGTTGCAACGTTGAAATGGACTTGGTACATGTGGGGTTGGGACTGATTCCGGGCCCAGAGATGTGTGTGGTGAGACAGGCTTATTGACGGCGATAGTGTTGAGAATGCTGTCAATGGCTTCCGGGATGTCAGTGATGTGTAGAGGGAGGTAGGCTCATTGACGACGATAGTGTTGATGTTGTCAATGGTTTTCGAAGTGTCGCCATGGAATGGCGAGAGGGTAAGCTTGATTGTAGGGCTAGTGAAGATGGATGGGTATGACTTGCAAAGGAAACGTTGGATCTTCCTGATTTTCCTATGCCGTTACCGTGACCGAATGAAACGAGATCGTCATATACCGAACAGACCCCTCAACTCACCCATAGTCAGCCGGCCAGCGCCCTGGGCACCTTCCTCGCTGAGGGCTGCGTTGACTACTTTTCGTTTTCTCTCCTGCAGTGCTCGAATACGATCCTCTACCGTCCCTTCAATGATCACTCGATGCACCGTAACATTCTTCTTCTGGCCGATGCGGTGGGCTCGGTCGATGGCTTGCTCCTCCACGAAAGGGTTCCAGAACGGCTCAAGGATGATGACTTGAGATGCGGCAGTGAGGTTGAGGCCTGCGTTGCCCGCCGTCAAGCTGAGCATCATCACCTGAACATTGGGGTTGTTCATGAAGTCCTTTACAGCGGCATCTCGGTCGGAGGGATACATCGAACCATCGTAACGCCTGTACCCGAATCCTGCGTCGTGGACCGGGATCTCCAGCAGGTCTAGGAAAGATGTCCACAAGCTGAAGATAAGCGTCTTCTCCTGAGGGTCCTTCTCCCTGATGGCGCACAGCAGTTCCATCGTCTTGTCGATCTTAGCACTGGGCACATAGTCTTGCCTCAGTCGCTTCAAGTATTTGGCCTTGGCGGCTGCGTTATTCTGGCTAGCTCTCTTCAACGCCGCCAGCGACATAAACTTCTTCTTCTTCCCTTTGCGGCTCATCTCCTTAGATCCGCCATTCGTCTTCCTCTTCTTGCTTGGCTTGGTGTCCTTGCTGCTGAGACGCTTTCGCTTGGCATTGCCAGTGGGACGACGCGGTTGCTTCCCACGTACAACCACATCCGACAGCGAATCTGGCGTGGCCTCGCGCTTCTTGGGCTCTGCGGCGGGTTTGTCTTTTCCGATGGATTTCATTGCATCAACCCGTCTCCAGATGTCCTGCAATGACTCCAGGGAGTCGGAATCAGATTCTCCTGCTGGCTTTTCGTTGGCAGATTCCTCCTTCTTCTGTGAGACATCTTTCCATACCTCGTCCGTAGGAGTCGACGGAAGGCTGGGCTTCGCCTCTTCAATCTTGGGCGTCATCTTTTCGGGCTTGGGCATCATCTCATCGGTGCTATCCTCTTCACCAGCTTCTGAATCTTCGAGATCTTCGGAATCTTCTTCGTCTCCGGATACGACGAAACCCTTTAGATTTCCGCGCGCGTCGACGTCATCTTCATCGTAGTCGTCTAGGCTTTCATAACCATCCGAGTCATCTTCCGAGTCATCATCATCGGCAGCATCGGGGTCGATTCGCTCTGGCATGTGGACCTGCAAGAAGAAAGAGTAGCCGATGACATTCTCGCCATGTACGCTCGCACTGCAATTGTCTCCGGGGCAGGGGAATTCATACTCGGAGTTGGGATCAGCCGTCTCCATTATGGCAGAGAAACAGAAACTGCAGATCGGGTGACCACAGGGGTATACGAGGAGCGGGCTCTCAGTCGTTTCGTTGCAGAACGGGCATTCGAATTGAGTCTGCGTTCTGAGTCTTTCTACCACTGCCGGCCTGAACTTCCGAGCAAGATCGTACATCTCCTCCTGCGTAAGCTTTACGCCGTCCGGAACGTCATGATCCTTGATGAGGTGCGGGTGACAACAAGCTTGACGCAGACGGAGGAGCAGTACCAGGATATATGTGTACTTCCTCATCGCAGATCCAGCCTTGATAAATTTGTTGACCTTGAGTTGTTGTCTCACCTCAAGCGCGGTGTAGAAAGCCTGCTGATCCTCGTCGAGTACAGTCATGGCCTGCTCTTTGATCAGTTCAGGCAACCGAAGGATAGGCTCGCCATCAAGCATGCTTATTTTGGTCCGCCGCAGAGTTATACTTCGAAAGAGGGCCTGAAGCTTCCGCAGGGCATCGTCATGTTCGTCGCCTTCCCAGTCGTGCCTCTGCTGGAGCGGCCTCTCGATCTGGTAATTGAACGTCTCCCACACATTGTAAGGCTTGATTTGAAGGAAGCGGATGAGCGAGAATATCTCTGCAGTTCCATTCATGAACGGAGTTCCCGTCATGCAGAGTCTATGGGTTGCGTTGATGAGGGACGCGCCTAGCGATGACTTTGCCTTTCTGTTCTTGATGGTATGGGCCTCGTCGAGGATGACGCGATAAAAATGAGCGTCATGAGAAAGGACCAGCGGTTTTTGCTTGAACCTACGATCTGTGCGCAGCTTGTACTCCCGCGAAAGTGTCCCGTATGTGGTCATGACAATATCGTACGTCAGAAGTTTGGCAACTGTCATATCGCGTTTTGCCTGGCCGTGCAGTATGAATGTCGTCAACTTGCGCTGGGGCTTGATCTTGCTCTGGATTTCCTGTTCCCATTGCTTCAACAGGGAAAGCGGGGCGACGATGAGGGTCGTCTTCTGGGTGCGGTCTTTGGAGGGGTGGGCTAAGATCAAGGCCAGTGCCGATATAGTCTTGCCCAGACCCATGGTATCTGTCCAAGACCGGGTCAGCATGTCTCACCACAGTCGATGGTGATGGGTGTGGCAATCATACCTGCTAGAATTCCACCCTTCTTGTGCTCGTCCTCTTCTTGGTGGATCAACCAGGTCAGGCAAACCTTTTGGTGCTCCATCAAAGTGCAAGCCATGGCAGCTGGTGTACCCCTTCGTTGTTCGGGAGCGATGTCGATCTCCGGCATCGATAAGAGTTTCTGTATTTCTCGCTGCTGCGACTCTTGTGATTGTACCGCCTCCTGTTCTGAGTGTGGCAAGTGTTCAGAACTATGTCGACGACGCCTGGCGCCCTTGTAAGTGCGACGATCGCGATTGCGAATGCGGCTTGGGGGCGACATGCTCGAATCCCCAGAGAGAGCACCGGGTACGCTAGGATGGTGCTGTTGTTGGTATTGAGGTGATTGGAGTAGTTGAGGCGGTTGGGGAGGTCGAGGCGTTTGAGGCATTTGAGGCAGTTGTGGCAGCTGATGCTGCTGAGATTGAACCTGGTCAATTGTATCCATGATGGACTTGTAGTCTCGAAGAAGCTCGAGAGAAGTTCTGAAAAGGTTGGCGACGTAGGGTAGGAGTTCGCGAGCTGGCCTCCCTGAATTCACCAATGATACGAATTGATGAGCGACTTGAGGCCGTCCAGGGAAGCGGTCCTAGACGAGGCTTGTTCAGTTCATGAAGATGATGCGCCAGTTATTTTGGATAACTGTTTGATAATGTAAGTGGTAAGTAATGGTCTCACTTTGATTTTGTGTAGTAAACCTGATATGGTTCCTGCATCGAAGGATGGTTCTGGTTTTACTCCAGCATGGCTTTGGCGACGCTTCGATTGATCTTGTCGTCCAGTTTGCGTTTTTAGGTGGTGTTGGTCTATATGTCGCTGCACAGCCCGGTGATGGTGCAGCTCCTCGGATGTAGGTTTACGGTCGACGTTCCTGTTGTGTTGTCTGGCACGTTGGCGGTTCAAAGAATTTTGGGTGGAGGAGGATAAGGGTGTCGACATGGCGAAGTTATTTATGGGCTTTCCCCTTGGTAATATCTTATTTTACGCTCAGTCGCTGCTCGAGAACCTTCCTGTCGCGTTCTTGCACGTGTACCTAGGTACGTGATCTTTTTTCGGTCGCTGCACCGTTGTACCCAGTGCCTAAGTAAAGTATCCAAGTAAAGCTTCAAACACTAATCATTAAAAGGAAAGAACACCCTTAAAGCTGGTTGGTAGACGTTCGATTCTATTGTGTATGGATCAAGTGTGAGGTAAGAGATGGAAGGTATAAGAAGTGTTAAAAGAACAATTTGGGTAGGTGCAGCACATTTTAGTTAAGAATTAAGATCCAAGATCCGGTACCAGGAAAGCAGGGTCCCCTTTGACGCGCATGTCCGCGACGCCACGTGCTGCATTAGTGCACGGTTTATCAAATTGGGTGATATTGATAAGGCACCCCTGACTCCTGGCTGCAGATGCCCGGCAGCCCTGGCCCGCCTTTTAGTACATTTATCCAATTATCCACTTCCAGCTCAGCCGCCTTTTTGCAGCCGAATCTAGGATGCCTATCATACTCAATTTTTCTACTCCAAGTTCGACAACAACTGTTTAGAAGTGTCTCAGAATCCCATACCAATGCATATCTCCGGGAGAAGGAAGTAGGGCGGTGTGCGATATTTTGGAGGAGATTAGGTACCTTGGATCACTTTGCATTTGATCCTCGTATCCTCTACCTACTTGCGTACCTCAAGCAGGGTCATTCCGGACTTTCATTTTCTTACTCTGTACGAATCCAATGAAATATTACCGCAAAAGCAAACGCCGAGTCCTCAAACGCCACGCTTAGGTACAAGCAGCCAATGGCGGCCTATGCTGTGGCGAATTCCCCCTTCCCTTCAAGTGGGCGATGGGCAGCTACGTTTGTTTTATGCAATGCCTTGATACTCTGGAACTCTCTCGGCATAATAGACAACTGATAGGCAATGAGGGTGTTCTCAACAATTTGCAGGTGAAAAGCCATGGAAGTTTCCAAACATTATTTACCTATTATTCACAAAGTCAACGCAAGGTTGAGATAGGTATGGAGACATGTATAGATACTTGTATTATTTGGTTCTATGGCTGCATGTATGTACATAGGTTCAGTCTCCGATCCTTCCAAACGAGTTGGGCCGCTACCAGGGCATAACTCGATCTCGGAAATAAGAACGGAGATATCAATCCGTGCTGGCCCAGCGAGGGCCAAAATGGCAACTTACATACCTACCTACGTTACTATGTAGGTACTCTAGACCCAGTTGGTCTCAAAGTCTTCCTCGTCGGAACTGTACACAACCTCTGCCACCAGAGCATCTACTGACTCGATTGAATCGACGCGACAGTCACAGCACTTCGCGTGTCCGCACTTCCGACATTTGTCCGCACTCATTCTGTTTGGCTCAGAGTCCTGGCAGCAGTGCCAGCCTCTCTCGTCGTCGGAGCAAGGCCCGTCGAACTTAAGGGTAGGGTTAATGCGAGGAGTCGCCATATTAGCAGTTTGGTTATTCAGGATATTGTTATACCACTGTGGCAAGTATGTACATAGCATAGGAATAACTCTTGCTTATATACACCACCTTCAAATAAATATGTACATTATGCGTAATGCTTGTGTTATGAGTTGTATTAAACTTGCCATTGTTTCTGACCTGAGTGTCATGTGTGAATAATCTGAAAGTCTCTTGTTCAATATGAAGTCGAACAGGTGTCTGTTTGTAAACAATGATATTCTATCATAGTGCCCAGTAGCCCAGACAAAGAGGTTGATAGAATCGTCGAACAGTAGGGGGTAGCTATCAAAGGGTATTTGTCACGCTTCGTAACTTTCTTCTGAGGGGACGATGTTGTAAACTGTTGGAATGAACGGACAGTGCAGGGTATCTTGATGTTGGATGTGTACACAAGTCAGGCTTCACGCCCTCATACCAGAGAGTTGAGTTTGTTAATCAAGTCACTTTACATATCAGTATCCGTTGAGGAACCTGCGACGAGTACTACAGTATATGTACATTGTTTGAAGATATAGAACACGCCAACTGAACAAAGGTACCTATGCGCGAACGGCCCCTGCAGGCTGGAGAGCAACCGAGGGTTATGGTAAGTATTCTTCGCCATAATTCTCTCCCGTGAGCCTCGAGGCAAGCCACACCAATTTTATCCGTCTATAGAATGGAACTGTGAAAGATGTCGATATAGAGAGAAGAAATCCCAGAAGCTGGGTTGTTAGATAGCAGAGAGATATATACAGCTAGAGCCCGAATATATATATATATCGGGATCTCTGACAGGAGATTCACAGACTAAGTAAAAGTTTCAAACCACCTGAGTTCGAATGTCTATTAAGGGGGGTACTATACTACCTACGTAGGTACGTAGGTACCAAGATAGGTAGGCGGCATTTAGCATAGGACAAGGGTTGGGACCTAGATATGAGGCAAGGTACAGCTTCGTGACAGCTGTTGCACACATATAGAGCAATTTAGTGATATCGTACAATACGCAGGATTTATCCATTTTCCTCCGGTCACTTCGCACTGTTGTGACGAAGAAAATACAAACGCCACACCAACAACGTGCCTCGGTCTTCGTGAGTAGTAGCTACCGATATGTCCATTATAGAGAAGAACGGTCGAGAAGCTCATTTATAGTGACTTATAAATAGGCTACGGCTAATTGAGCCGCATACCACGGTAACGAATAAAGGCTAAATGTAGATACATATCCTGCGCTGGTGATAAATTGGGGGACTTGGAGCAAGCCAAACCGTAGGCACTCCAACAGCTCTCCCCAAAACACCAAATCGACTCCGCCTTCGAAGCAGGAGCATTACGAATCGGAAAAAAAAAAAATCAGACAATATGCGTCAAGGAGCAGGCGTCGCACTTTGCCTGGCCTTCGGACAGGCTACGTTGGCGGCCCCTATCTTAGCTCGCCGAGACACATGCTCGAAGCTGTCGTCTACTACGCCCAACTGGAAGATATCGAACGCAGAATCATCGGACTGGCCTGGTGGTGAGAGCGGCCGTGTCGAGCTATTCGCCCGCCACGTCCCTACGAACCAACTGATGTCCTGCAATGTGCCGTACCGCCTCAACTCTACAAGTGGTGAGATCATCGACGGTATGTATTTCTGTAAGAACTTGTATAACTACTAGCTAACACCCTTGCAGTACGTAAATCTTCTTTATATCCCATCCTTAATCAGAATTCGCCAGGCACTTCTTGGGGAGTTTTATCGCAGAATACGGGATATTGGAAGCTAATAAGAATGAACAATGAGTACAGTATGATCCCACTGCCATCTTCAATTGCATAAACTTCGGCGCCAAGCCTGTGAACACGACCGTTCAGCTTAGCATGGATACTCTACTGCTGAATCTGTCAAGTAGCTGGGCTTGCGATGAAGACGAGACAGTTTACACAGCCACCGGGTCGACATTGTTGCAGAGGGACACCTCCCCAGGAGCATGCCTAATAGAGCCAACTCAGGTCGGGGAGGCGACGACTTGCCCCATAGCTGATACGGAGATCGAGGGAAAGCTTGCGGCATAATTGTGAACTGGGCGACTTGTAGCATAGATATTGTAGGGCTATTGAAATTCCAACCGAAAGTATCAAGCATGCTGCATGCGTGGTCAAAATTAGAAGTGACACCAATTTAATGCCTCATCTTCATTCCCAGTGGCAGCAGCCTGTTGGATGTCTGGTTCGCCTCTCGATATGTGCAACTCTCCCAGCCTTTGATAATATTCTCACCCCAGTTCGTCTCATTAGGTGCGTAACAACCCTCCCATACGAGGCCAAAGTCCATGGACCACCCGGCTATGATAAAAAGATTAGAACCTGTACTTATGACATAAATCATCCTTGGAAGGAATAGAAATGAGTAGATGGGAAAGACATACGTAAGCTCGTACCACCTCCCTTTGTCGAGGCACCTATCCGCAAATCTAGTTTGGTCACATTGGCTAAGTAGCCGTTGTAGCAAGTTGACCACTGCATCTTGAGTTAGTCAACATAATATTCTTGAATCAATGATTCTTTAGGGAGTGAACTACGATGGTGCCGGACCAAGTAGGTCTTTTAGGAGATAAGGCAGAAAATCTTTTTGGAGAGCTACTTGCCACCTGGTTAGGGTTTTCTTTCGTAAGTATGTATTCGCCTTGATAATCCTCGGTGGTTGCGAGAGCAGGATTTACATCCAGATCAATCTATGTAGTTCATACGGTGAATCAGCCTGTCAAGTCCATCCCATTCATATCCGCGCGGAAAGAATAGGATTGAACCAGATCTGTGCAACCCGGACACTTACTAGGGTAGCTGAGCTCTTGTCTTTGACCAACGGATATTTGATAGGCGAGTAGTTTGTCAGATGTTCTATAATAAGGTCGACTTTGGACCTTAAGCTGTACAGATTATCGCCTTTTGTCAAGCTGAGATTTTGAACGTTCCAAGTCACATTGGCGATCGAGAATCGAACACCGCCTGGGAAATCTTCAAATTCCACAGTCGCGCCGCATCCCACCTGCGAATAGCCCCCGGGATACCCGTGAGCGGGTGGCATTACCGAGAGATGGACAGTGGGAAAATTTGCGTGGATGCCGTCGTCGTTAGGGGTGAAATAGACGTCGACACCTCGGACTGCGTCGCAATCGTACGGCGTTTCTGATACCACCGAGACAGAGTGTATTGCATTCGTCGTGCATGAAAACATGGCAAAAAGGAGAAAAACTTTCATCGTGGAATAAGATTTGGATTTTGACGCTGCCGGTACCTATGAGGAGAGTTACATGGACTCAGTTATGTAGTTGACAAGCTCAGAATACAGTTATCAAGGGTCCATCCGACTGGGTTTCATATATGTTGGAGCCCGGACAGAACCGCATCCGTATGGAAAGGCTCGGAGCGGTGGTTCTACCAGTATGAGGCACGGAATCAACCCATTGCAAAAAATTGCATTCTAAACTCCGCCGGTTAAGTTACCTTATGTACGTAGTCTACCGGCTAAGTCAGTGACTGTTACTTAACATATTCTCTGTGGGACAACTGTTCCAGCTAACCCCAGCGTTACA
This sequence comes from Hypoxylon sp. NC1633, assembly GCA_022984935.1. Taxonomy (NCBI): domain Eukaryota; kingdom Fungi; phylum Ascomycota; class Sordariomycetes; order Xylariales; family Hypoxylaceae; genus Hypoxylon; species Hypoxylon sp. NC1633. The sequence goes on from JAJLYQ010000015.1 coordinate 22,830, forward strand.
CTGTTGGTAGGTTAATATATAAGCCCAGGTCTCCTACCGCCGCATGAGAGGACTCCCGCATGAGACGCCATTTACTACGAATAGGAATCCTAGGTACGCAATGACACCTTAGCTATCGGGAAGAGGGACATGATTTCAATGCTGTCCGAATGGGTTTCCAAGTCATTCTTAGGTCTCTGCTAAAGAGGTGGTCAGAGGTCATGACTAAGCGGCATCTGCCAACATGGCATAAGAGCAGAATGTGCATTTCGGCATCAAGACTTGCAGTGCCCAAGAATCTTTTACGTATTGAGTAATATTTTACGATAATATGCCTCGACCGGTATTTCTAGAGCGACGATTATATCGGCATTGGTTGTACCAAGCGGCAAGCCCTGGATGGGCGCCGTATCACGCACCACATCATATACCCGAGAGAGACGTCAAGGCTTGGAATACTTGTCCCAGCACAGCGGCACCGTGGCCATTCCCTAGATCTCACTTGCATGTACTAATGAAGTCTCCTTTTTGCCCCAATGTCGCCAAGGGGGTAGGGGGAGGCTTCAAAATGGATGTTGGAGATATCAAGGGAGACTACCTATGGAGGGAAGTGCAGGGACTAGCAGCACGCTAGACACGTAGGATGCATGACTCCGTCACGATCATCACGATCGTGCATACATGTCAAAAGCATTACATAGTAGCGATGCGCATGCTCATGCACTTTGCAAGTACTAGCCACACATCCACGCATCTCACCGCCGTAGCGGCGCCGTAGCGGAGGAAAATACACCGCTCCCACACTCATTTCAATCCCCTTCTTTGTGTCCTACCTCGATTGGCACCTATGAGGTTAGATACTAAGGTTGACATGTGCTTCATCTGGACATGTACTTGTATTGCCTACTACATACATGTACTCTGGTTAGGTCTACTTTAAGCTTTGCATCGTCGATGTAACCCCTCAGACTGCGTTAATCCTTACTGAACGTCGTTTGGCTTAAACTTCGATTAACACTTTACTAGCTGCAGCAGACAGAAGAGACTGACACCTCAAGCTCCTGTTCACTGCTTTCTAGGTTTCTCTACCTTACCTTACCTTACTCTCGCCGTTTCTTCCACTTATAGCCGTCACGGAAAAACTGGGTCATCGGGCACTCCGGTGTTCATATCCGAGAGTAAATCGTAAATGTGAACTCTCTCGCCCCGGTTGTCGTCTTCCTATCTAGAGCCAAACGAATATCTCCTATATCTCCTATTATAGAAGAAACGGCTCCCCACCTTCCACCGTCATCTTTTCCAACCATCCGGCTGTCAATGTTGTATCCTTCATCGAGGTCTCACAAACACGCCCTGCGAACATGTGGCGCAGTGTTTCGATCCATATCGACTACCTGCGAGGAGCATGTCGAACTATCGAATGCTTAAATTAAGCCCTGAGCCTTTTTCTACCTACAGCGGCAGACATGGCTCCCATAGCAAGAATGGCGGGACTGCCTTGGTTGATCGAAAACCTCGCATCTGACCGTGCTGTCTTCGCCAAACGCCGAGAACCAAACATCAAAGACCATTGGATGGTGACACTCTCATCCATCTCACTGCCCCTAGCCTCGGTTAGCGTTGTAGCTGCCCTGTTTGCCTTCTACTGGTTCATCAGGATGAGAAGGAGTTTCCGTCAAGAGTAAGTAATCCAGACCCAACACATCTTCCATATGTACAGCGCCGGAAGGGTTGACCGCATGCTAGCTTGATTATGCTTCTTATCCAAAGCGACATGATGAAGGCACTGTGGCTTGTCATCTGTCCGCTTGCCATTTTCGCCGCAGCACCTATCAGTTCGGACTCAGCCTTCTGTCAGGTTTCGGGATTTCTCCTAGCAGTCAGCATCGAGGCTTCAGATTTTGCCGTTCTTCTAATCGCGATACATACAACCATGACTATTTTCGTACCCTCCCGTTTGATTGGCGCCGCAGGCCTCTACCCGTATAGGAAGATAGCATATACATGCTGGATACTCATCCCTATTTGCTTGGCTTCTGTCGTTCCCCTTTCCGGAGGAAGGTTTGTAGATAATGGTCCGCATTGCTATTTACCAGTTCAACCTACCTGGTATCGCAAGGCTCTTGACTGGATCCCTCGTTACATTGTTTTCGCCGTTATATTCTTCACCTACGTTTCGCTTTATCTCTATCTTGATCTTCAGGTGCGGCGTTTTGGCCGAGATCAAAGGCGTGCCAGCATAACACAGGGCCACTATTCCAACCAGACATGTAGAAACAATCACTGCCATAGCCACAAGAAAGGTGGTTCAGAAGGGAGTCAACAGTCGGTCGCCTCGACTTTGAGCACGATGAGTGCTCCCAGAAGGGTCCTGTGGCGGTTGCAGAGAAAATCGATTGAGTTGAATTCTGTAGATTTTCGCCGGCCCAATTCCTTTGAGCTGCAAGCGAGGTGGGATAGTGGAGCGCCTATTGAAACCCATACCTTACCTTCACAGCGGGCACAGGTCACGACGACCATTCCCGTCCCCGATCCGGTCCATCATCTCTCAGTAAGGTGCTCGCAGCAATCGGACCACAGCCATTTCCCCTCGAAACGTTGGGCGTCGTCCCACCCGCATGGCATAGCCATAGTATCGAACTCTGTGTGTCTTTCTCACGAGAATGACGAGGCAATGCGTCACTCACGCGAGAAGCAATTGCGGCAATTGCGCCTCCTATTTGTGTATCCCGTCATCTACTTACTAACGTGGATCGCCCCATTCGTGTCACATGTGGTGCGATATAACGACGACTACGTCTACGACGAGCCACCATCCGGAATACCACCCCCTCTATCATTACGCATTGCAAGCGTCGTCAGCCTGAGCATTGGTGCCGCCCTCGACTGCTGCTTTTTCACCGCATGGGAGAAGCCTTGGCTACACACGCGTGGTGGTTTCTGGGAATGCCTGGCTTTGTGGTTAAGCAATTGGATGCCGAGGCAGCATGGGAGCATAGGCGTAGGCCGCACGCGTGATGAGAGATCCGCGGACGCGAGGGCGGCACGCTTTCGTCGCGATCGGGAAGAGGATCTAGAGAATCTAAGCAGCGAAGCTGCGCATGCCGTCCGGAGAGAACCACGGTATGGATCGCAACATAATACAGCGCCGCGCGAGTGGTGGGATGCTGTTGATGTAGACCGCTCCGAAACAAGCATCGCGAGTTCCGTATGATCTAGGCATTATTAGAATTTCTCTTCGAATACTTCGACATCATACCCCGCATGAGCATCAGGAAATAGAAAAGTATTGAAAAGGCGCATTTGTGTAGGTCAGGAAGCCGAAGCACAATAATGAGGTTGATCTGGATCTTATACCAAGAAGCCAACCCCGGGAAGTGTGCCGACCTCCTTGTGAAACAACTTGAAGACAAACTAAAGTCAGGATAGCGAGGAAGTTCTAGTAATCCCTATTGTCGCTGACCTGCCCGGTGTGGGGTAGAGCCTGAACGATCACGTGATATAGGTGCATAGGTGTGGGGACTACCTAGCTCGACAAGATTATATCTGAACTGCCTGGTTTGTTCCCTACTCTGCCTACTGTAATGTTGAGTACATGTACATGTAGATCGATGCATACATGTACTATGGCTATGCCAGCCCAGTTTTCATGGGGGGACCTCAAGATTAACGTACGACTACCTACATTGACTACCCTTATGTTTAGTCATATTAATGGCTTTACGGCCTTGTTGTAGGTGCGGTAGTGAACTGTCAAATCTGCGGATACCTACAGCAGCCCTTCCTATCGTCGATCCTAACTAATCATGTTGAGCAGGAGGTTGCCATTGCTATTTTTAGGAAAGTCCGTGAGCTTTCTCCACCAAAGCCGCCAAGGTGATGCGCGCCGATACACATAAGCAAGCCCCAGGCCCGGCCGTGACGAAGAAAGAGCAGATTTTCGACACCATCCGGAACATCATTGGCACTCCCCCACGCACCGACGACTCAGACGCCGTGGTTGGTACCAGCTTTAAGGCTACTGAAGTTTTCAAGTTGCGAGTTAGGGATACAGGCTCCTTTACCATGCTGCCTTCCGGCCATTCGCAGGTCTTGGTGTCATTAAAATACCTTTCCCCTGAAATTATTTTTCTTGGTAACTACTGTTAATGTATTATTAAGGACCTATTTAGGTTTATATGGTACTGCTATATAAATTTAGATGGAAGCTTATTATAAGCTTAATATATAAAAATTTTCACGTTTTTTTAATATAATATTAGAAAATATCGTTAATTATTTTTAAATAAACGTTAATATAATAAGGTTTTATTTTTAAAGAAAGGTATTACGATTAATTAACATTATATAACCACTATTTTACGGTAATGTATTTTATTTTATATAAAACGTATATATTAAGTGGATTTTTAATTATTAATAATCGAATAAAAATAATAAATATAATGTTAAATATATATTAATTCCTGGTTTTTTAAACGGTTATATTTTATATAAATCCTTATATAAAATATAACTTAATATAACTTTATATAACTTTATAATAACTTAAAAAAATTATTATAAAAGCTTTTATAAAAGGCTATAAAAGGCTTTATTTTATAATATTAATAAAGCTTTAAAAAGGCTTTATTAATAATATTAATACTAGCAACTTTTTAAAAATATAAAAATAAATTTATTAATAATTTAACGTTTTTTTTTATATTAATTTATATTATTATTTTATTATATTATCTTTTATAAATAACCGTTCCTTTTATTTATATTATAATTTTATTATTATTAATAAATGTTTTAAACGTTTTATTAAAATTAAATTTTATTATAACGTTAATAAAATTATTTTAATTATAAATCCATTAAATTTTATTAATTTCTTTATATTTATAAGATTTATATAAAGTTATTAAATTAATTATTAACCGTTTTTTTACTATTATATTAAATTTAATAACATTTTTATATAAAAAATAAAAATTTATATAAAGAATTATTAAAATATTAAATAATTAATAATTAATTTTAATGTAATTAAAAGCATTAATAATTTAATTAATTATTTTCGTAATATAATATTTTATATTTACATTTTCTATTATTTTATAAATCTTTAATATAAAAATAAATTATATAATACGTTTATATTTTATTAAGTTTTAATATATAATATTATTATAAAGTTTAAAAGTAAAATAATTTATAAAATTAATTATTATATATGTTTTATTTATAAAATAAACAATATAATTAATTTAATTATTTAAATCTTTATTATTCGTAAATAATCCGTTAATAAAAATATAAAAAACAGCATATTTTAAGTTAATATAAATATGTTTTAATTTATAATTTAAGTTATTTATTTACCATTAAATATAACGGTTAAAATTATCGATATCGTTATTATTTAAATTAATAATTTAAACTACTTTTAAAAAATTATAACTTACTTTTAATTAATAAATTAAAATTAAGTATGTTTTATAAATACATTATTATATATAAACTTTTTTATAATTGTTATTTTTAAGTATTAAAGTTAACTTTTTACCTTGTTTTTTTTAAAATATATTAATCGTTAATTTTATTATTATTAACTTTAATTTATTAAAATTTAACGATTATATTTTATTAAACATGTTTTTTAATTTTATAATAAGTTTTATTTTCTTTAATTTCTTTTTTTTAAACTTATTAAATTAATTATTAATAATAATTAAAGTATTATTAATTTACATTTTTACGATTTTAAAACACCTATTATTTTTAATACGTTTTAAGTTTATAATTAATAAATAAAAATTATAAATTAAAGTTTTTATTAATAATTTATTTTTATAATATTAATAATAAGTTATTTATTAAAAAAGTTTTAATTTAATAATTTTATATAATAATTTAATTATATATATAATTATATTAAAAAGGTACTTTTAAGTTATTTTTTTAAATAATTTAACGTAAATAACTTAATTAAAACTTTTTAAAAATTAAATATATATTTATATAATATTTTATAAATATACATTTATATTTATAATAATTTTAATTATTAATATAAAAATTATTATTAAATGTTATAAAGTTCTTTAAATTATAAAAAATTAAGTTAAAATTTCCTTTTTTTTTAATTATTATAGCTTTAAATTATAAGCTAAAATTTTTCGTATTACTTTTTTTTATTATTAATTTTAATTTTATAAATTATTTATAAATTAAATAATCGGTTATAATTTTTAGTTACCTTATTATATAAAGTAAACTCGAAAATTCCTTTTTTAATTAAATTATTAATTTTAATTTAATTTAATGTTTTAAAAAGTTAACTTAATATAATAATTTTTTCTTTTTTTTATAATCGATAAAAAAGCTTAAAATGTTATTATTTTTTAATTAATATAAAGGTTTAAAAATCTTTATTAAAACATTCCTATTAAATAAAAGTTTAATTTATTTTAAGCTTATTTTTAAATTCTTTTAGTTTTTTTAAACTATATTTAATTAATATATTCTCGTTATTTTATAATGAAATATATAAATTATTATTAACATTTAATTTAAATTTAAATTATTCGTTAAAATTATTAAAATAATTAAGTATTTTAAATAAATTAAAATTATTAAAAAAATTAAAAATCTTAAATAAATTGTTTTGAAAATATAATTTAATTACCGTTAACTTAAATCTTTTAAGTTTATTATATATTTTTAATATATTAATAATTATATTATAATTATTAATTATAAGTAATTTAAAAAGGCTTTTTTAGTTATTTTTTTTATAAAAAATATAAACTTTATTATTAATAAATAATATAAAAACGTTAATAACGTTAAAATTATTTTTAATATTAAAGGTATTACGAACTTATCGTTAAGTTAATATTTAACGTAAGTTTTTTATTATTGCTTTTATTATTTTTATTTATTAAACTGTTATTTATAAAAATGGTAAATTATATATAATTTTAAAATAAACTTTAAATATAAATAATGTAAATATTAAGCCATTAAATTTTATTATATTATTAATTACTTTAATTATTATTTATAAAATAAAGTCCTTATTATAAATAACATTTAACTTATTATTAAATATTATTTAAATATAACGAAAAAGTTTATAATATCGTTTAAATTTTCCTATATTTTAATAAGTTTTAACAAGTACTTTTTTTAAAGTAATTTTTATTATTTAAGCTTTACTTTTAAATTCTTTTAATGTAAAATTTATTCTAATATTATAAGTTATTATATTAAGTGAATTAAGGTAAATATTAACTTAAATTTAACGTAAAATATCCTAAACCTTTTTTATTAATATATTTTTTAAAAAAGTAATATTTTAATAAAATATAATAATATTAATAATGTAAAAAACAAGCTTATTATTTAAATATATAACATTAATAAAAATCTTATAATTATAATTAAAATTATTTTAAATTATAAACTTAAATCGTTTTAAAATAACGTTTTTTAATTAATATTAATGGTAAAATTAATTAATTACTTTAAGGATTTTAATTTTAATATTACTATATTTAACTCGTATAAAAAATCGATAAAATTAATTTACTTATAAATAATTAAATTATTAATATAAAAGTTATAATTTTCGTTTAATAAAATAAATTTAAACAGTTTTTATTTTTTTTAAATAAAATTATAAATAGCTTTATTTATAAATAATAATTACTTTAATTTTTTTAACTTTATATTTAATATAATTAATCGTATTATTAAAGTTAATATTAAGTTTATTTATATTTTTAAAGCTTAATAAAAAAGGTGTTAATATAAAAATAACTGTAAAATTAATAAGTTTAAATATAATTATAATTATAATTATTTTTAAAAACATAATAACATTTTTAGTTTTAAATTAAATTATAACCTTTTCAGTTATAAATTAATTAAAAATCACGGTTTTATTTTTATTTATTAATGTTTTAACTTAGTTTTTTCTTATTAATAAATATTTAATAACATTAATATTAAATATAATACTTTAATATCGTTTAATATTATATTTATTAAAAGTGAACTATTATATTAAAATAATTTAATTAAATTAATAATATTTATTAAAATAAGTTAATATATAATTATAAAATTTTTATTTTAAAAAATATATAAAACTTAAATTAATACCGTTAATTAAGTATTATATATTTAATATAATTATATTTAAAGGTTTTTATAATAATTTATTAATTATAAAAATATTATTAACGTTTTTATAACTTTAAAAATATATTACGTAATATTCGTTTAAAAATAATACACTATTATAATAAACCTTATAAATATAATATTTATATACCTTTTATTTCTTTTTATATATATATTTAATTAATTAATAACTAACTTTATTATATATATAATAACATTTAAACCATTTATTTTATTAATAACGGTTATTTTATTTATTTCTTTAATAAAATTAATAAAATTTACGTTCTTTATTATTATTATATTTATACTTTTTATTAAAATAAAAAGTTTTAATATTATTATTATTATTTATAACATTATTTCTTTTTAAAATAAATAATTAATTTAAGTTATTATTATAATTAAAATGTATTTATATAGATAATTATAAATATAAAAAAAGGTTTTTATAATTAAATAAAAGAACTTATAAAATATATTTAAGTTTTTTCACCTTTTAAAATGTTTAAATTACATTATTTTATAATATAATTTTATTAATATAAACAAGTTTTAATATTTATTAATATAATTAAAGCTTATTAAACATAAATTATAAAACTTTTATAAGTTATTTTTTAAAGTTTTTATTTTTATAAATATAAAAAAAAATTAATATTTAATTAATAAAATATTATAATCGATTAACTTTTATATTAAAATGTTATTTTAACTATAAATAATTTATAAAAAATACATCTATAAAATTTAAATAATTAATAAAATAAATCTTAACTTTACTTATAAAAATTTAAAATAATATAACGTAAAATTAACCACTTTTAATCTTTATATAATAATATTTTTAAAATATAAGTTTCATTTTATTGTTTAAAATGTTATATAAATCATTTATATATATATATTTTTTATTTTAAACTTTTATAAACTTAATAAAGGTTTTAAAATTAATTTATTTTATTTAAATAAAAAGAGGTGGTATTATTTAATATAATAAATTTAATACATTAATAAAAAATTATTAATTTAATATAAAATTAAAATAAAATTATATAAATTAAAATAAATTAAAATAATATTATAATTATAAAATAAATATTAATTAATATAGTAATAATAATTATAAATTATATTATAATAATTATAATTATTATAATAATTATAATTATTATAATAATTTTAATAAAATTAAAAATAATTTTTAAAATAATAATTTTAAAAATAAATTTCGCCGTTTAAAAAGCTTAAATTTAAACATTTACTACTTATTAATAATATTTATATTATTTTAATATAACCTAAAAAGTTATATAAATTAAAAAAAAGGATTTTAGTTTAAAAAATTTTTCTAAAAAAGGCTTATTATTAGTTAATTATTAAAAAAGGAAAATCTTCGAATTAATATAAGTTATTTTAAAAAAAAAAAAAACCTTTAAACTAATTTAAAAGATCTTTAAATTAATTCTTTAATTAAAGCTTAAATCCCTTATTATTTTATAATAATATATTCGGTAATCTTTAATTTTAAATATTAATTTACTTTAATTATAAAACATTTTTTAAGTTTTTATTATATTTATATATAAAGTTTATTAAAATAATAACATTAATAAAAGTATAACTTAATTTAAAGCTTTTAAACTTTAAATAAACTTTTTATTATTAAAAAAACAACTTAATAACATTTTTTAAGTTTAAAATAATATTAAAGTGTTTATTAATTTATTCTTTAAAATTTTATTAAAATTCTTTTTTTAAAACTTTATTAATAAAATTAAATTATTTATAATAATTAAAATAAATTATTATAAATATATACCTTTTATTAAAAATAATTTAATTAACATTTTTAAAATTATAATTAATTTTAAAAGTAATAATAAAGTTTTTAACGTTATTAAATAAATAAAAGTTATTTAAAAACAATTATATAATAACTTTTAAATAATTAAAAAAATTAAAAGAAAAAAATAACGAACTTTATTTATTAATAATATTATTAATATTATTAATTATAATAATTATAAATAATATATATAAAAAAAATTAAAATAAATAAATACGATAATTTATAAACTTAAAACATTAAAACGTAAATAACGATTAAAAATATATTTTAAAAGCGTAATAAAATATAAAAAATAATGTTTATTTAAAATATATTATAAACGTAACGTTATTTTTAAAAAAAAGGTTTTATATAAAACGATATTAAATAAAACTTTTATTTTTATTAAATATAATTAACTATAATTTAATATAATAATGGTTATAATTATAAAATTATTTTTTTTTATTAATTTATAATAACATTTATTAATTATTAATTAATATTAAGTAAATTTTTAATTATTAATAATTAAATGAAAATAATAAATATAATATTAAATATATATTAATTTTTAATTTTTTAAACGGTTATATTTTATATAAATCTTTATATAAAATATAATTTAATATAACTTTATATAACTTTATAATAACTTAAAAAAACCATTATAAAAGCTTTTATAAAAGGTTATAAAAAACTTTATTTTATAACATTAATAAAGCTTTAAAAAGGTTTTATTAATAATATTAATAATATATTTTAACGGCGTTTAAATTATTTTTTAACCGGTATATTTTATTTATTATTTATATATAATTTAATATTATTAATACTACTTTACCGTTATAAATGCTTTATTATTAATATATTTTAATTAAACGAAACATTTCGATTTTTATAATTAATTAAATTTTATTTACATAGTAAACTTTTTACTATTTTTAAAATTAACCTAGCTTTTTTTACCAGCTTTTTTAAATATATAAAGTTTTATACTTTTTATTTTATATAAGGTTCTTTACACTTTTTACTGTCTTTAAAAGTAATTTAATCTTATTTATTAAGTTTATTAAAATACATAAAGTTTTACACACTTTTTGCTATCCCCTTAAACATAAGGTTTTAATCGTTTAAAACGGTCGCTAAAAAAGTAAACGAAAGGTAAGAAAGGCTGGGAATAACGGGAAGGTGTAAGGAATATTTAAAGGCTAAGCAACACGGTAAGACCCCTATATAAGAAATAAATCTACAGACAATACATCACCTACACAGACTAGGCTACACACATATATAATTCAACGAGAACTTGCAATCAAAGACAAGGCTAAGCCGATCGACAAGTAATAATCGCTAGTCAGGATATGTTGTACCCACAACGGCAAGAATTAGCATCTTGGTATATATAAATAGCTTCATGTATTTTAGAACTTGCCACGTCCCATACCCCTAGGGAGGTTACGGGAAGAGGACCTATGGCCCTCCACCGTTCAGACGTTAAACACACAAACAAAACAAAACAAACAAACAAAGCAGGTCTTGGTGTACGCGCTCGCGGCGAAAGTCATAGACGAGATAGAGGTAAGGTAGTAAATGATCAAAGTCGTCGTTATTTTTCTCATTGCTCTGTTATAAGACTGTTGTAAGTAATAGAGGTGTAGAGGAAAAGAAGGGAGGTGGCACGGCAACACTGGGATATGGCGCTTGAATTTCATTCGATCGGTCTGCGGTATAGCGTGGGGGGCGCTGACTGTTTTAATATATCGACATGCCGGACAGGAGCATTCTAAAAGGGGGATATCGGTTGGCCTTCACAGCCAACAGGTAAGCGTTGCGTTACATTCAGGTCAGGTCAGACACCTATCTTAGTAGGAATTGAGAGGTCATATTATGCCCGTAATTCAATAATGAAAGATGCATGGCATTGGATAGGAAGGAAACGAACACGTGATATGTCAGACACCTCGTCCGTTCCATGAGAAACGTTCTTCCACAATTCGTGGAGTTCCTTAAATGTTCCATGATGGGGATAAAACAACCGTGGCTATGCTCACTAATTCAGGCACCGGCTTGGACGATGAGTCTGGCCGGTCCTATTCACCAGATACCTCGACCTCGATCTCCCGATTCGTTGTGGTATTCCATGATAAAATGCAATGCTGTCCCAAAGAAAGCGCCGGGAAATAAGATGATGCAAGTGCCATACGTCGTGGCTGGCAACTCAAGATGCCCAACGCATGCTATACGCTCCCGATCTACTGACAAATGCTCGTACTGGACGAGCCCCTTTCTTCGTTCTCTCCGAAATGCGTACCGTACGAATAAATCATACCTCTCATGCACCCGGCTATGCATTTCCTTCTCTTTTCCGTTACCTACTCGATACGTCTGACCGACAGACCGAACTTACTCCTGTATAAAGCGCAGGAAAGCCTTGGCAACAGCGACGCCGTCGTGCTTATGGGCGACGCGACGCATGCCATCCTCGTAGACGTCGGGGCCGAGGATGCCGCCGTATCGGCGCATTTCTAGAATCTCGCGCGCTATATCCTCAGTGAACTCGGGGTGGCCTTGTACGGTTAGCAGCCGCCGCGGTACGTACATGGCCTGTACGGCGCACACATCGGTGCGCGCCAGCGGAACGGCCCCCGGCGGCAGCGAGAACACCACGTCCCGATGCATCTGGTGGATCGCCTACGCGCGATGGACGGGTCATGGTTAGCGCGGTGCGCATCATATGGTGGAGTTTTTGGGGAAGGGGTTAGTTAATTATTGAGAAAAGGGTCCCTGATAGGACGTGAATAGGAGGAAAGAAAAGGGAAAACGAACCAGCTTCTCCATGCCGAACAGCTTCTTCCCCTCGTCAGTGAGCTCGTGCTCGGTGACGCTGAGCTCCCAGCCCCGCGCGTTGCGACCAACCTCTACGTCAAGGGCGCGACCGACGATCTGGTGGCCGAAGCACACGCCCACGACGCGGACGCGGCCACCCTCAAGGCACCGGCGCGTGTACTGCACCAGGCGCACGATCCATTCGTCGCTGTCATATGCGGAGTACTTAGACCCGCTGATAAGTACGGCGTCGACGGTCTCGGGGTCCGGGTACGAGATCTCGCCGCTGGTGCCAACGACGTCGTGGTAGGAGAGGGTCAGCCGCGCGGCCAACGCCTGCGGTGCGCACGCCCGCTCGAACAGGTATGAAAATACCCCGCCGTACGACCCGTACTTGGCCTTGACACCCGGTACCGGCGTGTCGGCCTCGAGGATCGCGAGGCGGATCGGGGGTTCGTATTTGGAGCCCATGGTTTTATATTTGGTTTTCTGCTTTTGTTTCTTTTTCTTATTCTTTTTCGTTGTGGGTCTGAGGACAGAGCGGGTTTACGGCTTGGGCGGTGAATGGGGTGGCAGGACTCGACACGTGGGAGAGGCGAATGCGTCCAGGGGGACGCGAGGAAGCGGTGATGATGATTGGGACAGGGGATCTACCGCAGGGAGTGCGCTACAGAACGTAGGCTCGAAACGATGCGCTCAGGCTTGGTTGGCAGTCTTTTATATAGGAGGGCAGTCCGGAGAGTACGGAGCTAGGAGACTGGAGTTGTTGGGTACCTGTTGGGAAGTGACTCTCCTCTCCTCTATTTGGAGGTGAGTAGATGCAGAGTGTAGAAGCGAGAAGCGAGAAGCGAGAAGCGAGAAGCGAAGCGAAGCAGATGTGCAGGATTTTGGAGACCCTTCCCCGGAGCTTCCATTGGAAATGCCCCTCATCACTCCAACAAGCTTGTCCCCTTGAAGCTTGTCCCCTCCTGAATAGGACAATTTAAGCTTGTTTCTAATAACCCGCTTGCATGCGTGGGTGCCAAGAGGAGATAGAATTTGGAATGGGTCCAGTAGCGGGGGGAAAACACAGATCTCTGCCAAATGATAGGACAATGCTACGAAGACCTATCGATAGGCAGAATTCACAAGGCGGTGAACTATTTCGTCATAGTAAATTTGACCTCTTTGGGGAAAGGGTCGAGAAGATAGCAAGGGCAGCCGTCAAGGGGGTGTCAATGGTGGGTAGGACAAAGTGTAGGTATCCTGGTACTCGTGGTACATACATGTCGGCACGTAATTGCGCCTCGATGAAACGGCACCTGCACATTTGCGGCTCAGCTGTACCTATGTACATAACCTTGGTAACACATAAACCACTTAAAATACATTACTGCATACGAATACATGTCTTCAGAACGGGAACTATCGCAAGGCGTAGAAAGTGCCTGGCTTGCAATACATATGATATACACCGCATCATCTCGGAATTAAGAAATGCCCAATGATACGATAATACCTGATTAGGTATTATGTCGCCGCGCCGGAACAACATATGATGTTTCGGTCCGCAGTCGACAAGATATTGGTCCGGGCCCGAATCCTATCAATGACAAATTGATAGGTACTGCATGCGACTGCGCGTGCCGCAGCCCAATTAACGAGCACCCATAGCGGTCCAGGTGTTTCCCCATTCACCGAAGCAGGCTATGGTAGGTCGGCAGCTCGAGGGAGGCGTCGTCAAAACTTAGGGTCCTCTGGATTGCAAGGTCATTTGAAAGCAAGGCAATAATCAGCGAACATGGGCTAGTCCGTATTTACATAGTACTATAGGGACTTGATGCCCCTGCAATACTACGCCCACTCTGGGGAAGACGTGCCTCGGCCTCGGGGTCTGCCCTGCTACGGCGTTTGCTATTGGTGTGTGGGGGTACTAAATCGATATGTACGTCCTATGGCGAGGCATGGTATGCAGTAAGCAGCCTGTTTTCATCGTAGCACTGCCGGACTGCCACGTCGGATGAGGGTGTATGTAGGTTACCGTACCTGGTTTGGAAACCGCTGGGACAGATTATTTTCGCCGAAGAAGAGAGGGATGTCTCCGGAAGAGCGTCAATACCATTGTGTGGTAATATTGATTCGGGCGTCATTGAAGCGAGAACCTAATGGCCATACCTGGTAGTCTGATCGCCGGCCTTTGCAGCAAACTCGTCTGTCTAACGAATGAGACATCACATGCATGAGAGCTAGCTGCATATTTCCGTGTGGAGACACACCACATCTGATCTAATAAAAGTCGTCAGCCATTACTCCTCCACATGAGCAAGCAGGCAGCGTCGCAGTACAGGTGATCTCTGACAATTCAAAGTAAGCAAGACGCAGCCTGTGAGCACCTTGCGTCAGACTTTACCATGGCCGTCCCGAGTAGGCTATAGATATCATGTCAAGATGTGAAAAAGGCAAACCAAACGAAACTCTTTTTTCTTTACATTTCTACAAATGAAAAATAATCAACCACGGAGTATTTTCATTGTTTTTGGTCAATGATAACTGCTGCAATGTTTCAGACGATTCTAGTTCGAATACACTGGCCTGTCGAAGTCCCGCAGGTTAAGCATGAAGGATGGGCATCGATGGTCTTAACACAACATCAAAGCCTGGTCGACCATCCACGACGAGGGAGTGCGTGCTACCCCGGTAGCTTGTCAAAATGGCCTGACCATGAAGAGCCGAGCCACACCAACCAAATGCAAATCGAGAAACGGAATATTCCCAGGATGTTAAAGTCATGCTTGCAAGAAAGATAAGAACGAGGAGGTGGTTAGTGATGGCGTTAATCCTTGACCAATCTAGATTTGCCAGGTTAACAATGCCTTCTGGGTGGAGAGGGAGAGATGCTCATTCAATATTACTATAGACTACTCAATTGAAAGAGTTAGGTCGCCAAGTACCTTCATCGAAAAAAACGTATAGTGTCGTCTTCGATTCCAATCAAACTTTGCCTTCGTGTCGTGACGAAGTAAACAAATGTTACTTCGGAAACCGACGATTTGATCACATTGAGAGGCCGAGCAGAAAATATAGAGTCGCCATATTTGCTTTTCTAGATACGGAACTACTTAACATGCAGACAGACGAATTTCATTCAATTTGCGCAATCATCTTTGGCAAGTCGACGCTTGGTCAAGTAACGTTTCGAATCAGGACCCCTATTTCACCATCTAGCAAATAGAGGCATCACTACGCGAGCCTTATGGATGCAGGGCCCCTGATCCGGTGCGTTTGCGTCTGTATAAATTAGCCAACGCCCCTTTCCCAATGGCAGTGAGCCTCTCCCAACAGATTTTTTTATAGGGGGTGTTGTTCAATCCCAGATAAACTAGGCCATGAGCTGTTTTAGTCGCGGGCTTTGAAATGAGTGGGATGGCCGGCCGGCGATGACGGCCTCTGGCCTCAGGTCGATCTCAATTCTGACCGTCGCCTGCAACTTTTCTTTCTCACTTGAAAAATAGTGGAAGCTCCCGCCAATGAGATAAAATGATGGGTTGGCTTCCATTGGCCTCCATACACGATGCAGACTTCAAGTCTTCCCAAAGACGGGAGATCTGAATCTGAATCAGCTCTTCTGGTTATCGGACAAGGTAGGGATTCGGCTTACGTTATCTCGGTAAGCAGCTGTTCTGTCATCTGTGACTGTCGTTCCGGCTAAGGTGAAACTATTCGGGACGCGGTCTTACTAAGAATTAAGAGAGGACGTCGAACCCAAGCTATGTTAGGTATGGTACCTAAGGTACCTAGACAACAAAATACCCACGTTAGATGAGTACAGAACGAATAGCGACGATATCTTAAACGCATTCCGCTCAAGGGGTTCTTAGTGGACATTAAATCCAAAATAGGTATGTTTTATTCTTGAAGTCATCTAGAGCTCCTTGGCATCCCCGGATCATCCCGTGATCTTTTGTAAGAACAATGCCCCTTGAGAATACATACCCCTTTAAGAGAGTAAAGAAAGATAGGCCAATCAATATTCAGGAGTAGAAATATCTTAGTACTCACGGCATGCATAATTGCATTGATCTGACTTCCGTATGCACAAAGCGAGGACCTAGCTATACTTATAGCGATTTAAGCGGTGACAAGGTTCTTGAGGTAACTACAGTGCTGAGGATAGTCTTGACACAGTGTACTTCTGGAGATAAATCATAGATAAGGGGCTCATGATAAGGATGTATGTACATGGGTACAAACCAGGTCCACAACAGGAAACGGAGACATCAATTATTCTCTTATCATTCCTTTGAGCATCCTTAAAGACACCCGCTTCTACCACTTCAACATCGCTACAAATACATACAAAGGCACATACTTGGAGATTTGAAAACTAGAGATCTTGAGCTGTGAAACAAACCCCTTCTGATCATCTCGATCAATTCTTTTCATCTTCATCCATTAGGTGCAGTTGACTCGGAGCAAACCGGACGCTGCAAAGGCACCGAAGAACGGCATAATCTGCTGATCTGGCGTGTTCCGTGTTCCGGAACATCTGAGCCCGCCAAACCATCGGATTTCCTTCGGTAAACCCGGTGGATCTACAACATCTGACCATATTCAAATCGCAGACCGACTTTCTCATCGGCGCATATTGGCCTGCTGGCGCGAGCGACAAGACCTTTCTGGTCGATTCGTATCATTGGCCCCGTTGATATCTGTGTTGGCTGTCGTTCCTGACATACGATCTGCCCAATCCCGTATCGTATTACCTGGCCAAGATTCAAGGGAGAACGAATCTACCTACACAGTATATAAATTCGACAAATCTCTTCAACGCGGGGCCCTGATTTTGAAAGCCTCGACAACGTGTCTTGTGCTTTTGTTGACCCTTCTGTTCATCTTTTGCATTACCCATGCCGCACGTCATGGCGTCCTCACAAGTGTCGATAGATTCGTTCCCGAATGAGGTACGTGATTTCTTCAACTTGATAACGACGAGGTTATTGGTATTAACCCTTACTCCAAGATCATTATCCAAGTCTTGAGTTTCTTCCCGACTCGCTCGCTGTTACCCCTTGCTGCTGTCTGTCGTCGCTTCTATGGACTTGTGGGCCGTGTGCAATTCTCACGTCTCGTGGAGGCTTCGATGTTGAGAGATCACCAAGTGGTTCTTGAATGCTTTCACCCGAGCGACAGGCTCTCTACGCCGTCGCTTTCCTGCGAATTCCTCGGGATGGATGGACTTGCCGAGGCCGGAGACGACGCTAACCTCGGAGTGCTCAACAATTTATATGCGCGCTTTCGCCCATTTGACAGCGATGAGATTTTCGGACCACGCAGCTATCTGAGAAACAAAGCCATACTCGGGGGAATGGCAGAGCCGGCCATCGAATTACCCTCGCATGAGGTCCACCTGGAATCCGACATGCTCTTCTCCCAGCTTTGCACAATAGTCAACCTAGTTAAGGTGGAACCTCGGGACGGTGCCTTTTTGAGTATTGCCAACGTCACAGACAGCGTCATCCGCATATGGCGTGAGTGGCTTCAGCGTGCAGCCGCGAATACAGCAGGGGAGCAACGACGAGCGAGTCTGGAAGTCGACGACCCGTCTATTCTTTGGACAGACTCGGCGAAGAGTGTCGGATTGAGATTCCGTGTCGTCGAGGATCATAGCACACCTGCGCCTGTCCTTCTTGGCCGAGACGACGAGCCCTCGGTCTCGTACTCTATGGAGTATCAAGGTACATTGTCCAAGTTGTCTCCTCTCTTCTTCCGCTGAGTGAAAACTTACGTGGTTGCCGTAGAGTTGCTCATAAGAGCCAATCAGCTGCTGCTTAGCTTCGAGACATCCGAGGCCCAGCAAGTCATTCATTCAGGTAAAGCAGTCGTCATTGGATTCATGTGAAGGGATGAAGTCGTTTAAGATCGAGCCTTCGAAATATCATTCCAGACTCGGTTACTATTTTAGATCTTCGCACCAGTCTATCGGGCAGTCGATGCACCCGCGGCTTGACTACGAGAAGTCGAGAATCGCATTAGCAACTCAAACCGTGAGACGGCGGATCCAACAAAGCTGTTGAACGAGTTCCATCGGCGTGGAAGATTATATCCTGGCCCAGTGGACCGAACGCGAAACGAAAAGCAACCAACGCGAGCTGCCTTGGCTACTTCAGCTGCACTCGCTTTCTCCTGGCTGTCTGTTGTCGGACATGCACTACACTGCGAACTGAGAGTATTGACTTACATGCTTTTCTTGGTTTAGGAGCTATTTACTTTCCTGGCAGCGGCTTGAAATATCAGCCTTGTGACGCTTTCTTGCAATGCGCCATCCCAATGACGCGGCAAATACAATGGATGACCCCTGCGTTTGCTATGTAGCCAGTCCAAGAAATCACAACAAGGGAGGCCCCGCAGCAGCTTGATGAGCTACGAATTGTAGAAATCCTGGGTATGGGAGGTATGAGAAGATTGGCATGAGCTTAGATTGTCCGTTTGAAGATCAAAATGTGTCCATGGCAGAACAAACCACAATAGTTATTATGCTACACACAAGTAATGTAAAGATCAATTGGAGTTCTTGTAGAGACAGTAGAAGGTGGTAATGCGTTGCACATCGTGTCGATAATCTAACCCAGATAAATGCGAGCATATTTAACGTAGCTTTTATTTATTTTTACTACCCTTTTCGTTCGACCCAGGTCCAATGTGCAGCGTCCGTAATGCGTCTCACCAGCAGCGAAAGGAGCCTCAAGCATCTGAGGCTTAACGCCATCAACAACCCCATGCAGAAGCGGGTTGACGAGGCAGGCCTTTGAGAGCCGCACGAACTTGGGCAACGATGACCTCGATACCATCTCGACCTTTTTCGAAGACCGAGCCATCGGTGAAAACGGGCCTGGGGGGCAAGGTTAGCCCCGGCGACCAGTTCTGCACATACATACAAAATCTCGGACGGTCGAAATGTTCCCGTGTTTGGGATTGAGTACGAGGCACCGCACAAGTTGACGATACCGGTATACATTTTGAGATCCAGCTCGAGCGTAGAATAACCGAAAAAGCGACGGCTTCGTATATGCGTCGAGATTTCTCGCCGCCGCCATCGTTATTCGGCCTTTAATATACATGATTGCCTGCTAATCAAGATACTTTCTGGCCACCATATAAGACCCAGAGTTGGGGAATGAACAACGTGATAATCAACAAGAAGATCGGCAGTCCTGAGTCACATTAGGATTGAAGGTCGAGCTCTCAGCTGCCAGAGCACAGGCACAAAATGGAGGCGCCGAGGGCTCAGGGGGTGTGATCAAAGGAGAAGACTGTTGCGATGAGAGCTGGATCAAGACATTTCAATTCCTCTAGCCAGTGATATATGCAAGGCAGCAATGTACCGCAATCGAGTACCGAAATATAGGTATCCAAGAACTGGCCTACACCGTACGACCGATTCCACACCTACATTTACCACTCAACACAGTGGGATTCCCATTGTTAAACCAAAACCGCAAGCAGCACACCTGCAAGTACATGGCTTCTACTTAGTCCTACACCATGACAACAAACGCCCACGAGAAGCACGCGAGGTCGAGGAAGCTGGATCCTGGAACTCGATTTGGGTACCTACATGTATTCGGGTACAGCTCTACTTACATCTACAGGATATGTAATTCTAAGATAAACAGCAACTTTGGAAGATACCGACAGAGAGAAAGGAGAGAAGTCCCTGAAACTAGTCGGCCAGACGGCGCAGCTATATATTCACTAAGATCCTGGAAGATATAAGTATATCCGGTATCTCTGACAGCAGCGAAGGATGTCATCTTCAATGAGGATGACCTCTTTAAAGGTTCCTTGTGAAATCACCAAGATGACCTATTAGAAGTAAGCTATGAAGGTTATGAAAAGCCAATTAGATTCATCGATAGCGGGATAGACGAGTAGTACTTATCCAACCCACTAGATATTCCTATGTAGAGACAGCACCAAGCAACGAACACTGGTAGACTAAATGAACCCCACCCATGGAACTGACAACAAGTCTAGGTTAGCTAAAGCGGGACTCACGTGACGACAGACCAAATACCTTGCGTAAGCCATGACTCCAGCATGAAACAACCTGAATATCATTAGTACTGTGTAACGTAGGTATCTACCTACCTACGTAAATACCTCTAATCCACAGGTACCTAGATCAACAAAATCAATACTGATCAATCCGAGACGTGCAGTGGAAAAGGTACACATGATAGGTACCTAGTGATCATCGAGAGCGAAGGCGGAGCGTCTAAGACAAAAAGTTAAGCCATAAATCATGTCAGATACCTATCTGCCTACACAAGATACGCATGTCGATCGACGATGTCTTTGCCAATTTCCGCTCGGCGATTACACAGCATTCGACCAAGACACATCTCCACTCTCCACGAGGCTTGCTTATCAATCAATCAATTAAAGTTCCCGTCCGGCCGTCTTTGATGCTGTTGGTGGCGCCTAGGTTATGTTACAGAACTCGCAAATTCTTGCAAACTCTGCGCCCGCCCAGCCAGCCGTACAGCAAGTCGAATAAGCCATTGAATCCCACCCCATGCGGATCGTTTCGATGAGTCTATGCCAGACCTTACAAATGCAAGATATTGGCAAAGTACTGCCTGTTTCTTTTATTCTTTGATACCACGTTTGTTACGCAAAACAAATTCTCAATAAATTAGTATTCAGACATATATTTTCAACCTGTCAATGTCCAAAGTACCAAAGTAGTATCTCTTTAGGTACAAATAGATACATAAGAATGAATCTTGCCCCTACATTATGTGCATACTCTTCAGCAGTGCTTTTACTAAATACTGAACCACTGATTGAACCGATTATGGGGATCGAACCGTTGCTTGATATGATGTAACTTGGCGAGACTTTTCCCAAAAATAACCTGTAACGCCTCGTCGCCATGCGCGAAGTTGACATAACTAAATACGTTAATGGAATTATTCAAATAGGAGAAAGAAGTGGAAGAAGGCCTACGTGGAATTTTGGGTCAAGCCATCCGTAGCCCTCCATAGATCCCGTGCCGCGCCTCCAAATGCTTGGGCAACATCATCCAGCGCCGTATCGTTGTACCAAGGTATCGCCACGGCATTGAAATTAACGTTTCGATGAGGGAAAGCCGCCGAGTTGGGATCCTCCGACCGCGCCTTGATGAGTGAGTATGCTTCAAGAAGTACGACGCTGTTCTCCGCCGTTGGCCTCTTTTGAAATTCAACATATTCATTCCATATCTGACGCCAAGTGGCGGGAATCATTCTCTGAAACCCCGCGCCATAAGATGGTTTGCGTCCCCCGGGAGTGCAGAATCCCGTAGCTCCGGCATTCTAAGGGATGACTGCCGCGTTGTCAACTTGTGGACCAATGGCATAGAGACTTGCAAACGCAGCGCGACCTGTTGCTGCGTTTCCCTTGTGTAAGAATGGGGTGACAAGAACAACTGGCTCGTTTGCCGGCGGTCCACCCGAGATGAAGTACAAGAAAATGTTCATATCCGGCTGGAGCTTGAGGTCTTGAATGGCTTGAACCACCTCTTCTAGGTTGTCTGGGCTGAATATTAGGGATCCTGTCCAGGCATGCAAGTCATCCTGCGAAGCAGGATGCGACTTCACCACCGCAGATGTTACGATACCAAGATTAGGCCCAGCGCCTCGAAGGCCCCAGAACAAATCAGGATCGGAAGATGCAGTCACACTGCGAAGGTGACCATCGGCGGTAACGACGCGCATCGATATGACATTATCGACTCCAAGGCCATACAATCCCACGAGATTCCCATATCCGCCGCCAAGAGTAGCTCCGAGCGTACCCACGCAATCGCAGTTACCGGTCTCAACGAGGGCTCCCGCCGCATATGCGTGTGAGATTGTGTTACTGTTATTGGATCCCCCTCCGATAGTGGCTTGAGTTTTGTCGGTGTTGAAAGTAACTTGATTTAGACGTGCCAGGTTGATCAGCACGCCATGCGTGCCCAGCTTGAAGGTCGTCGCCCAACCGCTGCCTCCGTTTTGGGCAAGGAAGGGGAGACCCTTTGCTGAGCAGTATTTCACCTATTGTTTTTTGCGTGACGCTTTCAGTACGTGTGTTTCTGGGGGGTAAACAGAAAACTGAGACAAGGTGTGGGAGAGGTGCATACTGTAACTGCAACATCCAATTCAGATTCGACATTCACGACAATAGCCGGATGAGGTGCATTAAAAGTGCTCCATCGTGGCGGCGCCTCCGTAGAGATGATATCTTGATGCGACAGTTGTGGTCCTAGCTCAGCATGCAACTGTTGTATGACCGTGGAACTGCCCGTCGGGGAGGCCAATGCGAGGCCTGCGAGACCGAAGAATGAAGATGACAGAAACACAAACTTCATTGCGTAGGAATAAACGGCGCTGCTGGCGTACCTTGGAGTAACAAAGCTTCCCTACAGAGGTCCAAGGTAGGTATTTATTTCTATCCCTAGGCACATAGACAGCTGTCTTATTGTATTGATCGGGTGTCCGGATGCGGCTGCGGACAACGGAGACCGGGATATGGCCTACCGGTTTCCCTTGGTATCTAAGAGGCGCTTCGTAGGATGAAGTCAAGACGATATCTATACCTGGTGTGGAAGGTCAAGTTCATTCCTTGTCAGCACGAATTACCTGTGTCACTTCCGAGCTGAGCTCAGACCCCGATACAGCATAGCCAATCAGATACTGAATGTTACTCTTTGAAGGTTGGCCATCTGCTTTTTCCCGCGGGCTTGGCCACAGCCCCTTACGTGAAGTAGATGAGTATTAGGGGGTAAAGTTATCGGATCTGCCAACTGCCACCAAGCAAGATTGCATCAAATCTACGTAATTACATATAGTCCTAGCGATGGACTGGATACATAGTACCTACATGCATGGTAGTATCCAGACAAATAGAGAAACGCCCGAATAACATACCCTGGTTTGAGACAGCCAGGGCCCAGAAACCCAAGCTCCCATTTACACAGATTTCTTGCTGTGATCCCCCCACTCCATCCGGGGTAATGCTAAGGTACCAACCTACCCTTGCTCGATGCGGAGCAATGTATCTGGCCAAATCTACCTACGCTTGATCATCATTCGACAGGGGAATTAGATCTCGTTTAAGCGATTGGAATGAATGTGATTGGTCCAGGCCCTGCCGAGGTGATTTGAGATGGACCCATATAGGTCGCAGTGTCGGAAGACAGGCTGACACCACAGCCATCGCTAACTCGATGTTACTCCAATAGAAGACAGGTGACGTGTAGTCTACCGAGAGAATGTCAGTTGAGTTTGACTGAGCCTTTGAGAATAACTCACATGTCTCGTCGTTGTAATGATAGAGGAATTCAGCCCCGATTTGGACCAAAGTGGCAATGCGGGTAGCGCTGATACCGCAAACACTGCGAAGAACTGTCAGAAACGGATGGCCGCTCGGATCTGAAAGGGTATGCATACGATGCTCCAAGCATGAACATTCCCAGCACACCCAGCCTTTCTTTCCACGGCAGTTGGAGTTGCAAGACCATGGGAACCGGCATGAGCAAGATTCCCACGTCAACAATCAGATCGGAGATGACGACGGAAAGCCACATCGGGACGGAATCGATGCAGTTGTTTCCATAGAAGGCTTCTATGAAAGGCGTGACGGGAAAACATGTGAATAAGTTGGCGAAGAAGTATGAGATGGTCCACGCCGCGACAACTCCGAGCATTCCATAGACGGGCCCATCGGAAACTGCGAACTCTGCCAAATATACTCCTGTAAAAGAGGAGAATCGACGTTTTTACCAGCCCTAGGCTGATAACGCTGAGAATGTTCACGACGAATTTTGTCTGGAGCGTAATATGGTCAGATCGGTCGATTTACCCCATACACCCGTGAGCTAGGAGCTGGTTTGTAACTCACATTTTCATAGACGATGAAGCCAGGGTCATCCAGAATAGGCTGTCCATCTGGACCGACAATTTGATGCTGTCCTAACCGCCCGTCGATGGCAGCTACTCAGAGTCTTTAGTACTAGGTTTTAAGATGGTCCCTATTAACTTGGTACTCACCATACAGCTGTAGAGCAGAGCAGACGAAGCCAACAACGAGAGCTCCCAAGCATAGATAGTCATTGAATTGCAACGCCTT
The DNA here is from genome assembly GCA_022984935.1 of Hypoxylon sp. NC1633. NCBI lineage: Eukaryota > Fungi > Ascomycota > Sordariomycetes > Xylariales > Hypoxylaceae > Hypoxylon > Hypoxylon sp. NC1633. Next base: position 47,779 of record JAJLYQ010000015.1, read on the forward strand.
GAACTTGAGTAATCTTGCCCATATTCGGAGTCCGACGAAGATTGAAGGGACAATGATGAAGGCAATTGCCAAACCTATCATCAATTCTTTGCTGTATGATTGTTGCATGGCAGTGCTGGTTGATTTGACCGGTTTGACGAGGCTTTGAGTTTGTACGTTCAACAGTAATACCTACTGGGCAGCCTTGTTTCTTCTGCTCGTCGATCTAATCTGATATTCGAGGCTCTACAAGACATCTATCTGCCTACCTAGGCATCTATTCCTTGAACACGGGCCCAGAGCCGCATCTATCTCTTATTACGCGAGATCATCTATTCTCGTTTCAATTGCAGTTCAAGCCTCAAGTCGGATCTCGCCGACCAAGAGTTGCGGACAAGGTCATCCGCTTCAGCTCCTGCCTCCCTAAGTGCTCTGGCTCTCGCCGACCAGGAGTTGCGAACGAGGTCGTCTGCATCACTGGCCCGAATTGCCAACGTAGCGACGTTCTTGCCTAAGTAATTCTCATGAGGTCCTCATCGAGTGTTTAGTAGTGGGGGCCAGAAACGTACCTTGGGGCACTGGAAGGGCAAGGCTAACGCCTAAGAGGACCGAAAGGTAGATCAAACGCACGATTCTGGATAGAATTTTAATACTGGGACATGTAGTGGTCTTGGAAAGTTGGATGGTCGAGGAAAGTCGACGTGGACAGCATTCTGTTTTAAAGTATGTCCAAGGCAAAGAGAGGTTCAAGTCCTGCGTGCTCAAGCGGCATCATGCCGCCGACCTCGGATCACTACCTTAGGTAGGCAACTGGCTCTGACCTATCATGAACTTCTCCTTTACGGATATGTTTGAGTCGATACTACCCATGTCATGGTTTGATAGTCCAACGCGTGGGACGGGAAAATACTCTTTTTTCGCGTATGTATATCCCGACACGCCCGTCACACCTCGTTGATGACCCTGTTGGGATGAATGCACTTAAGTTTACACTATCTATGTTCATCTTTAATTTGCTATCTTCTTGCCTTTAGTATACTTGCAACTCAATATAGCCTCATCACCAAGCTATCGCCTTCTTGAGGCTATGGATACAGAGTATAACGATGATTCTGATCTCAAGCAGATGACCGGCCGTCGTCCGGCCTGCCACAAGATGTCTTGGATGAACCAGTTGGCAGTATTTTTTCTTATTTGCTCTAATTTTGTATTTGCTGGTCTCTGGATGAAATCCTGGATGCTTCAAGTACACGCAACAGCTTCTGATTGCGTGCCAACCCATCTGACATATTGTGAGTCGCCACGTTAGATCGACTTCTGTATATCACTTGAAATGAGACCAGGCGTTCTGATCATTTCGGCAACCCGACAGCGCCAGCCACCAGTGCAGTTCGCTATGAGAAGAAACGTCTATGGCGGGATATTGATGGACCCAACCCTTTCACCGGCAAGCCTCGACCAGAGTTTGACAAAGCATGGCGAGACATTATAGCTCGTGAGTAAGGTCGTTCGCCGGGTGCATCCTACTTTTACTCACCAAAACTCTATAAGCGCTCGTGATCAAAGTGTCTAGCAGTGAGCTGGCGCGCTTTAGCGAGGGAGATAGCACGATAGCGTTCAAGGATGGCTCCGGGTACATTGCTGAGATGGGCATGTATCACGAGCTGCATTGTGTTGTCAGTAGCATCATTTGTATATGTGTCGTGCCCCGATTCCTCCAACTGACACTGATGGAATTGACAGAAACGTGTAAGGCGTTATTTGCACCTGGATTATTACTACCCAAGCATGACGGAAGCAGACCGAGAGAGGGAAGACTTGCATATTGGTCCGTCAAATCTTGCGTGGAGGATATTTCGTAGAATTTACTGACCGCGAACAGACCATTGCTTGGAGTATTGGAGAGAATCGGTAATGTGTCGAGGCGACACGACTTTGGGTACCTTCTTCTGGAGAGATTATGTGCCTACTCTTGAGACCACTGGGCAAGGCAACGGATGGTTGACATGACAGACTACTCTCAGTTGGAATAGAATGGACATGATGATGTAGAATTCTCAACTTCACTTGAGTTATATTATTATTGTTGATTAATTGACTCTAGTTGACTGGTTCCTCACTGATGTTAAGCCAACTATGCGTTACTTAATGAAGCAACTAAGTGACGATTCCTGTATCGGACGAGTTGGCATACTGCTCCGCCCATGCGAAACCCTGTTTATAATCTCGACATTGCTTAGGCTGGTCCCATCCATTGGTGAGGTGTGTCTCATGGTCCAAGACTTGGTCCAGCTAATTCGCTTGGCTTCGGAAAACTTGCCCCTATATATCTCCTTAGCATTCTAATATCCCAGCTTACTCTCCAGAAGTCAGGATCATGCTCTTCGGTGACCATCTCCTGCTTTCCCACATTGCAGACCGGTTCCACGGGGAAGTCGCATGCACGAGGTGTGAAGAATGACAATCTAGCCTGCGTGTTCCATTTATGACGGCGCACATCATTCCATTGTTCTGCAGCAAAGGGGATGTAGTCCAGCCAGCTGAACTTTCCGTCAGCAGCACGCTTCCAGCTTTGTTTTCGAGCATCGCCGCCCCCACTAACCACGGAGCGAAAATTGTGATCCATGATTCTGTCCAGAACTTCTTGACATCTAGGAGCGAAGGCTGCCTCGGTGAAGAATGGTGGGCCGTAAAACCACACCGCGAAAGTGCCGCCTGGGCGCAACAGTGTCAAGATGTTGTTCAGTGCTGTGTGCGTGTCCATCAATGGGAATGTTTCCGCACAAGTGATCAGATCGAAAGAACCAGGCGAGTGGTGCTGCAGGAGGTCCTCTCCCGAAGATAGAGTGTAGGATAGACGTTCAGCAGGCACAGCTGAGTATCTGCGTCCTGCGAAGCCCAGACTTGCCGGGTCATTATCACTGGCGACGACATGCTCGAATCGTTTCGTTAAAGCTCCAATAGCCGAGCTTGAGCTAGTACCAATATCGAGCGCAGCTGAACGGAATTGCGAATGGCTGGCTTGATAGTCAAAGACCCTGTCGAATATTTTCTCATCGTATATAGGTCGCGTGGCAATGTATTCGTCCCAGTAGGTGGCCTCGATATTGTGAAGCTTCCAGAACAAAGGATTTTCTTTCTCAGTGGAATCCATGGTAGTAAGAGTCCAGCAAGGGGAACGACATGCTACAATGTAGGTAAAGGCGAATCAGAAAGCTCACTCCATACCTGCTTCTTATATACCTACCTCTATGTGGGTAGGTACATAGCTCAGGTACATGTAGGACATATAGGTACATGGTACTACTATGTATGTTGAGGCCGGCTGGTCATGTTGTGTCCCTCCCTTCAATTGTGAGGCCAACACCGCTAAGTCTTAGTCAGCCATGAGTTTAGTGTAACTTCAGTTAATATATATTTTCCGGTCTACCTCGGAACCGCCTTCAGTCTCGTTCCTCCATTTGTTCACAATCTTCGCTCTCCTCTCATCCGCCACAAATTTACATCGAACTCCTGCACGAACATGGCCACCTTGAGTGCAGACTACATTGTTGTTGGTGGTGGCCTGACTGGATGCCCCATAGCATCACGCCTCAGTCAGAGCGATGAAAAGCCTGAGGTTATCTTACTGGAGGCAGGAGCTGATCCATCCAGCAACCCCGCCGTTTCCGGATTTCTAAGCGGCCTATCGCTGCAGGGTGGCGAATATGATTACTGTGATAAAACTGAGCCCGTTCCGAACACGGCCAACCGCGTGCACCCCACCAGTGCCGGCAAAGTTCTCGGAGGAGGCAGCATTCTCAACTACGGCGGTTGGCTACGTGCAGATGCTGCGGATTACGACGAATGGGCCGACGTAGCCAAGGATAAGCGTTGGAGCTACGAAGGCTTGAAGCCCTGGTTCTGCAAGACGGAGCACTTCCGCGGCACGGGGGCGGAAGCCGACGACCACGGCCTCGACGGGCCCATGCACGTTACTTCGATCTCTGCCTCCGAGTCGGGAGAGCGGAAATATCCTCTTCGCGAAAATGTAAAACAGTCGTGGGTTGAATTAGGGGTCTCCTATAATCCGCAAAAGAAACATGGCTCGGCTACGGGCTTGGCTGAGATGTATGAGAACGCGCGCAATGGCATGCGTCAGCCGTCATACAAGGCTTATCCGCTCGATGACGTAAATGTCTTCACCAATACTGTAGTACAGAGGATCACTTTTTCTGGCACCACTGCCACGGGCGTGGAGCTGGTTGACGGCCGTACCATCACTGCGCGAAAGGAGGTTATCGTCTGCGCCGGTGCCCACCGCACTCCCCAGGTCCTGATGCTCTCGGGCATCGGGCCACCTGCTACCCTTACCGAGCAAGGAATTCCCATTGTGCACGAATCCCCGCAGGTTGGCCAGAACCTGCACGACCACTTTGCCCTTTATCTCGCTTTCCGGCTACGCGATCCCTCCCTCGGCTACGCGCTCGGAAGCACATCTTGGCAGAACCCTGCCTTGTTCAGTGGCCTTCCGTGGGATTGGACGGTCAGCGAACGTCTTCCTGCAGAGATTTTTGCAAAGCACGAACCCAGGGCTGAAAGGCAGAAGCGTAACCTTTGGGAGGAGATCACGCTTTATGTTCCGCCCGGCATGCCGGGTGTCCCCATCGACGGCACTCATATTGCCACCTCAACAATGCTGCTCGTACCTACCTCCCGAGGTACAGTATCGATTCGATCCAGCACTCCAGTCGATCCGCCTCGCATCCAACCAAACTATTTATCGACCGCATTGGACCGTGACACGCTCCTCTATGCCAGTCGTCAAACACTGAAGGCGATGATGGCAACAGGTCCTATGAAGGACATCGTCGAGAGCGAGACACCGATCTCCGGAGAAGGGCTGGAGGAGTTGACGCCGCTCACGGCGGATTCCAGCGACGCGGAGATTGAGGATAGGATCCGGCGCACTGGAACACAGCACCACCACTCCGGGGGGACTGCAGCGATGGGCAAGGTGGTTGACTCGGAGGGCAAGGTATTGGGTGTCAAAAGATTGAGAGTTGCCGATGCGAGTATCATCCCAATACCTCTGGGAGGGCACCCGCAGGCTACACTCTACGCGATGGCCGAGCAGCTAGCCAGCATCATTATCAAGAATGCGTGAGAACGGCACTCAAATAGAGTAGAGTAGTCCAATCCAAGAACATCTTTAATTGCCTCCCGTACAACTTCACCCTGTGAATTCCTTCGTTGTCGTGAACCCGAGCTCTGATTCCGACTTCGGTAGGGCTAGCATGGCTGCCCCCATTCACATCCCAAAGATTGGCGCCAGCGAGACGCTTCCCCTGAAAATTATGGCTTCAACAATCGTAGCAAACTTCGATAACACCCTTCCGATCTTCAAAATACACCAATACGTAACTCTGGATACTTCGTATGAGGAGAAGCATTGAATTTCGCAGAACGCGAGTTCACTGTACATACCTAATACCTAGTAGGTGCCAAACATGCATGTGTCGAATAATCCGTACAGTACCTGTACTTGTACTGCGGGTTGATCCGTGAGCGATAAGGAAGAGGGAAAAGATCGGCACGCTCCGACTTGCGCTTGGGCCAACTATTGAAACTTGAACTGATGCAGGGGGTGTGTCGCACTAAGTCCTCCGTACTTCGTACATCTCAGAAGACATGCGACTTTTGCCTTGGTACTGTATGTAGATAGACACATAGACTGCTAGGTCGGGTTCAAGTTGAATCGGGTCGCCAAGCATCATATTGTCTCGTCAGTGAGCGGGTGTGATGGCACCGGGCTACACTGTCAGATGCAAATGACGATCGCACGCATAAATCGTCCGTGCCATCCTGCCGTTGAATGAGGCCCAGGCTCTACCGTCTATGATAAGGTACTCGGTACGAAGTTGGTACCCCAGAGGCGGGTGTCTGTCTTTTCCACAATGGATAGATTCTCTTCACTTGCAGTTTTCGTTCGCTTTCTTGAACAATATCAACTATCTTTCATTTCGCTTCTTCGAAGTCGACCTTCGCGGGCCTGGTTGCCCTTTTCTTTTAGTACATGCTCACATTCATTCATTGCTGATCTCATTCCCTTGTCAACAATTTCATTGAATAGTATCTGGATCCCCTTATCTTGGAGATTAGCTGAAGACCATTGGCTCGGGAGAGGACACGATAGGAGGCTCAGTGTTATGGCCCGGCCAGAATCGACAGGGTCGACGGTCGAGATATCTGAAATTGAGAAGATATTTCCTACGCCGCCCAGGAAGATAGTCAACAATCGGAAGACGCTTCCCCCGTTACCACCGTTGTCGCCGTTGTCAGAGTCGTCGGATCCCAGCGGTCAGCCTGCGGATGCGAAGGAAAACCGAGCGTCCTCGACCACGAAGACCCTTGAGTCATTACTGACGGCATTAGGGGGCAACGGGAAGAATGTGAGGCTAACATTAGCAATCCCGGAAGCGGAGGAGAAACCCCCAAGACCAATATCAAAGGATTGGCCCAGGCCCACCACCGCTGCAACCACAGCGACTACAGCAACCGGGTACTCATCTTCAAGCTCAAGCTCGCAACGGACCATCAAATACGGCACCGGCAAGTGTGCCAAGGTTGAGCTATCTCCGCAGCCCAGTGAAGATCCGGAAGATCCCCTAAACTGGCCGTTGTGGAAGAAGCACTTGAACCTAGGAGCATTGCTCTCTGTGGTCGCACTAATCGGGCCGATGAAGACAGCTTATGTGAGCGTAAACAGCGTGATTGCGATAGAAGAAGATGTCTCTTATACGGCAGCGGTTGCTTTGACCGCCGTTCCATTAATGACATCTGCAGTGACGGGATTGGCGTCCTTGGTAATAGCGAGGATATGGGGCAAACGACCGGTATACCTCGTTTCAATGGTAATGCTATTCGTGGGAATAGTCTGGAACACGCACGTCAGGGGAAGTTTGGCGGAGAATATGGCCGCGAGGATATTCCAAGGACTGGGATGGGGCGCGTTCGATACCTTGGTCTTGGGATCGATCCAGGACACGTACTTCGTTAGTGGCCCCTTGCAGGATTTCCCATCAAAAGTCCATGTACTGATCCTTACAGGAACATGAACGACAATTCAAGATCATAGTTCACTACGTTGTGTCTACCGCGACGATGTTGGGCTCTCCACTACTCGGCGGTGTTGCTTCGGCTGGCACAAGAAGCTACGAAGTGCAATTCGAGATAATGAGCGCGTTCCTGTCGGCTTCGATCCTATTATTGGTAATTGGAGCACCAGAGACAGCGTATGACCGCGTACTCGCTCCAGACGCTGAATCGCCAGCAATAGAACGATCGCAATCGCTTTGGCCAGCCATGATGTACACGAATGAAGCCTTTTTGAAATATGTTTCGAAGATGAAGCCCTGGTCATACCGAGCTAAGGAGATCAGCTTACCGTTACTCCTACAGGCGCCTCGAACAATGCTAGCCCCAACCACCGGTCTTCTTTTCACAGCCACGCTCTTACCGTATGCGGGCCTCTGGAGCTTAGCTGCTTCACTCTCGTTACTCTTCTCGCCTCTTCCTTTTATGCTAACCTCTGCTTCCATTGGCGCCTTGATGACTGGCCCCTTTCTCCTTGCCACCCCAGTAGCCGCAGCGCTTTCCCTCTCCATCTTTCACAAACGCTTCACACCGATCATCCATCTGACAACTCTCGCCATCGGCACAGCCTTCGCTTCGATTGGCATGCTCGGATTTGGACTTTACGTAGCTGGGTCGATGGAAATGCCAGCGGACGGCTCGGCCAAACCCCTCAGCACGCCATGGGACCTCGGACCAGACCGCGTCAGTCTCCCGGTAGCGTCATTTCTGCTTGGTTTTCTAGCGGCTGGGTCCCTGACACTGGAAGCCACTGTTCGGCCCATCATTCAACGATCCACGGCATTCACCTCAGCCAGCCTTGCGGTCGGTTTGCGGAACACGGCCGACATGCATGGCGGCTTGGCGTGTCTACGAAGCTTCGTCGTGGGTGCGTTCATATTGGGACTTCCAAACGCCATTTTCGTGTGGGATGGCCTAAGGGCTGCCACCTTGGGCATGGGCATCACGCAGATCGGCGTCGCAGCGGTGGTCGGTGGCGTGTACTGGTACTGGGACGAGGACGTGAGACGGCTTGATGGACGGGTCATGGGCCTCATCGACTTGTCCATCTTAAAGAGGACCGGGAGCTTTTTCGAGTCGGACTAGGGGTCTTCCGCGATGCCGCGATTGTGGAGAGCGGGAATAATGATGAGATGAACTAAAGCTTGTAATGGATAATGCAAACACGAACTCATGTGTTAAAGTCCCGCGCCTACAGAACATGAAGTAAATCAAAATGATATAATGTACCTATGAAGCTATTTATCATTGCGTCGTCGTCTTCTTTGTGAAATAAAAGAAAAGAAATTTTGGATGACTTGGTGATGTTCGTAATCCAGCTCGACCTGGCACCGGGAAACATGCTTTAGGAAATAAAGCAAATAAAGACCGTCAAGTCAGACCTGGTGCTTTCGTCCTATCCATTCGTCAAAGTGAAAAACTTCTTAGCATCGAAGCTGTTGCGGACAAATGAGAGTGGCCTTCCTGGTTTGTTTCAAGTTACAACTGGTTTCCCACGTTGGTCCACGACATCGCAAAGAATTGGGGCATGGCAGGTCCGTGGATAACAAACAACTATGGTAAGTGCCTAGTTATCTCTCCCTAACCTTTTCTCCTGATACATGACTTGTGAGACCTGACGATATGAGTCTATCACGGTGGTTTGTTTCATAGCTCTGTATGTAATGGCTGAACAATGGTGTGGTGTTAATATGACCTTTCATTATCTAGTTCCGCATCTTTTCAAAGTTTATGAACTCATTGACGACAGCCTTGAGTTTTATTTGTATTCTATGTCTCCAATTGGATTATTGGTAATAACTGACAGGTGTGAATTGGGCTCCGCGACTTACAGACGAAGAATGAAGAGTAGAACAACAAATGGACTGAGAAACCAGTGCATATCTGCCTATCTCCTAGCTACCTACCTACCTAGCAAACTTTTCTCTCGCCTTGACATTCGCAGATAGTTTGGGTAGTTCTGGGTGATGGCAATCAGCCAACGTGGATCAAACTTCCAGTGAATTGAACCACAGGATAGACTTACGTGATTGGGTATATACCCTACGTAGGAATTTCCTGCGTGAATAACCTCTGTGTCGGTTGAGTTGCGTGTAACTCGGCCATATGTAAATATCCTGACGCCGAACGGTTCAAAACTCCCTACCTAAGGTAGGATTTGCAGAAGATGTAGTTGTAAATAATGGCCACTATCCACGGAAATCTTAGGATGAGGGACCAGAATGACGAATCAGAACTTGGGCAGAAGCAAACTATATCCTTAATGGATAGATCAAGTCATTCATGACGTTAAATTGAACTCTTCTATTGCTTAGGAATTATTTTGAAGGAAATTCAGACCAGATACCGAGTCACGATCGGGCTCACGCATGTTGTATGTTGTTACCCCTGACGCTTCCCCTCGTAGGACACCATATTTTCTATATAATACCAACTGAACCCCAGAGAACATGGAGATTTCATTCCTCGACACCTTCAACAAATACAAGCCTTCACAAGGAACCATCCGAGAACATCTCACAGTCCTCACTGAATCCAACACTTGGAGCCAAAAACAACAGAAATTACTCAACAAGTGAATATCAACACAGCCGATACTCTGCTCTCGAAACATCAACATAAGCTAGCACTGCAACACAGCTGCTTCCGTTCACGAAGGTAGGTACTTCGTCAAGCAGGAAGCATATATCGAGCTAACGCTCTGGCACCAGAACAATGTGTGTCCAGAACAAGACAAACACCAAGTGCGACAAGTGCGACCGCCTCTTGGGCAGCTCTGTCCACGGCACTACTCGCTGCAAGGATGTTGGCACGAGCAGGTGCCGAATGAGCAGCCGGGTCACCCGGACTATCTACCAGACCTGCTTGCCATGCCACGAGGAGAGAGGAAAGGAGGATAGGGACTACACGTGGTAGTCGGGGATAGAAGGCATCCGCAACATGGGTACCTATGCTTGGGAAGGCCTTGGCTCAGAGGCGTTGAGCTAGGCTGAAAGAGCCGCCGAGGTACCGGAATGACCTATCAAGAGAAATTGCGTTGTGTTCTGGAGGATGAAATTTAGCATGGTCCTGGTAATCTCTTAACCAGGCGGTACCAAATACCACCTGATTTCTCCATTCTAAGTGCAAATACATTCGTGACTGGACAAAGCTTTTGGGACTGTAGCTTTGGCCACCTGCCATGTTGTAGACGTTCTTGTAGGGTTTGTCCCTAAACGAACCGATAGAGAGTGAAGAAATGGATAGTCGACCAGGTGGCGCAGCTATGTATATGCACCTGGATCCTGGATAAAATAATATCCGGGACCTTTGACAAGCAGAAAGAGACGTCGAGAAATGTATATGGAGTTAGGTTGGCAAGCTCAATGACGATGATCCTACCGAGAACTCTGGGATCCCACAGATCAGGCGAATCGTTATTGCAGCGCACTCGCATGAAATCTGGCTCTCCAGTGAGAAAAAAAGACTCTTGATCGAAGGAACGAACTGTCACTACAACTGCTTTGTGTCGAGATTCTCTCTTTGATCTGCATAATGTAGACGATAGCATTGTTCGAGACAACGCAAACGTTAAGAGTCAGCCAAGGATGAACTTGAATATTTAACAAAAAGTTAGCGCGATGATGTAATTCTAACCATTCATTGACAAGTCAGGCTGACAAAGTATGGCGCAGAGACATTCACGAGAAATGAGCCAGGGGGAGGCTCGCGATCGACAGGATACAGAAAACAGTACCGATGCACAAGACACCCATGCACTGGACACTGATCCAAGAGATACAACCAAGATTAGGCGATCTAAATGTGGAAAGTGTTACCAACCTGTCACCCCAGGCAAAACGTATTGCTTTGCACACTTGAAATATTTTCGTGAGTATTCAAGACGACTCCGTTGTTTTAGAAAGGAAAATAACCTCTGCAACGCATGCGGGGAGCCTCTTGACAAAGGATACCAACGTATTCATTGTCACAAGTGTTTGCAAGCGCATAATAAAAGGGTTGCTAAGGCCAGGGCAAAAAAGTCTAAGAGTGCAAATACGCCAGCAGTAACAGGCTCTCCGGAAATTAGCAGGGGAGTTAGCAGGGGGAATCATGAGATGCTGAGCATATCATCCATTAATCCTCTCACTGAGACCGAAACCCCCCAAGAGAGTGACCGGGTAACCTTCGATGAGTCTAGGACCGAAGCACGGGAAGGAAATTCGAGTAGCAAGATGGATCTATCATTCATCTTGGACAACTGAGGGACTTCGAAGCGATCGACATCCCGATTCCCGATTCCCGATTAGAGAGATGTGAAAACTTGTAGATAAAATACCCAGGTAAGGCGAGTAGCCAAAATACAGATTGATTATAGGCCCGCTGAAGGGAAAGTCGTTGATCGGAGAACCTTTTGTTGTTGTTGTTATATTTAACGCCGGAGGCAATAGCCAATGAAGCTATCGCAAACCTCCCTAGGGGTATGCGGCGTGCAGAGCTATACGTTTCTATATATATCCTGCAAATCTAACCTAATGGTATACATGTTGATAGACTAGCTGTTCCCGTTGGCTCCTCCATTTAAGCTAGTGTCCAGTGCACTACAAAAAGCAACGCCTTTATAAGGGAGGCAAGCTACCCCATTATAGGATAGTAAAGGATCTGTGATGGGTAGGACCATTACAGACCTGATGTAATACCAGGAAGGCTCTATGAGAAACCTATGGAAAGTTATATTCGTTATAAAAGCCTCTCCCCCTCTCCTAACTGCTGTTTGTATTATTAAACTGTTCCTTCCTTTTATTGCTTTCCCATGTTTAAGTTTATATCCTAAAACCTTATTACTACTCTATAATTACTTTATCCCATAAAAATAAAGATACACTATAATTATTATAATATAAGTATTCTACTCTTATTATCCCTTATCAAATAACACCATTAAATAATATAAACGTAAATACTGCTAAACAATATAGAATGGGACATTCAATCGTGAAAACTAAAGGCCAGGTACCAGCTTTGACTGGTAGGTGTAAGTTGGTGACGTATTCATCAATTATTCGATAGGAAGGGTCGTTTATGTCGAAAAAAGAAAGGTATATTATAACTGGCAACTCGTAAAGACTTCTTAGATCCAAATGGACCCCATTACAGCAGTATACATATGGTTATCAATATTTTTTGTGGTGTTGAAATCGTCGAAAAATATGCAAAAAACCGTCTGTTAAGGCCCCGGTAGGCACCAGTTGTCTTTTATATAGGGTTACGCAACCATTTGGCAACTGGCTCTTAATACTGCACTAACAGTGGGTGCCAAGAAAGATAATTTAGAGGGGAAGTTGATCGGAGAACCTATTCTGTATATTGGAGTTGATGATGAGATCTTTGCTCATCACCGAATCGTGACTTGGGCGGGTAACTACCGCTGCATGCATGCTGCGTAATGCTGGCTATTTATATCCTATTAGCTAGGCGACTCTTTAAGAGGGTCACCTCGTCGGAGTCGTCGCTACATTTACATAGTACTACTTCGTACTTCGTACTTCGTATCTATTTTACCCTCTGGACCACTCAACCCGATTCCTCGATGAGGCTTAGGCTCTGTAAAAATTAACCGGCACAGGGGAAGGCCACTTGAAACAAGTCAATAATAATAAGTTGTGATAATTGTAGTCAAATACGACGACTTTTCCTTTCTGTTTTCTCATTTCTTCAATTCCCTTAAAGACCAATGTTTCTGTCAGGGGCTCTTGCACATTCTACCAATATTCACATCGCCTGCTAGGTAATATACAGCGACGTTAGTGATCACGAAATGTTTGCCAAGATCCTCCTCTTTGCCGCGCTAGCGACAGCGGTAGCATCCCAAGATTCCCAACCTGGAGAGCCTGCGAAGCGCGACGTTGTTGAGGGCCGGCAGCAATTTGTAATCACCGACGCGCAGTGTGAACGCGCACTCACCTCCGCCATGTCAGTATACGCAGGCCAGCCCACGCCACCTCCCGCGCTACTGTCGACGAAGTTGCCCTCTGACCCCTGCGCTGTTTCAATCGCGTTCAGCGGCCACCCCTCCGCCTCCTCACAATTCAGTTCCTACACCTCCGAGGTTGTGGACTGGTACGCGTCGCACAGCGCCCAGTTGCAGAGCGTCCTTGCCCCTTGCTCCTCTCTTGCTTCGTATCTGACCCTGAAGGTTCCTATTTGCACCTCTTCTGCGCAAAGTACTTCTGCGGCGGTTGAGGGTACCGGTCCAACATCCACCGCCGAGAGTAGTGGAGAGACCACTACTAGTTCTTCTACGGTGACACCCAATGCGGCCCCTCGCGAGACCGGCCTTGTTGGTATCGCAGCAGTCGCTGCAGCAGGCTTCCTAGGTGCTGTCGCGGCGCTCTGATAAGCGGGATCTGTAATCCGTATACGGATGCATTCTGTGAATGCCGGTCGGCGCCATTCTCAGTTAGTCGAGATCAGACGGCGATAACGGTACGCCGCCGTGTTGTGATAGGACGATACAGAGGACGCGGCCATTCCAACGACCAACAACCAACACTGGATCACCGATAGCACTATTCCGCATCCTTCGTCAATCAATTCAACCCTTACCTCTACGGATAGTATAAATCAATCGGCGGTCACGGATGTTACGTAACATGTTCACCAGACCTCACCGCGCCACACCGCAACGGTATCAAATCATCATGGCCCCCTTGTACTGTGCCCCACGAGACTTCGTATATCGCACTAGCTGGATCACCAATGGACAGGTCACGGAGAAGGTCCTGTCCCACATAGTGAGGTCACCTATCTGTATCCCTGTCGAACCTCTCGCACAACTCCTTGACCTTAAACCGTATCCAAGCGCGGCAATGCCATGAGGAAATGCAACACTTCGGTGGGTTCCGCCACCCGTAACGGCAGACCACGAACTGCCCACCTGAGAACGGGGTAGAGGAGATGAGCAAGGGAGGCGTGACAGCCGAGGTTCCACCGCATCGGCCACAGACGATGACGATGGGAAATCTGTCAACGCCGCGTAACAAAAGCCCGCGGCCGGTATATCAAAGCCGAAGGCCGAGGCAAGGGCAGGATCTATATGGGGAGCGGTGTTGTTGCAATAGCCTAGGGGTCCGGGGAAGGCCGCTGCGCAGCTTGATCTACTGGGTTGCGCCTCCGGGCACGCGTCAAGACGCGCTTGGAGGTGTAGTACACCACGTCTCCGAAAAAAATGCTATTGTAGGCAGACGAAGTAATGGAGGCAATTACTGGTAGAATGATAGACTGCCTTAGCTTCCTGAGCGTTGGCGATAATCCGCGCCGAAACGGGTCATATGAATACTTGGCCCTGATGCGCCATCGATGAGCTGGAGAATACTTGGGCGTAAAAATATCATAGATAAACTAGGCTTCAGTCATGGGTGTCTTGATAAATATAGGTGATTTTCGAACACATATCATCAAGCGCACATCACAGCTCGCCGTGTATCCTCTGTCCAATTTCACACAAACCGACAAAGACCTACACAACTTCGCCTAAAGCATCGTAGCGACTGCCTCTACCGGTGAGGTAGTTGAACTGACGACTTCCCGAGTCGGTGTCAATTCCTGATTCCCTTGCCCCCATGATGTCCTGAATAGACGAAGCGATTTTCTCCGCACCACTTCTCGCGCCAATCGAGTTGGGAGCTCCGGGGCCGAGCTGCAGCGCAGCGAGCCTGCCGGCAACAAAAAGGGGAACATCGTCTCTCCACTATGGCATATAAAGTCAGCCACGTGTACCTCTCAGCTGAAGAGGGGCCATTGGAGATGAATGCTCGTCTAATAAATCATGTTGATATAAACCTCTGGTTCTCTAACTAAACAGGGTGTACAGAGGAATGATGAAAAGGAACAAGCAACAAATGAGCGAGAAAGCTACCCACGGCCATGTTCTCTGTAATGCAGAGAAGTCCTCCGCAACTCTCCATCGGATAGTCGGAACACACAGATTTCAAGAAAAGGAGGCGTTCGAAGTTGCTCTGTATCCCTGTGGCGAAATAAACATGTTCGATCTGAGGGAGTGTCGGGCTCTCACCCGACAACCGTCACAGCCCAAGTCTTGGATACAGCGTTCCACTTCTTCTCCTGGATCGTCGTATTTTGGAGCAAGCACAGCCGTCCGGAGGAGATATGCCGATCCAGAATCTTCTACAGCGGAGTGACATTACCGCCATTTCGCGCCGTCTTGATCATCTCCCACCGTTCATCGATGGAGCCCGCGGTCCAAAATGTAGCCTACTCGAAGTTTCGGAACTTGCCTACCCATTTGAGGCCGACGTCGAACGGTTTTACTTTCAGGGGCCCACCCATCAGAAGCTATACCTTCGTCCACCCCCCGGCGGATAGCCAGGTCGGCGAGCTGAGCTGAGGTCAGCCCGCTTCCGATGATAACAATATCTGTCGTTAATTTCGCATCCATCTTTGCGCGAACACGGGGTGACGGCATTTCTTTAATTTGCATGACATGTGTTACCACGTGCGTCCCCTCCGTCGGCATGTTCGGGATTTGGGGCGGGTTGCCGCTCACAGCCAAGACGACGATCTTCGCATGAGATGGGCATTCTTATCTGTTCGGATGGTGAAGATCTTGTCGTCTGTGGAGAAGTCTTCTCGGTAGTCGAAGCGGATATCCTCAACTCTCTCGTGACGAACCATGTCGCCACGCAAGTGGTAACGATCCATGAGACATCCGCAGTGAGAAGCGAATAGCGGCGTCGAGGGGACAAAGTAATCGTTTCGGTCACACTCATCGACTGTAGGTTCTGTCCCAGGTCTTTTGATTTGGGTATGCGCCAACTCTTGTGGGTTGCAAGGTGGAGCTTACTGTCTCCCAGTTCTCTCCCTCTTCTTTCTTTGGTATTTTCTCAATTCCTTCCCGACACAACTCTGAAGCTCGATTAGTTCGCTGTCTCTGTTATTTCTATACGTATGAGCTAACAAGCTGTCTCGCTCTGCGGGATCGATGTGGAAGAACATAGGACTTCAGAGGTACGAGATATCGAAGGTCTTGAAGAGGGCGTTCCACCGTGTCATCCAATGATCGTTGGTAGCGTCGAGTGCTAGAAGGCCAAGGCCTGCATTGCTTGATGAGGCAACAGGTGATTTCCGACGTGTTTCAAAACCTGTCTTTTAGTTCTTGATACCAGCCTGATCGGCGGCCGGCATACGCTCAAACAGCCTGGCCGCAACGGCAAGCCCAGCACCGATGACCACGACGTCGCGAACCCGAATATCGCCCATTTGCTGATTCAATTGAATCCTTAATGTTCAGGTGACATGGCAAAGGATCATCAAGTTGAATAGTCGCTATAAAGACGCCACGAAGGAGAACTTTGATGGTGAAAGGGACATCCTAATGGCATCATCTCTTTGATGAGAAGCACCACTGGAGTTATTCCTGCCGAATACGATTCATTCAAGCACGTACACGACTTCAGTGGCAGCTGCATTACTACCAATCCATAGTGCGCTGCCGCATTTTGGGCTAGGTTGTGAGGGCAGATCGAATGCGGTAGGGTGGGCCAAGTCGAGTGAGACGTGAGAGTACTTATCCATCGAAAGTCGGGATGAAACATGTAAGCGCATTGCGACCGCCTAAAGATGATGAAAATGAGAGAATTGGCAGTTCTGGTTGTTAGTATTCACATTACATGTTATACCAACTCGTCGACGATTTTTCTGTCAAGTGGCAAGCTTATTCGAAGTGCTCGGCAACGTGGTGAGCCACGGCTGTCTCGTCTCCTTCGAATTCGCCGCATACCGGGCACGTCGCAGTGGCCGAGGTTACATCGCCAGCGGAATTTAGGACATCACCGATACTGCCTGAAACTTCGTTGCTACGGGCCGGGCCGTCTAGCTGACCGGTCTCTTTTGGGCCGCTTCTGTTCTTTCCCTTGCGTCGCGATGGCACGATATACGCGCTTAGCTCAGCTTGCTTTGGTGCAACCTCGAGCGGCTCTTCTAACCGCGTGTCTCGATGACGCGCCCGGCGCCCGCGCGAATACGATGCATCTCCGTTCATCGAATCTGTCGCCTCGTCTGTAGGAGGTGCAGGATTATTTGCCAACCCTACCCCCACGGAGCCGGAGGATGGGGCGCGGGAAGGAGTAGAGCCGATGCTCTGAACTCGTCCGATGCGCCCGTCAGTGAGTCGCACTTTGATACCGCGATGGTGATCACCCCGTGTCAAAACATCGCGCACAGTCCCGCTCACTTCACGGCCCGTGCGTTGGTCAGCTTTGAGGACGATGTTCACAGTGGCGCCGGGAATGACCTCAGTGGTCCTCGGCACTGGGGGATTGGTCATGGGTGATGGTCGATGGCGCAGAGAATGACGCTCGATAGCGTTTGGAGAACTTTTTAGAATGTGGATGGTGGCGTTCGAGATCGGTAAGATGACACGATCTAATCTTTTTTTCTTTTTTTTGTGTTCCCAAGAAAAAGTGACGAGTCTCTTGTATCTCTTGTATCTCCCCGGATATAGGCATTTGTGGCTGGCAGATGCGGATATGCCGCTTTACTGCATTCCGCTTAAGTCGGTCTCATCTGGTTGGGTTCCACGGCTCCGGATCTCTTCTTGCGGGTTCACATTCTGCAATATAGGTTCTAAATAAGGGTACTGTCTCATGGATGATGGCAGCTTGCATGTTGCATGCATATAAGACATGTCACGGGATTTTTCATAGATAGGAAGCCCGGGACTCGCCCTTGTTTCCCCTGTTGGTCGTTATCTCAGGCATGATCCGCATGGAGATGCAATTCTGATCGGTCACTATCGGTCACTATGCAGATGACCAGTCGTTTGGAGAATAGGAGAAGTCGGCATCTCCGACAACTGATTTGTGGGATCGATCTCCAAGTTACCTTTGACTGACCCTCACCGACTGCCGAGATTTTCTGTCCATGCCTCACGCGATTGGTTAAGGGATCGCCAGTTGGCTCTATATCCCTTGCAGAGGGACACACTAGGTTAGCCTGTCGCCATCGACTTAGCCCCTGTACCTACAGAGGTCCAACATAAAATGCCAACCGCCTCCTCGACCGGCGGCTTCTTGGTCGTGCCGGACGCATACAGACGCATACACACCTTACCGCGAGAGTTCTCGAAAGACGACGCCGAAGTTCACCCGTTAATGCTGCTCTAACTCGTTGTACTACCACCGGTCGGCAAATCACGGACTACGTCTTATTCAGGGAATCAGGATGCGCAAAATTTTGGCGGGGCCGGCTGATCGCTTGCCAAGGCCGCCATATGATGTCGAGATAGACTCCGTTTTCAAAGCGCTAGGTGGGATGCCAGAGCGATACGAGGTTGAGAGGCTTCGAAAGGACGCGTCGGCGAGGACGCAACCCCTCACCAACGCCCTACTTGCTGACAAGAGCGTCACTGTCGAGGATATCTCAATCACGGGACCCCGACGGGATCTGGTAGTCTCGGTTGTACGACCGGTGACGTCGACTACCGACGACAGCAACCCATGCATCTTCTACATCCACGGCGGCGCCTTGGTCGCAGCAGACCGCTTCGCTGGTCTGGATACTAGTGTCATGTGGGCAAGGGAGTTCAATGCTCTCACAATAAGTGTGGAGTATGGACGTGCACCAGAGAACACGGGCACGCAGCCAGCGGAGGATTGCTACGCCGCGCTACTTTGGGCTAATCAGCATCTCTCGGAATTAGGCATTGATCCTCATCGGCTGCTGCTATACGGCACGTCTGCCGGGGGTGGCCTAGCGGCGGCAACTGCCTTGATGGCTCGCGACAAAGGCGGCCCTCAGCTATGCGGCCTCGTCCTCGAATGCCCCATGCTTGATGATAGGAACGAGAAGATTTCGTCTCAACAATTCTCCACCGGCCCCTTTTATAACTCGACTCTCAACAGGTTTGCCTGGAGGTGCCTTCTCGGCGAGCGTGCTGGTGGTAGCTCAGTCACTGAATATGAGGCACCCGCTCGAGCACAGGATCTCTCCAGGTTACCCCCAACATTCCTCGACTGCGCTTCAGCAGAGCCTTTCCGAGACGAGATAGTGGCATTTGCCTCCAAATTATGGGAGGACGGTGTCCAAGCCGAACTTCATGTGTGGCCGGGTGGGCCGCATGGGTATGATCGCATTGTTCCCTCCGCGCCTTTTGCAATATTGGCGAGGCAAACCAGGCTGGCCTGGATCCGTAGAGCCTTTTTTCAAACAATCTGATAGGCCTAGCTCTCGGAGCTGCCGTTAACATTAATTCTGATATAGCTGCTATATAATATCATGTGGTTCCACGATCAAGCGATAGAGTGGTCTATTGGGGCCTAAGTGGACCGACTGCTCCGACATAGGGGGAAAACAGTGCTTCCTATAAGCGTGCGCTGTATGCTATAGGTAGTGTATCTTTGGATGCTGTACTCAGGTTACAGTATTTGGGTTCCAGCGGTGAGGTGTATCGGCTCCTTCGCTTCGTCAGATAGGCACACCACCCTCTAGCTAGGCGCTTAATCGTGTCGAGATGTCGATTAGTCGGCTGTGAATAGATACCTAACGTTAGGTAATTTGCCAACTTGGTCTGATTTCCAGTCTTACACCAATCAGTTTCCTTGACGAGACAAGCAGAACAGGGTCCACGTCAGTGCTGTCTAATGCAGCACCAGCACAGACTCTTAGGCGCTGTGGCGGCAGTGTGGTTGATTTGGCAGGTAACGGGCACCATCATGACTTGTCACCACGAACGGCATTTCGAAGTCCATTTCCACTGCCTTGCTTTCACTGATGGTGTCGTTTCACCATCCCTGTTGCCACGCGATATCTTACTAAAGACAGAGCTAGAGAGTAGTACGACTTAGCGGGAGCTCAGACCAGCACCATAAGCATGGAAGTCTCTGAAAATTCCTACAAGACTGCTGAGGTATTCGGCAGATTCTCTTCAGCCTCTACCGGTGCCTTGGAGAGAGTTGAAAAGGGGAAGAGTGAAGATCTCCCTGTATTCTTTCTTGCATTCAAACCCGGTGTCTTGTGATTTGGGTAGGAAATGAGCCGACTCCCTGCTTTTTGATGTCCGAGATCATTAAGCCGATCGTAGGCGTGAGTAAATCTCGTTCACCGAGGATGACGTGGGGTGTCTGTATTCGAGGACCGGTCAGTGATATGATATATCGGAAACGTGATCGATACGTCTCACGGCACCGTGTAAGTTCGGCCACTCGGTAATTAAGGGTTCCCGTTGTCCGTCGTGTCCTTCGTATCCCATCGGACTTGCATCAGCGAATTTTTGATGCTATAATTACTGAGTTATAACCCTGCCTGGTTGTGAAACTTGATCATGCTCGTAGAGGGCGTAAGCGAAAGCGCACTGGCTTCCCAACTTTCTACACCCTACAAAACGACAGTGCAAATATTCTCTTGTTCTCATTACCACTTACCTCATATACAGAACCTCCATAGCCTCTTGCCGCTCTAACGATTTAATAAATATGATCACCAATAGATTCTCGTCTCGGTAAACGCTTCCATCCTCGACTCACTACCTATCTTTCATTCCGGAAGAGATTCACTAGGCGTTCAGATACGTCACGAAGACCCAATTCAGGTCTGGCATCCAACTCAATCAAATGTTAGTTATTTTCATCATGACATACTCCCAGTTCAACACCAGATTCAGTCCTAACTACCCTAAATTCAGTTCTCTTCTAGCTAGTAGGTTATACCCGGCCCAATAAAGCCATTGTTTTGACCAACGATGCCGATCCAAACGGTGCTCTCTGACGAACCCTTAAACACTTCGCACGAAGATCCAGTCCTTCCCACCCTACCGTCTTCGAAAATTCTAGATGCTTCAAGCAACCTTCGTCGGCACATACACCCCATCCAACTGGAAAATAACCATATACGTGATCATACCAGATAGCTAGTGTCCAATACGACCCAAAAAACAGCCACGAGCAGTTGATTTCAATGTGGCGGCGCCAGGGGAGAATGCTCTTAAAGTGCAGGATGTCCATATCCTACGTCTACAAATAGTCCTACCGAATAAAGCCCAGTAGTATCGATCTGGTTTCCATAGTAATACGAGGATCCAGTACTTCCTTCAATCTGGTATCTACCCGTTATTCACCTACGTCCAGCCTCCTCGACCATACGTCTCTAGGGCTCGGGAGTTAGAATCCAGCAAAATCTCGACCACAGGATCATGTTCTTCAATTGCGAGATAGTAGGATCATCGATGTTAAATGATAACATTTGTAGAATCAACGTGATATGGTGTTTGAGTAAGGAAAGTTAAGCTGCACGATTCCGAAGCACTGTACTATTGGGTATTATCCCAACTACCGCCTCTGGTTAAAGCTATCTTCACTCCTTTACGTCCACATACCGAATAAATGTATCAACAAGCTAAAAGTGTACTGTAAACCGCAACTCGTTCCGTTTCCCAACATGTTCAACAAATCGACTACATCGGTCGGTCATCTACATTCCCCTATTTCACAGGCATGATGCCTTTTTTTTTTGTCTACTGACACTGTCATGTAACACGACTATTACGAAGTACACACTTGCCAATAGCACTTCAAGACCACTTCAAGTAACTGCACGAGCATAGATCTTAGGGCACTGCACATGAGGAAACCCAATAGAATGTATCTAAGTTAGGTATTCAACCACTCTAGCGAAGCTCTACATCCTAGGCCGAAAGCTCTGCATTACTCTCGCATATTCGTATGTCAAGCAAACCCAAGACATATACAACGTCCTTGATACGGTTCCCACTTGCAATTGTGCATTTCCGATGATGTGACATAGCCTTTGATTGGCCTCCTCGGACGGGCCATTCACTACAGTTGATTCGGACCTCCGGCCTTCGAAATCGCCAACAGTCTTGAATGTACATAGCATCTTGCATGATGATTTGAGCTAATAAAGAGATATATGCCGGTAGGTATTATGGCGACCGGTGAATATATGTACATACTTAACATGCTACCAGCCACCCACAGGAGCATGACGACATGGATACTGCAAGAAGAAGCTGAGGTACGAAGTATGCCCCTGTATCTATAGTAAGTCTACGCGTCTTTAGACGTGGAAGTACGCAGCGGGGTTCACGAAAGGGAGAAGCCAGAACCACTCATGTAGGGACCGTCACATTTTGTTATGTAACAGAAGCCATGCATATGACTTCGTTCTGTTATCTATTTACCGGTCACAATGCCACTACACATAACTCCGGCATGCCCATCAGTGCTCTTGACAGCACGGGACAGGCCGTCTCGACGTAGTGGATCCCGCTGGCCATGCGTAGGGTACACTGCATATGCCATGCCATGGGATGTCAATCGTAATCCCAGCGAGTTCCCGTGTGGGCTACTTCTCTCGACCACTAGCGAGTCTTGTGTTTCCCGTCCAGGGGAGATGGACCGATGAGTAGATCTTCAAAACCACATTTACATACATCTCTTTTGCTTGCGAAGCAATCCCGGTTTCA
Source organism: Hypoxylon sp. NC1633 (assembly GCA_022984935.1). Lineage (NCBI taxonomy): Eukaryota > Fungi > Ascomycota > Sordariomycetes > Xylariales > Hypoxylaceae > Hypoxylon > Hypoxylon sp. NC1633. Next base: position 70,370 of record JAJLYQ010000015.1, read on the forward strand.
AGATCTAATCCAGTCAAGGTACAGGAGTAAAGTGGTCACATAGCTTACTACGAATTAAGATGGAAACGGAATATATCCGCTCATATGGCTGGAATAGGGGAAGATACCGCGATCAATAGGTTGTTGCTACTATTCCCCATGGATCACGGCGCATGTCTTGGTATAGCAACCCTGGGCTTGAATTCCCCCCTGAGCAATCAATATATCTCAGCTCGGATCTTGAAGTGGGGGTTGTCATTTGGTCGATTATACCAAGTTATTAGTCGAGGTGCTCAGCTGTCAGAGCATACGGCGGGTATTGACGGGGTGGCCTGTATCGGCATGATATGGATGAGGTAGCATGTAGACGGAGCGGTGCAGCCGAGTTGAGCAATCTACTGTTATGGGATGTTTTAGTTCTCATTGTAGCAAGCCTGATATATCTACTGAGCCGATACAAACTGTGAGAGGCATCAAAGGGTCTGCGCTGGAAAAAGTCAACTCGACTCTCTTTCTGTCAACTACAAGCATCAATAAAATCCTTCTTTTTCTATCTCGTAATGTACAGAGCAAGGGCCAAGCTAAGGAGCCAACAAGAAGCCTTGATCCCTACATAGTACTAACCTCGCTGGCCCAACTAGAGGACCATAGCGCGATAACAATTTACACGACTGATTCTTTAGTCCTAGCTCCTGGTGTATTTTCTTCCAATTGGAGACAGTACGTTCTATCCTGCTTCGTCTCAACATCACATTCACAACACTGTTCATCCATCCGCTCTGTCTGATTGACAAGCGATCTCACGATAGTCCGTCTCCAACGCGTCATAGCCTTGGTTAAACCACGTCGATCGAGTCCTGGCAATCCAAGTACATTGTCGCCTTTACATAGTACTATGCAGAGAGTATGCTGAGAAGACTTCATTCACTTTTTGACCCCTGGTCTCTGAGATGCCCCCGGCTGTCTACCCGACTGTGTCGTTTCACTTCCTGGTCTCGAGCCTCTGCTGCTTTGCGCCGTTCTCTTCGCCGACTGGGCCTGATCATGCAATATAAGATTAGCTTCGTCCAATCATAATATATCTACACAATTCGACTAGGCTCTGCTAAGCGAAGAGCTTACATTCAGCGCGTTCTGCAGCGTAGCCTTCGTCGCCGACCACTGGCTCTTGAGGGGTGTAATCATGACGAGCATCAGGGTCTGGCAATTGAGGCCAAGAGACCGCTGAAGTAGTTCTGTGAGCATGTTTCCGTTATACGTCGGTTGCCTGCCCTGAGCTAGGCTCGCGAAGACTCGCTGGAGAGCACTTAGCGACGTGTTGATATTACTTCCCTCCTGGAATCTCGCGCCTGCGGTGCCGGCTACGTCTGTCCTCTCCGAGCCAGCGAGATCTACCAGGTTGAGTGTGCTTTTGTGTGTATCTCCCCAGGTACCTCTGGTGATCTCGAGGCTGATGATGAAGTGGGAGCGCGACGAGGTGTCGTTCAGCTTCGTTGCGCCGAAGTGGCGGCTCCTCATCCCTACTTCGACGAGAGTGTCGAAGTCATCATCTTCTTTCAGTGTCGTGAGTTCTGGATGTATTACGGAACGAGTTTGCTTCGAAATCGTCCTCTTCACTCTTCCGTCTGGTTCCAGGAGAAACAGCTCATTGTTGTAGATCTCGTAGCAGCAGCCCTCGATATTTATGCCGATACCAAGATCCCCGAGTCTTTTCCTCTCCCTGAAGATCATGGTCTTGACCCTGGGCATGATGCCATCGTTCTCATAGTCGACACCCTGTTCTCGGTCGTCGGTCATATCCAAGTTGTTCATTGTGTACGTCTTACCGGTGCCAGATTGTCCGTAGCAAAATATGCAGGCATTCTTGCCGTCTATGGCAGATTGTACAAAATTTTCGATCCCACTGAAGACGTCGCTGTTACTCTCTGCAGGGAGAAAGATTCGCTCGAAGTCGTATGTTGACGTTATTTCCTGGGTTCCGCGTACATTCTGCACGTATTCCGTTACCAACAACTTCGCTGGATTGTGGTGGTAGACCCCCTTTTCTGTCGTGTACTCCAACAGCTCACTTTCCTTGTCAACGGGCCGAATGCGACAAATGACTCGAATAGCCCCTCGGAGGGACTGTAATTCTTCGTGAAGCAGACTTCGCGTATGTTCTCCATTTTCCAAGCTGTGCCTCAATTCCCTGATTGTATCCAAGGCGGCCAACCCCAGCTCTCTCTCCTGCAGCTTGAGGCGTTCTTCTGCTTCCTCCAGAGCCTTTGCATACGCTACGTTTTCCTGCGTTGCTGTCTCTAGGTTTGTCGTTAACTTGTCAATTTCTAGATTCCTCGTTGTTAGGGTTGTGTTTATTGTCTCCTTCTCCCAGATGTGACCTTTGATTTCCTCCCTTAGGCCCTTGATCGTTTCAATGCTGTTCTGGGATTCGACCTCTAGAGTCTCGAAGGCCACCTCGAGATCTGTGATGTAGGCTAGCGTCTGCTGCAATCCGGCAAGCTCCTCCCTAATGATGTCTAGATCGTTCCTGGTTGACTGCAGCTCTTCTTGCGATTTCTCCAAGGCTCTCCGGAGGGATTCGTTCTCCTGTTCTAGCTCTGACTGATGCTTGTCGAAGCGTGTATTTTCGCCGATCGAATCATGACTGAGCTGTTCAAGCTCCCAACTCTCATCCTCGAAGTGTTGTTTTGGTTTTCGGAGCTTCATCTCGGGGCTTGCTTGCGACTCGCTGAGCTGACCTGGTCTATTATCTTCCGTTAGTCCCTCGCCATTATGTTCCTGAATTTTCTAGACTGTGACTTGCTGGTCTGGATGCATTTGCTCGATTCCCGTATTGTCTCCCACATCTACTCTCACCCACTGCTCCTCAATTGTCATGTTTAGTCTGGACACCAAAGGCTGTGATGGACCCCGACTATGTTTCTCGTCTGCCTCAGGGTCTCTGCGTAACCCTGGAGCATACGCCTCGCTCGTCGTCCGTACATTGCGCTTCACCATCGCTCTATTGTCTGCGTACCTCCAATGCAGCCTGGCAATTTCTCTTTGTATCAGCGAACGCACCATTTTCTGTTGCCTGGGCTCGGAATCCTGGATACCTTAGGCTTACTCAATCTCGTCTGGCCTGCTTTACTTTGATTCCAATTGCTAGATGGTAGCAAATCCTCTGATGTGTCGTTACATAAAACCTCGAGACGGACTGGCTTCTTGGGAGCGTAGGCAGGTAGGCTTGCCTCCATTACTTTAAGGTCTTTATGTGCTTCCCCCGGCCTCGAAATCTTCGCACGACATCCACAGCTCATCTTTGTTCGACCCTTCTCAAAAGGATAGACATCCGAAGCATCTTGATACACCTTTGGTTTTCTAGCTGTGTTTAGAATCCCTCCACTCTTTATGGTGATCTCCCGTCATTCTTCCAGGAGCTTCTCCTGCTGCCCATGCAGGGCATCAAGTAGAATCTGAGAAAGTCTCCGAGTGTCGATCATCTATGTACAGGTGCAGAAGGAGCTGATCTTTGATGACTTGAGGGCCTGGAAGCCTCTCTCTTGTACCGCTGCTGACTTCATCTGTTCCAATGCCCTATTGATCTGTGGATTTTGGTCAATTTTAGAATCGAGGGAGGTCGCTCCGGTGCAGACATAAATCATAATTAGTCTGCTCCATTACTAGTGTGATCTTGACGTTGTAACAATATGGCGACTTTGTTTGGCCAGCACTACCAGATAGCTAACACCGAGAAAACATTTATGCGACTGAGCGATGGGGATGCTCTGGGTTAAGCAGATCAAGATAATGTACATTTAGGGCCGAATATCTCACCAACCCTGCTTGGTTAACTCCTTGACTCTTCTGACGCAATGCTTGAACCCCATCTTGAATCTCTTCCGCCAGCGCTCGCTCTTGAGTCTCTTTCGCTTCAGACCCCCGCGCTCGTGATATCTCTGCTGCATGAAGTCGCTCTTCACCCTATTCACCGCTACTTGAATAGCCAGCTTCTTAAATGACCTTGCTACATCGGAATTTTTGCCGACCTGTATCGTGCGGCCGGTTCGAGGGACCAGACGCAAAGTTGGGCGCGTAAGGACAGGCTGGTCTGGGCTAGTTGTGCCCTTGTTGAGCTCGTTGGTTTCCCAGTTCATCCCCAAATCGAATTCGTCCTCGTATGCTGGTATGTCGGGTTTTTTGATGTCCGCGTCTTCTGGTTTGAGTCCCCGTGATGGTCGGGAGGGATTAAGCCAATTGGCAGATGAGTAGCATCTTATTCCACTATTGCCTTGGTTCAATTGCAGAAGTGGATTATTTGATATACGCTGCATCGTTGGAACGGGAGATGCGAACGCAATGGAGTACGAAGAGGATGGCCATCTCGATATGGACGTTCGGAGTATTGGTGTTGATCGAAATGCTAATTGCGCGACCCGACCAAGCTCGGCCCTAGATATAACGATTAGTGTTGGTAATAGACATTTAGGGAACACTCATGATTCACATTTTGAGAGAATGGGGTGAGACTATGTCAGCCCATGGATTTCAATAATGCCGGTGTCAGGTTGTCGATGTTTTTGAATGGAACTTGACATGAAGCATGAAGTGTTGATTTTGATTTTCTTCGATTTTCCTTGCCAAGAAGTGAGGCGTGCATTAAATGTGGCTGAATCGCAGGTCTCCACTGGTATCTAGCCTTTATCGATTAGACCTATACATGTATGTACCTATGTACTTATACCTAGGTAGGTACAACAAAACCTTGTCAACATTGATTGAATGAAGTTGAAGTTGACATGAACATCCAACCTTCATCAACATTTGCGCCGCCAAATAATTTTCATTCCAACAACCTTTGTTTTTCTATCGAGGGTTCACCATTCACGCGCAAGAATATCGACAACTTACCGACATCAGTGAAGTCTTTGACTTCCTGATCTGTACTCCTCAGATCTCTAACACTACTTTTTACGTAGCATTTGACCATGGCGTACAATCCTTACGGCGGAGGTAAGATCAGTATCTGCTTGTGATATCTACCTAGTCAATCCCAGACCAAACAACTATCAACGTATGCTGACAAGATCACTGATTCCAGTGCCTGGCTTTGGCCCTCCTCCGACTTATAATGCATACCCTGGTGCCAGCGGCGCTCCAGGTGTCCCGTCTGCTCCTGGTTTAGGTACACGCACTCCTATACATCTCTATGTCTATGCGCGTCGCATACTAATGACAAGCCCTAGGACCTCCTCCAGGCATGTCTGCCCCAGGAACGGCGCCACCACCTGGCGTTCAGCAGCACCACATCAATCAAGCTAATCGACCTAGCGGTCTACCTTCCAACTTCCAAGCTCCCCCGAACATGCCTAATATCAACTTCAACGCCCCCGTTATCCGCCTCGGCACCATCTCCACGAAGCCTCCAACACCCAGTTTGCCGGGCCGCAAAGAAAGCGAGACCCCGAGCTCTGCCGGTCCTAGGGCTGGCATAGGTATGGAACGCGGTCTAGATCAGACACGACAAAGCATCCGGGAGAACATGCAGGCGTTGGTTCCGCCCACCAAAGAAGAAGTTGTGCGAACTCTATTTGTGAGTGGAATTACAGACGGTATTAGCGGTAACGAGGGTGTTGAGAAGATACTCAATGCCGCAGGCAAGGTACGCCGCTGGGACCGAGCTACCGACGCTGCCGGAAAAGACATGAGCTTTGGTTTTGCCCAGTTCGATGATGCCGAGTCTCTCTGGATCGCTTCCGAAGCTCTAAAAGGCATCCAAGTTCCTGTCAAAAAACAGACCCCGACAGATCAACCGGCAGCCGACGACGATACGTACGAGAAGTTCGAGAAGGCCGCCCTACAAGTTCGACTTGACGAGACTTCATCCAAGTATCTGGAAGCGTACAAGGAGGGCAGACCTGATGACACAGGTGCCGAGTCCAGGGTTGAAGCTGCTAGAGGTGCGTTGAAGCAGACCATAAAGAACCTCTTCTACCCCACGTCTCGACCAGGCGCGGATGCAGATGGCGATGTTAGCATGGGAGACAGCTCGGCTCAGAACGGAGAGAATGTTGAGGTGGTTAATATCCCCTTGGCACAGGAGGACGAACTGGCCGATATCCCTGCCGAGATGCGCGAGACTGTTTCAGCCGAGATCGCCGCCTTCAGAGAACGAAGCATCAAGCGTGACATAGAGCGCCTGAAGCGAGAGGAAGAGCTCGAAGCGACAGAGCGTCAACGTAACGGCGCACAAAGACCCTCGAGATTGGCGTCGCCGCCCCCCTCCAGTGCCAATAACATTCCACTAGGACCTCGCGGTGTGCTTAATGCTCCATCCGGTCCGAAAGGGCAGAAATCGGACATGGGCAAGGACTATAACAGGTCGATCAATTTCATTAATGGTGGAACGACAAACGGTGGTCCGGGTAACAACAGGGATGAAGACGAAGACTCTGCGAGCGACAAAGAGTTGGAGCGCCGACGAGTCGCCAAGCAGAACGCGGAGACCGAAAAGCTGTACCTGGATGCGGAGCGCCGATGGTTGAACCGAGAGAAGTCTCGTACTGCCGCCCTCGAGCGTGAACAGGAGCGCGACGAGTCGGACGCCAAAGACTTTGCTAAGAACAAGGAAAGGATGCTCCAAAGGCTCAAGTACTTCGATGACGACGCAGAGGCCTCGCGTAAGACAGAGGATTACTACAAGGATCGGAGTGCCTGGATTCGGAACCGCACCGCATTCAGGGCCAGGGAGATCGCTGCCGACGATGCCGACCGGCAAGCGGAAGAGCAGGAACGTGTCAAGGAAGAAGCAGAGCGTGAGCAGGCCAGGGGCATGGCTGATTCGTTCCTCGAGAGGCAAGCTCAGGAGATGGAACAGCGTCAGGCCAGTAGAGTGGGAGTTGCGGCGCCGCAACCGTTCAAGCTCTCTCTGGGTGCAGCTGCGAAGGCGCAAGCACAACGCGCGGCGCCACAGAGAAAGACTATTGCCGAGGTTGAAGGTCTTCTCGAGGATGAGGATGAGGATGTCACCGCCAGGCGCCAGCTCGTGCCTATTCAGTTCGAGCCGGCCGCGGCGGCGGCCATGTCGGATGAGGAGCGTGACCAAGCGGTGCGCGCGTTGGCCCAGGAGATTCCTAACGAGAAGGAAGGGCTCTGGGAGTGGGATGTCAAGTGGGACTACCTGGACGAGAGTGTCATCCGAGAGAAGCTTAGGCCTTTTGTCGAAAAGAAATTGGTCGAGTACCTGGGTGTTCAGGAGCAGCTGCTAATCGAGGTCGTGGAGGAACATCTTAGAAAGCATGCCAAACCCGCTGAGTTGGTCACGGAGCTGGCGGAGGTATGTGGCCCTCTATTCCATGATCACATGGTGGTTCGTTTGCTAACAGTGTCTATCTAGGCTTTGGATGACGAGGCAGAAGCCCTCGTGAAGAAGCTTTGGCGAATGGTCATCTTCTTCACGGAGAGTGAGAAGCGGGGACTTTCGGCCTAAGGAGCGCAGGAGGGCAAACATCAATCAATATGAGTGCCCTGGCACTTCCATTACTGCATACCTAGTTGGCATCCACCACGCCCGTACTCTTAGGACAAACCACCAAGACATTTGGAGATGTTGAGATGCAAACAGGGATTTGTGTTCAGTCGAAGACATCCGTTTCGTAAGGACTTGGGCATTCTTTGCATGCAACATCGCGTCCGCCGCAATGAAAATGGCGTGGCCAAGGACAGTATGGAAAATAGGGGCTTATCGCCGTAATACAAAAAGTACTAGAACCCGTTACACAACATGCAAGTCAGCATGTGCATTTCCAGTGATCTGATCTCCAACCTTGTCATCCATTACCTTACATAAGTGCAGTAGTTTTCAGTGTAGTGTAACAGTCAATCCGGGGTATGCGGAGTACTGTGGGCCCAGCGGAATGCCGAGGCAAATTTCCCCTTTCCCCAAATTGAACCCCAACCATTCGGCGTTTAGGATGGTAAACTCCAAGAATGGCATCAATGGTGTTGCCGTCGAATAGCCTAACCGAGGAAGCTTCTTTGTTTTACTGATCATCCATCGCTCCGGATCCTGATTGGCCTTTTTCACGTACGCTAGACTTCATTGAAGCCAATCCCGTCCCATGGGCCATTGACCTCTCACCTTAAGAAGCGAGCTCACTGCTGCGTTCGACCTACGCGTCTGACAGTAGAATCTCACCTACCTAGGTACAATTCAGTCATATAGGTACCTACCTACCTCATCTACTGAACTTACAGAGTCATCACTCTCTCAACGCATCTCCAGCTACCTACCTTGTCTATACAAATCTACATCTTAACTTACCTATACCTATACCTATACTGTTCATACTCTACCTACCTTGTATACAAAAACCCACTCACCGCTCGCCTCCGAGGATCTCACAACCACAGCCATGTCATCATCCAACAACAACCCCCAACTCCCACCAACCCTCAACACCCCACCGCCCCCAGTCCCCCACACCCTAACCTCATTCCCGCGCCCGCACATCCTCCTCGTAACCCTCAACCGCCCAGCCCAACTCAACTGCATCGCGCGACCGCAGCACTTCGGCCTGGAGAAGCTATGGGAGTGGTTCGACAACGAGCCCACGCTACGCTGCGCCGTAATCACAGGCGCAGGCCGCGCCTTCTGCGCCGGCGCCGACCTCAAAGAATGGGACGAGCTGAACTCCGCCTCCTCCTCCCCCTCATCCTCTTCTTCCTCGGTATCCAACCCCAACCCCAAACCCCAACGCAAACCACCGCGTTTCCCGCGCTCCGGCTTCGGCGGCCTAAGCAACCGCAGCGGCCTGAAGCCCGTCATCGCAGCCGTCAACGGGCCATGCATGGGCGGCGGCATGGAGATGGCGCTAAACTGCGACCTCGTGATCGCGAGCGGCAGCGGGGCGCGCTTCGGGCTGCCCGAGGTCGCGATCGGCGTCGTGGCGCTGGCGGGCGCGTTGCCGCGGCTGGCGCGGTGCGTGGGGCGCCAGCGCGCCGCCGAGATGGCGCTTGGTGGGCTGTCGGCGTACACCGCGGACCAGATGCGGGATTGGGGCGTTGTCAACCAGGTCGTGCAGACGGCGGGGAATGCGGCTGTGGTTGATGCTGCGCTGGACTGGGCGCAGCGCATTGCGGGGAATAGCCCTGATGCTGTGGTTGTGAGTCGCGAGGGGCTGAAGCTGGGATGGGAGGGCTTTGGGCCCGAGCAGGGCACTGATATCCTGCTTAGGGGGTGGTACGAGCGCATTGACGAGGGCGAGAATATGAAGGAGGGCGTTAAGAGTTTTGTCGAGAGGCGGAAGCCGGTCTGGAAGGATAGTAAGTTGTAGTTTGTGAGGCGGTGTGCGAATACTCGAATTGTGACGCGTACCTATATTCATTAGAGCGAGCGAATACGCTGATGGAAATAAACAACGGTAACCTATACCTAAGCTTCATCGAGTTTTCTATAAAATATTATCGTTTAACCAGCCGTTTCCGCCTTAGCAACGCCATAGGTATATACCTACCTCCTAATTAAGGAACGTTATGTACCGTAGATGGAAATCGGAAATCGTCTATCCTATAATCCCAAGGCTCCCCTATGCAATGGACCATGGTCTGAGATGAATGGTCCAACCCACCCCTGATATGATGAACCGAACCCAGTGCCGCCGTAGCCAACCTCCGTGTATGAAACATCCTCTCCGATGAAATTCATTAAAGTCAGGGTATCCATCACACCGAAGCAACCGCCTTAAGCTCCATACAATCCCTACGCCTGGAATTTGGTTGGTCATGGGGATCCCGCACAATGCTGCACTGCCAAGGTTGGTTTAACCGAATAAACCCCTAAAACTCGAACGTCCTTTCGAAGACCTGAAAGAGTTTTGCCTCACAGAATTCGAGGTCGAGGGCGTGGCTGTGGGACTGTCGATGATAGGGGTCGAGGGTGATTGCGACAACCATGTGGACGCCGGTGTGGGGGATATCGGCGATGGCTCTACGACGTCATACTGGTCGACGAAGCTACCCAGTATCATCTTATAAGGGTCTCCGGATATGTGCTCCGTGTCGATTACATCCCTGGTCATTGATGCGTTAGCAGCTGGGTTGGGTATTGCACGAATGGTATTGCGACTCACGGGATAGAGTACTTCTTCTCGATCTCGTCGTCGAGGTGCTTCAGTATATCAGGGACGCTGTCCCCACAAGCAATGAACTGGATCGTGAACCATCGCTTCTCTAGCTTCTGGGCGAGCGCAGGCTTCTTAAGGAAACTTGCGATTGCTTTCTCGACGTCGGAGCTGTCAATGGTTCCTTCCCACTTACCATCGGTGAGGATGAGCAGCGTCTTTGCTCGTCTCGCGTTGCATAGGTACTTGTCAAAGATATGAGTAAGAGTCTTGGCCATGTCGGTTTTGAAGTTGTATTTCCGTGACAATGCATCGTCTTTGGCATCTTTGAACTTCGATAACAACTGTCTGCTTGAGACGCCGTATGCATTGTACTCGTCTCCAAACGTGAACTCGATATCCAGTCCATTCTTGTCTAACCGGTCAACTTTAGAGACCAATGTCTCGAGAACGACAGTCATCCATTCCCAGAGCAGTGGCGACATTGTCATATCGTTATCTACAAGGAACATCTGTAGTGCACGTTATAAGTTACGACTGATTTTCTAGAGGACCAAGGCTTGCGTCTTGGGTCATAGGACTAGGTAGACCAGTACTTACGATATCTCGATCGACAAGAAATTTTTTCAGGTACTCGTCCTGCTTCTTCGGGCGAAGACGCCACAAAAACGCCCTTTCTTTCGATTTTAGAGCCTGATACTCTTGATAAATCTGCCATGAAGGGTTCAGGCTGGACTGTAACGGAGGCGAGGATACCAGCAAACTCCCGGGGCTAGCAGATAAGCGTGACCCTGTTCTTGACGGGGTGTGATCCCTTGTCGATGGCGAGTACTCTTCAAGTGGTGACCCAGATACCGATGCATAAGTCGCATGGCTCGGACTTTCGGCGAGCGTGCCTGGATGCGCTGAGTCCCAGGCTGCAGTAGGCGAGCCAGCCGACATAAAAGGGTCTGTCGTAAGTACTTCCTTTTCAGCGGAGATCCTCGGTACCGTTGAGAGGCGAGAATATCTAGTAGATGGAGCCGAATCCGATCTTTGCCTCGTGTCTAGCAGGTATGAATTTGAAGTTCCGGGAAGCTGCAGTCTCGGGGCACGTCGGTTTTCGTTCGTGAAGCCTAGTTGAGCTACTTCAGTTATGGTATCATTGGATTGCCTCCCTAAAGCTTCTTGGCGGTGGGCGACTTTTCCTTGGACAACTTCAGCAATCCTCTGTGGCTTTTTGACCCTGCTGGATTTAAATTGATTGCGTGGAATGGGTTGCGACGATGTGGTTGAGAGAGATGAGGACTGCTCCTCATAATCCTTGATGATATCGAGCTCGTGGGAACTCACTGTGGAGCTTTCATCGTCCTCGACACTGAGCAGAGCATCCTTGACTGATTCGGTTACCGGCCCAACGACTCCATCGTGCAGGAGCTTGTTGTAGTGATGCTGTGCGTCCTCCAACTTCTTCTTCATGGGGACGTGCAAGGCCATGGACTTCAACTGGCGATCTGATTCCGTCAAGAGCATGTATTCGTCAACGAGGTCGAGGATTCGTCCAGTGATAGTATCAGATACCCTCAGACACCCTCTTAGGTAATTGTGCCATTGTTTTACTTCTGGCAGGACATCCACACCGTTGTGGAACGCATCATTAGCAGCTGGCACGGTAACGGTTTCGTCACCTCTCTCTTGTCTTTCTCGGAGTTTCTTGATTGCCTTGCGTCTTAGCTCGTGATAAGCGAGAACTCCTTGATATCCTACGACAACCCATGTCGCAGAGACGGAGAGAACACATCCAAACGACCAGGTGTCAATGGTCTGAGAGACACTTATAGATGGATCAAGCCGAGCTCGATCACATTCTGGGGCTCCTATGAGATTGTAAGTATTTACTCTGAGGGCAGTTACAGTATATGTTACCATAAGTCTCTGTTCCACCCGTCAGATATTCCTTCGGAACCTGACCCGGGGTTTTTCTTTTGAATTTTGCGAATCCAAAATCTGCAAGTTTGAATTCCCCGTCGATTCTCAGGATGTTGTCAGGTTTCAAGTCGCAGTGCCACCTGGATGAATATGTCAGCTCCCACCTCATCAGGCATTGTTCAAGAACATATGGTTCCATACCCCGAGAAAGAATCACGACGACCATTTTCGCGTTCAAGCTCGAGATCGTGCACAGCGTCAAGTGCTTCTGCAACTTTCGCTAGAGAGGTCCAGAATTGAATGGTCTCCTGGTTCAGGTTTGGTGGATAATTCTTTGGCGATGCAAAGAATTCTTCCAGATCATATTCACCGTATTCGAGAATGATGTTCCACGTGTGCTCAATCTTGCCGTCAAGATTCTCATCAATCTCGTATTCGCCAAGGAATTGAACCATGCCAGTCAGCCCATGCTTGGCTTGGGCTGCAAGGTACGCGTCCCTTTCCCACTCAAAGATCTCGAGATGCTTCTGTGTGAAAGTTTTCAGGGCGAATGTATAACACTGGAATGTCAGACTCTTCATTCAACAAGGTAACGGATATCACTTACAGTTCCATGTTCATCATCTTTGAACTTGGACAGTCCGATAGCTAGAGCTAGTTTCAGCGGAACCAGTGACTCCTGCACGGCCACCTCCCACACTTGCGCTGTTCCGCCCTTGGAGTTGATGGGCTGACGCTTGCAGAACGGCATTATCCACCTCCCACGATCAGGATCCAAGAATGTGTTGCGCATGCCAAGCTCTAGAGGGCATGAGTAATACAGCCACATCCTCTCTTGGAACTGTTTCCAAAATTCTGCTGGACCAACTCCCCTTATATGTTTCTTGAGCGGCTCGATACCGGGGATGTCGCGCATCGGTAGCTTCTTGTCGATTATGTCATATCGTTGAAAGTGTTCAACCAAATGGCCGAAGCCTAGCTCGAGGAGAATAGCGAATACGACTAAGCATCGACGGTCCTCATTCGATATGTCCTTGGAGCGAGGACGGTGCAGAGAGTCTTGATACACCTCATCGAGAAGCATGCCAGCATTGCTTGTTGGCTCATTAGTATCGGTATGCAGCATCCATCTCACTATTTCAGCCGTTCGGTAAAACTCGCGTCCGCAACATGCTTTGCATTTCCATTCGTTCTTCAGCTTGTCATGGAATATGGCGAAGGTGACCAGCGAAGGTCTACGAGGTATGACGAGATTTGGTGCTGCCATTGGTGTAACTGATCCCTAAAGTTTTCGTTTCCCTGAGTCAACTTGGGAAGCAAGGCTCAAAGCCTGATAGAGAGTACCTATTGAGGGTGTAGGGGAGAGGGCGTATCTGATATGATTCCTTGGGAGCATCAGCACGGAGCTATGTTGAAACAGACAAGCCTTATACATAGAAATACTCGAGGATAGAGCTCGGGATTAACCATCAATGGGTGTGCATCGAAGGGTGTGCTCAGCCCTTAAGGGGTCGCGACCCGTGAAAACCTTTGGTGTGCATCTTGCATTCTCAGCCTGCGTTTCGGGTTGCACAGGCTGTGCACAGCTACCGACCAGGCTTCCCCTCATAAGAAATGTCCAGCTTTTCGGAAATGTGTGGTAGAGAACCGGTTCTTTCGAGTTATCCACTTGCGAGACTGCCTGCCACCACACCGGCCCTGTTGAATCTGAATCCATGGATTGGCTGGCAGCTTACGATCCCACCTAGAACGGCCAGCAAAGCCTCACTGCTCCGGTCGCATTGTTCACCGGTAAGGAGCCTCAATAGAGTGCTGTGGTAGACATTGCTGACGAGCTGCTAGGGTGCCGCAGATGATAGCCTCGTCTTGCAGGTGACACCATTCGCCCCCTTTGCATGGAGAAACTTGGCAATTATGGGCGAAGCTCTGTGATCGGACCAGATCATGCCAGCGTATTTACGAAGTACAGATACAAGCAATGAGGCATTTCCAAGAGGTGCAAGAGGGGGGCGAGGGGCCAGCCTGCAGAACATCAAGCGCCACATATGCAACTTGAACTGCATCATAAAAGCAAGTAGTAGGTACGGAGTACATGGTACTACCTAAGTCAGTAATGTACATGTCTACATGTAAGTAGGTACTTTTAGTAGCGATATAATGTTCCTTCCAGCCTCAATTCAGAAGTAACTTTTCGTACCTTAAAGTACCAAATCTCATGAGCCCAGGATCTCATCAGCGGGTGGCCGTTCAGAGGCCCAGGTTGTATCTGCCCCCATGATGTTTAGATGTGTATCTGCTCTCAATACTAAGATATTCAATGATGGTCGCCGCAGCCTCCTTAATGGTTGCCTACCTACCTACTGAGGTACCTAGCCTTAGGCTTTAGTCTGGAATGACTTATTGTGAAACGGTAAGAGAGTGATTGGAGAGTTGCAATGGGTTTTCAGCAGATTCCACAGCCTGGGTGGTTGCTCTTGGTCATCTCCATTTTCTCGTTTTGTTAACATCCAACGCCTCCCCAGGCCAGCAACCCCGCAAGTTACTACAGTCAGCGGTATGGTTACTTGCAGCCATCTCTCCATTGCAACGGCAGAAAATGTCCCTCCTGGGTTATCCGAGCCTTGGTACTTGACAATGTCAGTGCTGAAGAAAGTCTGTCAGGCAATTAGTGAGTGCTGCTGCATCCAATGAGCCGAGAAATACCTACCGAAACAAACGTTGCTGGGAGAAAGATGAGGGTCACGACTGTTATAATAAGCATGAAGACTTGTTCCTGTTCCATGCTGCGGCTCAATCGCTCAGCCCTCGCAGCTGATTGACTTTGCAGATGTTGAATCACCTGGACATTCTGATTAGCATCAGTTATGATGAAGGCTCGGTAATAGTTACTGACCAGCTGCCTGCGGTCCGAAATAGTTCTCACAAGAAATTCGGCCCTTTTAATATGCATCCCGAATTCTCCAATGATATTCTCAACCTGCAAGGAGAAGGTACTGATATCCGACGAACACGTTTTCTTTAGCGGAAAATTTTTGTCTTGTGCCAATCTGCGGTAGAACGCCACCAGAGCCCCCATCACATCTGCGTTACCTTCTAGGGCCATGATGACTTGTCGCGTTCTCTCTTCCCAGATTTGTAGATCTTGGATATCCCGAGGCGTGTACGTCTTGTGAGCGTAGCCGGCTTCGGATGGACCAAAGACTGCCATTATATGCTTTTTTCGCCCAGTCAATTGGATTGATTCAGTCACAAGTCCCAGGTGCAAACGTACCTCTTTATCGACTGCCATTTCCAGCCACTTGATGTACCATCTCCAATCTTCTGTCGCCCAATGGCAATACATCAGCTGAGCTGACAAGCTCGAACGAAAGCACTCATCAGTGGTGCCAAACGATTTGTCTTGAGCTCGAGCCTCCTTCTCAGTCAAAGCTTTGAAGCGCTGTTGGATTTCGAGATTTCCCTTCACAGCTATCCATAGAGTATTCCCATTGGCGACGTCAAATTGGTGATGAATCATTACTGGCCGGATAGACCATTCATTTCGCATGATATCTCCCTTACTCTCCGACGTGAGCGCCACACCTTTCAGGTTGTAACACATTTGAAAGTGTCTCCCACTTCTTCCTAGTTGTGGGAGCACCAGCCCAGTTGGCGGATTAGTTAAGACCACCTGTTCGCGAAATCCATTGAACTGCAGGTCCGTCGGCTCGCTCTGTTGCCCAAACACGTATATAAATTCCAGGAAAGCCGGCATGACTTGATGGAAAGTCAGAATGTCCACAAGCATATCTCTGGTCAACTTCAACTTTGATCTTGAATGCATTCCATATAGGTATCTGTTTCCGTATTATTAGCTCGTAATTTTCCAAGATTCTGTTTTAGATAGCTCACATGAACCGGCATTTCGGATCCTTCTTGGCCCCCACGGTGGCTGTTGACACAGCGGAAGAGGATACGGTATTGATACCGAGCCATTCCATCAACTTCCCGTGACTGTGAATATTGTACTTATCGACTTCTGGGCCAAGTTAGCTCAGCAGCTCATGAATTCAATTGTGAAATTAGCTAACCTTTCCCGCATGCAGTATTCAAATCTCGAATGGGAATCTCCCATTGGGTTGGACTGTCTTCGAATAAGTCCCATTCTCTGTCAGTCAGACGCGTTGCGGCCTTGTCCAGAGACTTTTGGTACGTATCAATTGACCTGTAAATAATATTCTTGGGATACGAACGGGAACCAATGACAACTCGTTGAAATTCAAGCGGTAAACCAGTAGCAGACATTGTGAATAGTACCTTAAGATGCTTCCGGAACCGATGTATGAACCTCTATGCCATGAATTGCACCGGTCTAGGTAGGTATTTAAGAGAAGTACCTCGGGTTACACATAGAAACATTGCCTCCCGTTAGGGACCTCAGACAGCCTTGGGGTCACACCTCGGGCTGATATCTAATACACCGAACCGGACATATCGCCAAGCCACCTCGCGTCAGCCGATAGGTTCCTACATTCGACCGCATTGAATTCCACACCGACTTTGGCCGCCTTCAATTAGCCTATCTGTTCGCCTTCTGTCCGCCTAAGGGTATCTCCTCAAAGTATGCCTGCCGCGCTCGCATGCTTGTTCAATGCTGACGCCCCGGCACCGCTCATCTTTCAGGAGTAACAGAAGCCCGTTGGCTACTCAGTCTCAGAGCACTGTTGTCTCTTAATTCCGTGATGGTCTTTCTCTCCTCCTAGAATCGCATTGTAAATCACTTATCTTAGTAGGTTATTGTCTCACTAACCTTCGTCAAATCCTCTGGCGTCTCGAAAACCCAGGCATCATTTCTCTATAGATTTGGAAGAATAAAGTCAGCTGAACTGCGATACCGCTTGCGTTCTTTCAATCAATCTTACTTATCAAATACTGTTACTTACCCTTTCTTCCTTGAAGTCCTCGTCGGGCCACTTTTCACGTAGGAAGTTCCTGATGACATCCCAAGTCAAGTCTGCGTAGGCGTGAATCCGCTGTTGGTATCTCTTTGGTTTCTCGGCCATCTTCTCTTTTGCTTGAATCTTGAATGATTTGGTGCGTCTCGAGTGTGGGTTACTGGCAGTGCTATGGGCAGAATCGTGGGTACTGTGCCTCATGAAGGACTGGTTTCGGGTTCCAGACCTGAAGGTCGGATGACGGGGGCTTGAAGGATGGTTTGGGTCCATGTTGTCTAGGAAATTCATCACGCAACATTATCACCCGTCGTTACTTAGGCAGACTCTGTGGAAGATGGAGGATGGAAAGAGTCAGTGTATTTAACTTTTCTACACATTCTTGTGTCACTCGACTCAACTCATCAAGCCTACACCTTAGGATTCACCCTGTAGAGTTGCCTGACTTCTGCCTGCCGCGCCGCCGCCACAACGCAAATCCGCACTCTGCTTTAGGGACAGCCCCCCTGCCCCGTCGCATATGTCTCAGAGCCTCAGAGCCAGCAAACTTGTCATCAGCCACCCCACAAGTGAGACCTGACTTTTCATAAAAACCTTCGATGCGAGAGGAATCTTCCAGTCATTGATTGGCTAGGAAAAAATCAGCCAGAACAGTGGTCTCTCTCCTCGCACCCCTTTCTATCGCCCAACAAGTACTTAGGTGATATGACATACATTGAATTGTGATAGTATCGTCAGCTCGAATTATGATTTCGTCAGCTACACTGAAAATTTCAATGCTGCATTCAGTATTCAATAGGTGTATGAACCCTCTTGCTGCCCAACCCAATGGCTGACGTACCTGTGGTTGCATGCAGACTCTGCAAGATGCAACCCCCGCATCGTTCGAGCGTTCTCAGGCCTGCCTTACGCCACGAACATAGCACCTGGAATATCTCAATCGTTCCCATGTCTAAAATACCGCGAAATGTCACGCCTTGCTATCAGCAACAGGGGGGTTGTGGTAGATACATAGGGCTGTCTCACAGAAATCCATAGTAACATCCGCAGTCTCGTAGCCTCAATTATTAGACCCTACGAGTTATCGAAAGCGCCAGCCAGCCGCTTTATCACCTGCCCTTAGCCGTTCATGATCTCGGAAATATGCCTACCAATCGTGTCGTGTCACGCTCATACCCAGTCGCCTTATAGAGAAGACCGGAATCTCAGGGGCACCGTAATAGCCAGAATACACTCAATTCTTTTTTAACCTTACACAAAGCTACGTACGCTTCGAAGTCGGCCTTTTAAAAAGCCTTAGCCGACATGCGCGTGGAATGTTTACAATAAATACACTTCGTATCCCTCAATGAAGGCGGTGGCGTTTCGCGGGCCCCCAGTCTTAGGACAGCTACCTGAGACGGACAGTCCACGATGTAGAAAAGGGGATGATTTAAGGCATTTGCATCACTGTCCAAGTGGACTAGTATCGCGAACCAGTGATGCCGTACTGTGTACAGAATGTAGGAGGCCGCGAAGGCATGTTGAAGACGACGGGCCCGACCGAATCCGGAGCGCCGTTCTCGGAGTGGGGGTAGGGGGGGCTTCAATATCGGACCGGGCCGCATACCAAGGATCTTGGCTCGGAAGAAGAAACCGATCCGACTCAGTGCTTGAGGCCATTATTGAAACAGGCTGTGAGAGTAAATAAACCATCACCAAGCCAGTCCTCAACTATGCCTCATTTATCTTCCTCGTACGCAGTCATGACAGGGAAGCGGAGATTACAAGGTCCAATTCGTGATATTTATCTCCGTATTACTGATCAGTGATCACTAACCGTGAGGGGTCGGTCGGTAGGTAGGTAGGTATATAACCCGTAGGAATCCGCATAGCATTGAGTGAAGTGTTCAACATCTGCCCAAGACCACAGAATTACAGCTACCTACCTACATTACATACCATCTAGCCCCATGGCATCCGCCGAAGAACTAAGAGAAGAGTACAATGAATACGCGCGCGCGTATGATGGCTATCTCGCCCTGCCAACCGGCGTCCTAGAGACCCAACTCATGACCTCTGCCCTCGGCGACTGCACAGGCTACACTGTGCTGGACCTCGGAGGCGGCACGGGTGTGCGAGCCCGCGACGTGATCGACTTCGGCGCCGCCTCCGTAGACGTCGTCGACGTCTCGCCCGAGATGCTGAGCAGCGGGCGCCTCACTACCGCCGCTCTAGGTCCCAAATACGGGGACCGCATCGCGTGGTTCGAGGCTGATGTCGCCAAGCCGCTGGACCACCTGCAGCTGCGCGGCGCCCCGGGGACCTACGACCTGGTCATGGCGAACTGGGTCATGGACCACGCGGCGAGCGTCGAGGAGCTCGAGGGCATGTGGCGCAACATCGCCGCGTACCTGAAGCCTGGAGGACGCTACGTCGGCGTGCGCGGCGGCGACCCGTACGCGCCGGCTGCCGTCCAGGGAAAGTACGGCTCGACGTACAAAAACCAGAAGACGATCCCCGGCGGGATCCGGTACCGGTACGCCGTCAGCATGGAGCCGCCGATGGAAATCGAGGCCTCGTCGATGGAAATCAGCTACTCGGGATCGACCGAGTTGCACGAGAAGTATGGGCTTGGGGAGATCGAGAACGAGCCGTTCGAGAATGCTGAGGTGATTGCCAAGGACCCGGAGTATTGGAAGCTGTTCTTGGAAAACCCATACATGGTGGTTGTCAAGGCGCGGAAGCTGAGAAGCGCATGATGGATCTTTGTGACAGCGGCATGTTTTGTGTGTCCTCTTGTCAGCGAGCACGGGAGTTACCCGTGGATACAGAAAAGGGGCCGAGAGTTTCTCAGCGTCTTAGCTGTATCTAGGAGAGAAATCTTTTCATTGGCAGTATTATGGAACTCAAATGAGGTGTGCTCTTGAACCAGCCGATAATTGGTGTGCTGCGGTCCAGCGACGTACTTATGTGCACAGCCTTGCTACGAAGTTATGAGTGAGGGGCTATATGCCTCGGTGCCCAACATTCCAGTCTGCCTTAACCAATGTAACCGTAGGCAGGCAATATTCATTAGGACAGAAGCCAACTCTTTTATCAAGAGCTGTCCTACTTCTTCTTCCTGATTACTCTAGTTTCCAACCTAGGTATGCTGTAGGTAGCACATGTACCTAGGTAAAAATCAGTTCCTACCGCATGGCTGAAACTTGCCCAAAGTCACCAAACCAGAGGCCATATTATAACTACCCAGTACTCCCGCCTGGATGGATACGGCTGTTGCGGATCCGCGATCCTTCCCATGATGTAGTTGCTGGGTTCGACGGGTTCTCCGAAGAAGAAATCCAGATCGAATTATACGACTACCCATTGTCCTCATGTCCAGACTTTACTTCTCTCTCCTATACTTGGGGAGAACCAACTCCCATCCATGATCCTTTATATGGTATTTTTACCAAGGAACCACGATGCTTTCCTATTCAAATCAACGACAGTATCTTGCGAGCTACTCGGAACCTCCGAAACATGCTGCGTCGCCTACGTCAAATCCAACATGCCGGGAAGCATTCCCCAACAACATGGATCAGATTCTTTTGGATCGATGCTCTCTGTGTCGACCAAGACGACTTGGGCGAACGATCAGCCCAGGTTGCACTCATGAGTTCAATTTACAAGCGAGCAAATAGCTGCACGGTATGGCTTGGCGAGATGGATGAGCATGCTGCTACTGCTATAAATATTACCAAAGAGTGGTATGCTCACCGCGCAGAGGGGCAAACTGTCTTTAAAATAGCATCTTCAAAATCATTCAACAAATGGATGTTCGCGTTATCCAAGAAAAGCGTCAAGGCGCTGCTCGCACTACTTTCCCGAACTTGGTTCTCGAGAGTTTGGGTGATACAGGAGGTCCTCTTGACTAGGAGCGTTGCGGGATTATGTGGCTCGGTATTGTTCAGGTTCGAAGAACTACTTGCCCTGGGCTCAATGCTATCAGTCAACGGCCACATCCATGATGCTCTCCCAACAATCCTCAGTCGGCAGGGAGACGACCAGCTGGGCCTCGTGAAGCTCATGATGAAGAACCTAAGGAACATTATCTCACTAACAGCCGTAATGCTTCGACTCGGGCGTGGTTCTGGATATCCTAATTTCGAGAAAGCAATAGCTATGACAAAGAATTGTGAATCGACAGATCCACGTGATCGAATCTATGGAATACTATCTATCGTCGCCGAATTCCAATCCCAGTCAGGGACGCCCCGTATCGATATCGATTACACGCTCTCCACAGAGACGGTGTACATAAAGACGACTGCAGCTGTGGCCAGTGGGAGGAACAGCCTTGGCTTCCTCGAATTTTGTTATCCGCGACAATTGAAAGACCTACAGGGTCTCCCGTCCTGGTGCCCTGACTATAACTCCTCGAATTTGCAGCTCCTTCGCGTACAAACAAACTCAACAAACTCGTTCGCAGGAATAATATGGCCAGGCCAACCAAGTGTGGATGTGCTCGGGAACAGTTTGTTGGAAGTTGACGGGTTTAGGTACGACGTGGTGACCCAGACATGTTTCTGGGAAGATTTCGAAGACGAACCAGATATGAAGATTCGTTATGTAACTAAACTGCTCAAGATGGCAGCTGGCCTGGAATTACGGGACAGAAGCTGCGCCAGGCGGTGTGTATCGCAATCGCAATAAGCAGTTGGACGTGATGGCTGATTGATATTAGGAATTATACAAGCAGTGTCGAACTACTTTGGCGAGTATTCTTAATGGATGAATTCGATGGCCATCGACCTGCCTCGCCAGTGGCTGGTTTATTTTTCCCGATGATTTTAGCATGGAAGATGCTGGAGAAGGATACCTCCTTTGTATGCGGAATCACCTTGAGGGCCATGAAGCTAATGAAGGATACCTCCTCTATAGCAGGAACTGACTCGCTGGTTATGAACCTGGAACAAATACTAAAAGTCCGAGAAGCGTTGGAGGAGTTGTGCGAAGTCATCGCCGATCTTCACTTGGAGACTGGGTGCATGTTGTTTCTTCCCAGCTTTGCACATTTCCAAAATGCGATCGAAGAACTGAAGTCTATGGAACAAGTGAACGACAGTCACATCAGTTCTAGAGTTTTCTTCGACAAGTTATTTAGAGCTGAAAAAGCCGCTCTTCGGAACCGTGCGGTGGATGCCGGCCTAACAACTGAATTTGATGAGATCTTGAAAGATGGGTTTCCTGATACATTTCTTCATGGCGATGAATTAATAAGGTCGAAAATATTTCCCTTATTCGCTTCTACCTCTAACATAATGAACAGCTTTCTCTTATTCAAAACACAAAACCATGTACATATCGGATTGGGGTACGAGACAACCATTCGAGGAGACGAAGTCTGGGTACTGCATGGTTTGAATAATCCAGTGATTTTACGGCCACTTGACAACGGGAATTATGAGTATTGCGGAGTGGCGCACATACAGGGAAGCATGGACGGGGACAGGGAGTACTGGCGTTCCATGACTGAGAGAGTGACTATAGAATGAATGATCAGGTACATACAAAAGAAACTCAATGCCCATGCCAGATTTCTTGTTGAGGTGTCATTTCGGAGACCACCCTGGAGATGCCGACAGGGCCATTTGGTATCAACGGCGCCTCATATCTAGAGGATTATTGATACCTAGCCTGCCGATCTCCAGGGCGCGCGTTGCCCAGGGAGGTTATAGCTATAACGGAGTACGGAGGAAAAGCTTACCACCTTTAAAGCAACTTTTTGTCCGCATGTGTACCTAAACAGGTACCATTAATGAATCGTCTTGACTCTTCAATACGAGATTATTAAACCTATGATAATAAGTCAGCCTCTAACGTCATCAGAAACAGAGAGGGAACATTCAAGCGATAACTGTATGCGCTTACTGAGCTATATTACCAACCCCTGATTTTATCACCAATATGCAAGTAAAACACAGTCATTAGTAAGCCAACGTCAACCGCTACAGACCGCCGCCGGTACCCGTTCTGCCGTTCTGCCGTTCCCCAATTCATCCGGCAATGGGGTTGCATCTTATCTGTCAACATCACATCATCTGTGCGTCGACCGCCTTGCAGTAGCATCATAGCTCTTTCACATCCCTGCCACTGACCATGGCAACCGACGACGGTCATCCTTCTGCCTACGCCGTCCTGGGCAGCACCGGGAATTGCGGCACGGCCCTCATCAAAACCCTTCTCCGGTCTCCCCACAACACCATCCACGCCTACTGCCGCAACCAGGCCAAGCTGCGCCGCCTGCTCCCCGACGTCGTCGACAACAAGCAGGTGCGCGTCTTCGAGGGCAGCGTGCGGGACCTCGCGCTCATCACCGAGTGCATCCGCGGCACCCAGGCCGTCTTCTTGGTCGTCACCACCAACGACAACGTCCCCGGCTGCCGGCTCAACCAGGACACTGCCGCGATCGTCGTCCAGGCGCTCGAAAAGCTCAAGGCCGAGTCGCTCGCGCCGCAGAAGCCGGCACACAAGCTGCCCAAGGTAATCCTGCTGAGCTCGGCGGCCATCGACGACCAGCTCTCCCGTCACACGCCCTGGTGGTTGCGCCCGGTTTTACTCACCGCTTCTTCCAACGTCTACAGCGATCTCCGGGCCGCCGAGCAGATGCTGCGCTCGCAGGCCGACTGGCTGTCCTTCATCATCATCAAGCCGGGAGGCCTATCCGTGGACGTGCCGCGCGGCCACAGGCTGGCGTTCGAAGGGGAAAATGTCTTCATCAGCTACTTAGATCTTTCGGCGGGCATGATCGAGGCCGCCGATGACGAGGAGGGGCAGTACGAGGGGAGAAGCGTTGGCGTGGTGAACGCGAAGCCTGGCGTCGCCGCCAAGATCCCCAGCAGAACTCCTCTGGCCATAATCGTGGGGATAATGAGACATTTCTTTCCTTGGCTACATCCTTATCTGCCGTAGACGGACTGTGTTCGGTCATCATGCAGTGGGGTGCGTACGCTGGATTGTATCACGCGTCCCCAGAAGTTGAATATCCCAGCCCCTTACGCATCATTTCGTCAGGTAGCTCTGTGAGTGGTATATAGGTGCATGGAAGCCTATTTCCTATTTCCTAAGTCGAGTAGAGTACTGAGCCTACCTCCTTGAGTCCTCCCTGGGTAGCATCCGATTGTGATATTGATGTTTCTAACCCGTGAGGTGAATCAGGCCATAGGGTGTAGGATGGATGATAGAAGTTCACTTATTGCGAGGCTCGGGGTGATTATACGTAAGGGAGAATGAAGAGGACTACCTACCTATCTAGGTAGATAACTTACCTAGGTAGCTATTTACACTCAACCATTTCAATACGCAAGAAGGGGGCGGAACACCCCCCTTATATAGCTGTAGCTCAAGCAACTAGTAGCTAGGAAGCCGCTAGTGCACGGCGCAACCCAGCCCTTGACATGATCATTGGACAAGGTGTCGAGGAAGCCGACTGGTTGATTTCGTACCGGCCTGTCATGTGTTCGTCAATTTCATCTACAGCAACAGAAGATGCATCAAGACGCCCAAATCTGAAGAGGCCCAAGGCAAGAAGAAATCCAGCCAAGTAGACGTCTATTCACTACACTACAGCCTCAACATTGCTATAGTTATCTGAGATGCATCGAATTTTGCGCACCCAGGTTTACTCTGATGTCTCCAGTGCTCGTTACGTGGATGAAAGACCAAAGAGGGGGCCATCATGTCTTGTGGTAAAGATGCCCTCCTGTTGTAACTCTTGCGTGATATCTGGAGACTCCAGATATGGTATCGAATGGCGTCGATCAGCTGGATTCTTGTGATGGACATCTATGCTGCTGATGAACTAGACAGCCCCTCATATTTTCAGAGTGGCCACGGTCCAATCGCAGTCTCCTGAAGGACACGTAGTGTAAACTCATCACTGTAATTTTTTTATAGGCTAACGTGGCACTCTGGACCAAGTTAGGACTCAGCTGAGCCTCAAACGCAGTAGGCACCATCACATTCAGAAAAACTCAGTCAAGACAAGCAGTTTGAGTGGACTACCACTATATTGGATCTCCATAGTCTATCTACGGGAAGCCCCCGGGCCCCCTGACATCGCCAGCCCATAGGGGTTATACCGTCAAGACCTTCTCTCTTCATGCAGGACATCCGCATCACGTCGCATCCCACCATCCCCAGGCACAGCCATCATCTTTCGTCTATATCCTCCCCCCCAGCTAGACCCCGTCCAACTTGACTCGTAGGCGTCTCAACACCCACCACCTCCAACCATGATCCAACACCCCCGATAGAGTACAGATACCAAGCATGCTCATCAACCCGGAGAGTGCGGCCGAAGCGAATGAGAAAGTGTATCAGAATTGTCAAAAGTCTCTTCCCAAGGCTCGTTGAAAAAAGGCTCGAATTGTTGTTTGCGATCCAAGATCATTGTATTGGGTTGCAATACGATGAAGAATCAAATTGACGACCGTAATGGTTGGCATGTTGCATGTAACCAGGAATGGTGACGGCCCGCAGTGTCAACGTGAGCCTGAGACTGGGGGTTTGATCCCTGGAACTAAATATTATCGACAAGAAATTACCAGATTATCCCGATCTGAGCAGTCTGTAGGGCTTCGCCGAAATGCGAAGTGCTCGTTTTATCGAGGTCGATGCTGTTTGCAGCTTTCGATGAACCACGGAGGCAAAATGCTTCACAAGGAATAAAAAACGACAAAAGGCAGAAGAAATAGTGAATGAAGTACGAAAAACGTATCGCAAGCGAGTGTCGAGAAAGGTGTTTAGAATGGTTCATAAAAGTTCGTCAAGATCGAGGGGATCAATGGTTCAAGGTATAAGTCAACTACCGTCGCATGAGGGGTCTACCGTCTGGCTCCATTGATTAAAGGCCGGTGTCGGTAGTGCTTCTTCGAGATGTATTCGCCGTGCGGAATATTGCCTCTCAGTAAGCTTGGCCAGGAACGGGTTTCCTGCCAACGGATCCCTGGGGAGGCCCTCGATATTGTTGCTGAGCTGGGGCTCCTCCGTTGGGATTCATCGGACTAGGTCCGGGAGGGCTCATTCTTCGTTGTTGCCTTGGTCCAGGAGACTGAGCTCTGGGACCAGGGCTCATGGGTCGACCGTTGGCTGGCGAAGCTGGACGGCTTCCGTAGGGACTCATCGGACGTCCAGTTGCGGGCGACTGCGGTCGCATGCCAGCAGGTGACTGTGGTCGCCCTGCCGTCATGGGACGCATCGGAGACTCGGGACGACCACTTTGAGGAGTCATTGGCCTCTGTCCGGGAGGGTAGTTTGGGCCAGGACCGCCAGGACCACGGGGGCCACGAGGGCCGCTAGGGTTAACAGGTGGGCCATTGCGAGTTCCAGGGGGACCGCCAGCAGGTCGAGGCTTCACAGGTCGGGTTGATAAACAGGTTCGTGGGACAACGCCCTGCTTGGAACGATCAAGTCGAATGCAAAGTGACTGTTGAGATTAGCGGACCGCAAATCGTGGCAGGTCAATCAATCAAATACTCACCCAACCATCGTCATACTCGTGCAGAAGTCTAACAAGCTGACCAGCTCTCAGTCCCATCTCGTCATCCAAAGTCGGTGTGAAGTCAAGCTGAACACGGTGAACGGCTGACGACGGAGGCCCGCCGGCTGCTGCAATGGCTGCCGCGCTTCTCGAAGGACCAGGCGATTGTCCAGGAGCAACCGAATGAACACTGAACTCGGTCACAGCTGGGCTAGGTGGCCCGGCAGGGATAGTAAGATCGAGCGGTGGAGGCGCATCCTTTCGAGTAGACAGTTGGCGAGTCACAGCAGCGCCCGCAGCAACGCTGGCAACGGCACCTGCGATTGGGGACGACTTTGGAGGCGAATTGGTAGTTTGGGCAACGCCAACAACATTCACTGGGTTATCAAACGGATTGGTTGGTGGAACTTCTCCAGTGGGTGTGTAAGCACGCTCCGCATTATTGCCAAAGGGGTTCTCGGGGTTGTTGGCATGGCTGGTGCCTGGTCGTTCCCAAGCCGAGCGATTGGCGTTCGCCGAATTTGCGCTGGTTGAACCTGTCGCAAGTGCGAGAGCGGCACCTTTGCTGGATCGTCGCTCACCAAAACTGGGCATAAACTGAGTAACCGGTCGCAAGCTGAGTTGAGGAGCGGTGGCGCTAGTCTGTGTCGAGAGGACGGAAACAGGGCGACCGCCGAGGGGTCCGTTGATCTTCTCATCGTCCTGGGCTTGTTGCTGGGCGAGCTGCCTTCTGCGCTTGTTGAACAAAAAGAACATGAGCAGAGCAACAACTAGAATACCGCCGAGAACACCGATTGCGATACCGGCTTTCGCTGCACTGCTAGTGTCAGAGCTCGAGGAATTTGCGACAGCGGTCGACGAGGCAGAAGTAGAGGCAGCAGCGCTCGTGGCAGAAACAGCGCCAGAGTTCTCTAGATTCTTCGTTGCTTCAGCCTGTGTGGTAGGCGTGGGCGAGCTTGTTGCTACAGCCAGGGTGGAATGCTCGCTGAGGTCGACGGAAGTAGTTGGCACGATGGACGAAGGTAGAACGTCACTTGTCTTGGTCTCCGTCTGTGTCTCCTTCGCTGTCGATACTGGAGATGTGTTTTCGACTTCGGCTGCCGAGGCAGGTGTCGTGTTTTCCGGCGCTTTACTCGGGGAGTTGGTTGGCTCTGCCTGCGCCGTTGGACTTGGGCTAGTTGTTGGTGTCGTGACAGCAGCAGCAGCTTCGGTTTGCGGAGTATCGTCGGTCTGACCGACTGTTGAGTAGCCGGCAATGGGACCGTCGAATGTTGCGGACATGGTCTTGTATACAGTCTTGTAGAAAGTTGATTGTGCCTGCTTTACCTGAACAGTGGGGGTGTCCTTGAAAGGGTCGAGGTCGTTCGCGACGCTCTCGGCCCCGCTGACGAACTCATCCCAGGCATTGTTCTGCCTCCTATGGAGGTGGTTGTGATGGCGACTCGGCATGGTGGAATATCTTGCTCGATCCTGATAACTCTTTCTCCTCCGCCGCAGTCACCTCGGAACAGGGTATCTCTGTATGTCGCGACAGACAGGATATGATTTCAATCGTGTGTATCGTTATGTTAGAATCGTGGTCGAATAGGTATCTGGATGGAAAATGAATGTAATGCGCTCATATGCGTTGTAGGCAACTGTTACGCGACTTGGTGTTGGTGGTTGCGGTAAAGTGACCGAAGGATTACACTTTGTTTACCGTGAATTGAATAAGTCGACCTGCAAGGCGTTCGAGTCGCGACTGGTGGTATAAAGAGGGTGTTTATCCTCGAAAATATCGGGAAATTGAATTGAATGAATGTAAGTGAGAAAGGATTCAACGAAAGAAACCCAATTCTCGGTGGAGAGAGGGAGAGGGGACGAAGAGACCGTGTTGCGTGGTTGCGACGTGGGAGGACGGTGAAGAAGGGAAGGGAAGGGAAAAGAGAGAAGGGAGGAAAGGAGAGAGAGATTGAAGAGACGGGAGTGCGTGCGTGTGGGAATAGTGAACAAGGTCTAGCGTTGTTGCTGGTGCTGGGGTATAGACAGGTACCAAGGTACTCCGGATAACGACAACCATCTCGACCTCTAGTAATAGATTCTTATTGGAACAAGAGCCCTACCCGTGGGCCGTCTGTGCTAATCGTTTGCATAATCTGTTATTATCCTCACTTAATTCACAGAGGAGAACGCATTGAGAAGACTTAATTGCTTCTCCATCCGGTAACATTTGGTTGTTGTTTCGTTGTTCTAACCTCATCAATACACACTACAAGTATTGTTTACTTTGCCCAACCGTCTGGTATTTGGACATAGAGTGCTTTCTGTTTCTCATGTTCTAAATCGGGAACAATGAAGATATCTCGCAAACGACTGGTGCAACTCAGCGACACTCCGCCATAATGAATCACAGGCAGTAAGCACCGAAAGCCCAGTTGGATCTATTACCCATCCTTTCCTTGCAGTCATCGCATCCCAACGGAGGTCATCCCATCACTCCTCCACGCTGATCACTTTTCGGTCTTTTTATCATGCCCGGGATGGCCCAAGCTTCCCGCGCTAGTCAGGCACGAAAACGCCACTATCCAGGAACAAACTAATTCTCATTGGACAATGCTCAGATGTGTAAATTAGGCGAGATTTGAGTTGCCGGGATCTGCCAGGGGTATGCGTCCTTCGTCACATTTCCATTGGCCAACATCAGATGCTGCCATGAGTAGCAGCATGGATAGGTGGTACAAAAATAGGTACATGGCATCGTCCTTTGACCCCTTAATTCATAGCACGCCAGGCTCTTCGGAAATCCACGACCAGTGATCAACGTATTCTTTCCAAGTCAAAGAGCGGCTTTCTACAGCCAATATGACTAGGGAGGTATGGTATGTCTACATGCTGAGAAAACACACTTTATTCTTCGGGAGTGGTGAAATAATAAGAGAACGGGTGGGAGGGGTAAAATCAACACTTACCTACTCCAGGTGAACATCCACCTCTTCGGTTCGTCGAATCGGTCCCAAAAACCACGATATCTTCTACCTTGGCACGCAACATGACGTTTGTTTTTCCTAGTGTGTAGGTACTTATCTTGGTAGTACTCTATCATCCTTGCCTTCCGAGTTCACGTTTTCTAGCCGCATGGCCGGGTGTGATCATTAGCTTCAATACGACGAAATCTTTTCTTTGATCCTTCGTCTCTGCTGTTGTCAGTATATTCATCTCGGATCCCCATGAGCTTCTATGTACATATATACTTCGTAAAACCGTGCCTGATTGTGCCTCTATTTGACCATTTTAGCCACATGAAACACCCGAGCTCTACCCACCATCTTCCAATTCCGTTCTGTTGCTCCGCCGTCCCAATTTTCCATCTTCCCACCCGCCACGAGGGTGTCACTCTCTCATCCCGGTCACACTCATCGGGCTTAGAGGTCGATCCCTATTTTGTTCTAATCGATATGACTCGTGCGTATGTTTGGAGGATCTATGTAGGTCGTCAGGGGTCACGACTTTCTGTGCATACTACTATTCAATAAGTCTCTATCGTACATACGTCATTAAGCAGACCGTACAAACAGAGGCACATATGAATAGAGTTTTACGGGTGCTGGCAGTTGTCGTCACATCGTGACATCGCGCCTCATTCAGAACGGCAGGGTCGAATGGAAAGGCCTAGATAGGGGAGAAGGGGAAAAAATATCAATGCTCACTACCTGCAGTTGGTCCATTATTACTACGGCTAGAGTCGAGCGGGAGCGAGATCAGCGGCGCAAGGCAACTTCGCAACCCTGCAGCCTTCGGCGAACTATTGCATGGCGCGCTCCCTTGCTCGACGCCTTTTCAAATGTGGCGAGCTGAAATGAGGCTTCCGCGTCAATATTGATAAGTAATAGAGCAGAAGTTCAAAAGGAAAGATGAGGTGGGTTTCACACGGAAGTCCACTGCGTATTCATTCAGAGAGCAAGGTACGGATTACTAGGACATAAAATGCTCTAAAAAATGACCGATGCATCGGGCTAGGTACTCTTTAGGTAGGTAAGTGAAGAAGGCTTGCTTATGCTGTTGTGTAAACGTGATATGGCCGTTAAATGGCGGAGATCACTAAGTCTCGACACACCGACGGGTGGCTCACTTCGGTGGCGTCTTCGTATGTATGTACAGCGATTGTATTGTCATACCCTACTTACAGCCAATCGCCTATTAAGGGGAGGTCCAAAGCGATCCCTGCAAGCTAGTGCTAAGAGAACCGTATGCGTGAAGGTATGTTACAAGAAGCGAACAAGTTCAGGATTACCGAAGCCAGGCCAGATCAATCCATCGAGCGTAGTTGGTCGTTACTATCATCTGTAATACTCCGCCTCAAGCGTCACGTTCACCTCGTCCCCTATCCCCCTCTGCGCCATGGGCCAGGAAGCTGACAAGAACATCAGACTATCTATAGTATTAGCATAGAGCCGTTCATCAAGATACTGTAGAATGCGCCTACGTTTAGGATGCTGCTATGGGGGTGATGATTACCCCTACATTATCTCAACGTAACACAATTTAACAGTATATCGAGCTCATAAGGCCATATATGGGATGGAGAGACTCTATCCAGCATTGCCATGCCCAGGCCAATTGCCATTCTGCTGGCCAGATTGTCCTTGTGCCTGACGATGTAGAGCGGCGAGGAACTCTGGGCCATGGATTGGGTTTGTGTCAGGCTGCTGCGGCGCGAATTGCGGAGGCGGAGGGGGAACAGAACCGGGCTGCATAAACTGCGACCAAGGGGAAGGTGATTGTGGATTGAGGTTTGCCTGAGGTGGGAATGCGTTGGAGTGTTGGAGTGCGTTGAAGTGTTGAAGTGCGTTGAAGTATTGCATGGGTGTACCATATGATGTGTTAGCTGCCATGGGTGGGAACGCGACAGCGCCTTGAGGAGTGAACTGATGGTTCTGAGGCTGATAGTCCGCATCCCTCGACGGTCTTGGAGGAAGAGAATGACCGCCTCTTGAAGCTCCACGAAGACTACCTCTGCCGTGGTCGTAACCGTGGCCTCTATGGCCGCGACGACCTCTTCCTCGGCCACCTCGAAACGAGTCACTGTTGTTCACATAGCCGTTTGAGTATCCCGACTCCAAGGGAGCCGATTGACCTTGTGCAAAGCTTGCTGGTCGCGCCAGCTTCCTATAAGGGCCATCGTCTTCATCATCGTCGTACTGTAAGCCTGCTACCTCGGGCACAGTAGGAGCTTCGAAGTAACCTCCTCCTCGTCCTCCCGCCCCACCCCTACCGCCACGACCTCCCTTCTTCTTAGCCTTCAATTGTCTCTTGTACTCGGCCTCCTTCTCGTCGTCAGAGAACTCCATCTCATCGGCGCCAGCCTCTTCGTCGTGCCAGTTGCTCGCATCTGTAAACTTCTGCTCTCGAAGCTTATGCGTGAAAACATATGTCGCGTGTGAGGGCGGGTAGAATACCTTGGTTCCCAGTTCTAGGCCGCAGGACTTGATGTCTTCCTCATTGGTAAATCTCGCGGTGTAACGAGGTTGTTGGACATTTCCAATGAGGTCTGCTACTGCTGCGACGGCAGTGCGGTCTTCCGTGCAAAGGACTGAGCCGATGTCAAGAACTTGGTATTCACCCGTCGTGTTTGCTTTGATCACGACTGTGTTCTCAACAACATGCTCGACTAAGCCGAGTTCGACAAGGTTCTCTTCTGGCCCTATTTCGACATTTGGCTTTGGTACAACTTCTTCTGGCAGTTCGTTCTTGGTTCGCATCTGAGTACCGGAATTGGGGCCCTTGGCCTTTCCTTCTTCATCGTCCGAACCACCTTCCATTTCCATAAGTAAGCGAGCAGTTTCTTCTGGTCCGAGGAGCTCATAATTCTTGCCATCATCGGAATCGTCCGAGTCGCTGGAATCAGATGATGATGATGATTCATATGGCGAAGAATCTTCCTCCCATTCAGGGCCGTCTTGGGCGGCTGGCTCATTGGGCTGTTCCATGCCCTCGGGTTGAGATGACGTAGGACTTGGTTCTTGAGATGTAGATGTCAGACCGCCAAGCATGGCCTCCAACGCTGAGGTTAGGTCTGGCGGACTTGGCGCATCACCGAGCATGGCATTGGCATTTTCTGACTCGTTCTTTTCGGTGTCGCTATTCTTAGGGGGTAGCACACTATCTGATGGAGCGACAGTTTCAACCTCCATCTCTACAAGAGGCTGGGTAATGACAGGCTGCTGCTGGGACTCCACATTCTGATCCCCTGGCTTGGTTTCAGGGGCATCCGGCGCGGACATAGTTGTCAAACCTGGAATTGCACCCAGCCCAGGAATCTGACCTGGTCCATACATATTGGCTTAAAGAACTACAATGGTGGTAGGTTAGCGTTGGATTCAAACAGTAGTGGGAGTATCCAGTGCTGTACTCTTGTCGGCAAGGCTAACTTACGTCGAGATTAAAATATCTTGAATTAAAACTCTTTGCGACTATGTCAGTCTGCCGAATTTGGAGGCCAATATGCGTCGAAGACGGGCTTTTCACTGCAATAGCAACCAATGGATGCACAGTAGGACCTTTCAACGTAGGGTTTTTCAGAAGGGCAAATAATCCCAGGACGTTCTTTGCGAAATGCACCTCTTGGATGAAATCTTCATGTATAAATTGGTGAAGCTTCTGCAAGTTGCGGTTGCAGGCATTAGGTTAGGTTAACTCCGAAAACAAAGTGGATCCGGATTATCCAAGAGTACACAGTACTAATTATCCGTTACTAAACTCAGGGTACTATCTGCGAAGTACAGCAGTACCTTAATTTTCCGATAACTTGCAGGGTGTACCCTAGCCACTTTGACCTGTCAAAAGCCACTCAGCAACGTCATTTCCAATTGGCCATCTCAGTCCATTTCAGCTCTCAATATTTGGGACACCAAATCTCTCGGAACCTAAGCTTCTCTCAAGACGACTTCTCTATATCCTGCTTCCTCGAGCACCCGATCTTTGTTTGAGCTCATGGACTACATTCTATATGCACATGGCCAGACCTAGTCAATATGTCTTCTCCAGAGTCACAAGAACAACAGCAGCAGCAGCAGCAGCAGTTCGTTCATCCGACTGCACAACATGCCAAAAAGAAGTATGTGAATATGTAAATATGTGAACGAGAAGCTGCCAGATGATGCAAGGGACACACACTAACTAGCTACCACAGAACATCATCGCCGTTCATGATTGAACCCATCAAAGCCTTTTACATCTTCCTGGTCGCAAATATCATTTCGGCCTTATTTGCACCTATCCAGGACTGTGACGAAACTTTCAATTACTGGGAGCCAACCCATTACCTTTCTCACGGCTATGGCTTGCAGACGTGGGAGTACTCACCAGACTATGCCATTCGGAGTTGGTTCTATGTTGGGCTGCACGCTATAGTTGGGAACTTCAGAAGGTTGCTACCTCAATCTACCAAGGTATTACATATCGAAAGTCCTACTCTCTAGCTTCATTGATCTCACTTATGTAGCTTGCCGAGTTCTACTTTGTTCGTTACGCCTTGGCATTCATTTGTTCGCTATGCCAAGTGCTTCTATTCCGCGTCGTCAGCTTCACCCTCAACCCTCGGATCGGCCTCTTCTTCCTCATGGCAACTGTCATGTCCCCTGGAAACTTCCATTCGAGCACCGCCTACCTCCCCTCCAGTTTTGCCATGTACATGTCTCTTCTAGGGGCTGCCGCGTTCATGAATTGGAGGGGAGGGCTTCGGACTTCGTGGGGCATCTGGTGGTTTGCCGTTGGCGGCATTCTCGGTTGGCCTTTTGCTTCAGCCCTGTGTGCCCCTTACCTGATTGAAGAGGGCATCTTCGCCCTTATGAGCGATCGCAAGGGTTTCTACGATGCAGTACTTCGCGTAGGCCGAGGAGTTGTTGCCGCCTTGGTCCTTGTTGTAAGTGACTCTGACTCTCCGGCTTTCTATATTTCGATCTCACCAGATGCAGGGCGGTGATGCTGCTGTCAACACCTTCTTTTATAAGAAGGTGGAAGTGGTCGCGTGGAATATCGTCAAGTACAATATCTTCTCCTCGACAGGTGGTCCAAACCTTTACGGAACCGAACCGTGGACATTCTACTTTCGAAATCTTGCGATAAATTTCAACATCTGGTTCGTTCTCGCCCTACTATCGATGCCGCTGTTCCTCCTACAAAAGATCATGTCCTCCAAGCAACACAGCTTTCAGTCCGGCATGCGCACCGTAGTGTTCCTCTCTCCGTTTTACATGTGGCTTGGAATCTTCTCTATCCAGCCACATAAAGAAGAACGGTTCATGTATCCCATGTACCCGTTCATCGCGTTGAATGCTGCCTTAGGACTCCACATCATTCTGTCAGCTTTCGGAAATTCCGATCCGAAGACGCTCGTCGGAAAGATCCCAGCGCGTCTGAAGCTTCTCGTCGTGATGGGCGGATTATTACTGTCTCTGGACCTGGGTGTAGCTCGCGTGATTGGCTTATACACTGCCTACTCTGCGCCTCTTAAACTCTACGAACCACTCGGAACTGGAGTTTTTAGCCAGGGAGGTCTAGGAGGACGCGGCGACCACGTGTGCTTTGGCAAGGAGTGGTATCGCTTTCCCAGCTCCTACTTCCTACCTCGCGATATGCATGCCAAGTTTATCCGTTCAGAGTTTCGAGGCCTGTTGCCCGGAGAATTCTCCGAGGCGCGGACAGGCTTCGGGTTCTGGAGCGGCACATGGCTACCACCTAAGGGGATGAACGATCGTAACGAGGAAGACATGGGCAAGTACGTGGATATCAGACAATGCTCATTCTTGATCGACACGCAGTATCCGGAGAACCAAAACCCTCTGCCACCGAACGAGCCGGACTACATTGCAGACGAGGAGAATTGGCATATCGTCAAGTGCGAGCCATTTCTGGACGCGGCAAACACGCATCTCCTTGCGAGAGTGCTATGGATTCCCGATTGGAGCTTTGTTCCCGAGAAGTATAGGAGGAAATGGGGACGACACTGCCTGCTAGAGAAGAAGAAATAGGCGAGACAAGTTAGTCCGAGAATGACGCTTGAGCCATTGGGGGGGATCAACCACTGATGATATGATCGATTACATCAACATGTACAACTTACACCACCTATATCTGATTCTTGCTCCGAGCGGCTAATGATGGCCAACCCTCTCCATTCGATGAAGTAGAAGAAGAGGTCACATCTTCTGTCGATAGGGCCGAAGATAGTCACGATACGCCACGAAATAAATGTTAGTAGAAACATGGCTGGGGCTTCTATGACCACCTTCATGCATGTAGCTCACGCGGTCTATGACGGTGACGTACGACCACGCTAATCCCCAGACCTCTCTAAGATCTCGGTACTCTTATTGGAGACTCTTCATGGATCTGCGGTGCATCTATGGGGACATGCATATGTATACGGCCTGAATTTCGGCATGCTCAGCGAAGACGTGCGTCAAGTCCCATGGAGAGCCGAACGATCTGATTCTACTCAACTACGCGTCAGATCAAGTACCGTACCCAGTTGAATTGATTCATTGATGGGATTCCTCCAGTTTCCCAATGCCGTTGAGCTGTTGAATTAAGCTCGAGATCTGATCCAGATTTGTAGGAATTCTGGAATCAAACGTGAAGATCACGGGTGATCATTGACGATTTCCAGTGTCGACCCATGTCGACCACGCTAGAATTCTGGGGTTTCTGCACTGGCCGAACGATTAACTGCCATGCGGCTGCTAAGATTCCCGCAAGGATCGCCAAATGCCATCATTCATGAGCCATATTAGACGGATTAGGCAGGTGTATTGTTTTTCTCCAGAACACAACAGAACGCCAACAATTTCTTTACATCAAGTGCTTAAAGATACAGAACTCATGTAACGTTATTGCTCGCAGCTAAAGTCAGCATAAGGGGTACTATGGCTGTATGGTCCTTCTATGGTCCAGGACAGAATGACAAAACCGGTCTAGAGAACGAGGGCTTCAGGCACCAGCGTATCATGGGCTGGCATTCCAACGCCGTAGTGAGCCGCTATCGCCACGCAAGTCCACCCCGACAACACATAATCGAAGAGCCTCCTATTGGATGCGTGTTAAGAAAATGGCCCATCTTATTATTCATTATTTTCCCCGGACGTCCTCGCCGTCGCCGCGTTAAACCGGTTACATACCTTCTCCGGAGGATGAGGCGTGGTGCAGCTTTATTGGCTAGCTCAACTTCGCCGTTGCTAGTCTCGCTGGCACGATTGCGACAACACCTAATAATAGACAGTATAATAGAAATAGACCGAGTTATGCCGAATTCAGATCGCGTTCATAACTAAGGCAGGTATTTATAGTCTGCGCGTTCGTAGCCTCTGCGGTGTATTCGGTGAAGTATATAAAAACTCGTCGCCATGTCCAGACACAGAGCGAAGCGTTCTTGGAGGTTGCGCACTCGTGCAGCTTTTGGGTAGCCTTTAGATTGCCCTTTTCTACTTCGCTCTGCTTCAGCCCGATTCAATGTCTGCCATGAAGAGTCTTCTCCTTACCCTAGGCGCCGGCCTTGTTGCGGGACTCCCGTCTGAGCTGGGGGATGTGCTGTTGGACAGCCACGTGTCGGAGCTCCCAGCGCTCGGCCTGACCGACATAACCAAGATCGGCATCGCTGGCGGCGGCGACGGCCTCGAACGCCGCCGCCTAGACGGCCCGTTCATGGGATTTGACTTCCCCGACCCGAGTCTGATCTGGGGCGACGGCGCGTGGAGAGCGTACGCCACCTCGTCAGGCGGGTTGAGTGTTCCCGTCGCAAACTCGACCGACACCTTCGACTGGCAGCTCAGCGGTGATGACGCGCTGCCGGACCCGGGGCCGTGGGTAGACCCGAATGACAAGGGGGTCTGGGCGCCGGATGTGCAGAAGAACGTACGTCTCCTACCTACCCACCTACTCACTTACCCACCCACCTATGTATCTGTTATGAAAGGCGAGGAGATCCGAGACTAACAGACACCCAGGACGACGGCGTGTACGTGATGTACTACACAGCGCACCAAGCAGGCGGGTCGCACTGCATCGGCGCAGCGACGTCGAAGACAGCGGTCGGGCCCTTCACGCCGCAGGCCAAGCCACTGATCTGCGACCCGAAGGGCGGCGGGGTGATCGACGCATCAGGGTACGACGACGGCAAGGACCGGTGGATCGTGTGGAAGGTGGACGGCAACAACCTGGGCGGGGCGACGACATGCCAGGGCGGGACGCCGTCAGGCAAGTACAAGTCGACGGCGATCCGGATCCAGCGACTAGCACGGGACGCGCTCACGTTCCAGGGCAAGGCCACGACGATCCTCGACAACTTCGGCGCCGCCGACAACGGCGTGGTCGAGGCCCCCGCGCTGTACCAGATCCCCGGCGACGCCGGCTACGTGCTCTTTTTCTCGACGCACTGCTACTCGACCGATGACTACGACATCCAGTACGCCTTCTCCGATAAAATTGACGGCAAATACAACAACCGCGGTTCCCTGCTCCGGACCAGCGACGGCCTCGGAATTTACGGGCCCGGCGGCCTGGATATCGATCCTAACGGCAAGAGCGTCGTTTTCCACGGCCGCTTGTTTCCAAACCAGCCGGCTGGCGCGCGCGAGCTGTACAGTGCCGAGCTGACCTTCAATGGGCGGAATGTCCACTACTAAAGAGGAAGACACGTGTCACTTGAAGTTTGGCCTTTTTTATTTACGGAGTGAAAATCGCTAGCGAGGCATGGATTGGTGATGTCATGAAGTGATAGATACCCAGACGTGCTGGACAGGCATGCCTTGGTCATGTACAGTGACGGCCCGTCCTGTGCCCAAGAACTCTGCCAATTGCTCTCAATGTATAATGTATATAAGTTTATCGGCTTGCATACCTATGTTTAGCGAGGTGTCACAAATCATTGTGGCATAGTTGATGCATTAGTATAATAGTATATAATTGACTTTTCGCACGAATATCAATCGAAGTCTATTATCTGCAGGCCACTTGTCCGTTATGTGCCCACCGACTTTGCCTCAGGCTATATCTGTGGCCCGGTTACCTGAAACACACACCGAACTATTTAAAGGCTCGACTAAACAAGCACACTAAATCAAAAGGAGGGTGGAAGATATTAACGGAAGCGTAATAGTAGGCCGCGCCACAACCTCCGGTAGGTACAGCAACGCAGTCGCAGGAGAAGACCACCATGCGTTTCTCCTCTACATCGAGTGCAGACCAGAGTCCTTAGTCCAGCGCCGGAACTGCTTGCCCCAGGGAATAAAGACGCAGAGTCCAAGGACGGAGAAGCCGCAAGTCAGGGCCATGAGCAGCAAGACCGGCGCGATGTAGCCGGACCGCGCAGCCCAGTCGTTGAAGAAAAATATCATGCCAAACTACGCAACAAAGCATTGTCAGGATCGCGCTACTGCAATCTATTCTCAGAGGGAAGCGAGCACTTACCCCGAACGTGTTCTTCACGATAGTGGCCGAAAGCATGATCTCGCCAGGGAGCGACATGTACTAGAGTGCACAGTTAGCAACAGGCTAGTCTCACCGAACCAACCCGAACCAAAATAAAAATAGCATTTGGACGAAAGCACTCACGCTATCAACGGCATATGCAATAGCAATAGCCGGGATACCCACGACCTGCAGCCCAACAAGCGTGTACCCCACAACCACAATCGCCTCCCAGGGCCAAGCGCGCTGGTATCCAACAGCCGTGACAACCATCCCAACAACGTTCGCGCAGATATAGGGCACGAGGGCCGGGAGCCGCATCTCAGCCTCTAGAACGCCACCATTGCGGCGCGCGCCCCGGAGCGCGACCCAATCGGACAGCGGGCCAGCCGTGCCCAAGGCTACAACGGCGCCAGCCGCGAACGCGAAGTTGACGTAGCCGATCAGGTCGGGCGTGAACAGGTACGGCGGCGCGCCAAACACCTGGGCCTGTGTCAGGTTGAGGGCCAGCAGCGAGTTGGCCGCGAACCCCATCGCGAGCGACGCCCACGCGACGATCGGGAAGCACAGCAGGATCTTGACGGGCGACGCCACGTCGCGCGCCAGCGCCGACCACACGCCGCCGCCCTTGCTGCTGCTGCTGTAGCTGTGTCCGTACCGCAGGCTCTTGCGCAGCGGGAGCAGCGAAAACTGCGCGCGCGAGGGCCGCCCGTCGGTGCGGTGCTCGGCGGCGGTGATGCCGGTGTGCTGGGGCGAATGGGAGCGCGCGTGCGTCTCCGAGCTCGAGCTCGAGACTATGCCTTCTCCCGGCTTCTCCGCCGTGTTGGCCGAGATCCTGACGTCTATTACCGTCGGTCTGTTATCGACCGAAGCCCTGAGGACTGGGCGGTCATATTTAGTCTCCGGGTGGGCGACCAAGAGGAAGATGAAGCTGGCCTGGTGCTCGATGTCAGGTCTTTAATTTTCATTAATGGTGTAGCTAGGGAGGAAGAGCTTACTCCTTGCAAGATGGTGCAGACCCAGAACTACGTACTCGGCATTAGTACAGGTTCGATATCGGCAAGAACCTGCAATAGACGAATTTGAGGTCTGAGATGGCACTAGGAACTCACAAACCACCTCCACGAGATCTGCGAAGCGATAGCGCCCGAGATTATGGGGCCGATGAACAAGCCGAGGAAATACGACCAGCTGTTGTCGAGAATGAGCACATCTCAGCCAAGCATCTCACGCCTAAACTGTACTCACAAATACAAAGCCATGCTGCTTCCCCTCTGGTGCAGGAACAGGAGATCAGCTACGACCATGGGCATGATACTCTCGTTCGCAGCCGCGCCGATGCCGGAGATGACACGCGCGCCGAGGAAGCTGGAGTAGCTCGTGACGAGGCCCTGCCAGACGTTCGCGAGGATGCAGACGAGGCCGCAGACCAGGACCACGGGGCGCCGGCCCAGCACGTTGGCGGCGGGCACGATGAGGAAGTTGGCGTACCCCAGGGCGATGGCCGCGGCGCCGAACAGCATGTTGACCTCGGGCAGCGATTTCTGGAACTCGGCCTCGAAGATGAGCGCCAGCGGCGAGATGGCCATCGGCGTCATGATGCTCACGAACACGAAGACGGACTGGTTCACGATGATGATGGTTTTCCATGTTGTGCTCCAGTTCTACGGCGAGTATTAGCATTTAGTGCCGCCTGGGGTAAGAAACGGCATTGCGGAGAAAGGGAGAGAGTTACCAGCGGATCATCTGGGCTAGAGGTTGGCTGAGGAATGAGCACGACGTCGTTGGCGCCCGTGCCTTCTCCACCTCCCCGGTCCGCGAAGATGACGTCGGTGCCGGGGATGATATCTGGCGTCTCGCTTCGCGCCATGGCTTCCACGTTGTTGTCGCTTTGCTTGGAGAGTCTCAAGGGACGCAGCACACGCATGGCACACATCTTAAGTACCCAGTCGATGTTGGACAAACTGGGAAACACATGGCCAAGACATGTGCGCCTGTAGATAGAGCGGGACGGGCCATGTTATCTATTTTCCATCTATTGCCTATCTTGTCCTCCCCAACGTAATAGATCAGCTTCGTTAATCTAAAATTGTTTGCGCTGCGATGCCCTGTTTCAGACCGAGTCTCTCCCGTCTTTGAAAGTCCGAATGCGGATACCAGCCGTGGCACATTCCGGTGGCTTGATATCGAGTGCGCTTGCTAGGTACGTTTCTCGGACTTCCCATCGCAAGGCCAAGCCGCGATATCCTCGAACAGCTGCATTTTGAGTAGGACTGAATTCGCCTGCGGTGATCGGGGCGTTTACATGTCTGTACAGGGTCTCGGGTTGGTGCAGAGATCCGGCAAAGTAAGCCTGGGGTGCAAATGCTGCTGTTGTTGAACGTGTCTCACCGGACGTCCGAATCCAGCTCACGCAACCACCTCAGTTCTATGTATGTCATAGATTTTCCCCGGTATCATATCGTGATAAGTCACCCTCCATTTTCTTGGAGGAATGTGAACTATATTTTTTTTCCAGCCAACTCTGCATCCATTTAACTCTTTGCGGATAATCCTCAGTCGTTGGAGGATTGACACGAGGTTTAGTCTTCGGTTCGGTTTATCCCACGTGGGAATGAGAGACTACTTTGTAAATCGATTGGTGCAGGTCGTATCACAGCCCTGCTGGACAAGAAACCCGCGAACCCGTACCAAGATGAGAGCGGGAAGAAATACATCTCCAAAGATCGGTCACTGGAGGTTGCAAGAAGCAAATCTGACGTTGCGCACGCGTTCCATCACCACACAGCAGAAAATTGTAGATAAGCGCGCATAAGCGCCAAGGCATACATGTAACTCTAGATTGTCTTGATTAACTTTCTATTCGTTCAGTCGTTTAGTCCGTAGCTTCATTTTCGTTTCCAGTTGCTCTTTTCTAGCGCTTGTCCTCCATCGTCCTCCGCTCTACCTCTCATGTCTATCAGTAATGCAGTTGGCGATTTACCCTGTTGATAAGCGGCTGTCCGGCAGCAAGTTTTTCAAGATTCAGCTCGACAATGTCCAGGAGCCTTTCTTGGAGGGTGTCGGTCCTCCAGCTGACATGTGGCGTAAGGAGCAGATTTGGGGCGCGCCACAGCGGATGATCGCTGGGGAGGGGCTCCGGGTCCGTAACGTCGAGCGCCGCACCCCGTATCAGGCCCGTCTCGAGCGCTTTGATTAGTGCCTCTTGGTTGATGTGGCCTCCTCGCGCGACGTTTGCGACGAACGTCTTCTTCTTGCCTAGGATTTCTAGCTGCTCACTCGAGATGACGTGCCGCGTCTCCGACGTGAGCGGCAGGCTGATCACGAGCAGGTCCAGGCCCTCGCCGAGGAAGCTATTGATGGACTCCTGGGTCGGGCCGTGGAACCACTTCGCCGGCAAAACGCCGTCTGGATCACCTGTTCCCGGTACACAGTAGCTGTCATCCTTGCGCGACTCTGGGGTAGTTCGCTCGCCGCGCGTGTATGCGTACACTTCCATCCCCAGAGCGCTACACAGCCGAGCGCATTGCCTCCCAATTGCGCCATAACCCAGGATACCTCTGCGGTAGCGAGTAGGCTGGAGTCAGCATCTTAACCCGAACGTGGCAAGGTAGACTTACACTCGTAGCCTTGTCGAATCCTGGAAGTCTTTTACGAAGGGTCCTTCCCACTGCGCTTTCTCCTTGTTTGCGGCATAATGGAAGAAATGGTGCTGATGGCTCAGCCAAGCTCCCAGCACCCATTCCGCAATCTGTGGTCTTCCGAAGATGTCAGCGGATGCCCCAACAAGATCCTACCGGATATTCTGAGGACGTGTGCTTCGGCCCGCTCGAAGCACTTAACTCTGATAAAAGGTGCCAACTCACGCGTGGATGCCGTTCGTGGTGCAGAATATGACCTTCTCATCCTCGTACTTTGGGTGACCCAACCACTTATCGACGCCGGCAGAGGTGGTCTGCACGAAGCGGAGATTGGGTACGAGGTCCGGCGGAGGAGGAAGGTACGTGCAGATCATCGTGACGCCATCCCACACTTCAGGAGTGAGATCATTATAGGTTGGTAACTTTTCACCCGCCAGCACATTTGCCCGTCGTACTCGGAAACCTTTAA
Source organism: Hypoxylon sp. NC1633 (assembly GCA_022984935.1). Classification (NCBI taxonomy): domain Eukaryota; kingdom Fungi; phylum Ascomycota; class Sordariomycetes; order Xylariales; family Hypoxylaceae; genus Hypoxylon; species Hypoxylon sp. NC1633. The sequence continues at coordinate 113,344 of JAJLYQ010000015.1, forward strand.
ATCGCTCGGCCAAGTGCTCTGCCCATCCCTTCTTCTCCGGAAAGGGAACGAATAAGAGGAGTACATCATTGCTCAGGGAGCCGACCCCATCCACGGTCTCGCCGGCTTTGACCATGATTCTCTGATGTGAAAACTGTGTTTGGGGATGAGGTTCTTGCTGTGAGTCTCGAATTGCGACACTAGGCTGTCTTGAATCTTGATAATATTTCGGCACTTGGACGGGATGAATCTACATGATAAGCTTAACAATTTGTTTGTGTAAGCTGAGCCCGTTTTCGAATTTCACCGCAATCAAATGCTAATTGAAGTGAAGATGATATTCCGGGTAACTCTGGATCTCGAAGCTCCAAGTGGATACCGACCTTAGGTACCTACTCGGCCGATACAAGGGAGCAAGGGAGGGGAGTTTCGTTATGTCTCTTATCTACAGCGTTTTCAGCTTTCTCGGTTAATGAGACTTGACTGCAGTCGGCCTTTGACACAGCGTCGTGCTCCGTTACCTTGTTACAATGGCCGGAGCTGAGTCACATCTCGGGAGATAAGACGGCTGTTTCCCCGCTGATAGTGGAAATAAGTATCCAAGCTGAGGTGAAATAACTCGGCGCCATCGCACCCTATTATGGCGCAACGCTGGTAAGTCAGCTGAAAGCGATATCTCATTGGGCCCCTTTTTGGTTTGGACATCCTACCGCGCAATCAGTCGCCGATTCGACAGACTCTCTATTTGAAATAGGTATGCTGGAGAAAGGGCACACTGGCGGCCCAGGTTTGAAACCCGGGCAAAACCGCAGGAAGGAGAGGCAGCAAGATGAGACGTCAACATTACTGTCAATCTATTAAGAATCGTACGAATGCAGGTATCAAACACGGCAACCTACAGCAAAACACGTTTAATTATCATGGAGCCGATCAATCAAGTGCTGCTGGCCGACCGGTAACGCCTATAGTTGAACTAACCCAACGATCTGACTTCGCTACCAGCTTACTCTCCTTTCATCTGAGTGATACCGTTCGCCGCCGTTTCGACAACTTGGAAACCGGCAGCATTTCCAGCACCCTTGGCAGCTTGGGCAAAGGCTTCGTCACTCCTACCGACCATGTAAGCAAGCGCGCGATGAGACTTTACACGATTGCAGAGGTGCAAGACGTACCTGTCACATAGAATATCGAGATCTTCGTCATTCAAGATTCGATCTCCCCCCGCATGCTGATAAACCTCACCATCCTTGAGTAGTAAAGACTGGAGGGTCTCCTTATCTATGGTCTCGTTGCTATCCAATTTCTGCCCTATCGTTCTGAAACCGCCTTTCTTGATGACGAGCTTCTCCAATCTGCGCTTCGCATCGGCGCTCAAGAGTAGCTCTTCCTCGACAGTTCCTTTGGTGGCAAGCCGGTAGACGACCACCGGGCGCGTTTGACCGATTCTATGGCATCGGTCTTGCGCTTGCAGGTCTTGCTGCGGGTTCCAGTCACTGCTCCATATTAGCCAATATTTGTGTCGCTCGGGACACTGAGCAACATTACCTATCAAATAAGACTACGGTGTCCGCGCTCGCTAGATTGATACCTTGACCGCCAGCCCTAGTCGATAGTAAGAATATCCTGAAATCGGGGTTCTCGTTAAACTCCTTGATCTGCTGTCTTCTATCTTCTTGGGCAACACCTCCGTCGATGCGACAGACGTTCCACTTCCGTAGATCAGCGCAATAGTCATGGAGTATATCCAACTGTGTCTTGAACTGAGAGAATATGAGGACTTTGTGCCCACGCTCAAACAATTCAGGCAGCAGTCTGTCTAGGAGGAGCATCTTGCCGGAAGCAGTCACAATGCCCTCGTCAACGGGAACGTCGTCGGCGAACGCCCACGGGTTGTAGAAGTTATGTGGACTGTTACAAACCAACCGCAACTGCATAAGAGGATTTCCAAGTTTCTTATCGGCAATTTGAAGCTCTATCATGTGTTAGAGGAGTCCCATTTCTCATGTCTGCTTGTCAACTTACTAGCCAGTTCAAGCGTGGAGGCTCGCTCGATTTCCTCCTCATCTCGAAGATCTTCAGAATCGTCATCATCTTTGGCAGCTATTTCAGATGCGATCTTGGCCTCGAATGCGTCGTCATCTAGCTTATCATCATCCGAGTCATCCGGTACATTGTATGAACGAGGGCCCTTGCGTTGTCGACCTCGAGTACTGCTCGCCGGAGTAGATGATAAGCTCGATTTGTTGCTCTTCGGCGTAGAACTCTCACTAGTAGGAGGAACCTTCCTCTTGCTTACTCTCGTCGCTTGGGTAATAGGGGAACTGTCGTTTGGCAATGCCTTCAATTTCGAACCCGCCTTCTTCCCCATCATCATTGAGAAGGCGTTGTTTACCGATGCTGACGGAGACGATACTTCGCTCGGGCGCGCACTATTCGCACGAGACGATTGACGACTGGATCGTCTGGAAGCGATTGGGCTATTGGTGGTCCCTGTCAACCGTTCAACGACCTTGTTCTCCAAATATGTTCTCGTGTCGGCCTTCTTGTCGCTAATGACATTATATAGGTCTGTCTGCTCCTTTGTCATTGGGGCGAACAGAACATATTCCCGCTTCTTGGGTAGGTAGTTGGCCACATCCGCCTTGATTCTTCGCAAGAGTAGTGGCTGCAAAACCTTGTGGATCTTGGATACCAGGTCTTGGTTCGCCTTGTCTTCGATGAATTGCGAAGTGCCTTCCTCGTCTTGTAGGTCGCTGAAGTCAAACCATACTTCGAATGCTTCCCAGTCGAGGAACGTCTCTGGCATTAAGAAGTGAAGGAGGGACCACAACTCCTTGAGGTTGTTCTGCAGCGGCGTTCCTGTTATGAGAAGACGAGTTGCCGACTTGAACTGCTGGAGCTCTCTGAAGAGCTTTGCATCGGCATTCTTCATGCGATGACCTTCATCCTACAACTTGTTAGTGGCGGGACCTATAACTGTGAGCGGAGACACACACAACTACGATAAAAGCCCAATCTATTCTGGATAGGCTTGCGCGGTCCCTGAGAACCATCTCGTAGCTTGTGCAGACTACCGGAAATCGCTGGGTTGGGCTACCCTTCTGATAGTTTCTCATGATCTTATCACGAAATATCTGCTGCCTTTCTTCGGGAGTGCCGTGGTACAGTACGAACGGTATAGTTGGGGTCCATTTCTGGAACTCGTCCTGCCAATTAGATAGTGTGCTTAGAGGGGCAATTATCAGATGAGGTCCGAAGTAGTTCTCCTGCTCTCGAAGTAATGCAACAAGCGAGATGACTTGGATGGTTTTGCCTGGTGTTCACGCAGTCAGCTGGTGGGGTATGTTGCGATTCACAACTATCAACTACCCACCTAAACCCATCTCATCAGCTAGAATACCGCTCAGACCTTGTAAACATATCTCGTACATCCAAGTGAGACCTTCCAGCTGATAGTCACGCATGGTTCCACCATTCATTATCTTGGGTTGTTGCTTCAGCTCCAGGCCAGCATCGGCCAATGCCTGGTTATCAAAGTCGCGCCCAACGCGGCCAAGCGCCTTGGTCTTTTGGGTGAGAATGTCACTGAAGATCTTGCTTTTGCGTAGAAGTTCATCGAGTTCTTTAGCCTTGCGAGCACGCTCCTGAGGAGATAACTGAACCTTTCTCTTTCTACGTTGGGCGAGTCGCTTGGCTTCAGCTCGGGTGTTTTCGGCTCTAGCCTTCTTCTCTTCAGTGAGCATCTGCTGCTCACTGAATGTTGAGGCGACGGCCATCTTGGCGTTGTCCAGGTCTTCCGGTTGTGGTGGTGAAGAAGGAGCACTGGTAGGAAGGCGAGAATATGAATGAAGAGAATTGATATCAGAAGATGACGTGGTAGAGGCCGTCCCAAAAAAGAAAAAATGAGATTGGGGTGGAATAGTGACGTGAGTAATGAGAATCACGAAAAGCAACTTAGTGCAAGGAAAGGGTGATTAGGTGTAGGTACATACCCAACAGATAGATCTAAAAACAATTAAAAGTTCCGTAACTCACTCTACCTATGTTTATTAAGGAAGAGAAAATCATGGTGTCGCAGCTATTACCCTTACTTTGGAATTTACATGGATTTTCTTAGCAATGCTTAGGTAGCGCGTCGAGTTCTCGAGACAAGAATCAACGAACGCGAATTCACTGCGCAATCACGCGTTGAGTTCTTTACTTGGTGGAGACTTCTGCAAACGGCAGTGGATCCGCGTAAAGAGGTACATAATGTATGTACTGTATGTACATACATGTACATAGTCATACTAATGTACATGTGCTTAGGCTCCATTTCCCCCACGCTCTCCCCGGCTACCGACAGCTGAGTCATCCCTGCCTTCCCCCACTTCCTCTCACTTGTCGACCTTATCTCATTACATTCTACTTGATGTTACAACTTGACCTTCTACAACTTCCATTCGTTACGAAGCCCTTTGGATTGTCGCATAGCAAGTTGATCGGCTCATTTACCACAATCACGAATCCCATAGTATCAACGCATATTCATTATTCAAACGGTAGAGACACATCAAGATGGCGGCTGCCGGACAAAACTTCTACGAGCTCTATCGTCGAAGCAGGTACGGCGCTCACCCTTTGATCGCATGACATCTACTTCAGAAAGATCAGCTCGTTAACAATACTTATTATAGCGTTGGCGCCGCTCTGACAGATACCCTCGACGATCTCATCACTGAGCACCATATCGATCCCCAGCTCGCCATGAAGATCCTCGCCAACTTCGATCGTGCCATCTCCGAAGTTCTCCAAGACAAGGTCAAAGCGCGACTCTCATTCAAAGTAAACACTACCCGATACCTTGACGTTCATATATTTAAAAGACGGCTGCTAACCAGTCTACTTTGTGACACTCGTAGGGAAGTTTGGATACCTATCGATTCTGCGACGAAGTTTGGACCTTTCAGCTGAAGAATGTCATTTTCAAGATGGAGAATGGTGGTCAGGTTGTCTCTGCGGATCGGATCAAGATCGTATCCTGCACTGCGAAGCCAGCTGGTAGTACTGCGTAGAGAGCACCCCACGGCCTCTCCGAAATCGAACCAGGTCTTCGTGTGCCGACCTCTCCTCGTCAGTCTTTGCTGATCCAGGAGGCAATATTAGAGGAACAGGTCATCCAGTCGATTACAACTGAGGAGTGGAGGGACACCTGATGGATTTTCGCGGCAGCTACCCCTGGAGTTGTTCGTTATTTTCTTCGCTAAAGATGGGAACATGCCTATATCCGGCGAATTAATTAACTGGACAAAGCAAATGATTTTTGTGGTGGGTTGACAGTGTGAAGTTGAACGGTGTTCCCCGGGAGCCGTGCATATCCGACGGCTACTTGAGAATATGACGGTGCCTTGCATTTTATGATGGCGTTGTGCAAGGGGTGGGGTTCATGGCGTTCACGGAAAAGGGCAAACCAAAATTGTACTGCCATTGCATCGGTGATTTGGATTAAGCATTCTAGAAGTTTAGGTTAGTAGTATTGCGATTTGATATGAAGTTTCTATGTTTTGTCAGTATGCCTTGACACTGGTAGATGCTCGCCTTGAAACGTATACTTTTTTAAATCAGATGTTTGTAGTTCAGTTTTACTGTACACAGTTGCAGAAAATCAACAGCTAGGTATTCATTACAGTCACCTTTATAATGTGCGTACCCAAAATTCATCATGAAGCGTAAAGATGAGTATACCAAGTTTGATAGCGTCTGCCTCAAATATCGCAGTGCGGAAGAAACACATCTACAATCAAATAGCAGCAAACTGGAAAACACAGAGAGGACAAGAAATGGAGACCGGTCCTGCTTCGAGTTCCGCTCTATCTACAACTGCATAATTATCCTACTGAGCGCCTATACAAGTTTAGGTACCAAGCCAAAACAGAGCTGCAAACAAGGAGGCACCTCTGCCCTATCCTCTCCACCAAGTCTGACACTAGGCAGATACTACATTTCCGCTTAATCCAAGTTCCCCAACAGCGCCACATCCTCATCTACCTCATCGTCGTCTTTCTCCACGCGCTCACCACCCTCTCCTTCAACTTCTATCTCGTCAAACGCTGTCGCATCGGCGCTTGGATTAGCGGTGCCTAGCTCGCACCTGTCGTCGTCATTATACGGCATAGCACCAGATACAGCTCCATCCGCGTCTGCACTAGTACCTGTCGGTGCGTCACCGTTCTCCTCCTGCTTCCCGCGGCCGATGATTACGTTGCCGGCGACAAGCAGGGCGGCGCCAGCCCACCAGAGCGGTGGTAGGGACTCGGCAAAGATGGCGAGCCCCAGGAGCGCCGTGATGACGAAGTTTGTCGACGTGTTCATGATGGACACTTGCGTTGTCGAGTTTCCCTTTGCGAGGGCCTGCGTGAAGAGCGTCCACATCTACGATATGAGTTAGGACTGCTCAGTGGGTCGTGCTTGGGGGGCCAACGAGATGGCAACTGAACTAAACTTACTACTCCATTAAAGACCAGATTCAGGCCGAAGAAGCTCTATCGAATATCAAGTCAGCAACCCATGAACTATATAAAGGTATAAGACAACTGAATCCCGCCGCCACAACGGGCAATCTCGCCATTCATCGGGTGGAATAAAGCTATGTAGCCATCGCTAGCGCTGACGACTTAGGCAATATCCAAAGGATGCAAGCAGTACTTACAGCACGCACAGCGACCTCGACAAACCCTTCGAAGTCCGCAAGCCCGAGGACTCCGGAGATGGCTTGCGCTATATTAGTTGACAGCTCATTTGTGGTCCTGTCAACCACTTCGAGTTAGCTTCAGGCGCAACGTAAATCTGCACTAGTGCTAGGTTTTCCAATTTTGGCATGAGAACAAACTTGGTTTGAGTTCATATGGACTGAAAGACATGTGAAAATGAATGACATGAAGCTTTATTACAGAAGCAATTATAATAGTGTGATAGGTTGATCATTGACGAAATGGAGGTGCAGTGATGAACAGGATTACCTGATCGATTACTGAGGACAGACACATGAAAAGATTGCAAGCCAACTCACAGTTTGGCAAAAACGCCGTTGAAGGCAGCGCAGGCGCCGCTCGCAATGGCGAACACGATCCACCGGTTCCTGACGGTCCAAGACGGCATCGCAGCGATCGCCAAGTCGTCGGCCAAGATGGCCGATCCGTTACCGCTCTTCGGCGGCTTCTCTGTCCCTACTATCTTCTCGGCGGCGGGCTTTCTCCTCTCTCGTACAGGGTTGGCGGCCGGAGCAGAAGCGGAAGTCGTTGAAGAGCTGGTATGAGAAGATTGAGTTTTCCCGGATCCGGTCATGGTGAGCAGGTCCGAATGTTGGCGGTTGGCGTGAGGTAATGGAGGTACAAAGATAAGGTAAGCCGTCCAGTGACTGCATGTGTGTCACAGGCCAATGGAATGCTCTCTGTATGGGTTGTTTCAGATCCTTTGTAGGTACTCCCGTCCAGGGCGACTCCGCAGACGCGTGGCTGTTGTTTTTACTTGGCTCAACTTTTTTTCCTTGGCAGCAGACTAACCCCTTACATGTAGCTAAACGATAGGTATACTGCAGTACCCCTATAATCTCCAGAATTGGGAGAACTTTGCGAGCATGCGCAAGTCTGCTGGTGTTGAACGGGACGGCGAGTGGGAATTCTCCTAATTCTCTTGGAGCAGATAGGAGCTGGAAAAGGATATGTTGCATATTTGGAACCAGCCCCGCTCTCCAGGCCAAGATCTTGGAGATCATCCCCTGAGATCCCCTGCTTGGCGTGCGATGCGGCCCACTATCTATCTGCCGAAACTCAGATCTAGGCCCCGAATAGTTGCATCTTACTCTGCCCTCACAGCATGATATGGAACATTTCAGTTAACGGATAGATCATGTATTTTACTCGCAGACATCGCAGTCACCAAATCGACACACCATCTATCTCTACCTGAACTCCAACTCTACCCCATCATCATCAGCCACATCCTCATCTCCATCCATAATCTGCCCACTCCCCCTACCCAGCACAACCCTCTCATCCGCCGCGCCTCCGAGTCTGATGCGGCCGCCGCTCACGCTGGCGATCTTGCCGGACACCCAGGCCGCCACGTTCCTCATGACGCCCCAGAGCCTCTCGTAGCCCTCGGCGATCTCGCGGTCGTCGCGCGGGTTCTCGGCCGCCTCGGCCTTGAATTGGTACTTGAGGCAGTCTTTGACAGTGACCAGGCCAGAAAGTCGCCCGTGGTGCTCGATGAGGATCACGCGCGGGCCGATCTTGCGGAACAGCTCCATCACCGTCTCGAGTGGCAGCCTTGGGTGCACCGTGACCGGCGTCGCGTCCACGTACCGGCTGAAGTCCACCGACGTCGACGACATGCTGAAGTCCGCGCTGTTGATTGTGACGGTAGGCGTGATGGGCGTGACGGCATTTGCGGCCGGTGGTGAGAAGTTGCATCGCGCTTGCGGACTAATCGTGATCGCTCTCTCGCGGCGCAGGCGATCGATTGCGTACCGTAGCTCCGTGCGCCCGACGTAGCCGACGAGGACTCTCGTCGCAAGATCCTCGACTATGGGGAAACCCTGGTATTTCGGCTGTTTAAGTAGATCCTCGATAGATTGGAGTGTCATGCCGTGAATTGGTATCGCGACCACGTCGTTCGTCATTACCGCTGATACCGGGACACCAAAGTTGTGCTCCTCCTTGTTGTCCAGGAACGGGAAACCGCTGAACCATATCATCCGGTCCGCAATGCCACCCTTACCGAATAGGTCGGACACGGCCTTGGTGACTCCTACAACGATCATTGTGGGTAAGATGTAAGTAAGAGCACCTGTCAGCTCGAACATGATGACCACGACTGAGACCGTGATATGCATAATGCCACTCAGTGCCGCCGCCGCTCCAAGGAAGGCATAAGTACCTGGAGTAATGCAGGGTTCGTCCGGCTGACAGGCTGCAAAGAAAGCACTGTCCGGATGAGCATGATAGATAGCTTGCATTATAATGCCAACAGTCCGGCCGAAAGAGGCACCTATCGCCATGGATGGCACGAAGATACCGGCTGGCACTTTACAGCCGTATGATATAATGACTAGGAAAATTCGAATCACTGTCGCGAGCGCTAGTGATAGGATGTTCGACCACCGCTTGTCCTCGTCGCAGAGACCTTGGTAGTCTTCTGTTCCCTCGCACTCCAAAAAAAGAATTTCCATGCTCTCTGTCATATCAATCCGAAGAAAGACGTTGGGATAGCATATTATGGCCGTTCCCGCAGCTAGTAGTGTAGCTTCGAGGACAGCCCATCTCGTTAGATACTTCTTTCGGAACGCCTGAGCTCGCAAGTTCCACTTGATAACAAATGCGCCGTATAGACCCCCAAATATTCCGATGCAGATATACGGCACAGTCTCAAAGAAATGCCATGATCGGTCATACTTGACCTGGAACATGACCAGTTGCCCGGTCCTAAAGGGATTCATGGCCGCTAGAACTGCTGTGGCGACAAGCGCACAGAAGTAACTTCTCCACATAGTCTTAAGAGGGAAATAGCTAGACATCTCCTCCAGCGAGAACAGGACGCCGCCAATGGGACTGCCAAATGCAACTCCTACACCTGCCGCGGCGCAAGCGCTCAGGATCTCTCGGGTCTTGGATGCGTTTCGCTTGTACTTGTCGAACATTCTCGAAATAACATTGCCTGTACATACGGCGTAGTGGACGCTGGGTCCCTCCTTGCCCACCGAGAGGCCGGATGCGATGGCCAGGGGAAGAGCGACGGATTTGATGATTAAAGTCCATTGTCCGAGGAATCCCTTCATAACGAAGCCAGCAATAATACACTTGATTTCGGAGATTCCGGAGCCGGCCGCGTAGGGTGCGAATGACTTGACGAGGATCGCCGAGGTGAGGGCGAACATTGTCTGTGTGTTTTAGCTTTGGATGTACTGTGATAGAAAACGTCTAACTTACGGCAAACATAATATAGAGCACGTAGTTGGCGGGTTCGAACCCCGTCCAGCGGTGCCAGTGATCGCATCCATTGTCCTCGCCCCAGCAGCAGAAGTTCTCGTTTAAGTAGAAGGCTGTTGTGCAGTAGCCCATTTTGATGTCGGATAACCACTCAGTGATGATATTCAGGAATGCAGCATTCAACCCTATGGCAGCCCCAATCAAGGTCACCACTATCCACCCTTGCGCCGCGTCGTACGACTCCCACAGCTTGTATCTCCACGAGGTTTTGGTATTGTCAAGGAAACCAGCATGTTTTCTACGCCGCGCTTTTCGACGTAATCTCTCTTGCGCTGCATCTTGAACCCAATCTGTATTGTAGTTTTTAGTACGGAGATCCTGCGAATCGGGTAACGTAATCGTCAATGCGCATACCTATCGTGGTGAAGTCCTAGAAAGGTGTCAGCTAGAAGCGCAACTTGCATACCAGAGTTATGTTGGGAGGCACACCTCATATCTCTTGATCTCGGCTATCTCCTCCTCGATCTGCTGTTGGGCGGGCGCATTTTCGCCAGTCCCCTCCCCTCGCTCGACGGTCGATACGGCAAAGGACAGCCTGGAGCTAACAGACGGTGGACGGGATAGCTGCGGGCGGGCGAGGGAAAAGGAGGTTGTGCGGGAAGACATTAGCCCCGAGGTAAGATCTTTACCATTATCAACGATGCATTGATAGGAATGACAGGTTTAAAATAGTATGACGCATAGGTCAAAGCGGTCAAGTAGAGCTCAAATGTTGGGTTGTTTGAGTTGAACAACTGCCTCGACGTAACGGCCATTGAGGCTGAAGAGACCGATAAGCAATAAGCAGGGATTCTACGGAGTGCATTAGCGTATTACTACAGCTTGCAGCCTCGACCAGAGCTGTACACTGTACAGTGCTGTGGATGTAGATTCAGGGTTAACCCTGAATCTACATCCACAGTGCATTTTACTGAGCTCTATATCATATTTGCACTGTATGAGTAGGGTGAATGCCGCCTACCAATTGGGGGTTTAATAGAATCGCGTCTCCCCAAACCACCAACGCGTTGAGAAGAGACTCTGTTCAGCAATAACTTAACACATAATACCTATCCCACCAGATACTGGCATTTTCCAACCTACCGGCATACTTGTGATATTCGGAAAACCTAAAGGCGTCAATTGTGGCCTTGTTTTTATAGATTCAACCAAAGGTGAACCTTTCTATACACCCCTCTATACCCAACTTGAAGATACCTCAATTAATGATTTAAAACGTGCTTGTGCTTGCTTACTAACGCCCCTCACAGTTCACCTCACTGAACACTTGGGAACTAGGCTTCACGAAGTTATCATTCAAACCCCAGTTGATCTTTCTGCTGCACTACACTTCTCCCACCACACATCGTCTCATCGGCGAAGATGCCGTACAACACAACAGCAATCCCGCCTCGCAAGGAGGTCACGGGACAAACCCAGCTCCCACGTGAGTTCATATCACATATTGGACATTCCTCCTCTACCGACCACCCATACTAACCAGCCAACCCCAGTATCACGAGTCAAGAAGATCATCGCGCAAGACCAGGACATCAACATATGCTCCAACAATGCCGCATTCGTCATCACCCTCGCAACCGTAAGCCCTGCACCAACTAACCTCTACGTCCAGCTATCCCCTCTCAGCCCCACCACTAACCCGCTCTACCAGGAGATGTTCATCCAGTACTTCTCAGCCGAAGGCCTAGCAATGGCACGCCTAGGCCGGCCACGCCGCAACATCCAGTACCGCGACCTAGCCGCCGCGGTATCGCACCAGGACAACCTGGAGTTCCTAGAGGACGTAGTGCCCAAAACAGTGCCGTACAAGCAGATCAAGGCATCGGCAGCCGCGATGCGCGCGCAGCTGACCCACGGCACGCCCGCGGCGCCCTTGGACAGGCCCAGCGATCACGAGAACGGGAACGGGGGCGGCAGGCCCAGCGTTGGCGGCAGCAGTAGCAGCGGCGGTAGCAGCAGCAAGAAGCACAGGAGCAGCGCCAGTCGGTCCAGCCTGAACGGGGGAGGCAGCTTTGTGGGCGCTAGTGGTGCTCGCATTGTGGAGGACGAGGAGGACGCGTTTGAGGAGATGGATCCTACGGATCAGCTGCGCAACGAGATGCGGCAGGCGAGGGGACAGGGCGATGTGCACATGTCTGGGTAGAGACCGGCTGAGGCTACCATTCCATCGTTGAGGTTCTGGTCAAGACGTAGTGACCCCCAAGCTATGGCACAGTGCCTATACCGGTGGTAAGGATATGATAGTCGATATGCTACACTCACGAGAATCCATATCACTTAATCTAAGTAATCTTAGAGTGAATCGAGATAACCCTAGTCAACGATTGCATTTACAGGCAAGGGAATTGTATTAGCCTAACTCCTGGGTATACCTGGATCTGCATTTTGTGAACCTGGGAAGCACTTGCACGCCCGACCGTACCAATCCCCCTTCTTCCTTGCCCTCGTCTTCCACAAATGCCAAATGCTTATGGTTTATTCCTCCATCTCGTCGTCCAGGTGTACACCAGGTGGCATCCGACCCTCGCGCAGCATGGTCTCGAGCCGCGTGATCTCGTCCAAACTGGTAGCCTTCTTGATCATATCTTGAAGGCGGCCCTTCTCCTTCTCCGTGAGCTTGATGCGCGACATGCGCGTCGGCAGGCTTCCTCCGACGCCGGACGCGCTGCCGTTAGCAGAGAGCGCCGAGTCGAACGTCTTGGACTTGATGCCCATGATCTTGGACGCGAGCTCGGTCGGCGCCTCAGCGCTGCCGAATAGCGTCACGGCTTGCTTGCGCTCCGCGTCCTTAACCTTGACGAAGTCGAGGAAGCGCACTGAGGGACACCGCCATAGCACCCAATAGCGGTAGTACTGCATTCAAGTTGTTGCCGTGAGCATGTCTGTTTGATGCTGTTTTCCGGGGTGGAGAGGGGGCAGACTTACGTCCTTCTTCGTGACTGGATTGTCTCGCAGCACCAGGTGTGTCAATTGTGGGAATGAGCCTAAGGGGTCCAGGTCGGCCAGCTCGCCCAGGTTGTTCGACTCGAGCTGTAGGGTTGTGAGGCGAGGGATCGAGTTCGCAAGTGTGGGTTGTATGGTAGAGATGCGGTTGCGCTGTAGGAGAAGAGATCGTATTCGCGGCGATAAGGGGAAGTTTCCCAACACCTGGATGTCGTTGTCGACAAGGTCTATGGCATCTTGCGGCTACACATGGTCACATCTGATTAGTAGACTTGTCTTCATATCGTATATGCGGCGGCGCGCAATGCAAAATGACGGCAAAGAAAGTAAATAGACTTACTCCTGCAACACCCAGATTCTCAATGGCGGGGATACGATGTCCTGTTCACAGCCGGCGAGGGCATCGCTATCAACTCTGCTCTGCTAGATCAAAAAGTGTAGCATCTGTTCTTTTCTAACGTACCTCGAAGCTCGAGCTCGCGCTCCTTCAACGCGTTGAGCCATGAGGGAGAGTTCTGGAGCAGCTCGGCCGTGAGCCTCATGTTGGGCAGGCCTTTGCGGAACTTTTACCGTTACAGGATGTCTATACCTTCAGTCTGTCACGTCTTGGAGGGTCGGAGTGTCGGATTGGGTGGACGTAATAATGAATTGATCGGTGTCGCGTGTGGTATTGCAGTAAGCAAAACAAGGCTGTATGCGACGTCCAAGGAAAAAAAAATCCCCAATCTCAACTTACAAGCAGCCTAGTGGAAATGTGGGGTATGGGGAAGTAATCCGTACTTGTATGTCTTTAATGAATATTTTATATGAAAACATTGAATTATCCAACCATACCTGAATCAAGCCCCGTTTCATTTGAAGGACGCACAGCTTCCCCTTCTTCCTGCCACCAGGAGGTGTTGAGGTCTCATAAAATCAATATAAAGAAAAACTGTTCTGTATACAATCCCCTATCACAACGACATTATGTTCGTCTCGTTAAAGCGAATTCTTTCAAAATTAGGTTTTTTTTTTCATATACTACAGGTGAACAGTGAGGTACGGATTACATTACATCACGCTACCACGGGACGATAGACCCGTCATACTGGTTACGTCCCTCAGCCTTCTCCCAACCCTTGACAAGCACCTTTGGCATCTTCCCGTTGTACTCATTCCCGGGTTTCAGAATGATATCCAGCGATGCCTGGGCACCCTGCTCGGGGGTCAAATCTGCCATGTCGCCGCCACCTAGTTCGGTCTTCATCCACTGCACAACAGGTCAGTAATCGACATCAAAGATGAAAGCGTAAAAGGTCACGTACGCCGGGGCAGAGTGCTATGAATGTGAAGCCCTCGTCTTCGTAGTCGAGAGCGTACTGTACAGTAAGGGCGTTCATAGCTGCTTTTGTGATCTTGTAGGCCGGCGCCGGGTACAAACGGACCGCCGGAGCGAGAGCGATGGAACCTAGGGTAGTTGAACTTGTTCTTGTCAGAGCGGAGAATAGACCGCAGGAGTCGAGTTCTTACATATTCGCGACTTTCTTGAGGGTGCCCTTTTGCAGAAGTGGGAGAAAAGCTCGAGTCACCCAGTGGACGCCAAGGACGTTGATGGTGAAGCTTTCTGAAAGGTTATCCCTAAGACCTAATGTCAGCTCAATCATGTTCCAAGAGACACGGCCGGATAGAAGCCCACATTGATTTGACTCCGTCGAGAGCGAATTGAGAAACGCCGGCATTGTTTATCAGGACGTCTAGTCCTTTGCCTTCCAACTTTCCCTCGACTTCGGCTGCTGCCTTCTTTATCGATTCTTCGTTTGTGACATCAAGCTTGACAGTAAGAACACGGCCGGACGAGTTCCTAGTAAGCTCCTCCAGTGCGGCGGAGTCTCCTCTTGCAGATGCAAAGACTTTGCCGACCTTCGAGGCTGGAAGGGAAGTAAGTTGGCGAGCGAGAGCGAGTCCAAAGCCTCTGGAGGCCCCGGTGATCAAGAACGAAGCCATTTTATTTGCGGTACTCAGAGACGGAGGGCTTCGGGGAATAGGCTAGCTGGTAGCTGCTTGGTCTGGGGGGAGACTTTGAAAGAGTAGTAGAGAAGATCTCTTATATGCTATGAGAGTTAGCACAGTTTCTTATGATTACGTTGCGTTGACGCCAGACGTATAAGGGATGTTAGGAGGAGAGCTTTGAACATACCTATATATATATCAGGTACACTACATCCTCAGTTCACAATCTACCTTCTAGGCACTCAATGCGTCTACGTAAGTACAGTACATCTGGAATCTGTATTGAGTGATTACAAACAGTTGCTTTATAATTCAAGTCTACCTGGTCAGAAGGATCAAATGGCTCTCAATGATGGCTAGGTAGATTATGTACTAGTAGTGCCTAACTAACCTCTTTTAAAGAACTCGGCCGACTCAGTACCTCAAGTAGGTGATTTCCTCAACTTGACGAGGGAGCACATTGTTCCAATTCATCTTACTCACTAATATCTATAGAATCAACTGAGGGAGAGAAAAACGGGGCTGTTAAGGGAATGGAAGCCTTAAGGTCACGGGACTAGGAACCGTGTGTTGTCAGTTGCAGAAGAGCAGACGCTTCCGACTCATGGGAACCAGAATGAGGGGCATAATGCCGGTCTCATTTATGGTGGGGGAGACATATCATCAAGATACCTAAGTGGTCAACGTTCTCAAGGGGCCGTCGCAACATAATTACCTACTTGGGTAAGTGTGTGAGATTCGTCTGGAGTGAGGAGCGAGCAGGCTAAATGAGAGAGAGCACCACGGAAGATAGATCTTCGTTGTTCTTGAGTCTGTCAACATTCATATCATCTTGCTTGCTTTGATGATCATGAGTTACTCATCGGTCGTCATCAGTTTGGCCATCGGTCTGACCTTTGTTTATGTTGCCAGCAGGATCCTATACATATCGCAGAATGCTGACCCTCCGCTACCGCCAGGCCCCAAGGGACTCCCTCTCATTGGGAACCTGAACGACTTGCCCAAGCCAGGCGTCTTTGAACCCCATCACTGGCTGAAGCACAAGGATCTCTATGGTGAGTCTCCTATTGATACACCAGTGAAGGATGAGCGGCGGGGTCTTCTAACTGATGCGTCGCGACCTATGTACTCAGGCCCGATTAGTTCTATAACTGTGATGAGCCAAACCATAGTGATAATCAATGATGCCGCTCTTGCATTTGAGCTGTTAGAAAAACGCTCGGCCAAGCATTCATCCAGACCTAGACAGGTCTTTGCCGGCGAAATGTGAGCTTGGAATACCTCTTCGATGGCCCGATATCATGTCAAGCGTTCGCTAGCGCATTGCTTGAGATCAGCCAGACTGACAGTATCCTCTAGGGTGGGATGGGTGAATACTCTCGGGCTATGTCCGTATAATAGTCGGTTTCGGGCGTATCGAAAGAGCATGAGCCGCGTCATTGGCACCAAGACAGCTGCTTCGCAGTTCAATAAGCTGCAAGAGGCCGAAGTAGGCCACTTTCTGCTCCATGTTCTGGATAGCCCAGAAAGCCTCCTGCATCACATCAGAAAGTCGGTTTTCGTTCACTGCCTTAGCCTCTGATAGAAGCGAGCCTTTCCCCAAGAGTTACTGCTGGCTAACTCATTCACTTCGAAGGGAGGCGGGCGCGGTCATACTGAAAATCGCATACGGATATACGGCAGAATCGCACAAGCGCGACCCCTTGGTCTACATCGCTGGAGATGCCATGGACAAGTTTGGCCGTGCAGCGGTCCCTGGAGCTTTCAAGGTCGACGTGATGCCGTTTTGTGAGTTACGTCCTGTCCAGACAGATTAAAATGTACGTGAAGTTTTGACAAACTGTAGTGAAACAACTTCCTGGTTGGCTTCCCGGAACTGGGTTCCAGAAGATCGCCCGCCAGTGGGAATCAGAGCTCACCGATGTGACGGAGAAGCCATACGCTTTCGTCAAGCATCGGATGGCCCGAGGGAATAACGAGACGTCCTTCTTATCGCGACTTTTGGAAACCGGTGAGTCAAGTCCGGAAGAGGAGTTCACCAATAAATGGTCGACTATGTCTCTGTATACGGCAGGGGCGGATACGGTAAGCCCCCTTTCTTCTCGTGTCTTCTCTAAAAGGGTATTCTGATAAATTGAGACCGTATCGGCGATCGCGTGTTTCTTCTTAGCCATGACAGTCCACCCAGAAGTCCAGCGAAAGGCCCAGGAAGAGATTGACCGGGTAGTGGGACATGACCGCCTCCCTACTATTGCAGATCGGGAGACCTTGCCGTACGTCGAGGCTACGGTGAAGGAAGTTCTCCGCTGGCATCCCGTGGCACCCATGGCTCTTCCGCACACAAGCACGGAAGACGATGTCTGCAAGGGCTATTTCATCCCCAAAGGATCCATGCTCTTCGCAAACGTTTGGTGAGTGCACCTGTTGATGCCGTCAGGAGAGATTTGAGCCGAGCTTGTCTGATAAACCTAGGCACTTCACGCATGATCCAGAGGTATACCACGACCCTATGGCATTTGAACCCAAGCGTTTCTTGGCAATGGATGGGCACAAGCCAGAGCCGGATCCGCATGTATTCGTGTTCGGGTTCGGGCGCCGAATCTGCCCCGGTCGCTATTTGGCCGATAACTCCTTATACCTTAACATTGTGCAGTCTCTTGCCGTTTTCAACATCAGCAAGCACATGGAAAATGGCCAGGAGGTTGATCCTGCTGTCAGGTTCGAGCCGGGCGTTATCAGTCATCCAGTGCCGTATAAGAACGTTATCAAGCCGAGGTCCCTCCACCACGAGAGACTAATAAGATCGATCGAGGATATCTATCCGTGGCAGGAGAGTGATAGCGAAATTCTGGAAAATATGCTTCACCCTAAGTTGTAGCGCTATCGCTGAATCATGAAGGACTCCCCCGATTTGTCTCCTCTTTGCGCCATCTTCCATGTGCTGTTGGGAGCCATACATGCTACTGGGCATGTAGCTCATACGGGGCACTCTAATGAGATTGGACAAAAGATTTTGTGAATATAGGAAGTACCAACTCGACTGAAGTCCGGATGGGCTCCTCATCCCTGGGTACTTTAGGCAGCCAAGGTGCCAGGATACCAACCCTATATGATGATCACCTCTCGCTTTTCTCGCCCCTCAAACCCTTCGCTAATGATTGGCTGTTTCCCCAAGTCTTTGAAGACTCTTGCGGTGCCGACTCGAACCCACACGTTTGCGCTTGCCTCTTCGCCGTGAGCCTCCGGTGCATGCTTCTTTAGTATCAGACCCGTTGGATTCCGATAATCGCAAACATGTAGGTACATGAAATCTGCTCCTTTTACAAGGACATTGTTGTGGTTGAATTGGTCGAGAGTACCATGTGCGAATATCCTTGGTTCCGTGTTCTCATCACCGGACGATAACTCGTCTGTGAAAATATTAAATCGGTATTCCCCGATCTCAGCCATATCAAACAGATCGTCGTAATCCATCTCGACAATAGATGTAATGCGTCTAGTGTGTCCTGTAACCACAAGTTCTGGCGGGGTCCCGCGGTTGATTCGAGTCACTTCCAGCGGATCCCCGTACCGCCGGTTAGGACTCGAGGTTGGAGAGCAGAAGGCAACACCGCAATCGAGAGAGGCCCAAGACCAAGTTGGTGCGCGGTACTTGTCGGGGTAAGTGGGAATGCCGGCCCACGGCCTCCAGAGCAAGTCCCTGTGGATGTTCGTCTGCCACACCCCAGCAAAATCTATGTATGGACCTGGCACTTTCTCCTTCATCTCGTTGACTATACTCTGGACCGCGATGAGCTTGTCATCCCCGTATGTCAGTTTCCGTCTGGTGTATTTGATGATCATATCTGACCAGAGGTTAAACCATGTCTCGGTGGGCAGTTCTGTCCTAGGCCACAAACCACCTTTGGACGTCGCCGACTCGCCATCTTCCGAGTGTTTACAGGTGCGACACTCAAAGTGGAGCATATTCTTGCAGAAATAGATGAGACGGGTGGATAGGTATCGCTCCTGAAAGGTCCACCCACGCGTGTTCCATGGCGTGTCTTCGTATTCGAAATCAAGTTCGCTTTCTTCGCTGGTGGGATATAATATCATCGATCCATCAGGCTGGCTGTCAGCCTCAGAAACATAGGTCACCTTGGCAGCGGGTGTCATGCGAATGTTTCGGACAAGGAAGCCATCTCTGGATGACTTGGCTGCGGCACTGTGAACAGTCAGCGCTTGGGTAAAGACTTTGGATTCGCCAACTTGGAGCTGGATGCGTACGCGACTATTGTTGCTTGAGCATACTTGTAGACAAGATGCATCGTCACGGCCTCCCGTTTCCAGTCTTCCGGACTGTCTTGTATAATGCACAGTGAGTCAATCCACACATACTCCAGCCCAAGCTCACGACACACGAGAACTGTATCAATAAAGTTCCGAGGGAGTTCTTGCATGCGGATCCCCTGTTGCATGTTGTCGTAGTTGGATCTGAGTGTCCGCAAGGGGGGAGAGATAGATACATCACCCCACATATGGCTCAAAGCAATGAACTGAACCGGACGTTCTGGGTGCATGTTGTAGAGATTGCGCGTCTCCACGAGCCGTACCTTGATTGTGCCTGACTTTGAGATCTGAAGAAGACGGGTGGGAAGCCATTTGGCGGGTGTACCCAACTGGCATTGCGCGTGATGATTGCTGCAAGTGGACATCCAGTTTTTCATGAGCGCAATATTGCGTTCTGACAGTGCATGATCATCGGGGGGACGTCGAGTGCAAAAGCCGTCGTCAGAGTTCTGTATCTCGGAGGCGTCTGGGCTGTTCAGGAGATGGAAACAGGATTAGACATATCGGACTATTTTCTCACCTGCCGAGTCAATTACCTTGAACTCTAGTTCTTGATAGATGGGTCTTTTATAAGGCCAGCCGTCTGCCTCTGTCGGTAAATTTGTCGGGCCGAATCTTATGTTGAGCTTTTGTATGTATTCTGAGAGACGACTGTCGTCTTGTTGAAGACTTCTCTTTGAGATATGAAATTGCGCATGGAAGATCCTGACCTTGCGGTCCCAAGGCTTGTCAAAGAGGTCATCCCAAACTCCGTCCTTGGTGGAGAGTACTCCGAGCCCTTCCTGCTCCATCGACCGCATAGCTACTGCCCACGAGGATCGGATTGTCTTCCTCAGAAGTCGACATAGCGCACATCCGGCTCTCGCTGATGCTTTCAATACAGGAAAGTCTGGAAACGTATCAGAAAGCTCGTACTCGGTCTGGATGGCAAGGCGCTTGGCTTTCGAGCGGTCGGGATTGAGTCTAGCGCAAATCGCGCAAGTCTCACAAGGGGGTCCATCAGCTACATTTGAGAGATTGAGCGATGGAGGAATGGCGGTGATAAGATCTCGGTATGTCGAAGACATCTCTGCACCGTTGATAAGCAATGTCAGCTCAGTACGAGTACGGATCAGAGAGCACCGCTTAGACTGGGATGCGGAACGGCCCGTAGAAAGTTCGCGCGGAAATCCGGAAGATGCGGAATTGTTGTTTTTGAGACAGGGTTGTTATCGCTCAGGCCCAATCGAGGCGCAGCACAGGTTACGCCGACAACAAGGTATATGTAGGTCGCATCGTCGTAATTGTGGCCGTGAAAGTTCTTGAATATTTAAATGAGTACGGTGTGGGTACTTGTGTTATTATACAAGATCCCATACAACGTTAAACACGTACACATAATGATAATAAACAGCGAACTTCGTAAACACCTCACCTTCCTTTCCGTCGATGTCGATATAGATTCGACCGATATCTTTGACGAGTCAAACCTAAGGCTAAGCATCGGGCTTGAATTCTATTTTATTTCAAGTCAGGAGAATTTGCTGGGGCCACTCTGCGAGAATACATGCGAGCTGCCCTATATCCACGCAGTAAAAACGCTACCATGGTGCACCCTAGCGAAAGGTTCCAACAGCGCTCTCGTCCGCTTTCTTCAGGATTGTCATTTGACGCGCTTCTCCGTACAAGATATCCGTACCGTAAGTGTCGTAAATGTTGTCGCCGCATATTACGGTCTTTTCACCCTAATTTCGACCTAAGGCTTCCATAACATCCCTGCCAACAAGCCTGCTAATAAGCCTGCCGGTAAGCCTGGAGATAACCTAGGTAATCTAAGTTAAACTTTTTGAAACTTCATAACCCAGTATGAATTACCGATGGTAATGCCAGCTTTTTATAGGGTCGAAAGCATTCATACATTTTTAGAAGCAAATCGTCTATGAAGATGAAAATAACAATTCCGCGACGCCACTCTCCTTCTTCATTTGTGCTACCCCTTTCTTGACATTAAACTGTTTTCATGCCAAGAGGTTGCCATTTACGAGATCGAATTCGAATGCGAACGAACTGATTATGGTGCTTGGGCATTTTATTCACAGCCCACTCTAATCCAGTCGGTTTGATTCAGAGTCCGTCTCCCTCTCGGAGGCTAACAGAACCCCGACGGTGACTTTTAAATTCAAAATATACGAGCAAGCAAATGCAGAGACCGGACGAGCTCTGAACCTTGGAAACGGTGCAATTCTCCTTTTCGGCATGACTAGCGATCTTCTTGTGATTTCCGTGCTGCCGGCGTGTACTATTTCGCCTACTCCACGAGATATAGGACAGTTAGCTGAGGTATGAATGAAAAACATGCAGAA
This sequence comes from Hypoxylon sp. NC1633, assembly GCA_022984935.1. NCBI lineage: Eukaryota > Fungi > Ascomycota > Sordariomycetes > Xylariales > Hypoxylaceae > Hypoxylon > Hypoxylon sp. NC1633. The sequence continues at coordinate 134,951 of JAJLYQ010000015.1, forward strand.
TGGAAAGTATATATAAGGTAGGTTGATGCCCCTTGGTGAAGAAGCTTCAGACAAGAAGAGCCGTCCCGACACCAACGATCTTACGCATTCCTCGACAATGCATCTACGTAAGAGCTTGCTGCCAGCGCTCTCCCTGGTAGATCTTGGCAGAGGCCAAACTTGTTCCATTGAAAACCTGTCTCGTCAGCTATCTTCGATCGACGATGCCCTAGCACGCAATGCGACGATTCTCTCGGCTGATCCTGTCCCGCTCAACGGCAGCTACGGCGACAACAAGACTGTCTATGCAGGGGTCCCGACCATGTTCTCCACTGGGCTGCCAGAGCTCTGCGCGGTCCAAGTAAACGTGACTTCATCCGAATCGTCTTCCTACACGTTTTCCCTGTTCCTACCAACCCAATGGAATTCGAGACTTCTCACTGTTGGTGGAGCCGGGACTAATGGATACATCAATTATCTCGACATGGGCGGCGGATCGCACTACGGGTTTGCCACAATGTCGACAGACAACGGCCACAAGAGTTCGCCGTATGATGTTGAATGGACCTATCAAAGCCCCGAGAAGCTGATTGACTGGGGCTGGCGCGCCATGCACGGATCGCTCGTTCTTGCAAAGCAATTGGTAAAGGGTTATTACGGCAACGAGGTCCAATACTCCTACTATACCGGTTGTTCGAGTGGTGGCCGCCAGGGACTCAAAGAAGCACAGGTCGCCGCGGACAGTTTCGACGGCATGCTCATTGGGGCGGCAGCCTGGTGGGTCAGCCACGAAGTGAGTTGGACTACCAAGATCAGCAAAGACTATTATCCAGCGGACGACCCAAAGAGCATTCCCCCAGAGTTCTTTCCGACGATCATAACCCAGACCGTGTTGGAGCAGTGTGATGAGGCAGATGGTGACAAAGATGGCATCATCAGTTCACCCGACAGCTGCAACCCTGAATTTTCGGCGCTATCCTGCGACAATGCCAGTTCAGACTCGTCCGCGTGCCTTACACCCTTGCAGCTTGATACCTTATCGAAGCTCTACGCCGACTATTATGTCGGGTCAGAGTTCGCGTACCCTGGGATGGAGCTCTCCTCCGAATTGGGGTGGGCAGACACCATCTTCACTGACGTACCAGTTCCATTCGGTCTTGAGTTCCTCAGAATCGCAGTATTGGGAGACCGTGACTGGCCGCTCGAAGCATATAACGATAGCGTTTACGAGTACGTCAAGGACCTTCCCATCATGGACAACATCGATGCCGATCAATTCGACATGTCGCCCTACCGAGATCAGGGAGGCAAGATCTTGATGTACCACGGAGTGTCTGACTCATTGATTGCCAGGCGAGGCTCGTCTCACTTCTACGAGCAGGTAAAGACGGCGACGGGGATATCGCATCCCATCACCGATTGGTTTCGCCTCTTCATGATTCCGGGCATGGGACATTGCCTTGGGACAGCGCCTGGGGTCGATGCGCCTTGGTATATCAACGGTGGCGGCCAGGGCCCAGCCATCAGCTCAGATACATACTCGGTACCAGGGTTCCAAGATCCACAGCACGATGCGTTGCTTGCGCTGATGGAATGGGTTGAAGGTGGAAAGGCAGTGGATCAAATCATTGCAACGACCTGGCACAACTCGACCGATCCGAGTTCTGGGATGTTGAAGCAGCGACCACTTTGTCCTTATCCGAAGAAGGCTGTGTACAATGGCGTTGGCGAAGTAAACGACGCACAAAGTTGGGCCTGCAAGTGACATCAGATCCAATTGGTCATCGAGAATCTGCATCTGCATAAGAAGCACTAATCTACCTCCAGTGCGATTCAACCTAAAGAACTTGCGAGACGATATCTTCGATTTTCTTTTGTGTACCTAGTAATTACTTATATTTTACCTTAAATATGACTTCATCGATCCTATAAGATTTTGCCTTTGCCTTTTGACAGCAAGAAGCTTTATGGAATTTGAAATCATCAATTGCTTCTGTAGTATGCCTATGACTCCGCAGTGGCGTCCATCAGGTGAATGGCTACCTGTGCTGATCTGCATATTCCGGAATATTTCTTCAAGCTCAGCCACACTGCATAATTCAATAATCTAATTGATAACGGACTCAGATATTCCGTAACTCCATTCATCACATACCCGTCGTCCAAGTCGCCTGACGAATGTACAACACCCTATTCGCTAAGAAGTGATTGCATTGGCGACAGCAGCACGGTCAGCAACTATTCATATATGAGTACTACTGATACTGGCACATTTTAGGAGTCGGCTTACCCAAGTTTCCAACTCCACCTGGTCTTTCTTCAAGTTGTACTTCTCATCCATGATATCTGTCATCCCAGGTATTAGTACAGTTGAGCCGTCCCCCCAGAGATTAGTGTTGAGGATCAACCTACCTGGGGTCATATACAACACATCAGGCACAACATCGTCGGACTGCAGGCCGTCCCAGAACCTGTCGGCTTCACGCTTGTCGTCCGAATCTGTGATGTTTCCGATCCGACTAATGGAAAATCTGACCACTGTTTAAAGATCAGGTGCTTAGCAGCGACTTTCCAGTACCATCCTCTTATGGAAGGAATTGAATACGAAGAATAAACTCACCCTCTTTGTTGTAGCCCTTGTTCTCGAGTTCCATGACCAATCGGCGGATTTCCTTCCGGAATCTGTCGCTATCTTCGTTCCGGTACTCTGGATCAGCTTTTGCTTGAGCACCTCCGTCCATCGCTTTCTCTGCCGTTGGAAATCCATCGGTGATGCAAATGATGAGAAAAGGGCGCTTGATTAGTGTGCCTGCATCGAGATCCTTGTAGACGAGTTGATCGAGGACATGTTTCCGTAACATGGTACCTATGGGGGTCCAGCCCGTGCCTCGGGGAAAAGCCGTCAACATTTCTTCGATGCTATCAGAACTCAGATTGTTGTGGTTCGGCGTGTCTGCATTGATGAAGCGGACATGGGAACCCCTGTCCAATGGGTCTGCCCTCGTGGCAATCTCACTCATTTTCTTCACAATCTCTACTTGGGGCGGCCACCGATTTGTGGGGGTTCCCTCATAATCTTCCCACATTGACATGCTGTCGTCTGTTGCAACATGTTAGCCTTATTAGAATGGGTCCCAAAGGATGCGAATTCCACTTACCGAGGTAGAAGACGGGTTGGTAAAGAGCTAGTTTGGCAAGCATGTCGATCTGAGCAGGCGCTCTCAACGCATTCTTAGGTTCGTTGACCATCTCAGCCGCTTTCTTCGCAACTTGCTTGACGTAAGGGTTGCCGCGAGGGAAAATCTTTCCGAGACCATTTCTGTGACATATCGTCAGCATTTGCCTTTGAGATCCAACCTCGTAAGACTCAATAGACCTTGATATCATGTTATCTAAGTTCTTGTTGAAGTCGGCTGCCGTCTTAGGCTCGGTGATGTCCTGATTAAGTGTCAATAATAATGCTCGTCGACGATGTCAGTTTGAATCAATGTGAGAGATGCTCACCTGTCCAACTTCCGGCCCGCGGTTCTTGATGCCGAAGAAAGCACGGGAAGCAGCGTCGAAGATATCGGAAAGAGGACGCATACGTCTGAAATAGGCAAGAGGGGGCAAAACCCACGATTTGATGTAGGTCAATAGCCCACCCATACCCATACTCGGCGTGGTCGCCAAGGCCGTCTTCAAGTCAGCCGCTGAACGTTTAGACCCATCTATGAGATCTTGTGCTGTTTGGCCATTTGTATTCTTCGTGTCTTTCGAGGCTCCGAACTTCACGAGCAGCTTGACAGCTGCTGGGTCGCCTCTTCGAATGGCTGCCATCAAAGGCGTGTTGGATGGAACATATGGCGCAACTACTTCATCGATAGTAGTGGGCTTCTTGTCGATGAGGAGCTGGATCATCCTCGCCCTTTGCGAACGTGCGTCGGCCGCCAGATACAGGGGTGTTCTTCCATCGCCCGTTTTCTGGTCGGGATTGGCGCCATTGTCCAACAGTAACTTGACTGTCGTTGCGCTGCCCATGAGTAGCGCTTTGGCCAATGGGGTCAGGCCAGTTGTAGGATCCTGTTTGTTGATGATATCTTTGTCTCTTGCAAGATAGGCAGCCAATTTGGTAGAGTTGAGCACTGGCGGGAGAGCACCCGCGTCATCCCAGATATTAGACATGATAGATGTTTGTCGAAAAAGGTGTAGAACCGTTGGCAACAAAAATTAACTACTATCTGACTACCGACCTGAGAAGGCTCGAATGGTTGGATTGTTCGTGGACCTAGAAAAGTATGGATGGAGTAAGAATATATCATATCAATGTGATGTTCTACCGAGCTAGTTACTGGAATGCGTACCGACTCAGGTCCTCTTGATCTAGGTCCAATAGATGGTCGAATAGGATAGAATGTCACCTACATCAGATAAAACATCCGCTATCTGACCATGTAAGACGTGTCGGTGTGGAATCCCCTGTCGGTAATGGTTCGCCGTGTCATTATGTACGTACGTAATGGCTTATAAGGCATGCCGGGTTCGTGTTTCTGCCTTTCAGCTTTCGGTAGCCCAAAAACGGCAGGTGTAAGTCTCGACTTCTCGGCACTTACGGGAGTACCTATTACGAAATAAGCCTTTGCTAATAACAAAAGTGATGAACACCACCATCTCGGCCCCCCTTGATATCATCCATGCAGCCACTTAGCGAACATGAGGCGTATTTGATGATATCTCAGTGATACTTGTAAGGCGAAAGGAACACGGCAGAAATAGCCGTTTCTGCCGGATCTGATGCCGTCCTGCGTCCTGTATCTACTCTAAGGAGACCAACCCCAGGCTTGATACCTCACCCATAGAGACTTACGTTCAGAGCCTACCTAACCTGATAGTCCTTGAGATCAATCTCTTTATTTCTCCTATTGTGTACTGCGTTGTATGAATCTTCCCCCAGGCAACCTCCCTGAGCCCTTGATCATTCAACAGCAAGCAACGCTTCTAGACGATGGATGACAATTTCGCTGCATGGCTTGTCCGTTTCAGGAGAAAGCCTCTCGACGTGGACGAGGCTGATTCTAGATTTACAGATGAGGATGAAATCGTCATCAGGAACGCCGCCGTCTCCGCGAACCCAATTGACACTGCCATGCAGGACGAACCCTTTGAGAACTACACATATCCGACAATACTAGGCACAGACGTGGCCGGCGAAGTCACCGAGGTCGGCTCTCTGGTTCAGGAGTTCAGCGAGGGGGACCGCGTCATGGGCCACGCTCTTCGCTTCGCCACGAACGACGACCGCCACGCCGGCTTCCAAAATTTCACTGTCCTGATGCCAAACATGGCGTGCGTCATACCTCGGACTCTATCCTATGAGAACGCGGCCACCCTACCCCTCGGAATCTCGACAGCTTCGGCAGCACTGTTTCAGGACAGTTCGCTCCACCTGAGCCCCCCGACGCTGGACCCCCAGCTGCGAGATGAATGGGTCGTCGTCGCCGGTGCGACAGGCAATGTAGGCAGCCATGGTGTGAGGCTTGCATCTGCTGCCGGATACAAAGTTCTAGCCCTGGCTTCTCAGAAAGATTTCCAGGTCGCGAAGAGTTTGGGCGCGACCGACGTACTAGAAGCCAGGCCTGCAGCACCTCTGCTGTTAGAGAACACCTTAGCCGAAGCATTGAAAGAAAAGACGATTGCAGGCGCTTTCGATGCGACCGGCGTCCCGAGTGTGACTGTAGCAATCGCCAAGGGCGTTGTATCGTGCAAAGGCAAGAGAGTGGTTGCGACGGTCGCGTTTGAGGTCGACGATGATGTGTCCCCCGTTGCGGTCAAGACTGTCATGGCAATTGATATCCGAAATAATGAGGTAGGTAGTATGGTTTGGGGTGATTTCATGCCAAAGGCACTTGCAAATGGCAAATATTTCATGCCCTATCCCAAGGCGGCTGTTTATGGAAACGGGCTCAACGAGATTCAAGCTGCCATGGGGGCAAAGGCGAAAACTGGAGAGAAGTTTGTAGTCACATTGTAGCTTTCGCTTCGTGTTCTCCCAACGCACTCATCTCAGTCTCTACGAATACAAATTGCTTCATTATGACTACCAGCAATTGACAAGCGTCTGGTGACGGCCTGAACGGACAGCCCGCTGTCAATAACTACACCTAGATGCAAATAAAGTCGGGAATAATATCTTGAATCCTCTCTACCACGACTTGGGAGGTATGTACTTCTAGGTTTCCTCTACCTCGGTACTTTTCGCTATCAGGCACTGCCATATGGGTACCCAACTGCGTACTTAGGTATTCATAGACTCGGTTGGGGCGCCGTTGCTAACCACATGCCATAGAGGTAGGGACGGCGGGAAGGATTCCTTGGATATTACATTCAGCACCAGTATCATTTTGCGTGACTCCTCCTTTCTGTCTCCCCTCGGGACTCCTCCTTTCTGTTCCCCCTCGGGACTTCTCCTTTCTGTCTCCCCTCGGGACTCCTTCTTTCCGTTCCCCCTTTGGACTTCTCCTTTCCGTCCCCCTTCGGGTCTCCTCCTTTCTCTCCCCCCCTCACCTTGGTGTTGGCAGATTCGTCCATCCCGGCCAAGTCACCCGTACGTGTTGGGGTTTGTGGAAAAGTTCATTTGTAAACTACCAATTGGGGTCTTGGGAATCATGATGATGATGCTATCCTTGAGTTATTAAATTATTGATTGGGAAAGATCACCGGCATATGCGTCAACGGTCAGGGCTGAACATGCCAGACGAGCCAGCTGACCAGGTACACGCATGCATGCCCACTTTTTTGCTGATCCTTTTTGAAGCTTTACCCTTTTTGGATGAGGCTCTTATGAAAAGAGGGGAAGGGTGTAGTCAAATCTTGACCCACTTATACTGATCAAAAAGAGTAAAGCTTCAAAAGAATCAGCAAAGAGTGGGCCTGCCAGACGATCAAGTTTTCAAAAAATGGTAGAGCGGGCGATCAGGCATCTGTTGGGATGCATGTTCACCAGCCAGATAGAGCAGGCGAGCAGGCATCTATTGGTAAAAGGCGAGAACACAACACTCTGACTGTTATCTACGTCTAGAATCTAGACCATGCTCATCCCGCTGACCTGCCGTGTAGGTAACACATATTCAGCACCCTGCTCACATCCCGCTGATCTGCTGTGTAACCAAATATTCGGCACTTTTCTGACGCGCTGTGGCGTCTGACAAAGTACCATGAATGTAAACGTCATGTACCGTAACTTCTCTGTTGGTACCCTCACTGGGTCTGTCATAGGGTACTGTTGAAGGAAACGTACCTAGAGAACTTCTTTCTCCTCGAACATTCATCGGATATAGGGTCTTACAAACAAACTCATGGTATTAGGGCTTAAATGTTCTTCTCGTTTGGATACTGGGTTCTCTATCCGACTTTTGATGCGTGACTCGCCAAGATGAGCCCTCCAGTACTCGAACCCTCCTTGGCACAGCATGGGTCAGCTCACGACTCACGCCTGGATCATGACTTTCACAGCGCCTGGGGGAGTCTTTACACGAATGAGAACACTGTGAGCGATGACAAAATCCTCCCTCTCTGGTCCCAGTATGCCGTCGATAAGGCTGCAGTCGAGAGAAAATATCAACTACTCCTAGATGAGTACACACGGCTTTTTTGCAGCGTTTTTGGCGGCTATCATCCAATTTCCATGCATGCTCACGCCACGGATTCGCTGATGCCGACCACGATCACCAGTCTTATCCTCAATACTGCAGCTACCAGTCCCTTAGTTCTAGCCTCTCCCATCTTACGACCTAAGCCGGACGAAGAGCCCCAGGAAACTGGAATGAGAGTCCGGCAATTCGCACTCCATCTTCTGGGCTGGGATGAGACCCACATCCTCACGCCGACGTTCATAGTTGCAGAAAACATATACGGCGCGGGATATGGACCTCTTGTGAGTAGTATCGTCCGTGAAAGATGCAGTACCTAGTTATCCTAACGATCGCAGGCGAATCTGTCAAAAGAGTGGGAGATTAACGCCATAGCCTCTGGTCCAAAGCCCTCCACAATCGACATGTGGGAATCAGACGATGATACACTTAATGCACAGTTCGGTGAGGCGAAGAGGAAGGGCTGTATCGCAGTGTTATTTGATATGGTGAGCACAGCAGACGGGCTCGTTCTTCGGCCGGAGCAATTCGGTAGGATCAAGAAGTGCTGCGCTCGACACCGCCTGCTGCTCATCATAGACGAGACCATGACGGCGATGAGATGCGGTGCACCCTTCTCTTTCCAAAGACCCGAGTATGCCTGCCAAGCACCCGAATATCAGCCAGACCTCGTCATCTTTGGGAAGGGTATCGGTGTCAGCGGGATCGCGATAAACTTCGACGGTACCATCACGAAGGATTTCGCATACACGGACCCGGCAGACGTGGCTCAGACTATACGCTACTGGCGCGCTCTAGTGAGTCGGCCTATACGACTACCCAATCTCCTCGAAGCACTGGGTATCCTGCGCGCATCGGTACGGGAAGATTGGCCGCTGCAAAGCATACAAATCGGAAAAGCCGTCCGCGATGTCCTGTACGAACTGGAGCCCAGCACCAAAGAACCAGGTGTGGTTCAAGGCTTGGGGGCGGTCATCGCCATCAACAAGGAATTGGCCTTACGGTACCGTGTCATGTGCGCCATCCGACGGCGCAGCCCCTGGGCTCGATTGCTTCCAAAGCTAGATGGCGCTGCGGGTGACCGGGAGAGTCTCATGAGGCAAGTATTTGGGCAGGAAAGCAGGGATCAACGGCGGAACCTGGCTCGCGCCGCTGAAGAATGTGGGACAACTCCCCTCTGGTGCTTCATCTGTGGGATTGAGGCGACCTCGGAAGATTGGTGCAGGACCTGTTTCCTTTCCTTCTGTAACAATGAGGTGTGTGTAAAAGCCTTCCACAGACACGTGTGCATATGAAACAAGTATTAGGTCTGCGGATACTTAGAGGTAGGGATGAGCGTATGTTGAAAAAGTAGGGCAAGATCTCATTGAGTGACAGTCACGTAGCTAACCATCATTGCTGAAAACCAATTTAAATAGCAATCTAACCGTTATTTGCCTGTCGTGTCTCGAACCAGAAACAGAAAACTCAGTACACAGAGTTGCAATTGGGCCAAAGGAGATACATGACGATACTAGACTCGAAGGGAGTGTTGAAAAGCAAGCGAGTGTGCCTAGGTCTAACCTCATATCCTATATCAGTGAGAGTACGCGAAAGCAACAACGAAATTGTTTTGGCCAGCGAGGAAATCACTTCAAGGTACGATCCAAACTTGCGGTTTTGCCCTCTCAACGATTGACAGGATCGTAATTGCGCCAAGTTTTAGGGAGGACTGGTTTGATAAGTTGTCGCCGTGATTCCATTCGCTAATACTGATTGGGCCTGAGACGGCTTGGTAAAGTAGTGCACGTGTGTCACGGGCTTCTTGATCTCTCGTTTATACGTCCCAAGACGATTTCCGTCCACAGAGATGATGAACTGGCCGTCCTGGATGTCCACGCGGAGCTCCGGGCGGGCGCCGAACCAAGGGCTCGGTGTGAACTCCTCGATCAGGTCGTACCCCTGACCGGCCAGCTTGTGATTACACTGCACAACCATTTTCTTGTTCCGGAGGTCCATGGCGAGCAGAATATCGTAGTTCTCCGTGTCTCGAGCATTTTGTTGATTGCTCGGGTCTCGGTAGAGTAGCGCGATCGCGGTACCTGAATCGTTGATCGGCCACGTCGTATTTAGTGAAGATGACTTGAACACTACGGACCCGCCTGCCGGGACTGCTTTCTCGAGCTTGTTGATGTTGCCCAAGACAAGATTGTTTGCTACAACGCCCCTGCGACACGGGCAATGGATAATCAGTATCAGGCGTATTTTTCTTCATGAGGTCTATGATGCTTACGGCGGTAATGCTGGAGCCTCTGCTGCGCTTGTACCCAAAGTCGGGATGACCTCTGGGTCTGGAAATATCGGCTGCTTACTTGGATTTTTACTATACGATACCTGAGTCCTGGAGACCTTGATTTTGAGATTCGCCGTGCTCTGCCATTTCTCTTCTGGAATAGTCGCGCCGCCCTTCTCAAGTATGTTAGCTGGCCGATGACTCTCTTCCGTTTCCTCTAATAACTGTGGAGACTTACGATGTCCATAAAGCGCCAATACATCCTCTTCAGAACTTCTTCAACTACGGGTGCGTCCATGCTGTCGATCTGTTGTTGCTGGACCATCCTGAGGAGGTACGACGTCATAGGAATATATGCTATCGCCTGTAGGTTCTGGGCTTGCCCATCCTTGCAGTTGGAGCAGACTTCCTCGCCATCGGTATTGTTGGGGGGTTGACTAAAGTTGAAAACGTTACAGACGAAGTCCTCGGTGCGAAACTTTTCGGTGGTTTCTTCATTCTTCGTCTCTGGTGCCAAGAAGATCTCGATGTTGAACGGGTGGCCGCCCAGGGCAAACCTAGGATACCCTAGCCGTAAGTAAAAACACAGGACGAGAGAGGGGAGAAGGGAAATGTGGTGACTCAAGCATAGAGCCTCGAGTGTCAAGTCTCCTCAAGGAAAGACAGTGGAATAATGGTAAAAGTGCCCTAGAGACTGCTCTGAAGGGCCGCGGCACAGGAAGGCACAGGAAACGAGCTTGACATACTTCGAATACTGTATGCTTAGGGCATAGTCGTACCCCTTCACTCCCTTGCCATCGGGAAGGGCTGTAACACCCGCAGGCAGGTCGCTCGAGCTTTCAACCAGCGAAAGATATTCGCGGCGGCTGATACCGTAAGTTTCGTTGACAAACTTGAGCAGCTCAGCTGGCTTTGTGTGGTGTGATAACAGCTCCGGATATGTGTATCCCAACTTGAACCAGTCGCGGGTTTCCTCAGGAGTCCACACCGTGCCTTTTGTGTCCTTGTGGAAGGGGCGCAGAGGAGTCTTATTCGTGATCACCGTACCGCTGCCTACAATCTTCTGATCGAAGAACCTTTGGATGTCCGTTTCGAACCACTCGTTGGGATGAAGAGTTTGCCACAATGAAAACAGACGATCAATATTACTGTTATGAGGAAATTAGCAAGGAGCCGACTCTCGTTACATCCCATAGAAGTGAACTTGCCAGTGGTGGAGCCAGAAGGTTGGATCGAAAGTTGCTACGGGGATTTGGGACATATGGCCACCGTTACCGCCAACCCAGTAGTGAATGTTGTTGTGGATGAACTCAATGTTGATGTCGTTCGTAACCTTTGATGTGCTGGCCGTTGCACTTGTGCGGTCCTCGTCCCTGGCAAGCGTCGCAAAGTGGGGATAATCCATCGGATAGGTCAGTAGTCGATACACCAGTTCGGCAGCGGTCCCATACGACTCGTCAGTAACAGCCGAATGACTGGACATCATCCTATCCACCTCATCATCATGGACGACTCCCTCTGTCCATGCTTCCCCCTTTGTATCACGCTCTGTCTCTGCTGGACAGCGGCTGGTGGCGTAGCAGTTTCCATACTATGAAGCAATAGGATTAGCAGAAGGAGCTTTACGGTTTGCTCATATGGATAGTCGCACTCACGTCGAGGAAAGGACCACCATCAAAATCTACGATCGAACCCACTCCGTAGACGCCCATAGTCTTTTTGTTCGGCATCCGAAACTTGTAGAGGGGGTTATCGATGACGGTCTCTGGGTTGGAGCCAAAGTTAATTGTGAATTGACGAATGCGGGCCATTTCAGGCATCGTGGGATCCTTAGCCCAGTCCCAGAATGGTAATCGCCAGGTTCGGGCAGCTTTGAGGTACTCGTCTTTGAACTTGTCATCGTACCTTGGAATGATTTCGTTCACCATGATCTCGTACAGGCGTTGCTGTATTCTCCGCCATTAGCGCATAATGTATAACGGATAGAAAAGAAAGCAAAAAACAACAATACTTGCCTCGTACAGAAGCATATAGGGCCGGTGCCACGGAGGGAATAGGTTATTTGCATGAACGCAATACCCTTTTCTACCAATCTCCTTCTGTTCGACCTCGGGCTCGTCCCAGGAACAATAAGGAAAGCCATGGATGCCTATGCACGATCAGGCCAATACAGTACAGTGCTCCGTGACCATGAAAACTCACCTGCGATTTGAAAATAAGAGTCTCTCGATTCTGGCGGAAGGGCTTGGAAGCTGCCGAGAGCCAACAAGTACAAGATGACTTGGTTTATGTCATTCGGGTCATTGCTACGATACCACTCATTGATATTCCGCCTAACGGGAACTTGCCCATCAGAACCCCAGCCCTCTTTGATTCCGGTAATGGGGTAGTACTCATAGGAGCCCATCGTGACTTCTAGAGAAGACAGATTGTTGGATAGACGTGCGCGATGAAATGGAGGATGATGGACGCATTTGACAGCTTTAGCTGAATCAACAAGGGAAGCACGTAGGGGTTAAGGAAGACTACAGGCTGATAGCCTGGATACTAGGGACGACAGGGACGACACAGAAGTGAAGACATATGTTCAATAGGGACCGGAATCAATCGGAATCAATCTGCATGGGGGGGCCAACAGCTACTCAGCTGCTGCAACAGGCGTCTTTGGCTGCCAGAGCAGAGCCTCACTCAATATCTCGCCCCCATCCTACGTGTATCCTTCCATCCCAGCTAGGATGCGGCAAACATTGAAGACCTTTCTCATTCACGGCGCTCGCCTGACAAGCAGCAATACCCATACCTGACGCTACTGTATGCGTAGCGACCCAACCAGATGTTAAAAGAGGCTGATGAACACGTAGAATGTAGTGGTATTCGTGTGTGTAGAAGCTAGAAGCTGCAGGTAGGCTGTAGCGGTGGCGAGGTCTATATAGCCAATCAGAGGTGGAGCCGGCCAGGGTCCAGGGGCCTGGACCCTGGTCTCACCACTACATCTCTGACAGAGGCCAAGTGATTGATGTGCCGTACATGTAGGCCCGTAGCAGCAGCCGCGACATGCGGAGAGTGTTACTACTAACCTAAGGCTGTACCGGTACTTTATTGTAACCCCAGCGCTACCTACAGGGATTTTCTCCAGTTCGATAAATGCGGATGCGAGGACGGGTTTTCCGAGTAAGCAAGAACCCCTGTTGGTATAGGAAGCGGTGGAGCGAATATTGCCCCATGTATGTCGTCAGAAATGCAGATTCGGAATCTTTCAACTATTTCCTAAATAGAAACTCAGCTCCTGCGGACGTGGGTTAAACTAGCAAGCCGACTGGACGAATTTATAACGCGCAAAATGCATATTGTATGTACGAAAGTGCCCATTGAAAGTATTTTGATACATAGCTGTCAGGTGGTTGCATAACTTTTATCATTCATATGTTAATTCCTTTAATTAATAACAGTGGTAAGGTTAACTACGGAACACCTAAAGTAACGGTATAACTGGCTATAGTGACGGTATAAATCCAATAATAACATGTTCTTATAGGTACCTAATCCATAGTACAAAGCCCCATACAAATGAAAGTATCACCTCAACAAGCCTGATCCTAAGGTAATATCTTGCCGGCGTTAGAACAGGAACGGACCGCTTTCTCTACCAGTAAGTGCTTACAGCAACCTGGAAGACGATATCGTCCTCTCTACCCGCCTCCCACCGTATCCCAAGACTTCACAACTGGCACCGCCAAGCATAAAGCGATGTGATAGCAGTACTAGAAGAGACCTTACTCATAATAAGCCCCCAGGCCAAGGAGACTCCTACAAGAGCTCCCTGTACCTATACAGGATCTAGAAACTATGAACGGGCAAGTTCTTCCATCTAAAGCACCAGCAGTAGCTACTGCAAGGTCAAGGAGAAGGAAGAATACCTATCTAAGAAGGCAACAGCAAGGTCTGTTATAGCTATACATAGGTAGGATTGAAATCGTCAAAAAAATACTTTCATTTGTACGGGGTTTTTGTACTATGGACTAGGTATCCACAAGAACATGCTATTATTGGACTTATACCGTCACTATAGCCAGTTATACCGTCACTTTAGGCGTTCCGGTTAACTAAGTTAATTGAATAATGTAAGTCTTGTAAGCTCTCGTGGCCATAGGCATCCAGTGGCTGTAGTAAAGTAGAAATCCAGGTCTTAAACGACGAAAGTTACCAGAAATGACACTTCGTGACCAGGCCATAAGAGTGATATCGAATTTGTACGTGTTGCCATATTCAGTTCCTGCTCCAGCCTCCTCTCGCTTCATCATCCGCGTTCTTCATTTCTTTCATCGGCCGCCAACGTTGGCTTGAATCGGCAGTCACTGTATACTCCCTACAATTTGTCAATAGCTACAGACCATCTGTCACAACATAATGGCTGACATCTATAATCGAGATCATCTCGCTCGGCTAGATCGTTCGAATTGCATCCTGCCATCTTCCAGCTCTAGCGACTGCTCTTTTGGAAAAGAGACCATCGGTATTGATATAAACCTGTCCGATCAACACAAGAATCTAAATACACATGCACATGACGAAGTCTCGCTTCCTACACTATTGAAGGCGTGCTGGATCCTGGCACTCCAATGTTTCATTGTAGCCGATGTCATCTGCTTCAAGTACTCTGGACCCTTAGACGGGGGTAAAGACGGCAGAGTAAAGCCAGAGACGCCTCAGCTGGGGAGCAAGAGCTGCCCAGTACTGTACTTCACACGTCTTGACCCTACAGAGACGATCTGGTTATTTCTACAGAGGCTTCAAAGAAGCCCACATAATGCTAGCATATCAGCTAACGGTTTCGGAATTGGTATTGTGGATGAGCGATCGCCCCAGCACCATTGCAATACGGGCATCTCCATCTCGGAAATCCCATCGAATGCACATGCCTCTGATCAAGTAAGTCATATACCCCAGAGAAAGCTCGGTTTACCAATAATAACCGGGTTAGGTGGACGTTCAACTGGTGGTTAAACTTGCATCGTCTTCAAAGTCGATCCACCTAGTGTACAACCCATCCCATACCAGTGCCAATATGGCCATGAGCATACTGCGTACATTCACGCAAATATACTCACAGGTCGGCAAATCCTCAAGCTGCACGACTCTACATGACATCGATGTATGTGCACAACATGATAGCAAGAAGATCGAAAGCTGGACATGTATGGATCCAACACCCGCAGACAGTTGTCTGCATGGCCTGATCCTGAAGCAGTGTCTTCTGAAACCTGATGATCTGGCCATTTGCTCCTGGGATGGAAACATGACGTATAGAGAGTTGGACAAGGCTTCACTGCGACTCTCCAATTACCTTGTAAAACTCGGCGTCGGTCCAGAGGTTTTCGTCCTAAGTTGTTTTGAAAAGTCCAAATGGGCTATCGTGGCACGCCTCGCCATTATGAGAGCTGGAGGGGCCTACATATCGATTTTCGCCAACGATCCCCCGATATACCTCGAGTCGGTGATAGTTCGGACCAAGACGAGCATTCTGATCACCGACTCGTGTCACTTTGCGCGGTTCCAAGGAATAGTCCCAACTCTCGTCGAACTCTCGCATTCGTGGTTGGAAACATTGCCAGAGGATTCACAGCCCTGCAAAGTCCCAGTCCGGCCTGACAACGCCTGTCTAGTTCTCTTCACTTCCGGCAGTACAGGCGAACCGAAGGGAATCATTCAGAGCCACCAGGCCTATGCTACGGCTATCATGAACTATTCTAAAGACCTTCAGCTAGACTCGCGTACCAGGTATCTACAGTTCGACGACTACGCCTTCGATATAAGCAACCTGGAGTTTCTAGTCCCTCTCATTCTCGGAGGTTGTTGTTGTGTCCCAGCGCCAATCAAGACTATCAACGATCTGACACGTGAAATCAACAAGTTGGACGCTACCATCGTCTTTCTGACACCCACGGTGGCCATCAAGATGGAACCTCGAGATGTCCCTCGTCTCAAGCAACTCTGTATCGGGGGCGAGCCTCTCCCGAGAGATCTGGTCGCGAAGTGGAGCAACAGCGATACAATGCTCGTCAATCAGTACGGGATGGGAGAAGTAGCCATATGCTGTGCCTTGAACATCGGAATTACGACTATTTCTACCGGCTCCGTGGTTGGAAGGCCGTCGACAGGGACGCTTTGGGTTGCCAACTCATCGTCACCTGACAAGTTGATGCCCATAGGAGCCGTTGGGGAGATCCTGGTCGAAGGACCGCACCTCTCGCGCGGCTATCTTGACAATACCTCGACGCGACGAACAGAGGCCGGGTTTTTACGCGCGACTCCCCCCTGGCTATCACTCATGCACCCAGAGAGAACCCACAGTCGGATCTACAGGTCAGGAGATCTAGGTAGACTCAACCACGACGGCAGTATAACGTATCTGGGTCGCAAAGACACAATTCTCAAGCTAGACGGGTGCAGGATTGACGCACTGGAAGTGGAGCACCAGGCGAAGAAATGCCTCTCCGTCAACGACAACATCCTCGTCGATTTATTGGGCACCGTAAGCGGCAAAGACGACCCGAGCCTGGCTGCCTTGATTTATCTACATGACCACCCTGACTGCACCGCCCCGACACGCAATAACATCCCCATATTGAAAGACGCCTCGACGGACGTCTTTGCGAAGGGGAAGATAGAAGAGATGCGGAATTGCATAGCACGGTCGCTTCCACACTACATGATACCTAGTGTCTTCGTACTTATGTCATGGGTACCGCGCACGGCATCGAAGAAGGTAGACCGTAAGAAGATACACATGTTAGGACAGATGTTTTACGCTGCTTATGTAGAGGGCCGCGGGGAAGATGGGGTTGCAACTGGGAAGATTTGATGGTTTTTTTAGCTTCCTCACAATGCGATATTCAACTTTGAGTAATATGAATTTGGTTTCCCATCTTCTTTTTCTCAGTGAGCTCGTTAGATTCCTCACGGATTCGCGTGCCTATTATTTCTATTTATTGATGATATTAATTTATGGAATTTGAAATCGTCAATTGCTTCTCCAATATGCCTACCGTTATGCCTACAGCTGGGATGCATGTGACTCCGCAGTGGCGTCCATCAGGTGAATGGCTGCCTGTACCAGTCTGCATATTCCGGAATATTCCCTCAAGCTCAGCCGCACTGCATGATTCAGCCATTTGGGCCCTGGTCCATAAGACCCGTAATTTGCTAAACGGCAATTTAACCATAAACCTTTGAAATTGCCGCATTCGTTTAAAGGGTCCACTTTTACTATAGGGCATTACCCCTTAAAGCCTACTATAGTTATAAAGGTTATAACGTATTATAACGTTATAATTATAATGGTTATTTTAATTAATTAAATTATATAAACTTTAAAAATATTTTTATAAAAATTATAAAATATATTTTATTAAAGTTTATTATAAATATAATAAATATAATATATATATATATTTTATATTAAATCGTATTATATTATTATAAAAGTTAATTATAATAATTAAATAAAATTTATTAAATAATTTTTAAATAATTAAGTCGTATTATTTAAATATTTTTAATTTTATTATAAAATTTATATTATTTAATTCGTTTTTAAAATTCTTATAAAATAATACTAGTATTTCGTTATTTAAAACGTTTAAAAATAAGTTATTTAAATTTAATTTAATATAAAATATAACTTATATTTATAAACTATTTTTTAATAAAAAACTATTATATTTAAATATTTTATATATTATAAAATAATATTTAATATAAATAAAACTTATATTAATTAATTACTTTAATTAAGTTTTATAAATATATATAATTTACGATATATAAATAACGTTAATTAAAAGGTTATAAAAGGTATTTATATATTTATAAAAAAATTTTAGCCTTTTTTTTTTTTTTTTTTTCTTCCGTAGCTTTGGGAGGGCAAGCTCCCGGAGCTTGCGAAGGGCCAGCTCCCGGACATTGCGGAGGACCAGGAAAAAAAAAAAAAAAAAGGCCAAAAAAAATTTTCCTCGCGGAAGGCACGCTATTGTCAATCAGGGGGTTGGCAGGCTTTATTAATAATCGTATAATAAGGGGCAAAAAAAGGCAGAATCCGACCGGAAAAAACAGTATACATTGTAGCTTAACGCGTTGTTATACCTGTTGTTCACAATGTTGTATTGATATTACACCTTATTACTGATCAAGCTACGTCTTATTCAAGTGGTGGCTGTAATTCAAGGTGTTGTATTTCATACAACACCTTAAACAACACTTACAACAATTAAAGGTTCAAATATCCATTATAACAGTATGTGGCATTGTAATAAGTTGAATGGATTAAATGGATTGAATAGGTTGAATAGGTTGAATAGGTTGAATAGGTTGAATAGGTTGAATACGTACGTAGAATAGGTTGGAGGAATCAAAGCTATTCGTGACATTCAAGCCATTCAAGCCATTCAAGCTATTCAAGCTATTCAAGCTATTCAAGCTATTCAAGCTATTCAAGCTATTCAAGCTATTCAAGCTATTCAAGCTATTCAAGCTATTCAAGCTATTCAAGCTATTCAAGCTATTCAAGCTATTCAAGCTATGTGTGGCATTCGTGGTATTCGAGCTATTCAAGATATGTAAGGTGTATTCGAGCTATTCGAGCTACATATTCAAAGTATGTAAAGTGTATTTGTGGCATTCGTGGCATTCGTGGCATTCGTGGTATATGTGGCATTCAAGGTATGTAAGGTGTATTTGTGGCATTTGTGGTATGTAAGGTTTATTCGAGCTATTCGTGGTATCCGTACTATTCAAGCTATTCAAGCTATTCGTGGTATCCGTGCTATTCAAGCTATTCGTGGTATACGTAGTATATGTAGTATTCGTGGTATTCAAGCTATTCGAGCTATTCAAGCTATTCAAGCTATGTGTGGTATTCGTGGCATTCGTGGTATGTAAGGTTTATTCGAGCTATTCGTGGTATTCGTACTACTCAAGCTATTCAAGCTATTCGTGGTATACGTAGTATATGTAGTATTCGTGGCATTTGTGGTGTGTGTAGTATATATGGCATTTGTGGTAGATGTGGCATTTGTGGCATTTGTGGTATTCGTGGCATGTGGCATTTGTGGCATTTGTGGCATTTGTGGCATTTGTGGCATTTGTGGCGTACAAAGCATTCTACGTTGATGCGCAAGGTGTTCCTGCCATAATTCCTTATCGCGTCTTATCAATTTCTTACATAATACTTGTAATTTCCTTATCAGTTTCGACGTAATTAGATAAGAGTTTCAGCGCAAAAAGACCTCCGGTCGGATTATTAAATGTAAAAATAATATATTTAAATGTTTTATTTAAAATAATTATAATAGTTTTAATAAGTTTATTATATTTATTATAATTATAGTAATACGATACGTTATATCCTTTATATTTATAATGGGCTTTAATGTTAATGCGCTATAATAAAAGTGGGCCTTCTAGACGAATGGGGCAATTTCAAAGGTTTATGGTTAAATTGCCGTTTGGCGGATTGAAGGGCTTATAGTCCAGAGTGATTTGACTGATAATTAACGGCTCTGGATGGGTGAGTTCATTTCGAATCCAATAATCCCAATCTTCGATAATTATATACAAATCGACAGAGTTGCTATTAGAATCGTTAAGAGCCATTATGGCAAATCTCAACCCCGACATCTTTCAGGAGTTCCAGCAACGGCATTTCAGATGCTCTCCCAAATTCAGATCTGCTAACATTCACGCCATTGAAGCAGAAGGCTTTGAGGTAGATTTGTCGCACCCAGATCGCACTCGGCTAACCAGTACCTAGTGCGGTATTCCCACTCTCCGAACATCCATCGTCACTCCAGGAGAACTAGAGGGATGGCTCGAGAAAGTAACTGTTCAGAATCAGCAACCTGGTCTACACTTAGGCAGCACGGATAAAAATGGCCAGCGAAGGCCCAAGCTGCGTGTCATGTAAGTCAATGATGGCGAAGGCGAATTAAAAAAAATTCTTTATGCCTAATCCTTGGTCACCTACCACCAGTGTCGGATATCTTGGAAAGGGGCAGAAGTACGACTATATGATGCACGGTCAAGAACTCACTCCTGCTGATTTACATCCGCCGCTCATTGCACTACCTTTCTCGAGGGAGAATTACGAACATATGTGCAAGAAACTTCAGTTACCAACGATCACAACATCACTATTGGTACGGAATACAAGACCATTAAGAGGTCATTTTCAAGTAACGAGAACGTCTTCTAATGATCTCGACCCAGTCTATGGTATGAGAAACGGTCCAACACTTGTCGCTGGTCAACACTGACTTTATGCATAGGTATGACCTTGAGCACTTTCAGTAGTCTGTTAATTGGCGTAAAACTTGGGGTTTGCATATCATACAGCCCTTCTGAGGGTGTCGTCAATGCCCTGGTTCTCGGGAGTGGCGTGCCAGAAGGGCTTGCGTGGCTACAGCAAGATCTGGAGCAGTTGGTTACATTAGCTGATAACCCTTTTCTCATTCCCACGCTGATTTGCCAGCGTCTCGTCGAAGCCATATATGCTTGCATAGACGACAACTTCGAAAGACTGCACCACATAGAGCATGGGAGTGGCCAGACGGGGATAATGCTCTTTGGTGACAATGGAATGCCTGTGCCTCGGGGAAACTGTGAAGACCCCAATCTATCGATCGCCATCCTCGGTGTAGCGCAACGGGCTCTTGCAGTCGAAGCCTACGTGCGGAGCAACATACTCACTGTTCGCTCGGTCAAGAGTGAACTTTTGGCATTCCCATGGCAGCAATTTGCGTCATTGGACTACGAGCGCGTACTCGCACAAAACGAGCTGATCACCAAACAACTTGACTTCATCAGTCGAACCATGGAGCTCGCTCTTATTCGGGTTGAACATTTGATACAACGAGCGAACGTGCAAACGACAGCTGTGAGTCTCCTATCATAATAATCATCACCAATAATCATTAGAACACCAGGCCCAGGATAATTGCTGACTCGAGATAGATCACTAATTTACTCGCTCAGCGGAATAATGAGTCGAATCGCAAGCTAGCGGAGTCCAGCACCAGCATCGCGCGCGATACCAGACGAGACAGCTCGGCCATGAAATCAATTGCGATCCTGACCATGGTCTTCCTCCCAGCGACTTTCACAGCTGTACGTTTCCCATGCTAGCAATATGCACTGATCGTGAGAAGACGCATGGCTAACAGCATCCCATGAGCATAGACTTACTTTGGCACGCCTGCTATAGCAGCGCTAGAGCCATCGCAGAATCTGTACTGGATCGTGACGTTGCCTCTGACTGTGGCTGTACTCCTGGTGTGGCTACTCACCTTACGTTTTTGCCTTTCAAAAGGGGGGACTTGGTTCAATTGGTAGTGCTTGGAAGTTGGGAGGTGTATACTGAACTTATCGACTGGTACCTAAGGTAGATACTTGGAAATCACAAACATCTTCCACCTTTCAGCCCTCGCCACATACTGCCTGTTACTTGTAGCCTCAGACTGTTTGTTCGGGTGGTTCTTAAGCACAGGTGCTTAATAGCTCCTTCCGAGACGTTTCATCACTGGCTTAGACAATAGTACTCTGGCTCCAACTTCCTCTGCTTCCTCTGTAGCCGCTGGTAATGCTTGGGCAAGAAGGGATTACGGGAATCACCCCACGCCTTACTTCCATCGCCTTTACCTGGTACCTGGCAGGTAAAGTTTACCAACCTAGGGAAGCGTCAATATATTCCAAGGTAATGCCGGAGTTTAGTACCTATAGGACCTGTTCATCTGGCCTAGTGGTTCAATGATGAGAAGTTGATACAGTTACGACTTGCTGAAAACCCAAAACTCCTGGACACGGGGGCTTGGTGCTAATGCCACCAAAACAATCTGAGAATTATTAGCAGTTGACCTTTTTTTTCAAGTGTTGTAAACGGGCAAAAAGGAAATCTTCTCTACCTGTTTTTGTATATATTTTGGGATAACGAATTGTACGTGGAAAATGAGGGAAAAAGATTCATTGACTCATTTATATATTCTCTTGAACTTGGGTCAAAGCAGAGAAATTTTGTTGAATTGACCCCTATCACGTGTATGGCGGTGCACTTTGGAATCGGGTTTTAAACTTCCCAACAAACTCAATTGCAGACTTCCATTAGTCCCATCTAGATCGAGACCATCAGCGCTCTGAACTAAATGACATATTACTTCGCCCCTAGTGAATGCATACAGTACATGTATGCAAAGATGTCCATCGACCCTGTACAGCTGAACCGAGTCCCCAGAGCAGTCGATACAAGATTCAGGGGCAACGTTGCACTCCGGTTTTGTTATGGCGGAAGCAGACCACAAGGCTGGCTTAGGAGCAGGGAAAGAGCCTCGATGATGAATTTGGCATCCTTTCCTTGTTCATGTTCCATATTAGCCCTTGCTGCATAACAATGCACACCTATTCCTCGTATATCAATGTTTGGGCATAAGTTGCCTCCTGATTTGTTGGAGGGACAAAGGCTGGGTTACCTTTTATTCCATGGGTCTAGAAATATAGAAACCGCCCAACCTCGCAGAACTCCGGAACAAAGAGATTGTTATCCGACAATGTACTCTGTATTTTTCACTATATAATTCCAGTTCCTTTGTCTCTCAGGAGGTTTTGCTAACATCGACATTGGTTGCAACCAACGAAAATCAGCAAAACTAATTTCTCAAGCAGATATCTCTATAAGATCGCCAAGCACAATAGCTACAATACATCTTCATCATGCAAACCAAAGTAATACTTGGCAAAAACGGCAGTATCCTTGGTAAGATTCCGATCAACACGGAATCCGGGGACTCCACTGTAGCAGACGCTGACTATAACGATATCGATTATTTTAAATTAGTAACCATGTCTGGAACTCGAGATTATCGCGATCATGGGAGTGGGACAACGAGGCATTATGGTGCAACCCAAACAAGGACGCCGCGCAATCCTAGCGCTCGAAGCAGACCACCACAACCGCCACCTCCGATCGGTCCGAGACCACTGCCACCTAGATTGTCTGCCCACGGGGAGTTCAAGTACGTAGTCGAGGACCTCCTAGACAACACAGAAGATGACCGAACGGGACGCAAGGCCTTAGACGACAACGAGTCATTCTTCCCAAACCCAATCATAACCTTCCTCATTGACCAACCAGAGAATCTCACCTGCCAGATATGCCAAACACAAGAGCTCCAGATGACTCTCACAGCTCACGAACCTGAAGACTCTACAGCAACAATTCTACCCTGCGGACATATCGCGTGCTGTAAATGTCTCATGCAATGGCTTAATTCAAACACAACATGCCCGTTCTGTAGAGAGAGGGTGGTCCACCCGCTTTGTGGCCACAACGTTAGGCCCAGGTATATCACCGAGGACTCAATCTATAACATCCCAAAAACCATAGACGAAGGCGGCGAAATTGGTGCAAGATGCAACAAATGCGATATTCAACAACGAAATTTCAGGAACGTCTCATTGGCTCAATGGATAGATCTCGCCAACAAGTTCAAGAAAGCACGTCGCGAGGCCGAGGAAAAGAAAACACCGCAAGCCGAGTTTGAAATGAAGATAGCGAAAGAGAAGTTCGACAATTATCCCGCAGAGGCTTTCACATTTGAGACTGCGCGGAGAAGAGATGTGTGGTTGTAAGTCAAGGTGGTATTGTATCTCTTCACAAGTCTTTACAAACTGGCCTTGATTGTCCGTTGTGTTCCCCTTTATTCATCGACGCGAGTTCTCTCTCTTTCGGCAAAGAAGTTGTATGTATTTCAGTCTAAGTTGAATTAGTAGTATGATAATGATTGAGGTAAGTCTACCTACAGAAGACGCAGGCTTAAGGGTGCGGAGCAAAAATTGAAGCAGGAAAAGCATCACGTGATACCCCTTAACGCAGCTCCTAATACTGGCCAGCAACCGTTTGAAATTTGTTGCATACCTACCTAGGTACGTATAAGGCAGAGTTTAATATCTATGGGAACTAAATTGGTTGATTGCATCGATTAAGCATTACGTTACACACGTATTTCTTGTGTTATAGAGGTAGGTAGATACCTATAAAACAAGACATATAATGGCAGGGTTTCGTCGCCCTCCGGTATAGAAAGTAGGTAATAGAGCTCCGATCTGAACCATGAGGGATTCGAGTGATATGTGACTTACTATGAATATATCATTTTTGTGAGCTACACGCTGGCTCCCTTGGTCTCAATACCGTAACATTCTTCCACAGGTGACTATTTCTTCATGCAAGGGAGGTTTCTATCCTTATAAGTTATCACGTCTTCAGCCATACTACGGACGCAGTATTCCTCAACCATAAACACCAATCCTGTCTCAATTCTAACCTTATACTACCGGAAAAGCCATCTGTCCTATTTCTCTCCATTATGGCTCCAAGCCCAGACCAATCAGTCAATCTTATCGAGGGGCTTAGCAGACTCAGCTCGAGACTCTCCTTAGGAGACGACCCTCAAGTCAGAAATGAGGCGTTGCGACTAAGTAGACAGCTGACGGCGAGCCTCGAGCAACCAGAAAATACAGCTGTCGACTTGGCATTTTCGGTACTCCTTCCTGCAAGTGGTGGGTAGGTACCCAACCAATTTTTAACTGATAATGAGATCCGATAGCCGTTCATTGCCGTGGCTGCTAGAATAGCTGTTGGCCTGGATCTTTTCAAGTATATTTCTCGCCATGATGGACCGGTCACCTCTCGGGAGCTTGCTTCTCTATCAAGGGGGAGGAACTCCTGATCAGTATGTCGGCTCGCCGCTGTCTTCATCATCCGGACAAGATTCTAACAAGTTTTCGGTTAGAGTTCTACGACCTCTGGCGTCAGTTCGATTCGTCAATGAAGTGAGCGAACGAACATGGGAGGCCACGCCAATCACCAAGGCCATGGCGACGGAAGAAATCGCCACAGGTCATAGGACGGTGTAAGTATCGTGCCTCTACAGTACTTACACGGCCAGAAAACCAAGAATCTTACCGTGAACGTTATCCGGTATGGAAATATCAACGTATAGATATGCTTATTAACAATTTATACCAGCGGAGAAATGGTCGTAGGTGCTGCAACAAAAGCACCTAAATGGCTGGAGGAGGCCGGCTACCGTTGCCCAACGGATCCTCGTGACGGTTTCATGCAGTACGCCTTTCAAACCAAGTTGACAGCCTTTCAGCTATTCAGCTCCATGCCGGATATCTTGAAAGATTTTAACACATTTATGGGAAACACAATGGGGGCGAGAGGCTACTGGGTCGATTGGTTCCCCGTCCACAAGCGAATCATTGATGGCGCTGACGGAGAGTCTGCCTTACTTGTCGATGTAGGCGGCGGAAAGGGCCACGATCTTGTTGCGTTCCAAGCTAAGTTCCCAGGCCAGGGACCTCTGGTACTGCAGGATTTGGGCGCTGTGACAGACAAGATTCAAGGCCTCGATCCATCTATCAAGATAATGATATAATATGACTTCTTTACCGAGCAACCAGTGAAGGTAGGAGATCTCATTGATGAATGCTTTTCAGACTTCAGCATCTGCTAACCACCGATCAGGCGCACGCTCCTACTTCTACCATCATATTCTCCACGATTGGACTGACCAGAAGTGCTTGGAGATACTTGGACCAGTCGCGAAAGCGATGAAACCGGGGTACTCGAAGCTTCTCCTTCATGAGATGATTATCCCGGAGCAGGGAGCCTCGACTTTCCACGGGGTGCTCGACATGACCATGATGGCATTCAATGCAGGCATGGAGCGGTCGGAAAGGCAATGGGAAGAGTTGCTTGATAAGGCCGGCCTATAAGTTGTCAAGTTCTGGTCCCCTCTGCAGGAGGATGCCGACGGCATCGTGGAGGCAATGCTCAAGCAATAGAGGCGCGGCCTGTCGAAAATATGAATCAATGTTGGATAGCTGAAATTTTCAAACCCATTGAAATTGTATGGCTCGCGTCACATTGCCCCTGAGCTTGAACGCGAAGTGGAGGACTTCTATAGTCGGTCAGTCAGTCCGCAAGAGGCAGGCTCAAGGCAGATTGAAGCACTGGATTATGCCGGCGCTCAGCTGGACTCCCCTGAGCATGACGATAATCTGCCCAAAAGGGAAGGTATCCCGGAGGAGGGGCTGTAGTGGTGCTCGTGTTGTCATTTAGTGTAAGGCGAGTCAGGCCGCGTAAGGGATTGCCCTGGTGAAAGGGGTTTCGGTCGATCCACAGGAACAGGATCTGCCGGTGAAGGGGTGTGTAGTAGCGCTGAACTCTTCCAACTAGCTTTAATCTGCGAAGAAGTGGCAGAGGAGAGAGGGGGTACGTAAGAGCTCAGCTCAGGGTTTCCTCAGATCATGCCATATACCAGGAAGTGCATGACAATGTGAGGAAGTGGCATAGAATGGAGAAAGGTGTGTCGGTGCCTCTTACGAGTCACGACACTCTTAGCTCATATTATGCTGCAGGAGTTTGAACGCATATTCCGGCGTCTCATGCCTTTGAGGACTTATTTATCTGCATGTTTCCGTGTCTTAGAGTTTTAGTCAATACAACGTTGTTGAAGCCAACAATTTATAGTTGAGGTCAGTAATTAGGCACACTTTAAGCACTTTTAGGGGCGGTGGGATTTTATGCGTTGCTTGAGGCCACCAACTGGTCTACCAGCTTAGGGGAAACTAACCCACGAGTTATGCGAGGAGGCTCAGATTTGGACTGGCTGGTACGAAGGAATTGGTGAATGGGGGTAGCTTGAGATTAGGGGAAAGTGCATCAGGCGGAACACAACAAAAGAAACGCAGAAGCAGGTATGAGACTGGTGATCGGCAAGGCCAACAGACTTTTCACTGCGAGCGTGACATCAACTGGTGGATTATTCAATAGCTCGTAGGGTCAATTGCTTTGATGGTTTCATTGTATCATACAACTATCCAAAACACTTTGTACAAATAATAACGCCTCGAATGCTGACTTGTGGCCAGTGAGACCATTCGCTAATGTAATTCAGGCCGACCCCTTTTTTTTTGGCTTTTTAAATGCTCCCTCCTCAATCCTCCGGGACACGGAAGTCTCCGGGGTAACGTCTCCAACACGGCTTGATTGACTGTCAGCTTCCTCCGGCAGAGATGAGGCATCCTGATTTGAAAGCTCTGAGAGATTGTGGCTTTCTAACACCTGTGAAAGTCCGGACTCCCCTGCCTCAGATTGCTGCGAGACCTCAAAATTGGGCAATGCATCGATAACCGAACAGATCCTTTTCAGGTGACTCGGCATCCATATCTCGTAAACATTCTTGGTGAATTTATATGCTGTCCATTTCTCTTTGCCGTCCAGTTCCGTGAAGTCGAACGTGCGAATAGGATGGCGGTAGAAGGTAGTCTCGTTTCCTTTGATTAGAGGGTAGTGGCCGTAGATCCTCACTGTCCGGTGATCATGTGAAATTGAGAAGGCAAGGATTTGCAGATGGAGTTCCATTTCGCGCTTCGCCATCCTAAAGAGTTCAACAACACCCCTCACCGCCAGGGTCATGCTATGAGCATTCTGTCGATCTGCAACATCAAGTGCCGCTGCACCGCACTTAACCTCACAGGTCAGGAACGGGAAGTACATCTGCCAGGTGGCCATGAAATGGGACGTAAAAGTATCTGGAACCTCGCCGACGAAAGGCTGAAGCCTTTCCAGCTGATCGTCCGTGAATGCAGAGCGTCCGAAACCCACAGAATAATCAGGCTGCGGGCGAGGACCATAGAAAGGTTCGGCGCTATTCCAGCCTTCATTGACACTTTCAATTAAAGGATCGAGATGTGTGGCACCATATGTGGCTAGGGTTTCCGCAGAAGGGACGATCAATCGAGTGATATCTTGAACTACCCTTGCCTCGTTCCTGTCTTGTATCTTTCGGCAAGCTTTCTCGAATACATCATCGCGAAATAAGGAGTCTTGAGGAACCGTCTGCTTTTTCTCCAGTAAAATTCGGCAGAGGCTCTTGCTTGCATCCGTGATGCCCAAGTCGGACTTGTCCATAAAGCTACCCTTGGTCGCAAGGACGGTTGCGTAGCTCGGACGCGTATAAGGGGCACTTTTTGCTTCCCTCGGCTTTTGATCGCTAGGCGTTGTGGAGCTAGGTGTGACAGAGCCAGCTTCCGATTGTTTACCACGAAGAGAAGACAACGACTTCCTCCTTGCAAGTAGGTGATTCAACCCCATCTCTGTTACCCAGGGTATCCCGTTGTATTTTTCGAAATCTTTCCTAGTCTGATCGTCTTGGTTGAAATATTCCTTTGGCCAATGTCCCCCTTCGCTCCAATAATCAATTGGATTGGTGTTGTTACCGCTGATGCCGCTCGTTGCCCCCTGGTCAGATGTGTCCTTAACAGCAGGAGACGTCCGTGGTTGCTTTCGAAGGGGCTCGGATGGAGCAAGACTGGATGGATCTTCAGGTTCTTGCGATTGTTTTCGTTTTCGTTTTCGTTTTCGTTCCCCAGCCTGTGGAAACTTTGACTTGAGTTAGCTTTGTAGCATACTAGAAGGAGAGAGCCATGCCTCTTTGCCAGGAGTATTGCCCATATTGACTGGAAAGGAGGGGTAAGAAATGGGTTTATATTGCCGCTGGGTTGATGCGTAGATGGAAGAGTCAGAAGGTGTAGGCAGGACGTGGGGTGGTGGGTATGAATGCGCTAGAGTTTTGGGATGATGGCAGCGGCAACCATTTCTATTTTTGTCATAACTACCGCCTAGCGCCAAAATAAATAAAGCCTGAGGCTACAATGTTCACGTAATAAGGTTGCTATGGGATAAGTGTCGGAAAGGTTGGGGAATCGACTTGCGGCTTTTGTCGGGGAGGAGGGGCGCTATGCCGGATAAAGTTAGTTGGCAACTGGTGGTTTCTTCATGTGTCAGCTGATACTGCTGCCTGGAACAATCCAGTTTGCCGCCTGATCTGCAAGGCGAATTTCATCCGCTATGTGGGCTCTGGATAAATTATATTCCGTCAGCCTTATGAATTCATTCAACGCATACGACACGAACCTCCTTCCAATCGATATGGCCCCGCGGCGCAAAATTGAGCGGCAACTCTTCGTGCCAAAAGACGAGAGTGAGCGGGTCATTCCATACCTATTGGAGATTTTGACTGATGTTTGACAGGAACGCGGCCACAAGGTGTCAAGAAAGAACGACCACAACTTCCCTCAGCAGTCAACATTCCCGCGCCAGAGCACGACATACGAGAGAAACCAGCCCCGCCATCGAGCCTCGATTCATCGCACCGCACGTCGCCGCGGTCGCGGTACAACACCGCCTTCGTCTCGAAACTGCTGAAGATCCTTGAATCGAACCCAGAGGCAGATCTGGGTCTGCATATATCCAACTATAGTACGGAGCGGCTGAATAAACTCAGAGGTACTCCTTGGTATTATAAGGGGTGAATTTGGAAACTGATCTGCCCACTTCTAGGTGCTTCGACGACTATCCTATCCGTTCCGGACGTTGAGCGAGAGCCGGAGATTGTTCAGCCCCGTATACCTGAGCCGTGTGGTGACTTCAGCGTCGTTTCGCCCTTGGCACCGCAGGTTCAGACGCTCATCGGCTTCAATTCATTGGACATATCGAATGGGTTTTCAGATTCTGTATCCGTCTTCTGGCGCCTGCTAAGGGATGGGAAAGTGCTTCACCAAGTGCTTTCAAAGTGGATAGTAAAGATCACCGCCTCCATAGTGGTCAAATTTGCACCAGGCCTGGACATCAGTGAGCATCAGACCATGTGCCATGTTTGGTCTCAAGGGGAAAACATTCCAATGCCGGAACCGCTAGGGGCAATTTCCATTGGAAGTTGCAAATACATATTCATGTCATATGTCGAGGGAGATTCCCTTGCGAATCTCTGGCCGCATCTTTCACCTGAGCTGAAGAGTTCTGTACGATCTCAATTAGGGGGGATCTTGCGATGTCTGCGGAAAATACCATTGCAATCCCAATACCTCGGTAGCGGCGATCCGCCCTTGTGCAGAGATCTACGGCGGCACGTTCGAACTAGCGCAGGAAGAATTTCAACTGAGATGGAATTTAAAGCATTCTTAATTTCCACTCACCGAGAGTTGAACCCAGTCTACTTGGATTTAATTACCTCTACACTGAGCACAAGTCACCAGATCGTCATGACTCATAGCGACCTACGTCCTGAGAATATATTGGTGATGCATACGGCTCCAAATGCTATCAGGATTACTGGACTTGTTGACTGGGAGTTGAGTGGGGCGTATCCAGAGTACTGGGAATATGTTAAAGCCCTCGCCGGAGTGAATTGGAGCTTAAGCGATTGGTATTCATACTTGCCTATAGACACTATAGGAAGCTACATTGATGCATGGCGCCAGGAATGTTTAATAGACCGATTAGTACTTTGAGATGGAGGAAGAATATACACTCTCGTAGGAATCTACATCTACTCTTTTCGTCCAATTATTATTCTCGCTCTTTAATTTTGATAGTCATCTACAAATATCTGCAATAATCCAAGCAAGAAACGATGTATCTTTTCTCTTCCAAACGCTTCCCGGCATCTTCTTTCAACTCAATATGGATACGATCTTCAGCTATTGAACCTCTTCATAAGACGCTTCTTCGCTATTCCAAAACCCTCATCATCTACAATTTGCTCCTCGTTCAATCCTTCGAGAGCCATCACGTAGTCTTGACAGCACCATCCCTGAACATCGTTTTGCACCGGGGTTTCAGTGATAATCCTATGAAGTTCAGCCATATCGGCTGCCTGGATTTCTGCCACAGGGATCGACTCTATCCATGAGCCGGAGTTATTTGGTATAATACCGGCTTTGGCTTCTGCAGTGGATTGCATCGCTTCGCCGGTGACTTCGTATACGTAGTTGCCGACGTCAAGGTAAAGCGCCCAGTGGCGTAGACTCCCCCATCTTGGCCGGTACAATGCTACTGAAAGTTTTCCCTTCTTCTTCACCTTCTCCTCCTCCTTCCCCCTGTCCTTCTTCTCTTCTGGTTTCGAAGTCGATGAAGAAGAAGGTTCTGGGTTTCGCCACTCATACTCGTACTCGCCCCGGGACATGCGATATCTCCCCCATTGACTACGGCCCTCATCCCATTCCCATTCACTCCAAGCCGTGGTCTTATCACTCTTTCTCGATTTGCGCCTGGTAGACATAATAGCTTCGTTTATTATGTTTCTGGTGATATGATACTTATCAGTCTCGATCAAGGATTTTTGTGTGGGATTGTTTGTGTTTCGTATTCGAGCAGCATCAGCCCTGAAAGAGACTATATGTGGTGTGCAGGTGCAAGGCTCTGACTCATTCGATTCTCTCGCATCTCCGCATTCAACGAAAGGAATGTCGCACGTGAGGAGGTTGTGCTATTTAGGTTGAAGCGATTAGAACTGACTTCCCTGGTCCTCTTCCACATGCTAGTAAACACTGACCCTGTATCTGGTCTCGCATCACAGCCGTTATCGCGGAACGGGACGACGATACGTGCCGAGCCACGGTTAGGATGAGGGCTCCATGCCGCAGGTGATCTTGTGCGGCCAGGGTAACCCAATCCGATATTCGTTCACCCACCAAACGATATGCATCAGTGGTTCAGGCCATTTGTTGCGGCTATGATTCGCTGCCTACAGATGCAACCCCGCTCAATTAAGCCGGCAACAACCCGTCCATTGAAAAGTAATACGGAGCTCTGGTTCCACCGATAAATTATGCCAGCTGTAATTACCAGCTGCTTATAGCTTACCAGCTTTTAAATAATAAAACATAAATGGCATTATTAAATAATAAAAGTTATTATATACGCGTTTTAATAATATATTAATATTAATATAATTTTTTTATATTATAAAAGTTTATTATTAATTAATATTTAAAGTTTTAAAAATTATTAAAAATTATTAAAAATATTAAAATATTTATATTTTTATTTTTATTTTTATTTTTATATTTTTATTTTATTAAATAATAAAACATTATTATTAATTATATTAATATATATTTTTTACGTTATATTATTTTATTATTAAATATATAAAATATATTATTTTTTATAATCGTTTATATATATATATAATTTAATACCGGAATTTTTTATATTAAAACCTTTATTTTACCGATAAAAAAAACTTTATAAATTAATTATATTATATTTAATTATTTTTTAATAAAATATAATTACGTTTTTAATTAAAAGTTTTTATTCTATTAATTTATTTAAATTAATATTAAAAAATAATATATAAAATATAAGTTATAATTTTAAATATTTAAATTATATTATTAAATTATTAATAAATTAAAAGTTATTTAAAAATATTATATAAATAATATAATTAATAATTATTATCGTTATTTTTTTATTTTATAAATAAAATAAAAAAACATTTTATAATAAAAAATAATTATTATTATAATATATAATTTTTTTAAAATTAAAAATATAATTTTTTTTAATTTTATTAAATTTATTTTTAAATTTATAAAATAAATATATTATTATTATTAAAAGTTTTAAAAGTTTTAAAAGTTTTATTACTTTTATTTTTTATTAAATTATTAATTAAGTTATTTTTTTATTAATTTATTATATTTTATAAATTTTTATCGTTTATATAATTATTATAGTATAAAGTACCTAATACTTACTGCTAGGATTCCCCCACTCAGCCAATTAAATAATCGGATGTTAATATGTTTCCTGATACAAGATGTTAACGTCATGACTTCGACTCTTTACGTGAAACTTGGCGAAGAGCAGCGTCACGCGAGCGGCCGAGATCACGATTGCAGCCAGCGAATCCAAATTCTTTGTCTGCTTGTTTTCAATCCTTCAGTGCGACTTGAATTGATTTCATTGACGTACTGACGTAGTTGTCTTCGCGTGGCGGTTCTTCGATGGTGCTTTATTTAAGTACCTCCAAACCCCGCCTGTCCCCTTACATTTCCCCGTAGCATACCAAGCCACATCGCTATTCAACAACAACAACACCAGCCACCTTAGACTTGACCTCTATATATCTGCAATAAAAATAAATTTAAATACCAATCACCAATCATGGGCATCGCATCGGGAGTTGGTCACTTCGTCCAGTCCATCGTCGAAGTGATACAAGGCATCCTTGCCACGATCATCAACTTCTTCCAGTGGGTTCTCAACTCCATCATCGGCCTGTTCCAGGGATTCGTCCACTTCGTCGAAGGAACGCTCGGCTTCGCGATCCGTAAGTACAGCCCTATCGTGACGTGCTTCATATACGTTCCGTGCTAATCATTAGTAGACAATTTCTTCATTCTTGGGACCGTAGCTGCAGCTGTGTTCGCGTATCTGCTGTACACTCAGAGACAAGGCACGGCACCGGCCAGTCGAACGGTCAAGAGCAAATCGACCTAGTGTGAGCACCATGCCACAGAAACGTGGGGATTATGTGCACCAGGTGTAGAAGGAAGGAATGCCAACATGGGTAGAAAGTGTGCGGTAACGGGATCTGCGGTCGGATTTGGGATTCTGGAGCGTTCTTATGTTTAACTTACGATCCGATTACTTTGTACTATTATGAACTATACGCCATGTACGAATTAATAGTCATCTACATATAAGTTCAAGACGATGTTCCCAGTGACGACCACTTGGCATTCAACGGGAGAATATTTCTGATAGATTCAATAATCTAGAATAAATCATTCCAGGTGACAGCTATTGTGGAGCCCTGTCGCGACTCGCGCTCTGGAGATAGGCAATATGAATTCACACTAGTTGTTATTCCGATGCTATGCTACGCTGCTTTCAAATGCAGTCTCTCCTTATTTATTCGGAGCTGACGGTAGTATAAATCTTGAACAGACATGCTCGCCATTCGACCAACCTCTCTCCGCACACCTCTAGTACATCGACTGCCACAATATCTCTATCTCTTAAGGTCTACCACTCGTCACTTCGCTACTAAAATGGGTTCCCCTGTCATCGTATGCGGTGGAACGGTGGAGATCGGACGAGTAGTCATTGCCAATCTCAAGCCAGAATACGAAGGTAAACCCATCTCCATGTTTAAACTTGATTATATGACACAAGTGAGCCTGGGTTGGAGGCGACAGGTTGTTGACACGGCATAGTCATACACTTTGTCATGTCCACAGACAGCGGCGCAACTCAGATCCCCGCCATACTCAAGGGAGAGCAGTCTCCGCCGTCCGATTCTGCGCTAGGTAGCAAGGACTACTCGAGATTACCGGTTGCCGTCATCCTTGGCGCTGCTTTCGACGATGCCGCGGCCGACGTGATGATGAAGGCCTCGGCGGGAATCAGACCTTTGCCCTGGCTGAGACATGACAAGACTAAACCGTCTCCTCCTCTCGGTCCGGAATACGGCAAGGCTATGGTCCTGCGTATTAAGGAGCTGCTGGCACAGTTGGAGAAGGAGGGAAAGATGAATGAGGAGAAAGTTCATTGGTACTAATAGCTTCAATCACTTACCTGCCTGCTAGTAACGGCAGGGATGTGCGCGAACAAGGAAGTGAGACGGAAGCTAAACTCATAGACGAAACTCTGTATCTCTAAGCTGGAAGGGCGATCATACGGTTCGTGATTCACAAGGGCGGCTGATGCAAAGCAACACCAAAGACAAAGCAACACTGTATTCTTAGCGAAGCTCCTCTCCTATCTACGCAGCGGTCAAGACCACCTCTGCCGCCTGAAGTCCACTTGCCTGGGCCCTAACAGTAATCTGCCCAGTACCCCCGGGCTCAGAACGGACGACAGCAAGGGCGAGGCCGCTGTACGCGTTCCGAGTCAGGCTCGGGAATGCCGTGAAGTCAGCGGGATTGCCGTTGTCGGTAGACACGATCACAGCAGGGCCAGAGATGGAGAAGGTGATTGCGGTGCTGGCCTCGGGGACGGTGGTCCCGCTGGCGTCAACCACGGCAACGGTGATGAAGGACAGGTCGAGGCCGTCGCCACTGATGGCGGTGCGATCAGCTGTGATAGACAAGCCCGCGGCCTGGCCGGCCGTTTTTACCGTGTCTTGGGCCCACTCGACGCCATTCTTGTACGTGACTACGTGCAGCTCGCCTGGCTGGTAGGTGACGCTATCCCATCGGAAACGGTAATTGGATGCCTTCCTTTGCAGTCTTCCAGCCGACTTTCCGTTGACAAAGAGTTCGGCCTCGTCGGCACCCGAAAAGACGTGGACTGGGGTTACTTGACCGACGCGGCTAGGCCACGTCCAATGAGGTAGGATATGTGCCATAGGACTAGATATATGTCAGCGGCCATCTGACCAACGCAAAGATAATACTCATGGCTCATCGTGCTCCCTCCTGATTCAAGCCATGACCTGTGAAAAGGAAAAGCATCGAGGAACAAGAATGAATTCATTTTACGTACTAAAAATCTGTCAGCCATGACTTCATTGGTAATTTGAGGTATTATGACGCTCAAGTGCGAAACCTTGAACGAGGAAGAAAATAATTGCACGTACCAAATCAGGGCGCCAACGGGCCTGGTAGAGATAGAAGCGGTCCTTCTTAAAACCAGCGAGGTCGATGATGCCAAAATAGGAGCTACGAGCCTGGGTGTCGAACGGCGTAGGCTCGCCGATGTAGTCCCATCCAGTCCAGACAAACTCGCCGGCAACATAGGGATACTTGTCCAGCATCCCAAACACCTTGTCGGGCGACGATCCCCACGAGACGGCGTAGAGCTCGTAGGCGCTGACTATCAGCTTTGTCGAGTCCTGGCCAGACCCAGTCCCAACAGTAGTGCTGTTAGCGCTCGTCACCGGGAAGAGAAAGGTCCCGCGCGAGCTGACCCCTGAAGAGCTCTCGGTGCTCCATAGCACCTTTGCCGGATACGTCGAGTGGTAGCTGGGGAACGCCGAGCTGAACGACGTGCCGCGACCCTCGCCCTGGTAGTTCATGCCGGGGATCTCGACGGCGTTGGCGAACTCGCTGCCCGCCTGAGCGTTATTTATGCCGGCGCTCAACTTCCGAGTCGGGTCCTCTTGGACAATGATACCGTAGAGCTCCCGGGCAGTCGCACCGCCGGATGATGAAGACTGCTCGACAATCTCATTGCCGAAGCTCCAGGTTATGACGGATGGGTCTGCAATAAATAATGGTTAGCAAGTCTCCCGGTTGTTCTTATTGCTACCCCGCTGGAGTTATCTCTACAGTGTTATGGACAGCTGTATGCCTGAGGCGAGGCATCTGATGCTTCTTGAAGACGTCCAGGCGACAGTAGAGTGTGCTTACGATTGCGATCCCGTCTCATGAAGGTACGGAGGTCTTGTTCATGCCATTCGTCAAAATACACATGGTAGTCATCCGTGATCTTCCCCTGCTTCCAGACGTCAAATATCTCATCCAGAACCAGAAATCCTAGCCTATCCGCCAGGTCGAGTATCTCAGGGGCCGGTGGGTTGTGAGACATTCGTAGCGCATTGCAGCCCATTTCTTGCAATAATTCCAGTTGCCTCTCGGCGGCCCTAAGATTGAAGCCAGCCCCTATAGAGCCGTGGTCGTGGTGGTTGTTGGTGCCTTGGATGTAAACCCGCTGGCCATTAACAGAAATGCCAGTGTTGGCATCGTAGGATATGGAGCGGATACCGAAGCGGGTTTCATAGGTGTCGATAACGGTACCGTCAGCAAGAAGTGACGTGACTGCAACGTACATATTGGTCTCCTGACTTGGCTTTGGACCCCAGAGTCGTGGGTTTGTTACAGTTACTGAAGAGTTGATGGACTGCTTGCTGCTTGCTGCCACGCTTAGAGTCGCCTTTGGGAAGGAAACAATGATCTCTGCCCCGGCTTGCCCTGTTTCTGCATCAAACACGTACACGTCGGTGTTTACTTCCACTTGGCGACTGACATTCTTCTTATTTTCTACCTCGACAGTTAGATGCACGTCGGCCGATTTGGCAGACACGACCGGGGTTGTAATAAACGTGCCATACTGGCCGACGTGGGTCTGGTCGACTTTGATGAGCCAGATATTCCGGTAAAGGCCAGCGCCGGGATACCATCGAGAGAAGTTCAACGGGTTGTCGATTCGAATAGCTAAAATGTTCTCACCGGCGTTGACATACGGGGTGAGATCCAGACGGAAGGAGTTGTAACCGTAAGGCCACCCACCCAGAAGTTGACCATTAATCCAGACGGCGGAATTTGACATAGCACCGTCTATGTCCAAGAAGATCGATTTTCCGATGTCGCTTGATTCTATCGTCAAATTGCGGCGGTACCATCCCACGCCGTTGATAGGCAAGGCACCCATGCTGTTCGGGATACTTGGTGCGTGGAAGGGGCCTTTAATAGCCCAGTCGTGGGGGACATTCACCGTCTCCCACTTACTGTCATCGAACGACGCTTTAACATACGCGACGTCACTGCCCGGTGCTGTTCCCGTCGGACGCTGGCGTTTGGCGCCGTTAATGATGAAATCGTTTCCGGTAGGGAGAATCCACTGCTTCATCGTCTGATATGACAGTGAGTCGGGATTCGACGTGAAACGAGAGAAGCGCCAGCCCGCATTGACGCTGACGCGCTCGCGTACGGCCTCTGCCGATGGATATCCATGAGGAGGCTTCCTGACGATACTTGCTTCGGCGGCGTGAAGGCTTCCTAGTAGGACGACCCCCGACAATAACAGCCCGCAGGCGTTGTACACCGTTCGTGCAAACAGCATTATATCGTGTTGCTGTGTGGCCGACAGGAACGAGTCGGCCTAGGTCGAGCTTATGTACATACATACTGACCTACTTGGCACCTACCCAGGTATATAACGAAGGTGTGCTACACATAAGATAGGTAAGGTACCTCAGGTAAGGTAACCGGAACTCCATCCTCAATGAGAAATTAGGCGGCGGTAGCTACGGCGCCGAGAATCCCCACTTCCAAGAAGTCATCCTTGAGAAGACCGCGGTCTAGCACCGGATTGGGGTCCTGGGTTCTCGGGTCCCGGGTTATTTCTAATCGAATAGCTAGAAGGCAAAGCGGCAGATATCAGGGGTATTGGAGTCCTGACGTCTTTAGTATGCCCTTGATTGGTGCGAATACCACCACGAATACGTACACGATCATCGCAGGGATCGTGTGGTATGCAATCCCCCGCAGTGATGAGATACCCGAATTAGCAGGTAATATAATAATCTACATCTGCGGTGGGCTGCATACCTTGTAAGGCATTCATTTATAGTCGGATACTGCCGTTTTTAGGTAACATGTGAAGGATGTTCTTTTGCATCGTTCAAGCTGTGTGTAAAGACATGTTCTAGGTGGTTGCTATTCGGCGCCAAGGTCCGGAGATGCCCACCAAAAGTCCATTCCATACAATACTTGACACCAGCTGGCAGCGTATCCAGCGCCGCCTAATACTGCAGCTGCCAGATCTTGGCAGACAGAACATCAACTGCGACAGTAAGATCTGACGAAATTATAGGTCCGGTTCATAGTGCTAGCCACCTGGTAGTCTTCCGTGTCCCTTGGACCAGAATACAAGGTGTTCAACAGTCAGCTCCGAATCACACGGCGATGTTATTATTGCAGGACAGTACATGATGTTCTCTTGAACTTGCTGAAGTCCGTCAAGTAAAT
The DNA here is from genome assembly GCA_022984935.1 of Hypoxylon sp. NC1633. Taxonomy (NCBI): domain Eukaryota; kingdom Fungi; phylum Ascomycota; class Sordariomycetes; order Xylariales; family Hypoxylaceae; genus Hypoxylon; species Hypoxylon sp. NC1633. The sequence continues at coordinate 173,435 of JAJLYQ010000015.1, forward strand.
CCCCAACTCTGTTCTGATGAGGTACATCCATGGATGTGAATGGGCTTTTTCTCAATGCCTCAATCATCGATGGCATCAAGCTGTAGCATTGGCTGCGATAGGGACGTTTTTACGGTATAGCTTGGCACAACCCGCTGAAACAAGTAAGAGCTGGCGTCAGCACAACGAGCTATAACTGGGCCTAAATAGGTATCTACAGTTAATAATCGCTGCCTAATTTCAATTGCAGATATCTGCCTACCTAACTCCTGTTGTCTTTTTTGTCTTTTGAAAAGGCATTCATTGATCACCCGACGCAGCACACGCCATGATCTCGATTGATAGTAGCCAAAGCCAAATTCGATTGCTCGAGATTTTACCAGGATCTGGTCTGGATGATATCCGGTGCTCTTACAGGATCATCAGCTTGGATGTCGAAGTCAAATACCAGACGCTGTCATATGTCTGGGGCGAGAGTAAAGAACACAAGAGTGTGGTTCTTGAAGGAAGGGCGGTCAACGTCACGGACAATCTGTTTAGCGCGTTGCAAACTATACGCAGCCTGTCCGAGTCTGAACCGACAATCCTATGGGTCGATGCGCTGTGCATCAACCAAGAGGATGCAGTCGAGAAGATGGAGCAAGTTCATATGATGCGCCACATTTATGCTCGGTGTACCAACTGCTTCGTGCATTTTGGCAAGGCCAGTGCAAGCGAAACAGGTGCGTCCGAAGAGGACTCCCCTCAAGTCGCACGAGCGGTATGGGACGCAATACGCTTAGTCGCCGATCCCACGCCGTACTCCGAGCTTCCACCAGGTCTGGCGACGCCCGAAGCCCAAGCTCAAGCAGGCCAAGCGTTCCAATTCATCGATAAGGGTCCGTGGTGGTCGCGTATCTGGACGATCCAAGAAGGCGTTGCGCCGCCTCATCACACCTTACTATGGGGGCCTCTTTCCATGCCTTGGGAAGTTTTCGTGCAGTTCTCCAATAATGCCATGGACCTTCGGTGGCCTGATAACCTTGGTCTGAACTTCTTTTCATTCTTCCCCGGCGGCGTCGCAAGTGATTTGAGTGCTTCGTTCACCGCTCTGGAAATGGCGGCCTCGTGGGCAAACGACAGGCCTGATCCACTCGAGATGCTCTGGAGGTTTCGGTATCGCAACTCGTCCGACCCTCGCGATAAAGTGTATACTATCCTGGCTCTGCTGCGCGAGGGCGAGCGACCTCTTCCAAGCGTCACCTCGTCTGACTACGAGATATCTGCTGCGACGCTATTCAAGCGAGTGACGATCGACTTGATACGTGATGATTGGGGCTTGCGTCCCCTCATTGGGTTCAGGGGAGAACAGAAGTCGGTACCGGATCTCCCTACTTGGGCCATAGATTGGAGCTTGCCGAAGCAGAACAGTGTCTCTGACTTTTGGGCTCACAATGAGTTCTACCTCGACTTTACTGCAGATAGGGGATTGCCAATGCTGGATCGTGATCTCTTAGTTTCCGACGACGACAACTCTACCATACACCTGAACGGTGTCAAGTTCGATCATATACTCGCTTCTAGCAAACCCATTGAGACGAGTGAAATAGACGAAGTTGCAGAAGTATGGGATGAGATTACCAGGGCAGCCGAAGCAAGAGGTTTGAGGCAAGATGCAGCCGCCAAGACTTTCCGCAAAATAGTGTTCCGGAATATGATGGACGGAAAGTTCCTGGAGGCGGGCAGAGACTCAGAGTGGCGCAAGGGGATGTGGTCGAACCAAACATTGTTCATCACAGGAGCTGGCTACATAGGACTAGGTCCTTCTACGGTAGCCCAAGGTGATGAGGTATGGATCCTTTCTGGAGGTAGAGTCCCTTTTCTCCTCCGTCCTCGAGAAATGCGTCCTGAACACGATCATGCTGGTGGGTTGAGTGATTATGTATTTGTAGGAGACACATATATGCCTGGACTAATGCATGGCGAAGCCGTAGAGGGTCGACTTGACGAGCAGCGTCTCGTTCTGGTACACTGACGCTGGCCGCATTTGGATATACGTATATTCTGGAAAGAAGTACCTTACTCCCGTGCTGCGTTCTGGAGTGTCTTCAATTCTTGAAGCGGTGGGATATCCTCAAGCATTCCGTCTTCCAAACGATCCCATAGAATCCCGCACGTTGGTTTCTTTGCCGAAAAGTTGATTTTGACAGATCTCGTACTGACAGTTCTCGTAGGTGTGAACAAGAGATCGCACATCGTATCAAACTCTTCCGACTGCAACTCTTCTTCCAAAACTTGACAATCGTGTACGAGCGCGACAACCGGTGTCTCCTGTTGTACCGCTCCCAAGGAATAGAGCATGGCCCATTCGAGGTCGAAGAAACCGTGACCTTTGCCGACCCGAATCCCTTTATGATTGATCGCGCCTGCGCCTGTGACCATACATCCGATACGTGAATTCAACGCGACAATGTCTGCGAGTGAGACATATTTGCCGACCCTCTCCATGCCATCAAGTGTCGAAGCATACTTGCATAATGACTTCTCAATCCCAGCTGGGTCAAGAAGCAAGAAACCCCTCCTTATCCCGTAAGTAGTTGTCAATACTCTGATACCGACAGAGAGTGTCTTCTCCCTCAAGTATTCGAGGCAGTTATCCGGCGTGATGAAGACAGTGTCGCAGTCTTGGTAAGTGCGCAGGGAGAGTAACTTGTCAGCGGCGGCTTGGGACCCGTCGAAATCGGCGATGAATCTAGAGAAATCGTAATCAAATCTCGAGTCCGGATATGCCACCTTGCGCAGCTCTTGCCATATTTTGGCGCGAACATCACCTTTGCTTGATATGGGCTCTTCTCGTTGAGTGGGAGCAAAGGGCGGGGGCCAGCCTATCCCGGCTTCGGCATAGAATCCAGGAGAAATATTATATTGGGCATGGTTTTCAAGGAAATCTTGGGTTTGACGTGGGACTTCGTCTTGTTTCTTAGCCCTTCGACGACGTCGCTTGACCGGATGTTTTACTCGAACAATCCCATGTTTTAGTCGAACGGCCTTCAACATCTTAGCGCTAAGATCGACATTGTGTAGCCTGCGAAGTTCGCGAACGGCTGATGCATCTTTATACCCTTGCTGGGATACAAGATATCGAATCAACTCCATATTTTCTTCGGTAAGATTCGTACGACGTTGCCGGTAGAGATCCCAATCTGCGAGTCGGTGCTCAAGCGTGCGTTTAGTGACGTGTATTCGCTCCTGTAGATACTTAAGTATAGAGTCATTTGATTCATTAAGTGACCAAAGATTGATTATCTCTTCTTTGAAATTATCAATACCAGACCTAGGACGAGGCATTTTGAAGGAGCTAGGTAATTGCTTGATTGGGGTTTTCGAGGTTTTCGGCGTTTTCAAAAATAAAAAGAAGTTCGAGCTCATTCAAATCAGCGAAGTGGCAGATTGGATCTTAAATGCTTACCTACTAGGCAAGTACCTAGGTACTCTGTAAGTACTAAGCAATTAGTCAGCCACCTCTCCTTTTCCCCCGAAGTTTCTCCCTCCAAATGTACATACATATGTACCTCGGCAGCTCGGTGTCTCTCACCTTGGTCCGTCCCAACGAACCATAATCACACTCTCACTCAACAACTTCGGGATGCCTCCGTTACCCATCAGTGAAGATAATGTGGCTGAGAATAGTGCTGCATTTGACATCATCCAGCACGGCCACAAGGATATAGCCCAAGCAATTGCCTTCAACGCCTATGGCGACCGATGTGCGACTGGCGGCGTCGACGGCAAGATCCGTGTCTTCAACCGACACCAAGACGGCATTTGGAGAATATGCGATAATTGGAAAGCCCACGCAGGCGAAATCGTAGAGGTATGTACCTTTGGCGACTTTCATGACGAGTCTACCTAACAAAGTGCGCCCAGCTTCAATGGCTCCCGCCCACCATTTACCCCAACTTACTAGCTTCCCTCGGTATCGAAGGTCGCTTCAGGCTGTGGGCCGAAGACCCTTCCGCTGCTCCAGGAAGGCGATTTAGCGCGAGGGACGGAAATGGGAAGACCGTCTCTGAGCTCAGGTCTGGTCGCTATCCTTTTAGGTCCTTTTCAGTCAAGCATGATGAGGTGACACGATGCACCTATGTTGCTCTTCTTGCTTCGGATGGTCATCTCACGGTATACGAAGGAGAGGAGCCCGAGACCTTGACAGACTACGCTAAATTTGACGACTTTCAAGCCTGCACCAAACCAAACCGTGGAGAAGAAACCTGCTTCAAAGTTCTATTCGATCCGAATCCTGAGCCGTGCTACACTGCTCTGAGAGCCGGCGTACCGACAGATGCGCTAAGCTTGGTTGTATCCGGATTGACCTCTGTAAAGGTCTTCAGAACGCGCGACACCGTTACCAGCTCTTTCGGTGCCGCATCCAGAGGCAGAGAGTTCTACTTGGCCATCGAGATCACGGAACACAATCACTTGATTCGAGATGTTGCCTGGGCGCCGGGAAACTTTAGGGGCTACGATATGATTGCTACTGCTTGTCAGGACGGTTTCGTAAGAGTCTTCCGAATCGATACTCCCTTCTCCAAGGACGACGGCAAGACCTGGTCCCTCGCGGATCTCCTCACCCACACGAAATCCGATGAGATTGCTGCCTCCAGGAACAGTCATCCGCGTAGACAGTCGCAAGTCCCTTCCGGCATAAGAGCCGAGATCGACAAGTCTGGCACTCATGGAGAACGATCCTTAACTGACTTGCCAGGACATATCCAACACACTGTGAAGCTTCTATCCAAGCTCAGCACCCATCGATCACCCGTCTGGAGGGTTGATTTTGACGACGATGGCCAAATCCTGGGAAGCGTCGGAGACGAGGGCAAGCTGATGTGTTATAGGCAACTGCCTGATGGGTCATGGGCGAAGAGCTCAGAGCTGGGCATGATGAAGGCCAGGATGGCGGCGCCGCCTACGAACCTATCTTGAATGGTCTTCACCGGCAAGAGTTCTCGACCATGAAATTCCACTTTCAATGTTATGATACCCAATATCAATCGGCCAGCGGATTGGTAACACCCTTGTGTTGAATATCGACTCACATGTATACATTACTGCTTTCGGATCCGTCGCAAAGCTACTGCCATCCTTTGATACAGCTTGTATTGTACCACCATCCGACTAAGCCAATTAATGACTATGGATGTGGTCAGGGCCGGTGACCTCTCTCTTTCCGACCCAACCGGTGCCATGGCGTTGGAGTTCTCTTGTTGCGTCGCTCAACTTGACCTTCAAGACTCCTTCGATGTACGTTGGCAACTCTGTATTGTCGTGATTGCCCGCCATGTTCGACTTGAGGTTACCGCCTCTCCAACCGTTACCATATCCGTACAGCGCGACATCTGACGCAGTGTGTCCACCAGTTGACCAATTAACGCCGGCTTTGGCGCTGAGAAGGCCAGTCAAGTCGCCCGCAATATTGTCATTCTCGAGCAATGCACCGATTTCGGCTTCCGAGAGTCCCCCAAGGCCGAATCCAGGTAGGATTGTCTCGGTAAAGTAAGCCCTGCGGTCGGTGCCATTGTACGCGCCCCAGAGCCGCTCGACATGCTCAATAGACATGGAGACATCCTTAAGAGGCACCGGGTTGTATCCGTTCAGAGTCAAGCCACCGCACTCGTGGTCTGCAGCAGACAACATGAGAGTGTCAGGGTGTCTATCAATCCATTCTTGCACATATCCCATCACGTCGTTATACATGATTGTTTCGTGGAGGTGTGCGGCAGGGTCATTGGCGTGGCCTGCGTGGTCAATCCGCGACGCCTCAATCATTAGAAAATATCCCTTTAGACTCCACTTGGTAGCACGATCCAGCGAATTGAGTGCAGTCTCGACCATCTCGAGCAGAGAGGGCTCTTGTTCGGGCTGGCGAGATCGGTCGATCTCGTACATCATTTGGTCTAATGATACGTAAGCTACAAGGTCGACAGCTGCGGACGTCCAGACAGCTCACCGTCGTTGAATAGACCGATGTATGGCAAATCTCCCGCCTTGGTTGTGCCCTTGTTTAATGCATCGAAGCCGGCTCGGTCTTGTATAACACGGAATCCCTTTTTCTTTGCGAATCCGAAGAGATCAGCGTCGTCATCTCGGCACGAGGTTGGATCCGACTGAGGTTTGAAGTAGCATCGGCCACCGCCCATGAGGATGTCAACCACAGGACCGAGTGGATGCGAATATCCGATCTCATGCTCGGCAATCTTTGCGTAAGAGTTGCGGTCCTCCACGTGAGCAGCATAACCTAAGTAAAATATTAAAAACTACCAATAACGATAGAACAAATTACATACAAGCTGGTGTCGCGTGGTTGATGGTGGACGTCACCACGAGGCCGGTCTTAAAGCCCTTGAGTTTTGCGGCCTCGAGGATTGACCCGACAGGTGATCCGTCATCGTCCACGGCGATAGCTAGTAGCAGCAGTCAGAAACGAGGTTTCGTTTCAATCAATACAATGGCTCGTACCGTTGTTATAAGTCTTGACGCCGCAGCCGAATGCCGTAGCAGCGGCAGCCGAATCCGTGATGAGGTTGTCACTCGCTTGGGTCCGGACATTCCCAATGACCATTTTATCCGCAGCCAATTGTATGCTCACCGGCGCTCCTGCGTTCTCTCCATTCCGAAGCAGGGAAACGTAGTCGCGTGCCATGGTCTGGGAGGCTTGGCCATAGCCATCCGGCACAACATAGATGAAGTTGCGGGCCTCTGGGAATATCCAGGAGGCGGTCACACCTTTAGCGACCAGCCCGCTAGTAAACACCGCAGAGACGATTGAACGCATCTTTTTCAGAGACTACGAATATTGAGCGACCTACGGGCGAAGGGTGGATTACTCTTCAATATTTTTCCTCTTAAAGCAGACGATAACAGCGTATTTATACGTCGCATTGGCTAGCGACCTGCCTTCCTAACTGGAAGCCACAAGCCCCAATACCTTGGCTATCGGGCGAGGTCCGAACCAGCCTCTTGGGAATCGCCTAACAAACTGCGTGAGGCTCGTCTTCGCGATGGCTTCTCCCGTTCGGGAAGCTCAATACCGGCGAATTTCATATCTACGACGGTCAATCCATTGGGGACTACCCCTCGAGCACGTTGCGTCGCGGTCGTCCGATCGACTCCTCACCCCAAGCCTCGCCGTCTGGGCCTTGGCGCTCTTGGCCTTTCTTGGGCTTCGGGTTTTGCGTATGAAGCGCTGGAGGTGTGGGCACGTGGGTGCAGGGCTGCCCGAATCATCGAGGGTTGGTGTAGGAGACCCTGGAAATCTTTTAGAAACGGGATACGGATATTCTTGAGCACTAATTTATTTACGTATTGGGTGGCCAAGAATCATGTCCCTACTTATGGTATCGCAATCGCGATCAATCCAATTGACGATAATTTTCGCATTGTTACGAATTTCTTACCTACATGTATCCTATCTTGAATACCTATCTGGTACGATTCGGCATGCAGTAAATTGTAGTCGAGCTATAACTTGAATTATGCTGGCACTTTTAATAGGTATGAAGAACGATACCAAGATAGGGGTTCTACAAGATTCATTGGTATAATAGCTCTCAACATTCAAAGTGGAATGTCATCCTCGTCACTAAGAAATGACTTCCATATTAAGCCATTCAAGAGAGTGACAAGAAGAAGTTGTGGTGAAAGTACTGGCACTTTCTTAAGGGGGTCTTCTCTGTAAGCCAAGTATGGGAGCCGACTATTTACTGTCAGAATTTTGCAGATAGCGGCACTAATGTGTTATGGGCTGAGGATAGGCCAAAGTGAGGTAAGGATATATGGACTCGGATAACAATAACCTTCACCAAGGATATAGAATATAGACCTGTAAACCCATCAGAAGTTCGACCCATGCATGCCACTATAACACGCCCCCAAAGAAATACACTCATCCGCTCGCCATCCGTGCCGAACCCCGACCACCATCCCGCGCCCGGGGCAAGGACGGGACTTCCTTACAATGACACCCCGACTCGCCATACCACCTCTCCATCCTCTCGACGCCGTAGCTCATTTCCACGATGAACAAGCTGAACTCGTCGACGTCCTCAGGGCGCGTGTTGTAGAACACGCTCTCCGTCAACCGCGTGGGCAGGAACAGCGCACCCCGCTCGCGGCACGCCCTCGACCACGCATACGACGACGTCGCGTCCCACAGCCCCGCCCGCATCGTGATCGTCACCCGCCCCGGACACTCGCCCCACCCCTGCTTCATGTACAGGTATATCTCCTGCACGTAGTTCGCGACGAGCCACGTGCGCCGCGCGCTCTCGACCAGGATCCACGCCCGCCACACGGCGTCCTCGCCGACGCTGGCGCTACCGCTACCACTGCCATCCGACCCCGAGCCCAGAGTTGGGCCCAGACCTGGACTCGGTCCAAGACCGGAGGAGTCGGCAAAGGAAGCTAGGAAGCGCGCGGGATACGCCAAGTTGCGCCGCGCGCTCTGCAGCAGCTCGCGGATCCACAGGAACAGCGTCGGGATCAGAGCCTCGGCCTGAGCCCGCATGCGCACGTCGCCGTCGAACAGGCGGATGGTCTGGTATGTGAGCAGGGCCTGGACACGACATATATGGTCGAAGAGGCGGGGCTCGCGGCCGCCGGCCGACATAAGGGACGCCTCGAGCGCCTGGTCCTGCAGCAGCTGGGTGACGCGGTCGTCGAGCACGCGGGCGGCGTGGGCCCCGGCCCCCGCCTCGGCCGCGTCGTACGCCGCCACGCCGGTGTACGCGTCTTGCACCACGCGCGGCATCTCCTCCCGGTACAGCGCGCGGTGGTGCAGCGGGCTGCTGCCCGATGCGACCCACTGCCGCAGCCACCGCTGGATGCCGCTGATGAAGCGCTGGTGGATCTGCTCCTGGATCGACTCCGGCTGGCTTGGCGGCAGCGTGTGATCTGCGTCGAACGACTCCGGCGTCAGGAACCACGTTTCAGCCGAGGCGGCGGCGGCGAACGCGGCGGCTTCCCTGTTCCTGTCGAATGAGGGCTGCGGGTCTGCTGTGTCGGCGCCTACTGGGCCAGATTGTGACAGCTGTAGTGGGGGGAAGTCTAGACCGCCCGCGCCCACGTCCGCGGTACTGTCGTTATTACCGCTGCTATTGTTACTATCATGGGTCACGGGAGGTGGGTTTTCGAATCCCTCGATGGTGCCAGGAGAAGATGACGACGATGGCGTAATGCCCGCTGTCTCCGCTTCCACGAGAGGGGCGTGTCGGCGTGTTGGTGGATACGCGCACTGAATGCCTTTGTCCACACATCGCCGACATGCGGGAACTCCCTTGGTACATTGCCGCTTGGCCTTAGTGCAGGCGGCACATGCCCTACGCCAGACGGAAGCCATTATTGACAAGCGATGTTTCAATGATGGAGCGGGTTTTCGGGGTCTGTAGCGGGTTCTTGTAATGACCCGAGACAGCCTCACACTCGTGACTCACGGAACCAGCTTACTTTACGCGTCAGTGCACGCGACGCGCCAGTTATGTGCATGGCGTCCTGAGCTATATCAAGTAATGGTGGGCGGGAGGGCACAGGGGTTTTATTTGTAAGCCCGTAAGACGGATAATTGTGGAGGTTTATCGCTCTGCGCCGTTTATTCCCCAGATCTGGCGAAGTATTCTACGCCGGCTATAGCCAATCGAAGCTGCGGGAAATAATGGGGGCTCTTCCGCGAACATCACCATTCTATATGCGAATACCGCCTCGGTGACCCTGACTCGAAATAGTGGTGTGATAACCGGAGAAGTTTATGGATGGCATGGCAGGGGATTGGATAAGTGTTTGAGGGCATGGATAGCTTCAACTGGCTTAGAAATCTTGGAACCAAGTAATGAATTATCTCGAACTACCTACTGACTATGTATGGAAAGAAGCCATGGGAAGAGAAGACTAGAATCCTATATAAGTCATGTATATACCGAACCTATTCCAACCTTAGAGCTAGTCAAAGCAGAGTCCATCCCATCACCCTTGTCTCTACAGAGAGCTCATAGCCTCATATTTTGCTCAGACCTGCAACCTACGAAGTCCCCAACAACATCCTCCTCTTTAGTAAACTAGACCCGATCCATCGAAATACACCCAGTCCACCATGAAGTTCGAAATACCCACCGTAAAGCTGACCCCAACCTACCACCGGGAGTCGTACGCCAGCATCTCGCCCCAACGCCCCGAGCTCTCGCAAGCCGGCAAGGCAGTGCTAATCACCGGCGGCACCACCGGCATCGGATACGCAATCGCGCGGTCCTTCATCCAAGCCCGCGCGCGCAAGGTCGTCGTGCTGGGGCGGCGACCCGAGACCTGCGCCGCCGCCGCCGCGTCGCTGACCAAGGAGGCCGAGGCCCTGGCCCGGGAGGCAGGCGGGAGCGCCACCAAGGTCATCGGGTACCCGTGCGACGTGGGCAACAGGGTGGAGGTGGCGGCGCTGTGGGGCCGCATCGCGGGCGAGAAGGAGACGGTCGACGTGCTCGTGCTCAATGCCGTGGCTGTATCCCCTGCGAAGCCGATCCTGGAGTTGGGCGCCGACCGCATCTGGCAGGACTACGACGTCAACGTGCGCGGGTCGCTGGACATGGCCGAGCGGTTATACAAGCAGGTCGGGGGTGGGAAGAAGGTGAGGCGTACATACCTACCTACACATACACACGCATGACTATCTCTCCGCAAGACGAGATTTGAATCTGAGATGGCAAGCTAACCAGAGTTCGACAACCTCCAAAACAGTACCTCATCCACGTCTCCACGCTCTCGATCCACTACTGGGCCGCGAGCGCCCAGTTCCCAGGCTACGGGCTGACCAAGAACGCCGCAGCCGCAGCCCTGCAGGCCGTCGCGCAGGACTCGACGGAGAAGATGCAAGTCCTGATCTACCACCCGGGGGCCCACTTCACCGAGTCGGCCGAGAAGTCTGGGATTGCCAGGGCAGACTTTGACTGGGATGACAGTAAGCCCTGCCCCTTTACCCTTCACCCCTTTTCCCTTGCCTCTTGCCGCTCTCTACTGTATTTCCCTTTGCTTCTCGAAGGTCAACCATAAGAAGATAGAAGGTGTAAATGTAAATGAACACGGTTAACTCAGTTCTGCAGTCAATCTCCCCGGCGACTTCGCCGTCTGGGCGGCCACGCCCGAGGCCGCGTTCCTACACGGCCGGTTCGTGTGGGCGCACTGGGACGTCGACGAGATGAAGACGTTGATCCGCAAGCGGATCGACGAGGACCCGGATTACCTCAAGGTTGGCGTCAAGGGTTTGTGAAGGGGCAGCAGCCAGGACTGATAGAAGGCATGGCTTGCTTCTTGCTGCTCGTTAGGGGGTAGTTGTTGGGGTTACTTCGGAACTACCAATCTCTTCTCCATCACGGATTTCTGTATCGTTAGCCAAAGAATGTTACTTACCGTAGGCACATAGAATCAGGAACAAAGGGATAGATAGATACAAAAGTCATATAATCATATACGTAATTTGAGTCGTTATGTGCAGTCCAGAATACCCAGTACAGTCCGACCATTACCTCCAACGCATATCATACCTAGGTAACCTGGGCACCCAAGATACACTTCACCACCCATCCACAATCGTAGCGTACACATGCATGCCTTTATGTGGTCGAGCGGTAATGCCGCCCTTAATCAGTACGTTCCTCTCGTCCATCTCCTCCTTGTTCTTGAGCTCGAACTCGAAGCGGCCAACCCACGTCGCCAAAAGAGAAGCGAACTCGGCCCTCGCAAACGCTAGACCGATACAACTCCTAGGTCCGTGGAGGAAGGTTAGGAATGCATAGTTGCTCGACGCGCCGCCGCTCGCGGCCTTCTTGTCGTCGGGCCCCGTCGGTAACCACCGTTCGGGATTGAACTCGTGCGCGTCAGGACCCCACAGGCTCTGGTCGAAGTTGGTGGCCCACGGCGATATCATAATCGGAGTGCCCTTGGGTACCCTGTGACCCAGAATCGTAGTGTCCACGGCCGCCTCGCGGAGCGTGAGCGGGACTGGGGCATAGTAACGCAGCACCTCGTTGCAGACGGCGTTCAGGTAAGGCATGTGGTCGATGTCGAGGCTGGTGACTTCGCGGTTCGAGTCGAGCGGTGGCAACTTCTCGCGGATCTCGGCGCGTAATCGCTTCTGCACCTCCGGATTCTTGGAGAGCATGTATACCGCCCACGTCATCGCAGTGGCTGTCGTCTCGTGGCCGGCGGCGAGGAAGGTCATGAGCTGGTCGACGAGGTTCTCTTCCGTGAAAGCGCCAGACTCCAAAGCGACCGAAAGGATATCACGGTCAGTGAGTTCCTTGCGCGCTAGTTTCGCCTTCTTTTCTCGAATCAAGCCAAGACAGATACTTCGAATGGTTTGGGCCGCTTCATTAATGTCGTTGTTGCGTTGAACGGGGATTCGAGCAATGACCCAATCCGGAACAAATAATCCCAGGGCTTGCAGTCTCTGGGCTTGCTTGGTTGGTTTGAAAACTCGCCTGTACGTCTGGTTCAGCTCAGTGTTGGGATCCTGGACTGCTCCAAAGTCCCGTCCGAGTCCGGTCAAGCCAATGATGTCTAGTGTTACCCGAGATGCCCAGGTCCCGACTTCGACAACGGCAGTCTTCTTCGCCTTCTCGGGATCTGCGACGGAAGCCTCCTTTTTCGCGTCGGCGATGATAGTGTCTGTCATTACCTGAACAACCTCGCGGCCCTTTAGCCAGAAACTGGGATAGAGGTCCTTGACGTGCCGAAATGAGAAAGCAGGCATGAGGTTCTTGCGCTGGAATTTGTGTTCCTCGCCCTCTGCTAGGAGCACTCCTACACCTAGAAGACGGCTGAGACCGAAGCGGATGGCCGGCGGCTTCATGAACTCGTAGTTCTTGGTTACCAACACCTCTGCGAGGGCCTTTGGCGAAGTAACGAGTAGACGCTCCTGGTTGAACATGCCCAGGTATCGGATTATGCCATCGTTTGGAATAGTGGCAGTCCTCGGCTAATCTTAGCGTGACAGTAAAGGAGGCGGTCGACGGCGCATGTACTTACCACTCTCGCATAGGTATACCAGTGGGCCTCGCCCTTATGTAATTAAATTGTCCCATGAAAATGGAGTTACCGGCTGGTCCTGGCAGACTGCGTAACGGGGAGAAGACTTTGGGCCAGAGAGAGACCTTCCATAGGCCGTAAAGAAAAGACTGAAGCGTCCAACTGCCGAAAAATGCGCCGAAAAATTGTAACCTGATCCATTCTGGCTTGAGAGATATAATGAGATATGACGAGACAAGAGATGTGGCGATGAGGGTTCGCCAGGGGAACGCCATCGTATATGCCGAATATGCTAAGAACGGCCCAGTCGATGCTTTAGTTATCAAGATTATACTGAAGATCGTCTCTAGAAGTAGAAGAGAAGAGTATATCCTAAGCGGATCCAAGCCGGGAGAATAGGTATTATCAATGGATCAGATCAGGGGCGAATCGAAGATCCATGCGTTGGTGAAGTCCACTTGAAAGGTTATGGGAAATGCTAACCAGAGCAACACAATACTCGGAATGGACGCGTGTTCAAGAAGTCTTAGTTCCCTAGTCGTCTGTAACTTGGAGATTATCAAAAAAAAAAAAAAAAAAAAAAAAGGGTTGAATATCGAGAACTGGTAGGAAAACCCCGGTATGGCAATCGTTGTGGTTGATAAGTACTGAGTTGTCTGGCCAATCCAATTGCGGATAGGCTCCAGCGAAGACGTTTGAGATCTGGGTCGTCTGAACCGGGATACGGAGTTTAGATGAAATCCCGTTTCACAAGTAGTCCAGATGTCACGAGTTCGTGAAGAGATTGGGAAATATCAACGGACGAGACTGACGAAGTCCGTTTGATTTAAGCCAGACCGAGGCTGGCTGGTTGCGTGTACATATGTAGACACATATGTAGACAGGCTTGATTACTGTACCAATGAATAGACCAGATCTGAGGAAACAATAGTAGGATCAATAGGACGATGCGAAACTAACCGAAGGTGACTGGCCCACCAAGTTGCAACTGGTCCTTGATACTATAGCTGCCGGGCTGCCGGGCTGCCGCTCTGTCGCTAGGTGAAGCGACAAGGATTCCCGATTCGTCGTCGTACCTATCTACCTGTTCCTATGTAGATATTGGAAGGGAATAGATAAAAAGATCGGAGAGGTTTCTGATGACGATCTGTCTAAATATAGTGAGTCCATTCTCATATAGGTATTTTTTTAAGTGAGTCCCTTCTCATATAGGTATCTATTTTATCGTGTATCAGTTGTTGATCAGTCTAGTGTCAAGTCATGAGCAAGCACATTCATCTATGACGCCCAAAGTTTGATGTGCCTCGGTAGCCAGACGATTCTTTGCAAGGTCCCCGCCATGCACGATCGGATAGATTCCTTTCTTTAGCCATAACCTCCCGCGTACGTACCTAGTAGCAGCTAAGTATCATGTATTGTGATTATGTATTGTGATCTGAATACTTTATCAGGTTTAGGAGGATAGGATACCTTCCGCGGAAGAGTTTCTTTTTTTTTCTTGTTGCGGCTCAGTGGTTAACCGATGCGGTGGAATTCGAGGCGAAGTCCATGCTCGATTCGGACTAATTCAAGGTCTTGGATTTCCATGTGGCACACCCTGGCCTCCGACCTTCTTTGCTTCTTTGCCAGCCCGGGGTCCAGATGGCAGGGCCACGCTCGCATTCGCTTTTCACCAACAGCCCAGTACCTAGGTACTTCCATCCCTGGCCCCCAAGTACTATTAAAAGCAATTCCATACTAGGCAAGTGATTCTACAATGATCGGAACAATTCAATGTTCTTCAAAGTCTCAAGTTAAAGCAACTGGGGCTTTTATAGGTTGCCAGCATTGAAAGAGGTATAATAGAATACTCTTGCACGATATGGTGCAGAGTTATTAGTGCTGTTAGATGATTCTGAATCCTCTACCTCAAGCCGACTTCTTGGATGCGGGGCACCTTTGTAGATACAGTATATGTTAGTATGATGCAGGTATCTCATGTGACGCTACTGTAGACGGTCATCGCAACATCGCCTATCCCAGGTATCTACCCAGAACCTACCTATCAACCCGCTCCGGACCAACATCGTAGGACAAGCCAGGCACCCTCAAGATGGCCTCTCCGCTAGCCAAGATCGGCATAATCTCCATCGGGGACATGGGCATGGGCCTGGCGAAGCTGCTCATAGCACACAACTTCGCCGTAGCCACGAACTGCAGCGGCCGCAGCAGCGACACGCTCGAGCGCGCCAGGGGTGCCAACGTCGAGCTGCTATCGTCGGACGAGGACCTCGCGCGCGTCTGCGCCGTCATCCTCTCCGTCGTGCCCCCGCGCGACGCCATCCAGACCGCCCAGCGTTTCGCGGACGCCGCCCCCCGGACCAGCCGGCCCCCCGCCAACCCGCTGTACTTCGCCGACCTGAACGCCGTCGCCCCGTCCAGCGCCAAGAAGATCGGCGCCCTGTTCGAGCGCACGTCTGTACGCTTCGTCGACGGGTGCATCCTCGGGTTGCCGCCAACACCCAAGACAAGCGACAGCAAAAACAGCAACGGGGACGTCAGCGGGGAGTGGAACCGGCCCAGCATACCGACATCAGGGCCGCACGCCATCTCCTCGATCCCAGGTTTCGGACCGGCCCTCGCAGCGGCGCTCAACATGCGACACGTATCAGAGGCCATAGGTGCAGCCAGCGGGCTAAAGATGTGCTTCGCAAGCTTCAGCAAGGGCCTCACGGCGCTAGCGACGCAGGCGTACACGACAGCCTTCAAGCTGGGCGTGCTGCCGGAGCTGCGGACGGAGCTGGCGGCGGTGCTGCCGCAGCACGCGGCGCTCGCCGAGCGCGGCGTCACCCACATGCCGCCCAAGGCGTACCGCTGGGTCGGCGAGATGGAGGAGATCGCCGCGACGCTGTCGGAGGAGGGCGGCTTCCCACCGGACTCGTTCCTCGGCGCCGCCAGCGTGTACCGCACCGTTGCCGACGATACCGTGCTGGGCCAGGAGAAGATTGGGAAGCGGAAGCGCGGGACCACGGTCGAGGATGTGGCGGCTGCCATGGTGGAGGGGATGCAGACGAAGCGGAAGAAGAACGATTAGAGGGGTAGACAATAGAGACAACTTGACTTCCAAGGTATCAAGGTACAAGTAGAATAGACTTGCCTTGATTCGAGGCGCAACCTAGGATAATACTACTCATATATAGAAATACTGAGCTAGCGGACGGGTAACGATAACCGGTCACATAATCAGCGTGTCACAAAAACCGCAGGTTCAGAAAGAAAGGAGATGCAGCCCTTTTATTGCTCTAGTAGCCGTGCGATTATGCAGTGCAAACCCTATGCAAACCCTACGTATCGGTGATAACCATGTTGTTGTTGTTGATCATGTTTGGCTCGGATCACTCGATCATGTCCATATCTTCCCCCGCAAAGCCAGTAGCAGCGCCCTGTCCAGCCCCAGCAACGGCTGCGTTGCTTCCACCTGGGTTAAAGTAGTCTGTCATCTCAGCGTCGAGCTCCTCCTGCGTCTTCTTAGGACGTCCATCCCGGCCAGGACGCTCTCGGCCATTAGGTGTATCAGTTCCTTCACGCCTGGCTCCAGGTCGTCTCCCACCGCGTCGGCGAGGTAGAGGGCTGCGCGATCGACTGAGGACACCCGGCACGTAACGATCGACGCCTCTATCCCTCTCCGAGTTTCGTCTAGGCGAGAGGGAGCGCGGGCGGGTGATGCGCTCGGCCAATGGTCGGCCCGGCATATGCGCAGTGTCGAAGGGGTTACGTCGGGGCGCTGAGGATGATACGAGAGTCAAGTGGATCGGCTGACCTTGAAGAGAGTTAGCCTGTAGTGCTGTAGCATGTAGAAGTATTCTTACCTTTGGCATTGGCGTCGTCATACTCCTTGATCGCCTCCATGGCATCATCGCGACTTTCGTACGTGACGAATGCTGTACCTTCCGAGCGTCCGGCGCGATCATAGAGCAGCTCGAGCTTAACCAGCCGTCCGATCTTGCTGAACAGTCCCTAGAGCCGGGTTAATATAACATCTCTATCGGTCATCGGATGGAAGTCTTCGCTCTTACATCGAGATCATCCTCGGTAAGATCATAGTGGAGGTTTTCAACCTTGATCTTAGTACCACGGGAGTCTCTGCCAGCATTTGTTAGAAGGATCCTACATCGAGCTTCAGGGGTCGGACTAACTGGAATCGGCCTGGGGAAGGTCGACGTCTTGGGTGACGCGGGCGGTTACGGGCTGAGGCACGGTCAATTGCTGTAGCCAATAGCTTGGGGCGATAGTTGGACTTACGGTTGGAGTCGTCAAACTTATCATGAACCCACTCACTATGCGGTTGTCAGCCATGGTCGCCTTGTATGTACGCGAAGGGCATAGGTAGATGGAGCAGTCCAGTCTACTTACGTATCCATGTTTCTCGAATCATCTCTGGTTGACTGTCTCGCAAACCGAGATTGCTAGTTAGCTGATGTCACTGAACGAATGTACCATCACCGATCGAAGTCCGAGGCGTCGAGCGCGAGTCGATCGATCACTTCGCATGCCGCTGAGGCATGGAGGTGTGTGGTCGAGGAGGGAGAGGAGAAATCCACCTGTAATAGAAAAGGGTAAGTCAATTGCGCGAACATGTTATTTGAAGGAACTAGGATGATTACCTTTCTAACGCCGTCACGGGGGTAGGGATCACGTTCTCGACGCTCCCGAGGTTGGCTTCCACCGCCGCCGCCACCTCGACGAGCTCTGGGGCCACGCTTCCCCTGCTGTCAATGGTGTCAGTAGTCTACAGCATTTGATAGTAATGGATAATGACAGAATAGTGATAATATATCATACCTGAGACGCAGCAACAATTTCGTCTAGACTGCGATCCATTATAACGGTTGTGTTGTTAGATGAATGCTGTTGCGACAAGGAGAGAGACCGTGGACGCGGCTTTGTAGTTGAAAAAGAGGTAACATCTGAACTGTACAAAGTACAGGTCGTACCAAGCTTAGGCGTTTAGCGTTTAGCGGCAAGCTAGTGCGGGTACGTGCATGTGAGGGTACGTACAGTACATACAGTGTAAATGGGAAAGAGGCGGAGGCGCTGTGTGTAACCACTCACCGCCAAATTTAGAGTCACCTGTGCTTCGACCACCTGGTATGAAATCGTGCCTATACCCCTATTTACACTGTATATGATACATTGATATCTGCAACAAAGGTTGTTTGGTGCATTCATGATTACTGTACCTACCTGTCATACTGTACATATCCAACATCATACAGTGCCAAATGCCTCTATTTCCGTAATCTGGAGTACCGATCTTGGATTCCGTCATAATAAAAAGGAAGATCTGGGAGAATCGACTTTTGTAGTGAATGCTGGAGGTAGTTCAACAGATATGCTCCCATTGCTGCTGTCTGCCTTACGAGACGGTGTGGTAGTCTCCAAGAAAAGACCGGCTTTCGAAACCACACCAAAATGGTCATCGATTACCTCGACTTTGGTCAGCGGACTTGCAGAATCCAGTTCTTCGTCGGTATTTGGGGCAACACCAAGAGCTGTTGATGGTGTCATTGTCTGGCTGTGCCCGATTTCTCTTTCCGTCAAGTGTGGCTCAATACAGAACATGAGATATGAGCCTGGAGTCACGAGGCCCTCCGATGGATTGGGGCTGTCACGCTCTTGGAAAGCTTTGATGAACATCTCGACGTCGTCCTGATCCGGTAGAGAATACTTCGTCTCGGGATCAAGTGAAAGAAGCCCCTGTTTCGCACCCCATCCTCCTCCGCCACTGACTGGACATTTTGTTAGCATAATCACATGCCAAGGAAAAGGTATATAACCTACGAATCCTGTGCAATCGAGACCCAGAAGATAGCAACTCAGAGAATACGTTCATGCTCTCGAGAGAAAGTTCTGCCTCCGACTGGGATGATTCTGCTTGGAAGACTTTTAGGTCCAAGAGGTTTTGCTTTTCCACGGCATGAGGTGGAATGACCCAGCACCACACCCCGATCGGTCCCGGCGTATACGATTCTTCACGTACAGATCTGGAATCAAAGACCTTTGGGATGAGACCCTCCAACTCTTTCGATGCCGGTGTCGGTGAGCCGTTGACTTCAACTTGTCGAACTATATTCCCCAAGCCAGCGACAATCTTCCGTGGGGGAGTTAGTGGTAGCAGTGGAAGGTATGGCAATGTGTGGCTTCTCAAACTAAGAGGGGGTCGTATTATTTGAGTCTGCTTCTCGTGTATCGTGGTACGCGCCATAGACCCATTTTGGCTTGGTTGCCATCTCCTTGCAAGTAACGTCGAACGCCTTCCATTTTGAAACATCGTATTTGCCAGTGGTAGCCTGATCTCAAGCGGTCTGGTATCTCTCCGTAGAGGATTTGACAGAAATGAGACGGAAGACTCCCTATCCTGATTGGCATTCGATCCGAAGTCATCACTGTCCCACAGACCAGGGAGGATACTATTTGCCGAGCCATACAGAATTGATAACCCCGTCTGAGGCTTGTCGAACAGCCGTCCCGGAGCGAGCCCGTCTGTTACTGCATATAAAACATTTATCTCTGGCGCATTGGTATGTTTCCTGGTATTTAGTTGAAAGAGGCTTTCAAGCACGCCAGACATGAAACCCTCATCTTCCAACCATTTTGCGAGGTCACGAGAGGCGAAGATGGCTGCTCCATAATCCGGCTTATTCGCTTGCCACGCATCGATTTGTTTCCCAGCCGAACCCGCAAGATGCCGGTTCAACTCCTCTATGACCGTCCGCTAGGAGGATGTCAGTCGGTGCCAAAGAATTTGAACATATGATAGACACACACGCGGGGTCTTGGTCCCTAAGGTGAGACTGATCTTTTTAGCAACAGCAGGCTGGGTTCCAAATCTTCTTGCGTATGGACCATAGTACTCGGTCATAAAACGGCGGTTGAAGATACGAGGCCTCATGACTCTTTGATCCCCGGGTACGCACTAGAAACTCAGTCCATGGCTGTCTAAATAAAATGAAAAGAGAAAAAGTCGTTTCGTCAAGCAGTGATGTTCTACATACGTACCTACCTACATACATGTAATTATACAGTATCTTTTAGTAATTGACCAATCTTCAATCCCTGACATCTATATCGATAAGCTGTTAGAGGCAATATCTACTTAACCTATGGTTCTACAACAATTCCACCGCATCTTCGTCCAATGGCCACCAACCCTTCCCACCCTGGCCCAAGACAATGCTCTTAGCCTACATGGTCCTACATAAGTATTAGGACGCCTCGACGGCGTCATCGTGGCCCGGCTCCTCCAATTGTCTCGGACGAATCTCCCAATTCAAAGCCCTCGATCCAATGGCAGACCTCACGATCCGCAATCTCACAATCACCCCGCTAGAGCTTAAGCTCGTGGAGCGGTTTGAGGGGCAGCCCGCGTCCGGCCGCGAGACGCCCATCGGCAACATCACCAGCAGGATCACGGGGCTCTTCAACTCGACGTCCGTCGCGCCCAACGTGCGCGTCCAGGGCGACGCCAGAGACCGTCGCGATGTCACTGTCCCGATCGGGCCCTTCGAGACGCGCACGACGGACGTCCGCGCCCCGGACCCGGGCCGGGAGGTGATCCGCCTGACGTTCGAGTCGGGCGGGCACCGGTACCAGGTCGACGTGCCGAGCTCGTCGCAGCGCAGCACGGTCATGACGAAGCTGGACGGCGGCCCCAACGAGTACACGGCCGTGTACGTGCAGGCGGGCGGCTGCCTGGCGGTCTTCAGCTCGTCGCACCTCGCGAGCTGGATGCGCGAGCTGCGCGACGAGTACCCGCTCTCGGCGCTCTCGATGCCGGGCACGCACAACAGTCCGACGTGCCACGTGGCGCTGCCGTCGGTGCGCTGCCAGGCCGTCAGCGTGCGCGAGCAGCTGGAGAACGGCGTGCGGTTCTTCGACGTGCGCGTCGGCGTCGCCGCGGACCCGTCGTCGTCCGACCTCCCGCTCGTCCACAGCGCCTTCCCCATCTCGCTCACCGGCACCAAGTACTTCAAGGACATGCTCGACGTCGTGTACGCCTTCCTCGACGCCAACCCGTCCGAGGCCCTCGTCATGAGCGTCAAGCGCGAGGGCACCGGCAAGGGCACCGACCAGCAGCTGTCGAGGATCCTGAAGGACCGCTACTACGAGGACGGCAGGCGCTGGTACACGGAGCCGCGGATCCCCCGGATCGGCGAGGTGCGCGGCAAGATCGTGCTCCTCCGCAGACACGTCAACGACCCGAGCCTCGACGGCGAATGGGGCGGGCGGGGGTGGGGACTCGACGCCAGCGCGTGGCCGGACAACTGCGCCGACGGCCTGCTGGGCAGCGGCATCGCGCGGGTGCAGGACTTCTACGACGTGGACCAGAGCCACAACATCCAGAAGAAGATCGAGCTGGCACGCGGGCACCTGGAACGCGCGGCCGAGCCGGTGTGTCCCTTTCCAGGGAGCGAGGGCGCGGCACCACAGCTTTTCTTCGTGAACTTCCTGAGCGCGAGCAATTTCTTCAATGCCAACTGCTGGCCCGAGAAGATCGCGGCCAAGGCGAACCCGGCTATTATCGAGTATCTGTGCCTACGGCACGGCGAGGACGGAAAGGGGCCTGCGGGCTTGAAGGTGGGTGATGCGAGCACGGGGATTGTGGTCACGGATTGGGTTGGGCAGGATGGCGATTGGGATCTTATAAGATGTGTTGTGGGCTGGAATGCAAAGTTGCAGTTGAAGCAGTAATCTCTGGTTCTAATTTCTACGTCAACTTACATATAGACCTTGCTGCAGCTAAGCCGGCGGTTTTACATCTATCTACTTACATAAAGGAACACCATCTAGAGTATAGCATGGATTGCATTGAGATATAGCATAGATCTGGTTTCATTACTAGAGGAGTATAGGAAAATGTAAGAAAGCACAGGTTATGGGTATGTTCTCTTCCTGAAACTAGCAAACATGAGGTTATCTCGGGTTATCGGGTTACAAGACATGGTGAGTTTGTTTGTTTACATCGACATGGAAAAGCAAACATGAATTGAACTGTCGAGTTCTACGCTTAGGCTGCAGCTCGAGATCAAATAGGAGTCTTCAGCTTGCTTCAACTGCTGCAGTAGAGTGCAGTACTGGTGCAGCATGTTGCGTTGCTAGCCCTAAAGAGCAGGTTTCTTAGAAGAGTCCGGCGACTCCAGCCAATGACTTGGATCGTTGCACGTGCTAGAGGGTTACGTCATCCTGATCATCGCTCGTCATTTCGATGAGCTGTAAGCCCCACTGCAACCTGAAAACAGTCCAAGAGTCCAAACAATTCAGCTCCGGCCTCCGGGTCTCCAAATGCCCTGCCCGTTAGGGATATCCATGTGTGCCATACGTGTGGGTGAGATGGATTTCCCAGATGATTTTGTGTGACCGCCGCTTATTTTTCTATATTTTCTTGGTATTTTCAATAAAAAGGAGACGTATATTTATTACACAATTGGAAGGTCGATCGTCGAATCGCAGCTCGGTCCGTTTCTGCTGCTCGTCGCACCTTGTCGCAAACCGAGGCTGCCGAGGTCCATGGCCTGCATCACCTGGAGCATCGAAAAAGATAAAATATTGTAGAGTTCGCGCGACCTCAACGCTGTATGAACCTAATATCCTAGCGGAAGAGACGGTAACGCCCCGTTCAAACCCTATTGGGACTTCATACCGCAGCGTTTGATATCCGAGCAACAAGAAGACAGTGCGCCTTGCATTTCTATCTCCTTTACCTTCCTAAGGTATGTCCTATTTCGAATCTGGTCGACGACCATCATAATATAGTATTATTAGCCACTATGGATGAGAGGGGTGATAGCTCCCGGCGCCAGGAGCCTCCTTATAGCTCCCACAGCTCCAAGCTGCCACGCCGGGGTCACGGGCGCCATCAGGATCAGGACCAAATCCAGAGTGCTGATTCTGACTCTACTCTAGGTGCCAGAGAGCATAACTTCTCGAGCAATCCCACGCTCGACAGAAGGTCTACACCCGACAGGGGCCGCAAACGGGACATATCTGGTTCATCGAGCATTGTATGCCTCACCCCTATTGACAGCCGTTACGGATATGACATAAGAAGTTTAACTAAAACTTCCTTTTACTCTTAGACCAGCCGAGACAGCAGCAACCTACCTGCTCCTCGTACTCCGCCTCACACAATCAGCACCCCTTCTACGAAAGCCCGTGCCCCACGCACACCTTGTGGCGATAATCATCAATCTCATTCGTCGACCCAAGACAATTCAAGCCCGGGGTATAAGGATTCGTCGAGCGCCGCACGAGCAGCTGCCTTACCCAGCCCGACCGCCACATCCCATATCCCCAGAGGTTCAGTGAACAAGGCCAGCCCGCGACGCCAGGTGTTCAAAGCCAAGGACAGCAAGGCCAAAGAATCTTCTAAGATGGAAAACGCTCCGGGGGATGTGAAGGGAGTGCCAGAAGCCCAACGAGAGAAGGACATACCAAATGGCGGCATGGAGAAGCATGCCGACGAACATAAGCAGGATGTGAATGACGCGTCTCTCGAGAAGAGTTTCCACTCGACAGAGGGGAGGTCTGAGACTCCGGTCAACGACTTGGAAACTACGGAGCACGACACGGCCTCCAATGGCACCAGCTACGCTACTGCTCTCAAATCTGGGCTGAACGGTCAAGACGTAGAGGAAAGTAGGCTTGCGCGTCGCCCCAATTCACAAGACGACGATGAGTCATACCCCGAACTGGACGACATGACCCTGGATGACTATCACCCACCTCCGAAGACTACGGCGAACGGCGCAATCCGCTGGGCCCCGTGGAACGTCCCTCTGAAGCGCAGACTGCAGACGCTTGTCGTGCTCTCGCACTGCATGTGCATCGTCTTGACCGTCTCCTTATTCTTCGCTCTCTGCGCCAACCCTTTCGCCTGGCCGCTGCTTCTCGTATACCTCCTCCACGTACTAAGCTCCAAGGCCGCGACCGACGGGTCGCTCAAGTTTCGATCCGAATGGTTCCGGAAGAGCTACATGTGGCACCTCTTCGCGGGCTACTTCCCGGCCAAGCTGCACAAGACCCACGACCTGCCGCCCACGCGGAAATATATCTTCGGCTACCACCCCCACGGTATCATCTCCCACGGCGCATGGGCGGCCTTCGCGACCGACGCCCTGGGCTTCTCTCAGAAGTTCCCCGGCATCACGAACAGCCTGCTCACTCTGGACTCCAACTTCCGAATCCCGCTCTATCGCGAGTACGTGCTGGCGGCGGGGGTGCGGTCGGTCTCGAAAGAGTCCATCGTCAACATCCTGACCAAGGGTGGGCCGAATGGGGAGGGCATGGGCCGGGGCGTGACGATCGTGATCGGAGGGGCGCGCGAGTCGCTGGAGGCGCAGCCGGGGCAGATGCGACTGATCCTCAAGGAGCGCAAGGGCTTCGTCAAGATCGCGGTGCGGACGGGGGCAGACCTGGTGCCGGTGCTGGCGTTCGGGGAGAACAACCTGTACGACCAGCTGCGGCCAGGCGAGCACCCGCTCGTGCATCGACTGCAGATGTTCGTGCTCAAGGTGTGGAAGTTCACGCTGCCGTTCCTGCATGGGCGCGGCATCTTCAACTACGACGTCGGGCTGATGCCCTACCGCCGCCCCCTCAATGTCGTCGTCGGTGCCCCCATCAAGGTTACCCAGGCCGCCGTCGTCGACCAGGCCGAGATCAACCGGCTCCACGACCTGTACGTCGCCGAGCTGCAGAAGCTGTGGGATCGGTACAAGGACGACTTCATGCCCGATCGCAAGGAGGAGATGCAGATCCTGTCGTAGAAGAACGGGAACGGCAGATCAGGACGGGGACGGGATACCTAGAGGAAGTGTGGGTTGTAAGGTGTGGGGCTTTACTGGTTGTGAAGTAGTGTCTGTGTCTATGTCTGTGTCTGTGACTTACTGTTGTGACAAGTACGTACGGTCTTGATCGCTCGTGGGGCTGGAATTGTATCAGTAGTAATAGGGTTAGAGGTATAGACTCGGGCTTTCGAGTACAGCAATGGGGCAAAAGGATAATCGACATCGTTGGGCGTTCAAGATTCCCTTATATAAGCGCCTAGATGATTTCAGGATAGAGCCCTTTTTCCCTCCCTACCTACCTATGAACGAACCGACCAAGTCCAAAGTGAGTAGTAAGGACATTCCGATATCACTTCTACAACCACCATAGGAGCGAGCGAGCGGCTTCATACGCGAAAGCCGGCGTGTCCTACCCACCTACGTTTCTTATCCAATACATATGACACACTGCATCCGTGTAGGTACCCAGGCAGCCGAGGTAAGACAAGGTGATCTCAAGGCCCACGTTGTCAAATTTTGCACGTGTCGTCGGTCCAACCTGTAAGACTCTAAGATAGGCAGGTAGATACCGTTATTCCGGATGTACGTGACACAAGACAAAGCAACGTAAGTAAAATCAGCCAACCTGACGTTGACCATACGTATATACAGTAGCTCCATGTTTTAGGTAACGCTCTTATCTACCTGCAACATACAGGAGTAGCCTGCCCACCGGTTGGGGACCCGGTCGAACGGGACGATCTGTGTGGGTACTCCACTTGCCTGCTTGCCTCCCGCTAGTCCTCTAGTCACAGGCCTAGAATTGCTTCGTTGAACTTGCTTGCGTACGCTCAGTCATATACATATGATATATGTATACAAGCCACCATGATGTGACACAGGCTGAAAGTAGGGTATCCAAGATTAGGTCAGCTATCTAGTCCAATATCAAGCTGTCTAGCTAGCTGATGCCGTATGCGGTACCCAGCTCCAGAGGCGAGCATGAAGAAGCTCTGGTTTAAACCCCCGGCATACAAAGAAGTCACAGCCTCGCTTATGTACAGTAAGAGCGGAGATATCGCAGTTTGAGATCCTTGGACTGTAAAGCGTTGAACGCTACAGCCTGGCGTGGTTCCCCCAATGCCCGACAGGCAGCCGAAAATCGGTCGTTGGGTATCTCGTCGATCAGGTGGTGTTGGAAATAGTTGATGGCTTTTTCAATGTCTGACGATCCTGGCTCCCTAGCCATCTCTAACACGCACTTGAGATAGGCGTCTCCAAGTCCCTCTATACTCAAGTGTCCGTTGCCCTCTTGTCCTTTGCGGGTTGAGAGGACCTGGTGAAGGAGACCGTCTGAAAGGGCTAGGAAAAAGAGACCATTTCCAACAACCTGTTTCTTCAATGCCCGTGAGGGCTCATCGTCTGAATCGGCTGGTATCTCGGTAATTGGATCGGGCTCGTGGCTACGTTTTCTGGATGACCGTGTGGACTTGGGAGTGCTTGGTCGAGAGGACGGAGCTGATGATCGTGATCGTGGTTCGGATTCCACGCCGTTACTGTCGTCGATCTGGACAGAACAGTCACTTGGTAGGTCACCTTCTTGCTTGGCCTCACCCAGACGACCAGCAGTCGATTTACCGAGAGGAAACGCTTGTTTGTAGACTATGTCCGCATAATCAAAGAGTATGTATCGTACTGGCTTGCTGACAGGGCGTCCCAGCATAAACTCGTCCCACGAAGAGTTAGTTATATTGAGCCGGCCGTCTTCTTTCCTGCCCCAGACTTCGGCGTACTCGTCGACCACGGCCTGAGCTTTAAGCCAATTCTTATACTCCGTTTCGCGTTTGGCCTTCATTAGTTCAATAGTCCAGTCTTTGTTTGGTGAGAAACGCTTGAGCCATTCGAGCAAGCGGGGCCAAGCCGGCGCCCACGTCCGTGGCTCGTCGCTATCGAAGATGCCCTCATTCGTAAGTGTTGCCAAGAGTGCCATATATCTGCCCGTTTCTTCCTTGGACCAGTGGATACGCCGTGATACGTTATAAGTCCATATCTCGGCTGATCTGATTACAGTTGTTTGGGAATAATCGATAAATGATTGCTTGGTAGACTGTGGGGTGGACATCTCGTTGTTATTGCTGGAAATAGAGCAAATAATATGCCTTCGGATCTCCAACAAGAAAAGAAAGAAACGCGAGACGCGTAAATTCGAACCGCTCACTATTTAAAGCTTCAAATTATATGTTCAATTAGGCTTAGTTCAAATTCAGTTGTTAGAGGTCTTGGCAGACAGGGGCTCTATATCTCCCCTGCATAATACGTATCATCCAACTCGCCAGCCAGCAGCATCTACAACATCTACGCTCTATCTATCGAACTCAGGCCTAGATGATAACTCATGCTGCTATCAGCTGTATGTAGTCATCCTGAGATACTGCAGAAACATCGCTTTTCTCAATATACATTACTATGACTATAAGAGGGAAACATGCAGACCTAAGAGCCTGGTAAGAGCTCGGTGAAGAATCAACTCCAAGATCCAAGCAAGTCATAGTATTCATAGTAGTATTACAAGTCGAGATTTCTCAACAACACATTCAATTATCGACCACAATGAGAGTCCTGGATAGTAGTGTGTATATATCACTCTTCACAATTCGATCCTGAATCGGTATAATATCTAAGTATCTTCTCTTGAATTCAGTTCTCTTTACTTTGTCTTCAATCTTTCGTAAAGTCATGGTACGCCGACGCCTCCTAAAAGTGCATTATTAATAATGCGAAGAAGGCCCTTTACTGATTTCCTGTCAACGCCAGAGGCCGAATCGCCTCTTTATGCCGTAATGGTGCCGCCCGGCCTCGTATGTACCGAACTTTTATCGTCAAGCCAGCTCTTCTGGAACTGCAGCGCTGCAGCCGTGTCTCATTATCCATCTCTTGCCGATTACATTATTCATTCCCATGCTTGGAATTGAGTTCAAACACCTCCTGGATGTGCGCGACCCGATTCCACCGAGCCTGGCTATAAAATAAAATGCTTAGAAATTGACTTGTGAGAAGGCTCTCACGCAGCATCGGCGCTAGCAAGAGGTTGTGCCATTCTCGTAACTTGGTCACCAGCACGGACAATTCGTCGTCCAGACGAGTCCGTAACGAAAGCATTATCCTTCTCCATCTGAGAACGCTTCCAGATCTCGACTTCGCAACCACCTCGGAGAACACCAACACGCATGGTGGAGAGAAGGTTGTGGGCAGCGTTAGAGTGGTCGTACACGCCACCGTTGAAGATGGCAGTGGCATCCTTGCCGATAGCTGACGAGATGAGGGCCTTACCACCGGGGTGGTCCTTGATGAAGTCGGTCACGTCGTGGATGACACCGGCGATGGCCACGAGACCCTTGCCGCTCTTGGACTCGGCCACGTAGTCATCCCATTCAATGACGGGTAGTTGATCTAGAGGCACACCCCAGTCAAGCTTGGCGCGCTTCTGGTCGAGCTTCTTCTGCACCTGCTGGAGACGGCCCTTCTCAATCTCGTTCTGGCGGAATTGCTTGAGGTCGTAGGCAAGGCCCAGCTTCTTCCAAGTCCAGATGGCCCACTTTGTCGGGTCATACTGCCACCACTCAATAGCATTGCGGTAGTCGGAGGGGAACTCATGGTGGAAGTTGTGGTATCCCTCACCAAGGGTGACAAGGGCAGTGATGACGTGGTCCCGAGGGGAGTTGCGGTCATCGAAGGGCTGGTCGCCGAGCCAGTGAGCGAGAGAGTTGACGCAGAAGGTGGCCTGCTGGACGAAGCAGATTCGGATGATGCCAGCGTAGACGAACCCACCCCACCAATCACCCCAGCCAAGACCACAAACGACTGTGGGAACGACGAGAGCCATAGTGATGACCGACTTGATGAAGTGAGTGTGCTGCCAGACGACGACGGGATCGTCGTTCAGATCCGAGATATCGGTTCGGCCGATGCGCTTGGGGTTCTGCTTCATGACCATCCAACCAATGTGAGAGTACAGAAGACCCTTCCGGACAGAGTAAGGGTCCTTCTCGGTGTCGGTATAGCGGTGGTGAGCACGGTGGTCCCTCGACCACCACCTGATAGATCCCTCCACGGCGGCAGCTCCGCAGGCAGCTAGGTAGATCTTGATGGGGAGCGACGCCTTGTAGGAGCTATGAGCCCAAAGTCGGTGGTAGCCTACTCGAACTGTTAATTTCTCCTAAATTCAAGTGGTATGAATACAAGTGGATATATACCTGCTGTGATACCGAGACCGGCATTGAAATAGTAAAAGATGGAAAAGAGGGCCGTCTTAAGGTGAAGAGGGGTCCAGTACGTGCTGATCATACCAAGCAGAGGAATGAAGATGATGAAAGTGGTGTTAAGCCAGTTAACATGCTTGTACCAGTTACCCCAGGTGATAGGGAACTCTGTGATATGTGGCTTCTTAATGTCGTACTTGCCAGACCGGAGTGGCTTGTAGTCCTTGGTGCCATCAGGGAAGGCCGAGGCGGCGACGGCCCCGGAGGCGTTCGTCGAAGCGGAGGCCATGATTGTGATGGGGTGGGTATGGATAGATGGCCAGGTTGAACCAGCAAGGCCCTCGGGGTCGGTGAAAGGCACTTGGATAGGCGAACGGCGAGGTTGAAGAGAAGGAGTAGGAAGAGGAGGAAGGGAGAGAGGATGGTCTGGCAAGCTCTGAGGAGATATATTTATTTAGTGGGAGCTGTGGATGGTGCCTGGGTCAGGTATGTAGCAGTGGGTATGGGGGAACGAATGGGTGGGAGATACAACGCTACGTCCCTGCGTCCCCTGTAGCCGGGTGGATGGGTGGCGGGAAGGTATACTAAACGTATCGTGGACCGTGGATCCAATCTAGACAGCTTAGAATGGCCAGTCAATGGCTGTGCTCGGTACCTAGGAGGAACATTTGCTCCCACCTTGCTCAAGCTTGACGCTTTAGACTTTGAGGTGCTTGTTGGCACGAAAACGTCTGATTGTCGGTCGATGGGTTGCTCAACCGTTCAAGTATAATGGTACAATAAGAAAGCTGGGCAGGTAGTTGCAGGTAATTATGGATTAATGTGAGGACTAGACAGTCACCACTTTCGAGGAACAGCAAGAAGACGGTGGAAACCGGTATGGCAAGACTCAGAACCTCGGATAATAACTATGATAGTTTTGTGACGATCAAGTTACGCTTTTGACTGAATCCTAGTTAGATTCTGATAGGCCCCGAGAAAGTGAAGACATGCATGTGTGTAAGTATAGATAACATGTATGTTAGAGGGCTTGCTTGACACATGGGTGCGGTGGGGGAGTAAACGTCTTTTCGTTGTGTTGTATGTACGAGGTTGTTTTACCCAAGTAAAGTAGGAATTTTGATGAATTTGATAGGTCAAGTCAAGCACATGCACAATGCATCTTGATCCATACCGATACCTACAATTAGAGACTTTGCTTGCTAGGGCTCACTGTACTGTTACATGTAATACTGAGTAGGAATGTGGCAAAATGGAAAGTGGAAAGTGGAAAGCGGTGTCCTTTCCGTGCATCGATCCTTTGAAGTTTTTCTGTCTGAAATTTGTTGAATTGTTGGGGAAGTGCCCATAGAGCGGTTTCGTAGCCGCAAGCTAGCCGCCCAATCAGTGCTCCGGCAAATTCAAGGGTCTTTCCGCTTTGGGTATTATCAAACAGGCCACTATTACATCGTAGGTACGAAGTACCGAGTACTACTCTCTACGGATTACCTGAACGCAAACACGAAGTTAAAGGCATCAGAAACTCTTTGTCATTGCATAACCTAGGTATGTACATACATTACTTAATCCGTATCTACCTAATTATCTTTCAATCACCTTGAACCTCCTTGCTCTTTTACATTGAAGTTACGTGATGAAGATAATTCTCCGTACTCATCGCGTCTATACTATATTTTACCGACCTAGGTAAGGTACCCGGACAGATAATGAAGGCGTTTGCCCTTGCATGAACCTGAGGGACGACACGGATACTTACATACATGTAACGCCATCGACTCAGCACATCCTTTCAGTGTCAATCTCGACAGATAGTAATGGATTTTCGGTATAGCGGCTGCCATAGTCTTCATATCTTTTTATCTTTTCAGTCGAGACCACGACGATCACTTTGGAGACGAGACGAGGTAAGAATCTACATGCAGACATACATATAGTGGTAGCTCACCCCAGACGCGCGTTGATCCCCGCCCTGCCGCCCCAACAAACAGGAAAGCAAAAAAAGGTTACGAAATACGATACAATGATTGGTCCAATGGTGGGGCATGCAGGGGAAGAGAATGAGAGAACCTGAAACTTGCCCTACGATCGGCTAAACATCGTCACGAATTCGACCTAAACAAACCCCATCCACACCTTCTAGAACATATTAAAACGTTCGAACTGGCCACGCCTTAATAAGTTAATATCAATATCAGGCCGGCATACCTACTTAAGCTACAGTGCAGTAGAAAACGCCACTACCGCGCCATGCGCCCCTTGCCTTAGCCCACCACCGAGCCTCTCGGCCTTTGGGGTCATGATATCGACGACACTCGGACTCTGTGTCTTCGTCGAACCCTTTTTCGTCAGAATGAGAAGCTGGACGTGGTTCATGATACCGGTGAAAACTGCGGATATTTATTATGCAGTGATCTGGCATTGGTTGTCACTGATGCATGTGGCTACCCACTCAAATCCATTCAAATCCTGCCGGCACCCGACCTCGCTATTCTATTCTGTTCTGGTACTTGCATTGCGTCATAGGCGTGTATGAAATCAACGGCGGAGATGGTATGGCTCTTCCATTTGAGTCGGTGGCGTTAGCTATCAGATCGCAAACTTCGAAGACTTCTCGAGCACTGAACGGCTGAAAGGTGTGCCACGGCGTGAGTATCAGTTATATAAGACCGTTGTCCGCGAGACTACGTGTCCGGAGCCGGTCATCAAGGCCTGGTAGCTTCTTAAGCGTGGCTCGCAGAAGAATACCTAGCTGAGAGCCGGTCTAGCTATTCAACATATGTAGATGCAGCAACGTGGAATACCAATAACGCCAATAGCTCTTTAACCTACACCCGCTCGGTAATCCTCTGCCAGGAAAATATCAATCTCGGGGCTGACTAGGCTACCTTCAATACTGCTCGCAATGTTGCCCCAAAGTGACTGAGGTATTCACCAGGAGAAGATCAATGAGAAAATCACTCGAAGAACTAGCAAGTACCAAACATAGAGAAGAATCTGAGTAGTACGTGCCAACGTAGGTGTATAGGTAGCCATGGAGTAACGATGTTCAACAGGCCAAAGCCGCACATTGACCTCACTATATTCATGATATAGTAGATCTATACGTACACCTCGTCAAATCCTCGCCAACTCCTATATTTTCTCTCAACTCGGCTACCTATCTAGGTAGGCAATGCAATTCTAGGTGATCCAGTTCCATTCGTTTCCGCCCCGGTGAAGTCAGTTCTGCGAACCACTACTTCATACCACGCCCCTTCCATCGCCATCATGCTCATGCTCATGCTCATCCTCGTCCCTGTCCTTGTCTTCGTAGTAGAATCATATGTCCCATATCCCGTACATTAAATATCATAAGCTAACTGGTCAGGTACCTAAGGAAGGTAGATAGATAAACAAATAACAAATGCCAACGATGAATGATAATGATGATGCCTTCTAGATGTACACATTTTTTCGCTCGCTCAGATTCGCCGTAAGTGTGCAGCCACAGATAGATACGTAAGTAGGTCTCGAAAAATGATAAATGAGGTTCACGAACACCGAAATTGATGCCAAAATAAATGAAGGACCAAAACGCCAAAACTGCGTATCCATCAGTAAAAAGCAAACTCCGCGCGCCGTTGCTGCATGATATGAGGTATGTATGTACACCGACAGGCTGCTCGTAAATGTGCGATACACCTCTCAGCCGCATTTCTTACGTTGAGGATGTCGCATTCGCTGTAGCTGTCGTAAGGAGTCCCAGATCTTCATCTGAGAACGCTAGTTTTCGAATTTCTTCGTGCTTCTCGTGTGCGGATCCGATGCCTGTCAGTTCGGCCGGTACATCCTTGGGTGGAGACTCGGCTGCTCTTGACGGCGACGCTTCTGTTGATCGCGTTGGCATGTCTCCTATTCTGTCGTGTGTATAGTTGTTGAGTGACTCGGCTTCTGTATTCCCATCCGGAGGCGGCTGAACGACTTCTTTGGTCAAGACAGGTGCCCCGACTACGGCCATATCCACGCCTGCCGTTTTGCCAGCCTCTACTTCAGTCATTTTTGAAAAGTCGTCTCTAGTTGTAGGCTTTAAATCTTCTACACCTTGTTCGCCACCTGGTATGGCTGTGGTAGGGGGACGGCCAGCAGATGTGACAGCCTCCGTATCCTTGTCAGGAGGGGGCAATGATTTTCCGGTGTCTTCGCGAGCCACCTCACGCGCAACTTCACCACTCGTCGATAATAAAGCGTCTTTCGCTTGGCTTTCAGTGCCAGTCTGCTGAGCCTCTTCCGCCTCCAGTTGACTCAAGTCTCGTTGTACTTTCTCGATCATCTCGGCTGCCGTGGGTATTTCCCTGGGAGTGTCGGCCCTTTCATCCTCCTCTAGTTCTACATCGTCTGCAAATTCATCCGGCCATATGTCGCGACGTTCGATGTACGGCGGGCTATGTATGTCGTGATTACTCGGCGTTGATCTTCGCGAAGATCGACCCCTCGACGGTGGATAGTAGTACGGGTCATCGGAGAGACCAGGCGACATGCCATGTGCATTACCAAACGGGGCGTATGACCAGACATTGCGAGGCTGGACTTGCTTGATCTGCGAATGGCCATTACGCTGATATTCGTCCACCATGTATTCACGTAGGGAAAACCCGTCGTCGACGGAAATCGAGGGCAAGTCTTGCCCGTCAAACTCGTCCTCGTACGTGGGTTGGGGAAACAATGTGAGCAGCGTGGTAGCTTGAAGTCGTACACGTGGATCCTCGTGCAAGCAGTACTCCACCATCGTGCGATACCACTCAGGGACTTCGATCTCGGGATCTAGATGAAGAGGGCGTCGGTGCGCCTCCGGCTCATCCTCCAACGTCGCAAGTGCCCACAGCACCATCCCCAGCTGGTAGAGATCAGATTTTACACCGATATACATTGATATGCGCTGGTTGCTGTCGATGAGAGGAGTTGCCTCTGGGGGCTCCCAGCCTACAGGACAGCCTCGTCTGTTGATGTCTATTATCTTCGCGTTGCTCTCGGAATCGATGACGATGTTAGAGAGAGTAAGGTCGCCCTGCACGAAACCGGCTTCGTGAACGTCCGATACGCCCTGGACGATCTGCCTCGCCCACCTCTCTCGAAGGGACCAGGGCAGAAAGCCACCCTCTTCTTGAGAATCGTAAATCACGTCGATAAGCGCGCCCTTTTCAGCGTAATCAATGAGCAGGCCCTTTACATTCTCGTCATCGTCGTCAACCACCACGCCATAAAATTTGATGACGTTTTGGGAGGATCGTAAAGAATTGAGAGCGTTGACCTCATACAGAAACTCATCTACCGTGTCGGGCCCCGGAATCTCCTTTTTAATGAGCGTGCGCCCAGCAACCCGGACTTTGTACACGAAGCCCGACATGTGAGAGTCAAAGACGAGATCTCTCTCCCTGATTCGCTGACAATTCAGATGTTGGATCATACGGACAGTAGGGTAACTTATGATCTCCTACGGAGATTCCCATCGTCAGTACCACATTTGTATCTGCAAAGAGAAAGCAACCTACATTGACATCTTCCACTACGTGCACGTGCAACCTCCCATCCGTCGTCTGCAGCTTAAGGTTGGTGACAGTGGGGTAGAACTGGATGTCTTGAAGACTATCACGTATAGCCTCATAGATCTTGGCACTCTTCTCTCTTTGAAACTTGATGTTGAGGAGATCCTTCTCGAGCGAATCGTCCGGAGCACTTCGATAGTCCAGAGAGATAGTCACTCGTCTCCACAAGAACTCTTCCTCGCGGTACGTGACAAAGAACTTTTCCCTCCTCGACTGATCTCGGAAATGCATGCTCAGGTTCAGAATCCATTTGCGCTCCAAATCGTCATTAATCTGGGCCTCATACTGGGACGTTGTAGTGGACTGGGCATCTATATGATCAATAGGCGGCAGAGCTTCGGTATAGCTGGGCGCTGGGTCTTGCGAAGCATGTTGTTCTCTATCTATGCTGTTGCTGTCGACATCCTGGAGACTGAGCAACTGCTTCTCGTCAAAAGGGGTCTGAGGAGCCGACGTCACCTGCTGCGGGACCACGGCAGGGGGGGTCAGGGTCGATCGGTTGTCGCCGAGGAAGTCAGGCGCACTTGCGCGCGGAAGAGGTGATTCCACGTGGGAGACACTTCGTTGAGAGCGCAGACGCCTGTCAACAGAAACCGCCCTGCGTTCTGCTGGCGTAGGCTCTATAGCCTCGAGCTTCTCCCTCACCTCGGACTGCTGCCTCTTGAAGGTCTTGGCGCGGGGCAAGCCAGGAACCACTTTCCTTGAAACCCTCCGGATCAAGTTGGAGCCGGGAAGAGAGTCCAGGGATGATCTGCGCTCCTGGGGGCTTGTCGTCGAGGACGTGAACATTCTGTTCCTCCCAAAAATCCTCTTTAATAAGCAAGCGAATCTGCCAGTATCTGAGGGTGGCCGGGGTTCACGCGACAGCAAATCTGCCTCTCTTGCCATAACGGCGGGGTCTCAAGTGAAAGCGTACGCTATCGTTCCAACTTCATGGAGTTGGTCTGTCCCGTATATCTTCGCTAATGAGAGACTAGGAAGCAAAGCTATCCTGAGGAGGAAGTAGGGTGGTGCGAAGTGATCGCGACTGAGACTGGCTGGCGGGGTCAAGTCGTGGTTGTGTTGTGATGGCGACACGTTTGTGGTGGCAATTGAGGCTCTAACCAGATAGTGGTTCTAGTTCCAATCGAATTGGAACAACCAGTGTACTTGTAAACAGTCTGGGACAGCTGCGACCCAATTTGAGGGCGTAGAGCTGATACAAGAAGCAGGGCGCAAGCGAGTGTGACCAGGCAGGCGACGTCAAAGCTATGGGCGAAATAACAGATGGAGGGACTAAAATGGTCATGACCAGTTCTACTAATGCAAGCAGACCCAACGTCGGCAGTGAAGGAAGACGGAAGGACAAGCTTAACAGCGAGGCTGTCGAGACCTTATTGGTAATTGGCGATGATGGTGGCTGAAATAGTATGCCGAGACCGAGTGCGCGTGTTCTCTTTGGATTTTTCTTTTTCTTTTTATTTTAAAGAGTCAGGAAGAGTCAGATATGATGATATCCTCTCGCATCCAGCTGTGGCCTTTAGCCTGTGGTCTACCTACGTAGACATAGACATGTAGATGAGATATGCAAGCTGGAGGCTATGCTAGGAAACTCCGTTTTCGGGGCAGCAGACGATACAGCCATTTGTGAGTGACACTTGTTTCGAGGAATTGGAAGAATCGATGTAAAACTTTTATCATTTGAGCGAATATTCAGAAATTGGAGATGGACGGAGTTGTACGAAGGACTTATCGACGTTGTACCTGCCCCCCGTCCCAAGTCCTTAGTCTGTAAGTAGGTACCTCATAACTTAATATTACATCAATATGTACGAAGTACAGATGTATACAGCTGCTTAGCTGTATGTACAAGTTGTCCCAGGGCCCACGGATTGAACAACGCAGCACACACACCACAATCTCTTCACTTCTCCAGGGCTTCAGGGCCAAGGGTCACAGCCTACAGGCCGCATACAGGCACAGGCGTCGAGCAGACTCGAGCTCTCTACCCTGCTAAGTACCCTAACTCACTAAGCCGAGAATGTGTTAGTGCAGTGCCAGCGGGTTCAAGTTCCCTTTGCCATGGACCAGGGTAGTATCGGGCTAGGGGTTCTGGGGGTTCCGCTTAGCTTAGCCTGTCGATGATCTGGCGGGGCTGTTTTTGTTGTTGTATCCTTCTACTTCGTAAGTTGTCTTCCATATCTTCCAATTTCTCGAATTCCTACATCTATTCTACTTCGGTTCGTTCTTGACTGCTTCTTATATGTTGTGGATAAACAGACTCGACCTCGATATGGTGCTCAATGGCAACGCGAACACTTATACATACACGAACACCGTCAGACGTAGCATCCAAGGTTGTGTGTCTTGTGGAGTAAAGACTGCGGTACTTATGGATTATGGATTATAAGAGCTGGCCTAACAGCAAAGCAAGTTGGGTGATGGAGGGGTTTTCTTACCAATTCAGATTCGAGACAACCATTCATTTTCTTTCCTCCCAATCTTCTTCCCCCAAATCCAATTACAGTCCAAATACAAATACAAATACAAATCGGCCATGCCGCTACCTACTACGTAGTATGGTCCTCTTTCCGCGTGGTGGGGGGTGGTTACTGGGCAATCGAACCAAGTCGGGAAAATCAGGATGATTCATTGATGTGTTGTACAATTATGTTAGTGGTCGATCCCGAAATGAGGGGTGTCTGGGTCGAATTCCTCAAAATAAGGGGACGAAGGATATAGGTATAGTAAACATGTACATACAATCGAGCTTCTCCAGACTCTCGTGGCTATTTACCTTATTACCGATCAAGAAGGATTGTGTAAAACTTATCGATACCTGGGTATCTCATATCTACCCTCCTTTGACGATAATACAGTCTTATCTGGAGGTCAGAAACGCCATACTCAATCTCTACATTTGACACAGTAACTTGCTAGAAGAGAAGTTCAACCAACTGCTGTACAAAGTGTACATACATGCATATGACTTCACTTGCACGTGGAGCCGCTGAGGGGAGGATGAAGCCGTCCCGTCTGCATAATATCTGCAATATACAGTTTCACACCGCTATCCCCTTGCGTTCACCGACTTTATAGACCACTTCCTTATCCTTACCTATTTGACTCACCTTAGGTAAGGCGCCTAGATGGAGTTGACGAGATAGGTAGTTGACATCTAGGATCTTCCAAGTTCATCGTCTTTGACAGGTCACGAATTGAGAATAGCATTGTCTATCGGCGTCGCCCTAACCGCATGCCCGTCCGAGAGTACATACGCTAGCGCACCCGGTGCTTTGCTTGTCGACATCGCCAGTTGGTCATGTGGGTTTGCTTGATTAAAAGGTAACAGTAGATAGGTACATGTATTTTCGTTGCTTCAGACTAGTAAACATACGCATGAACGTACATCATCGGAGTCGTACCAGATGGTTCGAACGCGAATTGAGCAGAGATGACGTGTGAAATAGGCGAGGTGATTCTGTTATGTACGCAAAGGCGAACTAGTTCGTGACCTCACAGCAATCACTCGTATAAGCTTATAAGGTAGGAGTTGTTTTTCGAAAGGACTCAACATCTCCTGTCTTACATGGCTCTCCCCTAACCCCCCCCTGCTGATAGAAGAAGAAAAAAAGAACAGTGATGCGTTGTCCCCGGGGGAATGTCGTCAGCCTACGCTAGATCCTAGCTTTTAGGGCTGGCCCGGCCAAGATCCCGCTCGATCCAACCCGCAATTTTTTACAAGCCACTTGATACCATCGTATGTGTATCCTGCCATACTTCAACTCCTTACTTACATGCACATATATATGTAGTGCTAGCCAACTAGGTAGTGACATTTTGCTCCTCCGGGGCTACTGCTACCCAATCTAAGACCACGTTACTAGTGTAGCCGTTGGAACCACGCGACCGAACCAAGTAGAACTGCCACTATCGTCACCGGGAAAAAGGGGGAGGAGGGGGGTGATGGAATTGGGCAGCGATACATAATACGTGCGATAGCTCGCTCTAACAACAACAACAACGCAACGGCAGCAGCCCAGAGAAGGAAGAAAAAAACGAGGCTGCTTGCCTGAGACAGACAACTAGCCACCCAATGCGGTCTGCGTCCGTCCATCGTGGAGTAGGGACCAATTCATGTCTCCCTGCATGACGAAACGGCCCTGTAAGATCTCTCGCCTGCGCCTCGGCCGACTCCAATTCGCGAATCGCAAGATTCCCAACGCCGGCACCTGCCTAGCCGCTCGTCACCTTCGGGTCCTTGCTGAACTACCATGATGTGTCGTCCCATCACCATCACCGTCACCACATCATCTCGCTCTCAATCCCTCCCATCGACGATTTACCGTCGAGGCTAAGCAATCCCTTATCCATGGGCTCGGCCACGACGGAGACCTACCTACATAGTACATGCTAGCTGCATGTAATGTTCCATGTTCCCCAAGATTGCTGCTGCTGCTCGTTCGCTGCTTCGCTGCTCGTTCGCTGCTTCGCTGCTCGTTAGGCTCGCGTGGGAATGCCCTGAAATCACCCTGCATTGGCTCCCGTGGCTGACCCTTCGCTCGCCCTGCCTCTCCAATGGAAGCGCTCTCGGCACCACCCCCATCAATTATTGATTACTCCAAGCCATACGTATGTACCTCCACGTCCTTCGCATACCAAACCTATTATCCATCTTTAGGATACCCGCCTACCTGACGTTCCAGAAGTCCCTTGCCAGCAAGGCGTTACTACCTGGGCTTACATACATATCTACAGTATATAGTACTCAAAAGCGGACCTCAGGTGGTGGAGGTTCGGATCAGGCTTTTTAGGCAAGTAATCAATATCATCTCACTAGGCAGGTAGGTCGATAGGTACTGAGGTGAGATGGTCAGCAATACATCATGTATGAAGTTCCGATCTAGGCTTTCTTGTTTGATTACAGTATACCTGTAGGTACCCCGTGATAGACAGGAAACAAATGAGCATCAGGGGAAAGAAGAGGAATTGACTTCTCACCGTACCTCATCTAATAGTTCGCAGCCCAATTCGACCTACATACATAGGTAGGTAGGTACTTACCTACCTACATATACACATACGTGCTCAAGTACACACATACGTGATACGTGCGTCTGTCATCTGAAGCTGAATAATGCGAGTTCCGGGCCGGCATCCACGGACCACGGTTCAAATCGTGGGGACATGCAACCCTCCCTCCATCACTCTCTCTCCCCTACCCTACCTTATCCTACCTACCTACATACCAACCAACTATTGTCGGTACGTAACTTACTTACCTACATACCGAAAATATGCTGGTATAAGTGCCATGCAATATAGCACGGCATAGCTGCGGAAGCTGTTCAAGACTCTAGATGCGACCGACCCGGCTGCAGCACACCTGCAGCACGCAAGCAAGACACTAAACCCCATACGACCACGAAAATCTGCACAATGAGCCCGAATCTGTTTCTGAGGCGACAGCGACAGCGACACGGCGCATGCTTGGCACCAGGGAGAGGGTTCAAGAAAAGGGATGAGTGCATTGGTCTCGTTCGTACGTCTCAAGCGTATCACTAGTGTTTTGACACGTTGCTCACGATGCAAATTCTCTCATGTCCTGCTAGTCCTGACTTTTCATTTTCTTCCTTGCTATTTATTCAGTACATACATACCTCACGGGTGAAATCAGAAGAGGGGACCGAGTCTAAGTGACACGCTCCACCAACTGTGTCCACCTTCCAGTATAAGCACGAAGTAAGTAAGGGCTAGGTAAGTGGTAAATGGTAGGTAGGTAGGTCGTATGATACAAGCTGCGATGCTTTTCAAAAATGTGAGGAGTGAGGAGTACGCTTGTGTTGGTTTGGTTGGGCTGGTCCCCCAGGTTACTTCGTCAAGTCATTGTCTTGCCGCCCGAACGCCCGTCTGATGGCCCAATCCCGTAAATGCATTACTGTATGTCAGAGTCTAAAATATGCAAGCCGACGATGGGGCTGTGGGAGTGTGTACCCGTCAATGCATCATCCGCCCCGTCTCCTATTCGTCTTTGTCACTCTCCGCTTTGGCGTCATGCTCCTTCTTCCACTCGCAGATCTTGCATCGATTCGCCTGTTCCCGGTCCAGGTTGGGGAAGACAAGGTCAAAAATCTCGCTGTACCAGCTGGCCGGACGACCTTCGAGGCCCTCCTTGATGTTCTGCATGATGATGTTAGCTTGAACCGTAGCATTGGACCATTGAACTACCCACCTCTGGAAGTTCCAGCCAGTCGGACATATTGTCGTCTGGGAAGATGATCATCTTGCAACCAGCACGCCTTGCCGCGACCGTCTTCTCCCGCAGGCCCCCTATCCTTAGGACCTTGCCGGTCAGGGTAAGTTCTCCTGTCATGGCAATTGTCGGGTTTACCGGGGCATCAAGCGCCAACGACAAGAGCGATGTCGCCATGGTTACGCCGGCTGACGGACCATCCTTTTGTACTGCTCCTTCGGGCACGTGCAGATGAATCTTGGCCTTGTCGAAGAAGTGGTTTTCTGTGAACTCCTTGGCCATGTGGGCTTTCGCGAAAGAATAGGCGATCGTAGATGACTCCTTCATGACCGTCTTGAGATTTCCCGTGATCTCTAATCCCGCGCGGCTGCTGGGTCTCAATGCTGACTGGAGGATAGACTCTATGTACATGGCGGAACCACCTAGCTGGGTCCATGCGAGGCCCATTGCGACACCAGGTGGAGTCACGTCATATAGACGGTCCGAGGTGAATATGGGAGGACCAACATAGTCCTTGAGGTTTTCTTTGTTGATCTCGACGTGGACTGAGTCGGGTACCTTCAGAGGAACACGCGGCTTTTCTGTAGTTTCCTTTTCGGATGCTTCGGGGGAAGTAGGATCACGATTCTCCTTCTCTTTCTCCGACTCTTCCATGGCTGCCTTGCCATCGTCTGTCAGAGCCGCTGACTCGGGCAGAACGTCCTCTCCCAGCTCTTGAACAATCTTCAAGGCCGATTTTCGGTACACTTTCTCGATCTGCTTCTTCAGGTTTCGAACCCCCGACTCGCGACAGTATGATTTGATTAACTCGTCGATGGCATCGTCCGTTAGAGCGACGTCTGCTTCCTTCAAGCCAGCGAGTTCCTTTGCTGCGGGACCGAGATACCGATCCGCGATTGCCCTCTTCTCATCCGCCACGTATCCAGAGAGTCTGATAACTTCCATACGGTCTAAAAGAGGTCTCGGGATTGTGTCTGTCATGTTTGCCGTGCAGACAAATAAAACTTTAGAGAGGTCAACGGGAACGTCCATGTAGTGATCTAAGAAAGAGCTGTTTTGTTCAGGATCGAGCAGCTCCAGGAGAGCTGACGAAGGGTCACCTTGGTAGCCTCGGCCAATCTTGTCAACCTCATCAATTAATATCAGAGGATTCTCCGTCTGGCACTTCTTCAACGCTTGAATGACTCGTCCGGGAAGAGCGCCAACATATGTCCGTCGGTGACCTTTGATCTCCGCTACATCTGTGAGGCCGCCCACGCTGAATCTGTAGTATTGCCGGTTTAGAGCTCTAGCAATTGACTTCCCAATGCTCGTCTTCCCGACGCCGGGAGGTCCTACGAAACACAAGATTTTGCCTTCGACGGTGCCACGGAGTTTGCCAACAGCGATAAACTCCAGGATGCGGTCCTTGACATCCTTTAGCCCGTAGTGGTCCTCGTCTAGTACTTTCATAGCATGTTGGATCCCGAAGTTCTCGGCGCTTCGCTGTCCCCATGGAATCTGTGTCAGCCAGTCCAGGTAATTCCTCGTGACGTTGAACTCGGAAGCAGCAGGTTCGAGATGAGCAAGCTTGTTAATCTCGTCGTCGAACACCTTTCGAACACCATCAGGCATCGCTAACTTATCGGCCTTCTCTTTGAAATTCTCAACGAGCTTATCCTTGCCGTCAGACTCGATACCTAATTCGCGGCGGATACCCTTCATCTGCTCCATCAGCCAGTATTCCCGCTGTCGTTTCGTAATCTTCTGTTCCACGTCCTTGGTAATCTTGGATTGGAGCTGTGCGTTCATAAGTTCTTTCTTCAGCACGACCAAGGCCTTTTGCATCCGCTCTTCGACGTTGAGGCTAGCTAGAACTTCTTGCAGCTCTGCGGGCTCTCCCGCGGATACGGCAGCTGCAAAATCGGCCAGCTTAGCCGGCTCTGCCATTACGTTTCCGGTTGATTGGCTCATCGAAAAGGTTGATATTTGATCTCTGAACAGGCTATTCATCGAAGCGACCTCCTTAAAGACATTCACAATCTCGTTGGTCACGGCTCGAATGACGGGACTTTTGGGGTCGAATGCTTCTTCGGATAGGTTCTCGACGTTAACGAGACTGACCGGGTACTTTCGCAAGAATGATGTTGGCTCCCATTTCTCAGTTGAGGATTCAGACTTGGGTGCCACGGCGCTCTCCTCGAAGCTTGCTACTACGTCTCCCTTCTTATCCTGCTGTGGCTCCTCTTCTGTCTTAAGGGGTATCGGCTCGGGTGTAGGTTCTGGTTCGGCGTCTGTCTTCTTAGGCTCGTCGGTATTGGGAGGTATGAGCGTGGTGAGCTTTATTCGACGGTGAGGGTATAGGATGGCTGTGAGGCTGTTATGTTCGCCGTGCACGGGAAAGGCACTGGTGATTTGTGCAAAAACTCCAGTGTCATAGACTTCGGCCGGGTCTCTAATTATGTCGTCGTCCGCGTTCTCATCTTTAAAAAGAAATGCGCCGACGTATGGTTGACCTCTCTTCATAGTTTCCATTATGGCGGCAGAGACGTTCGGGTCCTTAATTGTGATAGCCTTGTAGAATCCGGGGAATAGAGGTCGCTTAGCTATAGGGATCGCCATGACTTGGGGATATACGTCGGGGACTGTAGGTTTCTGCAGCGCTTTGTCGGC
The DNA here is from genome assembly GCA_022984935.1 of Hypoxylon sp. NC1633. Lineage (NCBI taxonomy): Eukaryota > Fungi > Ascomycota > Sordariomycetes > Xylariales > Hypoxylaceae > Hypoxylon > Hypoxylon sp. NC1633. The sequence continues at coordinate 216,978 of JAJLYQ010000015.1, forward strand.
TCCCGACTTTCGACCTTTTCGGCCTCCATCCCCGGGTGCATCGTTCCCTGACCCGGAAGAGGCACCTCCTGCCGCGCTGCTTCCTTTGCCGTCTTGCGAGTCTCCCCCTTGGCTCTGACCCTGACCCTTACTAGATGGTGGAGACTCTGCTTCAGAGCTTCTGGCTTCGCTCACTTCATCTTTGGATTCCTCCGTCTTGTTCTCAAGATTTGCTTTTGCTTCCTCATCCGACAATGGCTCGACGGGTCCGTCAAAGAAATCACCATCTTTCTTCTCTTTCTGCCTCGTGGTTGAGGTAGAGAAGCTTGCTCTTAGCAGGGTGTCTGGTCTTGTAGTTGTCGTGGGTCTTGAGCACGCGATCGCACTTTCGGTCGGCCGGCTAGGGATTTTTACTGAGTAAAAACGTGGAAGATGACGGGGTCGTAGCCTTGAGACTAGTTTCGAAGGCGCTGTCGCAGCAAGTTGCCGCGACAGATGTTGTTGACACAACATGGTTCAGAGGTCTTCGAATAGGAAAATTTCGTCGAGACGGCGATGACGGAACCGGAGGAGCGGAGGGTTGCAGGGAATTCACGGTCACCAAAGGGAACCCCCAAACCCAGAGTCCGCTTGATGAATAAGAATGATTAGAAGACAAGAACTACGGCGATAGGATTTAGAGAAGAAATACCCATTGCCCTTAGTCGAGAAATGTCGAGCTTCAGAACTATCAATCGCCTTACTAATTCAATTATATTCAATGTATCTATTTTCAACAGAATACATCATCCCATTGCATCTAGCTCATTCTACGTCGAGCCACAGGCCCACAGTAGCGGAGATAAGGATCCACTTACCAGGTACTAGGTACCTCTTTAGCGCTCATCCGCTTCAATTGTGAATTGTGCCTTGTTACTTGTCAGCTTGTGGCTGATAGATACAAGTATCACCCCTTACACGTGAATAGCCTCGTTTAGTGCATGCTACCGAAGCTACCTATACGCCCTGACCAAACACCCAAGTCTTAGAAAAGAGCCTCATTACTAATAGGCAGCTCCGACTTCAAGGTTGTCTGTCTCGGGCGGCATACTCTCATAGTCTGCTTCCTATCAAGTTATTGTCTCTGCGAGAGAACGATAAAAAAAGGAATAGTTGCTACGTAAATCAAAGAGCAGACTCGAGATGTCCATCATCAAAGTGAGGTATGTAGTTTTGGGTAAGAAAAAAAAGGGGGGAAACCCGAGAAGAAATATCATCACCACCCTCTCCCATCTGAAGAAAAGGGAAACCAATAAATAGAAAGACAATACGGGACATATTTTCTAGGACAGTGGGCAGGCAGTATCACGCAACATACCTATATTTGTCTACAAATGAATCAGCCCGTGCATGGGGTGTGGCTTTGTAGTAGACAATCTTGTCATTAGCTAGCTACCTGGTATCTATCTAGGTATTTGTCAATCCCCTATAGTAGACCTCGTGGTCTTCCATAGGGAATTATCAACAGCTGAAAAGATTGCAATAGAGCATGTGCGAAGCTATCTATCTAGATAGGCCATTCATTTCCATCTTCTCTTCCTAACACACATCCTCCTAACACACATCCCCCTAACGCACATCCCCCTAACACCCATCCCCCTAACGCACATCCCCCTAACACCCATCCGACTATATCAGCTAGAGAACTCGGGCTGAGCCTATGCTTCAACCATGAACTCAGCTATAACACTTAATCCTCCATACTTTCTAGCCTTGACCATGCCGTGAGAACGAGGATTCAACCAGTGCCTTGTAATTGACAGTTGCCTTGCTATCGAGACGATGCCGCAAGGAATGCCATTGTGATACCGAGACTGGCCTGCTTATTTCAAAGCTTTGTGTGCGGCCTCGTTATAGGTGACATCTTCACAACCTCGGAGGAGATTGTAGTGCTTGTCACGCTGAAGATCGTCCTCTCCGTCCGCTTCGCCCGTGCTAAGTCGCAAGTCCTTCACCGAGATTTCATCGTCCGACTTGTCGCCCTTCCCTTGCATCATGTGCATAGCGACGATCTTGTCTCGCTCGGCAACTTCCCCCATAGCCTTCATGATGGCATCCATAACCTTTTGCAATTGCTCTTCGGGTTTGGGTGCTGACAGCTGCTGTTTTGATCTCCTAAACCGCACATGACATCGGAAACAATACCGCTCTGCCTCTGGGGCGTCAGGTCCAGACCTGCATCTCCAAAAGCCGCCCTTCGCCCGTTGGTGTGGGAATGGCCAACTGTATGGCCAACAATCATCAGGATCGTGCCATACCTTGTCCCAGATTGGCTTGTTCTCGGTTGCATCTATTCTGTCCTGTTCAACCTGTTTGTCCAACGAGCTCATCAAGCCAAGGAGAGAATTCCAACGAGAAGTGGGATCCGCGCCATGCAGCTTTATCATGTTGCTTTTGTCAAGCACGGCGAACCAGTCTGGTATGATGGGCCTGCTTGGCAGAGCCAGGGTGGGCTCGATGGGAAAGAGTGAAGCTGGGGAAGACAGCTGTGTTCCGGATACGGGTGACGACGGATTGTCGGGCGAGGAACGGCCGAGGTTTTCTAGGCCAAAAGCCACAGCCTTGTCGAAGGGAATCTTGGTCATCTTGAGAGGCGAACCGACGAAATACAATTGATTTTCTGTGGGCAGGTCAGGCGTGAGAGGCGACGATCCATCCGAACCCAGTAAGCGCTCAACCTTTGATGGCGGTCCTGTCGGCTTTTGACGCCGCAAAATCTCCGAAGCGTGATGACGAGCAGCTGCATGGTTCTCGCAACCTTCGATGTTCATGAAGTTAGAGTAGGTATCTTTGATGTCGTCGATAACGGCTCGGTCGGCTCTAGCAAGCGCTACGAGATCTGGATTCAAGCCCTCCTGGACATCATTTGCCATGTTTTGGGAATACAAGCGGGTTTGCTCGTCGGGTGCTTGAGTAGCAATGTGTCGTTGAGCTCGGTGAAGATTCATTCTATCTTCGTGTGCCTCTTCAATCCAGCCTCGGAGGGCAGTGGACTGCTTGATGTGTTCGTCGGTGAGGGCCTCGAAATCTAGTAATCCTGTTGCAGGCGAGTGCTTCGGAGGACCTAATGGCGCATGTTCCGAGGTGACGTTTGGTGGGTAATTAGCCCAGGTGACCTGATTCAGCCCGTCGGAATTCAAGAGTGACGAGACAATGAGACTCTCTGCTTCCTTGTCTGGTTTCTTCGGTGGTTTATACCTCGGTCCATGTGGTTGATTCGGATGATCCGGTCCATTAGGGTAGATCGGAATAGGACGTGAACCTTCCATTGCGTCTTGCCGTTGCTTGTTCGTAGCAGGAGTCATGTATGAGGACTCTGATCCAGACGAGAATGAGTAAGGAGGCTCTAGGTAACGAGAAGGTGTGGGGGAATCGGCAGGTTTGATAAGTGCGTAGAGGGATTGAAAGGGAAACCACAATTTGCGGTAGATTTGGTTGTTGTTGTTATGACGATTGTCCTTTTTCTTCTCCATGGTCATGGTATGTAAAGGTGAGGTGCGCATGTACCATGTGTCGATGTGCGGGAAAGTTGAAGGACGTAATCGCAGTTGCAGTTGTAGTTGCAGTTGTAGTTGCAGTTGTAGTTGCAGTTGCAGTTGCAGTCACGGTCTGGCTTGAAGGGTTCAATGTTTCGAAAACGGGGGTCCGCACGGGTATCGGTCAGTGCCTGTCAAGGAGAAGGCACGTCGGCTGCAGTTGAAAGTAAGAAAGTCGGAAGTAAAGAGGTGGGAATTAGAAAAGAAACAAAAGGCTTCAATGATGTATGTACCTAGCACAGGGACCAGGGACCCATTTGACATTCGCATTCGACATTGAATGTTTGAAGTGCCTTCAATCAAGTCGTGAATCAAGAGCGGTCGGAGACGAGTGAGTTGTGGATAAGGTAGACACGAGAGGAGTGGCTCCTTCCCAAGACCGTGTTGATAAAGCAAGCAGGCAAGCAAGCAATCAATCGAGTAGTTGGCCACCACACGTTGATGAATGTATACGTGACTGATGATTCACGTCTCAACTTGCTCATAATTGACAGGAACCTTGCCGGGCAACCACACTAACGCCCAAGTCATTCGTCAACTTCATGACGCGAGGCTGATACCGATATTGTCGTCTTGCATGCGCGTGAACAAACCTTCACAGCTTCGCTTCACGCTGATAGGGGCCCAACAGATACCCTTTCTCGAAGCTGCATGTTTTTTTCTCTTTCTTGCTCCACAGCCTCGCGACGCTCCTTTCGCCTCCTGTCTGCGTCAAGCGTAGCAAACCGACCTTTGGCACCGTGTCGTAACTTTGTTATCATATCTGCAGCCTTCCCTTTGGTGATGTCCGTTGCTGTAAGCTTATCATTCTCTCCTCGCAGCTTGTTCAAGAACTCTAGCTGGCCATGAGTAGGGGGGCCCCTGCGCCAGTCTTGGTTCCTTGAAATGAGGAGATGAGGGTACTTCTCGGATGCGTATTTGTCGCTTCCATGCACCGCATCAGCAAATGTGCTTGCTTCAAGTAACCTTCGAGGCGCTGCATATGGTGACTTTGACACTCCCTTAGGAAGTGCCCGAATCTCCCAAGCGAAAAACTTGACCTCATCCTCTTCTCCTGATGTCTCCCCCCTTTCCAATCGAATATGACTCCCATTGGGGCCTGACAGCACCCACCTGCTGGGCCCAATTTGCACCCAGGCATATTGGCTGATTGACCGAATGTGCTTTTCGCCCGAGCTGTCTGCAATTAGGTCCAAGACTGAATCGTAGTCGACAAAAGTGATGTTACGCCTCAATTTGCTCTCTCCAATTTCTCTAGTTTCGCCTCCAGCCTTCAAAGTTCGCATATCGTTCACGGATGCTTTATCAACCAACTCGGATGGGTCGAGACCAAATAGCGTGGGAGTTGTCACTATGCCAGTAGCCAGACTCGAGACCATATCGATGATGTGGCAATTGGTCTTGTCTGGATGGAGCCGCATACCTCTTCCTATCATTTGTACCAATAGATTGCGTGAACGAGTCGGCCTCGCTAGCACAATACAGTCAATGTTAGGAATGTCGGTTCCTTCAGTAAAGACACCGCAATTGACGAGTACGGGGAATTCGTACCGCCTGAAAGCATCTAAAAGTTCACTTCTCTCTAGATTTGGTGTCTCTCCCGTCACGAATCTGGCATCGATGCCGTGCTGTCGAAAAGCCTGGGTCAACCCAGCTACGTGAGCAAGGTCTACGCAAAAGACCAGAGTAGATTTTCTTTCGGAAGCCCTGGCAAGCCAGCTGCGGACCGTGACCTCGTTCACTTGCTTGGTATTCACCACCCTGGATAATTCACGCGGTTGAAAATCCCCATTACTACCACTTCCAACTTTTGAGATGTCAGCGGTGGACTCGACCGTAGTGAATATGACTTCCGACAGCCATTTATCTCCTATCATGTCGACGTAATCCTTGTGGTACACCAACTCGTCAATTGCAGCACCTAGTCGAAGTCCATCAGTTCGCGAGAACGTCGCAGACACACCGACCAATACCGGTGAGTTATTGTGCTTCTTGTCAAGCCCAAAGTACTCTAGAGTCCTCAAGTACCCAGGCGCGACTATGTGGTGTGCTTCATCGACAAGTACGAGCTTAAACCGGCTCGGATCGAACTTGGTGATGCGGTCTCCAGAGATGATACTCTGTACACTGGCAATGGTGATATCGGCAGCTCCCGAGGCACGCATATTGCCCATCTCTATCTCTACAGACTTCTGTGGGTAGGCAGCGGTACAATGCCTAGCTGCTTGTTCGACAAGCTCTCGCCTATGGGCCAAGATCAATGTCTGGCTGGCCTCATCCGAACTGGGTCTGATCCGGTCTATCAGTTGGGTGAAGACAATAGTTTTCCCGGCACCAGTGGCGAGCGATATCCCTAGTCGCTTATGGCCATGTTCCAAAGACTTCAGGACAGATTGGATACATTCTTCTTGATAGTCACGGAGGAGGATCCCTTGTAGATTGTGAGAAGTATTGGAGGTATTGGGGACAGCACAAGGTGTGATAGAAGTAGAGAAGCATCTCAGATGATACCTCGTCACCGGGAATATCTGTAAAGGCCTTGCTGAAAGGAGCCATCTTGCAGACAAAGGCAGCATGGCATATCTCTCCGTGACTCGGACTAAAGACGTCGAGACAAGATTTGAGGCTCGTGCTTTGGTTTCACGGATAAACTCTTCAGGCGAAGGCGCTATGAAATTAAACGAAATTTCGAGAGTGAGGAAAAACGGATAGTCGAATGGTGAGGCTAAATAAGGGGGTATATAAATGATGGTATTCAGTGTAAACAAACCTGGGTGGGTTGTCAAGTGGAAGGTAGATATTTACACATCTGTCTATGTAGTATAACGTTTGTATGAAGAGCTCTTGTTTTTCTCATTTCTAGAAAGCCTAGGTAGGTACGAAGTAGGTACTTTGTAAATGTAAGGCCCAAGCCCGAACGCTTGGGCCATATGTGAGGCACTTCGGGAAGGGTTGTCGTGAATATCATTTTATCGGGGGCTATAGATGTGAATCAAATATCGGTTACCCATCAGGCTTCACATTCCTTTCCATTAGATTAACATACTACACGATCAAACATACGAAGTTCAAATTTGAATGGCTGAAGAAATTGTGAGCCTCTGCTGCCTCCACAGCTCCTCAAAGAGCTATCAGGGCTATCTAGCACTTCTCTACAGAGGAATGGTTGGTTTCGCCTCTCCACAAGCTCCGGATAGTTGCATACACATGCACACATTGTACGAATCTATCTACTCCCCCCTTTCCACGTCTCAGGAGAGCTCTAGAGTCTATAAGACTGACACATACCAGCATCATTTCATGAATATACCTATCCTCTGAACAGCCATGGATCCAGAAGAGGGCTCAGGATACCTCCGCAGCGGCAGCAAATCAAGCGGTGAAGTATCAGATCCCGGAGACAACCCCTCAACCTCAACCTTTGCCTTTCCCTATCCCACCCTACCCTCCCACAAGCGCCGCCACCCCGCAGCCTCCCCCTCCAACCCGCCCTCCAAGCGGCAAAAGGGCCCCTTCAACGCGCGCTATCTCAGCCTCCTTAACAGCGAGATCTCAAACGCCACACCCGGATCCCAGTTCTCATCCTCACCCAACCCCCAACCCCCCTCCTCACCCCCCTCGTCTCCACCCCTGGAACCCTCCCAGCTCGGCGCCATCCCCTGGACCAGCACAGAGAAAACCGCCTTCTTCACCGCGCTATCACGCCTCGGTCGCGACAACGCCTCCGCCATCGCGTCGCGCATCGGCTCCAAGAGCGTGCTGGAAGTGCAGCAGTACCAGTCGCTACTATCAGCAGCAGCCCGCGCGCGCGACTCCGACGCCGGGAAGCGCGTGCGCATGGCGCAAGCACCCGACATCCCCGCCGCGGCAGAGCTAAGCACGGAGCTGAACCTAGCGCTAGAGCGCGCCGCGGACGGCATCGCGGAGCGGCAGGAGGCGCACGAGCAAGCGGTCGAGCAGGCGCGGTGGGGCGCCGGGCTGTGGCTGGTCACGGGACCGATCGCGCGTATACTCGAGCTGCGGTTCCGGGACGCGGCGACGAGGCGGTCTGCTTCTGTTTCTGATTCTGCTCCGAATCTCAGGTCCAACCCCGACCCCGACGCTCGTCCAGGTTCCGGCGATATCGAAACGGAAACCGCGAGCGACCCGCTGCCGCCGTTCGCAGAGCTCTTCCACCTGCGCAACTGGCTCTGGCTATCGGAGCGCGTATTTATGAACTCGACCGTGGTGCCGGACGGCAACTGGCGCAGCGTCAGCGGCGGCGTTGGCATGTCCGGGGAGGAGAACGACACCCCGTCAATCCGGGCCACGGCGCTCGCGGACTTCCACTTGCTAGCGGTGAGCGTGACGCGGCGGCTCGTTTGCGCGACGCTGTTCGTGGCGGGCTCGCGCGTGCGCGCGAAGCAGGGCGGCTCGTCGGGGGGGCGGGGGCGGCGGATTCGCACGAAAGCTGTTGTCAAGGCTAGGGATGTGCAGGCTGCGCTGGCGTCGGTGGGCATGAAGGAGAATAGCCGCGAGTTCTGGGCCAAGGCTGCGCGTCGGTTGAGGCTTGATGTGTATGATAACGATGACGATGACGAGGGCGAGGGCGAGAGCGAGGATGAGGACGGGCAATGGGAGGGAGGAGAGTCACATACAGCAGCGGCAGAATATGGTGCTGTATTAGGCGAAGGGGAAGAAGAGACGGATATTGACATTGACACTGTATCCGAACACAACGACAGCCAAGAAGAAGAGGACGACATAAACGACGAGCATATATCAGATACCGCCTCCGAGCCCAACACAATGTCCTACGACGAAGTCGAAGCCGCACTCGGCTTCCCCAACCCAAACCACCACCCACCATCCCATAACTCACAATCACCACAATCACTAGAGTCGCCATACGACATATCCAGCAGCAGCACAGCCGAGTTTTCAGACACAGAAGCAGAACAAGAAGCCACATTGATCAAGCCCTCTGACGAAAGCGACGCAGACGACACGGAAATCGACACAGAATCCGTAGCCCGCGACCTGCACGAAGCAACCACGTACGCCGCGCTGCCGTACACGTACGTGGGAACGACGCGCGGGCGGCAAGCGCTGCGGTTACGGATTCAGGCCGAGCACCAGCTGGAAGCGGCGGCGGACCGGGTGGACGCGCAGGTCGGGGCGCGCGAGGAGGCGCGGCTGTGGGGTTTGCTGCGGGGGGACAAGGACAAGGACAAGGGCGAGGAAGGAGGGGGGTTAAGGAGAGAAATGGAAGAGATGGCGGACGAATACGAAGATAGGAAGGCATCGATGCCGGCGCTAAAGCCGAAATTGAGTGCCAGGAAGTCAGGCTTAGAGGACCTGGGTGGTGGTGACTGGAGGGATCATACTACATATTACAGCGAGTGGGAGTTTGCACAGGGAGACAGGACCACTTGAGTGAACTCGAGAGTTACTGAAGCTCTGCATATTAAGCTAACTAGAGTGGCCGCAACCTCAAGCAATTGGTAACCGAAGAATCTTTTTTCCCGTTCCTGATGGAGGTGTCCTGTTTATGCGTGAATGTATGGTAATACACTGTCGTGATGGGGAGTCACTCGTCATCTTCTCAACCTGTCCTGTCCTCTCCTGTCTCCTCCCACATCTGACGGAAAAGACACCTCCCTGAAAAGGCGAGGGACCCTCATACTACCTTGACGCCCGATTTGATAGTTCACAAGCCACACAATCCCTGTAAAGTACCTGATTCGCCTCGAGAAAAAAAAGAAATCCTCGACTTTTCGTCATGTAGAACTAGTCATCCTGACTACTACCGAAAATTAGGTTTCGTAACTCTTGATGTTACCGTCGCTGCCGAGTGGCTGGACGGAGCTTAACGACGGGGCGGACGTGAATGTTAAGCCGTAGCCGTTGCCGTCGAGCTTTACATCGGCACCGTTAACTCCGGCCGTCCTGAGACCTGCTTGGGTTTCCCGGACCCTCTTCTTGAAGGCGAGTCGGTCCAAGAAGAGCTGTTGTCGACCTCGCTCCAGTTCGCGTCGCTCTGCTTGCAGAATACCCTCCATCTCGTCGAAGTACTTCAACTTCAGCTCCATCTTCTGTAGGGTAACGTTTACAGCTGCGGAGAGAAGTCGGGTCATCTCTCGCTCCTCATGGGATGCCAAGCCGCCGGCACGCGCGCCCATAGCAGCCAGCGGTATGCTGGCTAGATTAGATGCGGTAGTACCTGTAGCCTCTTGCTGCACATCGATCTCCATCGACTCGTTCTCTTTTCCCTTCCCCTTTCCGTTGACTCTCGCATCGCCGCTTTCGATCTTGTTTCGTAGGCCTTGTTGAAGCTCTTCGACAGATTTCTTCGCCGCTGCCGCCGTTGTCTTGGGATCCGCGAGGCTGGCAAGGAATCCGATCACAGACATGACAGGATTGTCAGCTTGGCTGAAGGGGAGATGGCCGCCATGCGTTCCCAGCATCGCGAGACCCGTAGGCCCGTGGATGGGTGCTTCAGTCTCGAGATACTTGTCCTCAATGTCCAGCTGGAGGAATTGCAGGACGCACTCCTCTCTAGTTCGCGTGGCCACGTACTCAGCGATCTCGGCCCAGTCGTCATCATATTTCTCGAGAGCCTCGAGAAGTCGAAGAATCTCGGCATCTGTCCACGGAGCTTCACGGTCAAGGATTGTTGAGTAGGTCTTGTTCTCCATCTTGATGAACTGCGTATTGGTCTGGTTGTTGGGTATCCGACCCTCCAGGTAGCAGCTAGGGCAGACGTCATACTTCGCCTTGTTAGGGGAGTTGGCTTCTGGTAGATGATAGTAGACTCGGGTGCAGTCGACACCACAGTTTTGGCAGTGGATCTTAGCAATGGGCTTGCTCAAACTGTCGTCAGCCGCCGGAGAGGATGTACCATTAGTAGCGGCCTCGCCATTTGTCTTATTCTCCGACTTGGTGATCTTCGTTCCCTTCGCGTTGGCCTCGTAGATGTTTCGGCCAATCTCGAGATTCCGCTCGCCCGCAGCAGTGGCGGCAGTGCTCGCCTTTCGGTCGGTATCTTGGATTTTCTTGCCTTCAAGCACGATAGGATCTGCGGAAGGTTGCCACGGCTGCAGACCTCGAGGCGTATCACAGATGACCTGGAAATGACCGGTGAAAGGTGGGCCAACCTGAGACGGACGCTGATCGGCATCGACCTATAGCATGTTAGTATGTTGTTTTGAGGATGAGATTATTAATTGACTTACTTGATAATTGATCAAGCCCCATTGCTCGAGAAAAGCGTGGACGCGCATGATGGCGCAAACGTCGCCAGCCAAGTTTCGTCGACAGGCAGTTACGGTCAGGTACTCGACGGGATTCAGACGGTAGGTGTTGATCATAAAATCGCGATAGTCTTTGTAGACGGCAGGCGTTTTGCTTCGGTTACGGCTGTTGAAGAACTCTGGAAGGGCTTTGCGCTCGATGTTGTGGACCGCATTCATGTCAAACCAGGTACTGTAGCTGGGTAGGACGATAGCATGAGTCTGAGAGATGAGATGTTCGCGCGCGGCATTCTCGATGCTTTCCTTCGACTTCACCTCCTGAGCGGTACCATCGACAGTAGCAGTGACATCCTCACCATCCTTGTCTTGTGGTCGTCCATCTTGAGTCTCGGCCTGAACATCTCCCATCTCCTCATCATCCTTGGCTAACGTAGTTTCAGCAGGCGGTGCAGGGGGAGCATCAAGTGGGTTGTCTGAAGTACCAGCAGGCGCAGGAGTAGTGCTATCTTGCTTAATCACAGGATCGTGGGAGGGGATGCCAGACATCTGTACATCTAAGGGGCGCATCAGCATATTTAACTATGAAGTCCGCGATACTTAGCTGTAATTTGACCTACCTTCAGAGGGTTGGGGGACACCCGACAGGTTAGCCTGGAGAGACGGTTGTGCCAGGATAGGGTTACTGCCTGGGGTGGCAGCATTGGCCGGTGAGCCATAGCTGGCGTGTTCGCCGTCCATGTTGCTGAGGACAAAATGAGAATTCCTTGACGATGATGATGAATGAAAAGGGAGGGATGGTTAGAAGGATGGGTAAGTAGTTAAAAAAAACAGATGCGAGGTATCGCAACTCTATCGAATTGTTATTCTTCAATTCATTGATGAATGAACAGAGAAGTATGAGAGTTAGGAGTTGTCGCGACAGAGTGTAACAGAGTTTGTTGATGGATGGCCAATTCGTTGGATGCGCCGATACGTCGATGCGATCGAATGAACTGGATGACAAAACCGCGTGTTTGGGGAAATAATTTGTCGCGACGAAGAAGCACTACACTACTAACAGTGCACAGTCTGGACTTGCACCTTGGGAGCTTTTCGAAAGACTTGGTCCAAGCGTTTTTTTAATGGAGCAGAAAAGCTTGGATTCTTGGTTCTTCGATACATCACGTGCCGTTTCTTATTAATTCTTCCTGCAGAACAAAAGTGGGCGTCGGTACGAATACCTATGTACTCCGTCCCTACGCAGCTACGGTAAACCAAACCGTAATCGGCCCCAAATAAGATACGGAGTACTACCTCGGCGCAAAGGCCGTGAACAACCGAATTCATGACAAGCAACTGTGAATAAACTCATTGTTGCAGGTTTGACCCATCTATTGACCCATCTAGTCTCCTCTGTATGAAGACTGTCCAAACTTTGACACCAGAATGACGGCAATGCTCTCTTCCACTGCAAGGCGTACGGTCTTAAGAAGTGTTGGCAGTGTCCCACGGTCCACTTCACTATTTTCGAGTCCTTTCAACAGCAACCCGTCAGCTCTCCGCAGATTACTGTCGTCATTGGCCGTTCTAGAACAGCGCGATGGCAAGCTCAACCACGGCTCCTTAAGCGCCATCACAGCCGCCAAAAAGCTTGGAGGTCCGATACACGGCATTGTTGCTGGAGGCAATATTAAGTCCGTCGCAGACGAGGCAGCAAAAGTAGAGGGCGTCGAGAAGATCATCGCAGTAGATAACGCTGCTTACGATAAAGTATTAAGGATCAGCCTGTGTATTTAACAAACCTAACTCTAGACTCTAGCAAGCTAACCGTCATCTGAACCAGGGCCTCCCAGAGAATTATGCGCCCTTGTTAGTCGAGAATATCAAGAAGGGTGGCTACACACACATTATCGCGGGGCACACTGCCTTCGGGAAGAGCTTAATGCCTAGAGTTGCCGCACTTCTCGACTCCCAACAAATATCAGACATCACCGCCATCGAAAACGAAAATACCTTCGTACGCCCCATCTACGCCGGCAATGCCATTGCCACCGTCGAGTCTTCCGATCCGGTCAAGATCATTACTATTCGCGGTACTGCCTTCCCCGCTGCCGAGGCACAAGGCGGCTCTGCCGCCGTAGGAGACGGAGTCGATCCCAACGTAGAAATCTCTGCCGAATGGGTTTCCGAAGATCTGGCCAAGTCCGACAGACCGGACCTGGCCACCGCCGGCAAGGTTGTTTCCGGAGGACGAGGTCTCAAGTCTAAAGAGGAGTTCGACAAGATCATGAACCCACTAGCGGACTCGCTGGGCGCGGCAGTCGGAGCTTCCCGTGCGGCAGTGGATAGCGGATACGCTGACAATAGTCTGCAAGTTGGCCAGACTGGCAAGGTCGTTGCTCCGCAATTATATATGGCTGTTGGTATCTCTGGTGCCATCCAGCACTTGGCGGGTATGAAGGACAGCAAGGTGATCGCAGCCATTAACAAAGACGCCGAAGCACCGATATTCCAGGTAGCTGACGTGGGGTTGGTGGGAGACCTATTTGACAAGGTGCCCGAGTTAACCGAGAAATTGAAGAACTCATAGATATCTGATCACATAAATACTAAGTACATTATGTTACAATCGTCCGCGAGGGTATCTAGACTTGACTTCAGTTTGTAGCGGCCAGCATTTCCTTCGTGCTCGTAAACTTTTCCCTTTCCTTTCCGACCAGCAAGCCCCTCTCTTTCTCCGCCTGGTCTATCTTCTTCCAATCTTCCCATTGGATGACCTTACATTTTCCAGATTCTACTCCTGACCGCAGGGCTTCCCAGCCTGCATTGCTTTCCGCCTCTAGAAACGGGGCCTCGGAGTTCCAGTCAGAGGCAATCGCATCCCCAGTAGAGAATGCATCCTCCATGGTCGACGCAATAACACCTGTCGGACCTCGCTTTACCCAACCTGCACAGTAGACCCCTGGCAGTTGAGAATCTCGGGTTTTATCTTCACTCATTCTCAGAACGCGTCCCATACCGTCGTTCTCAATGACACCCCTCCTGTCGTCGAATGAGATGCCGGCTTCGTCAAACCCTGGCAGGGCGACGGATTTGTAGCCAATAGACCGGAATACCAGGGAAGAAGGTATTGTCACCTTCTCCCCAATACCGGTGACACTCGAGGATGTGTCAAATGGCGACTTTAGTGCCGTTCGCTCAAAGACGGTACTATCGACGTAGCCATCTAGTCGACCAAGGAATTCTGTTGGCGACAGACAAAAGTCTAGGGACCAAGATTTGTGGGCGTCGTCGACTCGACAAAAAGAACCTTTCGTCATAATCTCCATGAGTCTTCGTCGGGCTCGCGGCAGTTTTGAAACCTCGTCTGGGATGAGAGACATGTCAATGTCATGAAAGCCAACCCCGTGGAGTTTCATCAACTCTCGGATCTCTTTGATCGTGAAAGCTGCCTATTGACCATTGTCAGCCACTGAAGACTCTGCTCGTAGATGTAGCTGAACGTACCTGCATCGGTCCTCTTCTCCCAACGATGTGAACCCGTTTAATACGACTTTTCAATAAGGTCTCAATAGCCGCCTCGGTGATGTCTGTCTTTCGCAGCACGTCCACATTCTCTAGGAGCATCCTGGCGACGTCAAGCGCAACGTTGCCCTGGCCAACTATGACGGCCTCGTCCCCTTGAGTAAGATCCGGGCTTAGGTCAGCGTACTCTGGTAGGCCATTATACCAGCCTACAAACTCCCGCGCCGAGTAGATGCCTTGCAGGTCGGACTCTCCGGGAATCCCAAGACGTTTGTCCTTGGATGCACCGTAGGCAAAGACGACGGCGTCATAGTGGCGCATGACTGAAGCAAGCGGAATGGTGCATCCATGAAAATGACCATCCGTATTGCCAATCGAGACATTGCCGATGAAAGTAAAGTCGGGAGAGCTGGCGACCTCTTCAAACTTATCTTGGCAATTCTAGGTTGGGGTCTTAAGTCAATGAGCTGACCATTATAATTATACGCAGATCTCATCCGTACCTTGACTTCGGGGTGGTCGGGCGCAACTCCGAATCTCACAAGGCCATAGGGCACAGGCAAGGCCTCAAACATATCGACTTTGGCTTTAGGGACCTTCGACATGACCCTGTAAGCAGTATAGAAGCCGGCCGGGCCGGAGCCGACCACTGCCATGCGGAAGGGTCTGTCATGTCGAGTTGCGGTCGAATAGCGAGATATTCCATGAGCTCGGGGCGTAGAAGCTTTGCGCCGACATGTTGCGCAAAGCCACGACTTTGCAATTGAAGTCATGTCTACTATCCTCTAACTACGACTGAGAGTAGTTGGTACTCGAATAAATTGTTATCACATCGGCCTCTTAGGATAAGTGGCAAGTATACCTACTCAAATGGCTTATGGTTCAAAGTGAATAGGCACAAATGATGTCGGATTGAATTTTTGGGTTGTCGGTCTTCCGAAGGCCGACATCGCCGTTAACAAGCTGTTGATCGTCTCAAGACATCAACTTCTAATGAATAAAACTTGGTATAGCCGTGTCAATTGGCCAATTCAAATAAATCTATCTGCACACAATGGATACCTACATGTTGCGGAAGCGCATTGTAACATCTTGTAGTATTTCTCGTGTGAAATCGTGTAATTCGTTGGCTCACTAGCCGAGTAGCAGAGTAAATCTGCCGCCTTTGCGCCTGTTGCTGTGGAAACCAGAGTGGGAATTTCCCGTTGCAGTCCATATGCGGTACAACACATCTCGTACATCCACATCCCACCTTTCTTTTCCGTCTTTTCGATCATATTAAGACAGCACGCATTCCAGTCATCTATCGATCTCACCCACCCTCCATCTCGTGAATGTCTCTCAGCCTTGCTGCGTGAGCGAGCCATTCCGCAAAAGATGGGTGCTCAACAACCCTACTTGTACGATTCCGATAGGCGCGACTCGAGGTCGCCCGACAAGCCCTTCGACCCCAAGGCCGTGACGAGAGCCAGCTGGGAGCCGAAACCCAAGAAACAGAAGCAAGATGGTCCCTTAATAGCGTTCGGCCGTCATCCCGAGTACGTCATACACCTTAACTGTGAGCGCATGAGCTTCATAACTAATTGATTCTGTTGAAGCGCGCTCCAGGTGCCGACTGGCCGAACTTCGCATTTCCGTCCCATGAGCAGCACCACCAAGTGGTGGATCAAGGCTATGAGATATGTCCAACTATTCCTTCGCATATTTGAGATGATCGGAGGGGCTGGTCTGCTTACCCTCATGATTATAATATACAATGTTGATCCACTCACTGCTTGGGTCATGAGAATCACCGTACGTTCTAGATTCCCTCTCATTGCCATGAGCTTCCTAACTGACAAGTACCTAGCCCGGTGTCGTAACTATCAGCTGCGTCTATGCTATCTGGCATTTCATCAGACCGGCCAATTCAAGGCCGCCCCTCTCATCAGCAGCCTATCAACTATTCGCTGGTTTCATGGACCTCGCCGTCGTACCGCTGTACGCCTTTGGCGTCTTGGCCGTCATCAACCACGGCGATGAATGGAAGCTCATCGTGACAGCCAGCAGCCAATTGACCAAGGCCCTGGTCCAGAGCGAGTACTACGCGCTCATCACCGCCGGCGGCATGCACGTGGTCTCGCTGGGCATATCGATCTGGCTAGGACTCATGTTCCGGCGTATCGCCAACATGCCACCTGACATGAATCCGTTAGAAGACCACCTAACGTCGCGCGTCAAGCAGCAGCGGCACAAGCGCAACAAGTCGTCCGTAGCCACGAGCTACACCGCCGTCTCGGACACGGACTCGAAGCGGCTCTCGACGCCCCTCGAGAACTACAGCAGCTCAGGTGCCCCCTACGAGACGCTGTCCCGGCCGCCCAGCATCCCGTTCATGCACACGCGCACCGGCTCGCGCGACTCCTTCGCCTCCTCTAAGCGCGACTCCCGCTCCGACCTCCCCAGCAGGCAGTACCACGTCACGCCCGGGAACTCGCCCCGCAATAGCGTCGCGGTGTCCCTCGCCGACCTGAAGCGCCTATCCACGCCACGTCTAGCGCAGCGCGCGAGCTACACCGAGGTTCCGCTACATGAAACCGGCGTCTTCCCCCCGTCGCCCTCCTCTTCCCGACCAAGCAGCATCACGATCGCGCCGTCGCCGTCGCACGCACAGCCCATCAACGCATCGCCGACGCGCATCGCCAAGTTCACCGAGGCATGGTACGCGTCCGAGTCGCTGATCAACCGAACGCAGGAGCGCCAGCGCGCCATGAACGCCGCGGAGCGAACGCGCGGCTCCCACTCGCACACCCATTCTCAGTCGAGCCTGCAGGCGAGACAGTATGAGGCGCTGAACCAGCGGTACAACTTCGACGACACCGACTCGGACAGGGAGAACGGCATGATGGGCCCCGACGACGACGACGACGACGACGACTCGGATCGAGAGAACGACGTCCAGAGCAGCCCGATCAACGTGTCCGCCCAGCTGCACCCGAACCCGCTGCGCCTGCACCCGCCGCCCCAGCAACCGCAGCTGCAGCACCAGGCGCAGTCCCACGCGCAAGCGCAACAGGCCGCAATGCCGCCGAGACAAAAGACGCCGTTCCGCCCCGCGCCCGCGCGCGACTCGACCGGCTCCGCGCTCTCCGAAGTCAGCCTGAACGCGCGCTCCACGAGCGGAAGCCGAGATATCGCGGACGAGAAGCACGGGCCCGCGCCTTCGTCGGTAACATCGTTCTGGCGGCGCAGCACGATCGGGAGGAACGGCGGCGGCAAAGGGGCAGGGGCAGGTGCAGGGGCAGGGGTCCGGACCTCGTCGATTCAGGCTGATAGCGACTTCTTCTCCAAGCCGTATGGCGAGCTGAAGCCGGCCACGCCGCCCATCATGCTCGGCACCGGCACTACCGCTTCTAATGGCCGGGTGGCGGCGGCGCGCCAGGTCTCGTCCGGGAACGATTATGATCTTGGGGCCGGGGGCGGGACGGCTTGGCGAAGGAATGTGAGTGGCAAGATTGCGGAGGAGGGGTTGGCTGGGACTGCGGGTGGGCGTGGGGAGAATAGGTATTCGCGGTATAGTATCTTGAATGATGATGATGATTATTGATCAGTTTGGAGGGAAGAAAGAAAGGATTTGAGTTGAATTAGTTTCTGGAGTTGGTCGCATCTTGTCTTGATTCCCCGATCGTGTGAAGAAAGGAAAGGGGAGAGAGATGATACCTGTGCTTTGCGAGATGATGATGGTTCATGCATGGATGTAATAATAGAATAGGGGGCTGAAACTGGAACTGGCACTGGTTGGTCGAGGTTCTTGTTTCAATGGAATGAGTGATAGCTATGGCTTTTCAACTAGACACTGCGAGTTTTGCTGGTGAATGCACTGTAGATTGTAGGTGAATTCTAAGAATAGTAGATGACACTAGTCCTACACGTGTTGATTTATATTACTTGGTGATGATTCTATTTACAAAAGCTATATAGATTATGCCAGCTTTAATAGGGGTAGGTATATCCATGAAAAACAACCAAAATCATCGTCGTTGTTGGAAAAGGGGGCGCTGCGCATGGCCTAGGAACCGGTCGCGAAAAAAAGGTAATGATAAAGAAGAATTGTCCATAAAGAAAAAGAAAAAGACAATAGTGAAAATAAATTGCAAAAAGCTGAGATCGAGGAACCCCGGACATTTGACCTGAACAGTTGGCCTCTGTCGCCCTGCCCGGGGCTCGAACCCTCGATCCTACGAAAAACCCCCGGTGGGATTTTATCTAACTCAGGCGGTCGGGACTCATACCACTGAGCCAAGGCCAATTGGCGTGGCATGAGAACCTGAGCTGGAAGAAGAGTTGACGAAAAGGTATATAAGGTCAATGCATTGGGATACTGGGAGGGAAGGAAGCATCTGCCGTGCCTGCCTGGGTAATGGTGCAGTGCGGCAGGGAGGTTGGCGGGTGTGTATGTAGGTTGGGAGGTATATTGGATGCAGACCCCGAAGTACCTAGATACTCTAAAGAGCTATTCACATAAAATCTTTTTAAATTACGTAGGCAGGTATATTTGTTTACTTGAACTGGACGGCCACTCATCATGAATACCAATAGATTCATCATCTCAGTTATGAGGCAGTAGTACAAAGGGCCTTTTCCTGTACGTATACACTGGCCAGCAGTCCAAGCAGATATATCAAGCATCGCCAGCGCCCCAATAGTGCATGAATGCTAACCTAGACACCCAAAGCAAATATCAAACAGCTCACCAATAGAATGTATGGATCACCCCTACTCGATCCTCTCTCTCAAATAAGCAGCCCAGTCTGTAGGCGGTGCTCTCCCTCCGTCAAACCAATCACCCTCCCTCCAACCCATGTCGCTCCACGCGCCGAGGCCGCACAGATGGCGCATGGTCGGCCGACCATGGGGACAGTTCCAGGGCTTGTCGAGCTCACCCATGTGTCTGACCAGCTTCTCCATCTGCTTGATGGGCAGGGACTTACCGATCATGACGCTGCTCCGGCACGCGCGCACGGCGAACAGCTTGCGCACCTTGGAAGGCCGCGGGATGGCGTTTGCCGAGGCCGACTGGTGGTCCGTCAGGATCGATATCAGTTCCTCCAGATCCGTGAGCGAGAAGGTCGTTTCGCGGCTGAGTGGCAGACTGAGTAATTGACAACGGGATCCGACGGGCTGGTCTCCGCTTTCGTCCATGCTGACGATGAAGCCGTTTGCTTCTAGCGCTGGTAGGTTCTCCCTGATCACCTCTTCCTCCAGAGCTGTGAGCTCTAGAGTCTTGGGCTGGACTAACCTCTGAGATTGCACCACTGTATTTGCCTGTAGCCTTTCAAAGTTGTATTTTTCATCTGTGGCATGTTGGTCAATGATGAAGAGCTCGTCATCTCTGCCGTTATTGTTTCCTTCGACATCGCTGGGACTGGTCTCGGCTGGACGAAGCGCTAAGATGAAGCCCAAGTTGAACTGTCCTAGAATCCTCATCTTCCCAAAGTCGGACTTGGAAATTGTCAGGGATAATTTCTCTTCAGCATCATCCGCGTCCAATCTGTCCGTATCAGGCTTCGACCCTGTTGTCAATGAGACATCTTCAAGATATTCTTGGTGCATCGTCAGAGCATCCCTTATATGCTTTTCGTCGGTACGCAGAGTTTGTAATAAAGAAGAAGTCGAGTCTTTCTTTTTCGCGGCACCCTTGATGAAGCTTTGTGTACGTTTCTGTGTCTCGGAGACGGGGTTGGTCGCTTCTTGAGTAGAGTCCTCCACTTGCATTCCTTCCTGCGTCTCATCTGGCTCCTCTTCATACGGGCGTTCATTACTAGTTTGTGGGCCTGTAGATGGCAATGCTTCGTCTTCCAACTGATCATCTGCACCGCTGACTTCGTGCGACGGGTTATCAAAATCGCCATCTTGCCTCGGAGTGTTTTCTACGAGCACTTCGCTCGGATCAGGCTCCTCTTCTTCACTACCATGTTCCTCGTTATTTTCATCATCTACAAATAACTGCTCACTGGAAGCATCGGAATCATCCGACGTTGCTGGTGTCTTCGCGTTGGCTTCGATAGGAGCCATATCTTTTGGCTTTGGTTGAGAGTGTGCCGCAAACATCTGGGTCAGGCGTCCGTTGAATGAAGGGATCGGGACCTGCTCTTTGGCTACCCGCTGTCTCCTTGACGATTCGTGAGGCCTATGCTCTCCTAGTCGTTGCTTCTTTGAGGGTGAACCAATGATGCTGGTAATGGTATGGTCGCCCACCGTAATCGTAGCAACCTCGGGTGCTGAACGCTTAAAAGGCGTAGACGAAGTGTTTCTACCAGTCTTGATGTCTGGCACCCGAGACGACGTAGATACGGCCGGTATAGGGGGATCATTTGCCTCTAGAGCACCTGACTTAGGGCTACTTCCGGGCTTGCCAGCCTTATATTTACTCAATTCTGCCAGGCGTGCACGGAAGCCCATCTCTTCATCTCTAGGCGTCTCTGCTAAGGGGCGGGTAGGCGATGGTAGGTCTTGCCTATTATCCTCCGAGTCATTGTCTCCATCCACCTCTGTATAGTCTCTCGCAAACTTGGAAAATATATTTCCCATCTGTTCCGAATTTCTCTGGGATAGCTTTTCCGAGGCTCTGGTGGTTGTCGAAGGCGTGTCGGCACGTACGTCTGATTTTCGTTCGGCCCATCGGCTAATTATGTTGAGTCTTGGGCTGTTACTAACAGGTGTATTTGCAGATATAGAACCACCTTGCACAGGATCGTCGGCTTGCTCTTCTTCTTCAGCCTCATCGCCATGTTGTGAGTCATTGTCCGGACCTGTAGAGACAAAATTCTGACGGTTCTCGTCATCTATGGAAATGGATCGATTTGACCCGGCTTGGGACAAGGGAGTACTCTGGCTACCGAGTGATGGCCTTTTGAATGGTGTCTGCCTACCACTTGATAGTTGCGACGTCGGCAACGCGTAGTCTTGTGATTCAAATAAGGCGATGAGAGACTCCCTAAGATTGTCGAGCATCCTCGCCTGGTCGTGTAGGAGAATTGTACGCTTATCTGGACTGACATTGACATCGTAGAGATGAGTGTCCAGCTGTATATCAGCGAAGATAAACGGAGACTGAGAAGCATTGTAAGATTTATACACCTCGTTGAACACTTTAGCGAATTGCGGTAAGCCGCAAGGGCGGCCATTCACGAAAAACATCTGCCTATCTGGTGTCTGGCGCCCTTCTCCATGAGCAGGGCGAGATACATGTCCTCTGACACGGATTTCTTGGACGTCGCTGTTGCCCTGCGAAGTCCATTTCTGGCCTGGCGCACTGGTGGGCTCCAACTCGAGCTTTAATTCCAAGGGAATGAGAACGGCTAGGGTCTTGGCTCCAAACACGTTGACAATGTTTTCCCGGGTCGTCTTGTTTCCCTTGGTCGAGAACAGCACGATTCGCTTGCCTTTAGTCGGTTGCTGAGAGACGGAAAACTTGAGCGTAGTCTGGATACAGGCGTATTGGTTGAGAACACTGATAACTTTGTTCCATTCTCTCTTGATATTTCGCTCTAGCTCGCGGCGACGAACAGGTAGGTTCTGAAAGAGCCCTTCGACCGTCACAGTAGTCCCTTTCTGGGCAGCTACAATACTTGTGCTGCATAGTTTCCCAGAGGTTTCGAATTCCAGCTTGGACCCCTTCGGCGCATCTGACGCCAAACAGGTGGTGACAGAGAATTTGGACAGAGCACAAAGAGACGAAAGGGCTTCTCCTCGGAAGCCAAATGTCTGGAGCGAGCCAAGATCCGCATAGGTGGACAACTTGGAAGTATAGTGCTTTAGCGCCAAGGTTTCGTAGTTCTGCTTGGATATACCCGAGCCGTTATCCTGAACATCGATGGAATCCAGCCCTTGATTTTTGAACCGAACCTCTTTGAACGAACGCCGTATCAGTTGTCAAAGATCAATATATCTCGGAGAAGAATTACAAACCGATGCTTGTGGCCCCAGCATCCAGACTGTTCTCGACGAGCTCCTTCACTACAGAGCACAGGTCTACGATGACTTGGCCAGATTGGATTTGGTGGATCTTGAGAATTACTCAGCGGGTATTACAATATTCATCGGCCTTGTAGTTACTTACAGTATGAGCCTCGATGGCCTTGATGGTCGCCATCAGTGACAACTAGTTAAGACCATCCAACTCACGAATGAGACAGGAGGATGTCTTATATGAGTTATCCTCTTCTGCGTGTGCAGCAAGGTTATGATGGAAAGCTCTGCAAGAGAGCCTCAAGAAAGAGCGCTCAATTTTAAGCTAGTCATCACTAGCAATCATCAATATTCACGGCTTACTTACGGAATATCTGAGGTGTATGGTTTCCTTCAGCCTTGTCGCGTCATGTCTAAATTGAAATTAGAGAGACCGCGTCGAGCTCCGAGTCTGTGGCAGTGGGGCAGTTGATCCAGTTGATAGGTACAGGTACGTACGAATACAGTGAGGCGACAAAAGTTTAGACCCCAAACCAGTGACTGATTACACCCCGCAAAAGATTATATTCAATAAACGAAAGGTAAACAACAACAACAGCAACTTAACCTCTTACAACAACGTTTTTCAAGCTATTTCGAAATGTTTGGCCAGCAATTAAGTCCTCAAATGAGGAGCCGCCTTTGCGAATTAAGATCTTCTGGCTACAGCGCTGGACAGATACACAAATCTCACCCTGAAATCCCTTTGGGTACAATCAAAACCACCCTTCGTCGTGAGCGACTACGAGTAGATAACGTAACAAGACCACGTTCTGGGCGGCCACGCCAACTTACTGAAGAAGATCGAGATTATATCTACGATGTTGTCACCCACATAAACCCACATATTACTCATCGAGACCTCCTTGAACTCGTCGACAACAAGATTTCGAAACGAACCCTACAACGGCTCCTTCGAGAAATGAACAAGCGTAAGTACACTAGCGGGTGGAGGGGGTTTTTGGACAGAATGTCAGCAACGAGCAATCGTGGCTGCCACACTGTCCAGCCTAGGTGATAATTGGACATGACTGGACATTATTTCGTTCTTATGTCAACGAACCCCCCTCCCCCTGCTATGTACCTACTACCTCTACACTGTAAAGCCACAATTGTGGCGCCTTACTGAGCCAAACCCCCTCCCCCTGCGCTCGTGCAACGACTCAACGGTCGGTTGGCACGGATTAGCACGGGTCTACTTCAGTAGTAACAGATGGTCTTATTCTTTACGACATCATCTATCAGAAACCACCACGACGCGCAAACATGCTGACACGAAAGCCTTAGTTCTCACGGGATGAAAAGAGGGACTGAATTCAACTGTCAAATAATCTACCCCGTGATGGCCCTCATAACACACCACCGAACAACCTGAATGATTATGATTTGAAACTTACGACAAAATTCATCGAACCGGAACTACATAAGCACAAAGACCCACGATTTCGGCGATCGTCGCATGCAATCCTCCCGGAGCCTGGCAGAATGGGCACCCCCAAATTCTTGGCAAAGCTGGCCCACTACCTACTTTTGACTTGACCTTGAAGCTTGCTTAACTGGAGTTTGGACTCTGGAGATACTGATGGATGCTCTTGATAACGGAAAGCTCGGAATGTAGAGCTTGCGATCCTTGCTTTTGTATTCAAATTCGGCATAGCAGAAACACTTTGATGACGTTTCAAGGCCTGCCTACTGAGCCTGATGTCTATCTAGACTCAAACGAAGTTCGATCCGTCCCTTTTCTTGTACATATTCGACCATAATCAGCACTGCAAGAAATTCATCCGCTCTCTATGAAGCATCTCATGTTAGGAACAATTTGAAACTGTTCAAATGCGGGGAGAATCTAAAGCACGTACTGAATGCCCGTTGATTCATGTCTTTCGGGGGCTTTCAATGTGGGACGAGGATAGCCAGCCACTGGCATGTCTCAGCAGATTCGCCTGATCACCGAGAATTTGGCTCTCACGACATGATCTTCCGCTGTTTGCCTCACAAGAGAAACAAAGTGGAGCTATTAGCTTTATTTCCACTCCCGATTACATACCTCAATCTATCTACAGGTCGCTAGGATTCTCGGTGTCATTTGTGGGTCAAAAGACGCCAGGCATACACCTCTATAAGGTATAGTCGGCAGCTGTTCGCCACCTGAATCACATTGTTAAATCATCTCTGCATTTTCAATAGGTGAGCATCAGATGCTTGCCAGCTGTAACGTGATATACTAACGCAACTTGGTATAAATTGATGCCTGGCGCCTTGAGCCCACAAATGACACCGAGAATCCTAGCGACCTGTACATACGCCACGAGACCAAGCTATGCTCTCTAGTTTCGTGCAACTACCATTTGCAGCAGTTTGCATTTACAACACGAGCTCCGCTATCGTATTCTGCCGCCACATGCGCAAAATCGTGGTGGCTGAGATGGCCGCAATATCAAGACATTATAACAATTTCTTCCATTCAGGAATCCGGTATAGACCATGTTTATAGGGCATAGCCCTTGTAAGGATCGTGAGAGTTTGGGTCTTTTTTGTTGGTCATATACATATGTATTTACGCATGTAATACTTATGTCCAACGTCGACTTTGGCTCCATATTGCCAGTAAAACACAAGGTGAGACAGAGCATGGTGTGGTTCGCCGATCTCCAAAGTACTTGTTCGGAGCACCTCGTGATATCCTAGGCTCCCCCGCAAACATACGTCTGGTACTACTCCCGGAGAGCGTTGGATCTAGATGGGATAGAGTAACCTATAAACAGGTCATGATTTCTACCCGACTACAACATAAATACTTCTGATGACGATATATAGAGATAATATTTACTGTATGTCTCAAGGCTATGACCGAGTAGCAAGCGCATCAGGTGCATAAGTGCCCTTCGCAAATGCTGTCCTCCCGTCCAGATTTGCTTCCGAATGCTACCTTGCCCTGGCAACCTTAGTACCTAATGCATGCACGCAGACTCTGGCTGCTCTGGATTTGGTGCGTGCATTTCACTTCGTGCTATTTACTGGTAGCTTTCTAAGAAATACATCGGTACAGTCTGAGTACATCGTTCAGACCCCAATTGTCCTTAGCTAATAAAGCTTGGTCATATCTGGCATGCAGGCCAAGCCCACGTCATACATGATGATATTGTTGAGTGATTGGTGGGAAAGTTGGCTATGGCCAGGGTTTGGCCTGTGCTGACCCACTAGACATCAATGTCCGATAAGAGTGACAGGGGAAGGGTACGCTAGTGACTGCGGTACCTCGTGGTATTGATTTGAGAAATTGAGAAGGCTGTACGGGATTCAGGGATTTCAGCAGCTAAGCATGTCCACCATTCCCACTAACTCACTGTACCTGGCCCCTTTAACAAGCTAACAAGCCTAAGAAGCAGGGAGTTTTAGCGCTAAGCCGCCATAAATCCAATTGCCAAATCGAAATCTTAACTCTTGCAAGTTACATGTACCTTATGTACTTGAGACCTCCTACGCCTGTAATTCGTAATTCCCACACCCATTCCCGTCTTCTCCCCTTTAAGCTGCCTATCTGCACCTCCACTACCTCTCAACCCCCAGAACAACACCAACCTCTAGACTTACATACTCCTCAATACATACTGCTGGATCACCTACGAAACCGGCGCGGGAAGGAAAGGACCGACATTCGTTTTTTAACATTTTGCGAATCCGTCAGAATAGAGCATACAGAGGCACAGCTTTTTCCAACAGTACGGACCCATTCTCTCTTTCAATAAGATCGACAGGCTCTCCAAACGGTTCCTGCAGCTTAAGGTAGCTACTTATCTATTCCTGGTTGCGCAAGCCAAGTCGCTCCCGTGTCTTGACTGGAGCTGCCCTACCCGCACCAGTTATAAGTCGATTTCTCATCGAAAGGGGGAAATAATTATTTCCCAGCGTATGACGAGCCACAGACCGACTGCTACCGGTCTACGTATAATCGACGAACGATCATTGCATTCGTAAATTTACCGACCCTGCATCCTCATAATACAAGAGGTCTCTCTCCTACGAGAGCCTCTTTTTCCTCATGCAGAGGCGCTCCTCGGGGTCGTCCGAAGACAGCGCCGATGTTCCTGTCAAGACCTCGCGCCCTCAAGGTCAACCGAGGCTGAACGACGCAAGCTCTTCTGTCCGACACGCCCATGACCTTCACCATTCGGAACGCCCTCATAATTCCGGCACGAGATCTTTATCTGCGAGGAGCCGGAGACCAAGCAGTAATATCAATTGGAAGGCCGCTCATAGTCGAGATGGCTCCGTCGAGAAAGTTGCCGTAGTTTCCAATCTCGCGCCAGCCACATTATCCCCCGATTATCCGACCATGGAAGCCGAAAAAGTAGTATCGTCAAGATGTAAAGGTCAACCACCGCGATCTTGGAGCCCCTGGGCTATGTCGTTCTTGACGCTCCTTACAAGTGCCGTGGGCATTGGCTTGATGCTTGCTGTTATTTACTCCTCTGCCACTCTACATTGCGATCCCAAAGGCTGTCGTATGTCTTGGATGAGTCCGTCGTATGCCAAGTTTAATGACTTCGATACCGAACATACCCGTTTTGCATCCAAGTATTCGTTATATCTCTACAGGGAGCAGGGCTTCGACAACGGACCAAAGGTGAGGACGCTGAAGCACAGCGCTCATCTCTGTTGATATTGACTTGACGTGTAGATCAAAGGAGTACCGGTACTCTTCATCCCAGGCAATGCCGGCAGCTACAAACAGGTTAGATCTATAGCATCCGAATCGGCCAGGTACTTTCACGATTTCCTGCAGCACGACGCAGCCGCTATGAATACGGGTGCCAAGAATCTGGATTTTTTCACCGTCGACTTTAACGAAGACTTCACTGCATTTCATGGGCAAACGATGCTAGATCAAGCCGAGTATATAAACGAAGCCATCAGATACATTCTTTCGCTGTACTTGGATCCCAAAATCTCGGAACGAGACCCGAGTCTCCCTGACCCGTCTTCGGTTATCATACTAGGTCATTCTATGGGAGGAATCGTGGCACGAACAATGTTCATCATGCCGAATTTCCAAACCGACTCGGTCAACACAATCATTACCATGTCCGCTCCGCATGCTCGACCACCCGTCACATTCGATCCACAGATTGTTAGTATCTACAACGACATTAACAACTATTGGAGAAGTGCCTACGCGAAGAAGTCGTCTGCTGAAAACGCTCTCGGCCAAGTGACTCTGGTGTCCATCGCTGGCGGCGGCTTGGATACTGTCGTTCCATCAGACTATGCGGGACTGGAATCTATAGTACCCGAAACCCATGGTTTCACTGTCTTTACATCCACGATCCCTACCGTCTGGACAAGCATGGATCACCAAGCAATTACCTGGTGTGACCAATTTCGGAAGGTCATCGTCCGTGCGCTGTACGATGTGGTCGATAACCGTGGGAGATCGCAGACCAAATCGCGAGCAGATAGGATGAGGGCTTTCAAGAAACGGTTCTTGACTGGGTTGGAGAGCTTTGTCGAGAAGACCTTACCAGACGCAGCTCCGTCGACGTTACTGACGCTGGAGGATCATTCGACTACTACCATCGCTTTGGACGAGCGATTTGTTCTTCGCAACTTAGGTTCAGAGAAGAAACCCAAAGCTTACCTCCTTACCATTCCATCGGGCGAAACCGCCGAGGGCAAAAGACTCACTTTGATGTCGGACAGCAAACTCGATCGGCCAGGGGAAGATGGAAAACTTGAGGTCCTATTTTGCAACATATTTCCTGCACAAGCTGGACAGGCTAATCTGCCGTTCTCGATGGATGTTGATCTCTCAGGTAATAGCGTGGACTCGACCAAACTCGCTTGTAAAAGCGCCGCCTCCGACGTGGTGGCTCTACCAGCCTCTACTCGTTTCACAAAGAATCCATTTTTTAAGAAGGACGAATGGCAAATCCCGCCATTCTCGTATCTTGAATACAATGTCGAGGATATTTCAGAGTATTCCTTCGTCGCTGTCATCGACAAGACGGGCTCTCCGACGGCTGGTTGGTTGGTGTCCGAGTTTCGTGACAAGGCCGATGCTCATTTGACTCGGCATATCAGTCTCAGGCGTCTACTTAGCTTCGGCTTGTCGCTCCATCTTCCGGCGAGCCGACCAATGGTTACCGAGGTGAAACTTCCGTCTGTTCAGAGTAGCTTGCTGGCATACGACCTCAAAATTGAAGGTCACAAGTGCAGCGATCGAGACCAGCTGTTCACTCCACTCGTCCGACAGTATATCTCTGAGCCCTACGAGTCCAAGTTCTTCGTGAACGCTCA
Organism: Hypoxylon sp. NC1633; assembly: GCA_022984935.1. Taxonomy (NCBI): domain Eukaryota; kingdom Fungi; phylum Ascomycota; class Sordariomycetes; order Xylariales; family Hypoxylaceae; genus Hypoxylon; species Hypoxylon sp. NC1633. The sequence goes on from JAJLYQ010000015.1 coordinate 245,554, forward strand.
CGAAGTGGAGATTAGTCTTCACGGTGTCTCGCCTTATGTGCCTCCGCCCATGAAGTCCAGGCAATTTGACGATGGTCTCAGTCTTCAGTTTTGGACTGATCCCACTTGCGATTCGGACATATCAATTCGTGTTACCGTTGACATCATGGGCAGTCTTGGGAAGTTGTATATGCGCTATCGCACTGTTTTCGCGTCATTTCCCATGCTAGTGGTTGCCCTTGTGCTACGAAAGCAATTCCAGGTCTACGACAGCACTGGGGTGTTCGTCCCCTTCTCTGAAAGCTTAGACTTTTGTCTCAGGCGGTCATTGCCAATGCTACTCTTGTCAATGACCCTCTTATCGCTCTCGATGGGCCAGTCAAGTTCGACCGGATCTAACAGTGTCTGGTTCTGGCAAAATGGCACTGCTGGGATTGACTTCGCACAAAATGACTTACTGGTGGGAACGTCGGACCCGTCCTTCTGGTTTCTCATCCCGTTGATTGGCATAATATGCGTCGGAACGTGTTTTGCTCTCCATTACGTTGTGCTGATCCTCACCTGGCTGCTCAGCACCATATACAGCTGGATTTTCGCTCGGCCAGTCATTCAACAACAGGAAAAGAAGAGGACCTTGTCACCAGCATTTACGCCTTCATCGCCGCGAAGGCGACTCATCACGGCTGGGATACTCCTTTTCCTCGTATCCGTATTCATCCCTTACCAATTCGCATACGTGGTCGCCTGTTTCGTTCAATTGAGCACCGCCGTCCGTGCTCACCGGGTTGCACGCGAGACCCCCTCGCCCACAAGCTCAAATTTCAGCAATTACGCCCATTCAATCTTCCTCTTAATGCTTTGGATTCTGCCGATAAACTTGCCCACACTGGTCGTCTGGGTTCGAAATTTGGCCATCCACTGGTTCACGCCGTTCTCGTCTCACCATAATTTGATGTCGGTCGGCCCCTTCATCTTTCTAGTCGAAATACTCACGACGGGCAAGATGGTCCCGCAGCTGACAAGTCGGCTTCGGCATTTGACGAGTATTATATTTTTCGGCATAGCCGTATTCGCAGCCGTGTACGGCGTATCGCATGCATACATGCTACATTTTCTGGTAACGATAGTTGCGATATGGCTTGTGATCATTCACTCGACGTCGGACCCCTGGACTTTTACTGGAATAGGCTCCATGTTCGACAGTGAGCCAGCCGAAGACCGGAAACAAGGCAAGATTCCTTGAATATCAGTTCAAGACAGTTTGCTCGCTGCGCAATCGCAGACGGGCCACGAATAGTCGAAACACGCCAACTTTTTCAATTACAGGATATGAACGCAAACTGGTGACAAGACTCTTGTTAGGACGAAGCGTTCTTTGTATATGCCTCGAAGCCATTCGAGGAGTGTCAAGGCGATTGAAGTCTACCTACTGTCAGACCCTCCCCTCGACTTGTCTCTCAAAGCCAGAGCACGTCGCATGAACCAGTCCATACCATCTTGTCGATATACCTTTTTTTCCTTCCGTTATGAACATTTCTCGCATACATTCTACGGTTTAGCATTTGCATTGTATCATGGTTTGGAGTTTGGTTTCGATGGTGGTCTGGCTAGCTTCACAATTGGTGGATGCTCTGATTTTGTTCGGAGCCGCCTGACATCGGGTCACACTTGCATGGGCATTCGTGCAGATAATGGTTCAGCAACAATTTGACGGCTTAAAAGTGGCCGACTTTGTACAAAAACTTTGCATTTACTTACAGCTCATAGCTGTGTGGGAGCCTCAAATCAAGAATATGGGCTAATCTCTCTTCTCCCACTCAAGGGCGCGGTAACAAGGGATGGGTGGGTAGATGGTCGGTTGGTCAGGGTTCCTCACAATACAGAATCAAGGGAAGGGTTATAGATACGGCTTCAGGCCTACAACACACCAACACGCTGACTTCGTCCCACGGACACAGCCCTAATTATAGTGTAGAGAGGAGGGCGGACGAGCCAAGGGAAACGCCATCCCGTGACGGCGGTCTAAAGGGAGGGTCCTGGACACAAACACAGCAAGAGGAAGTAATGCAGATTCGTTCCCGAGCAAGGGGGAGCACAGGGAGCACGTACGGTCCGCTGCAATAGGATAGGCTGTGTATGCGTGGAGACGGCATCCTGGCCTCGCGCAGCTAAGCTGTCTTAGGATAGCCCGAATCACAATAAGAACCTACCTACGTTAAAGAACTTGCCTCTCTTGCTTCTCGTCGTGTCGTATCTCTCTCTGCTCCGCTCTGCTCTTGAATAATTGTTTGACGAATGAGTGTTACCTCGTAAGTATGTACATAACCTGTCAAGGTCTACTACAACTCTATGCACAAACCGATATAGCATCTAGCATCCAGCGTCTGACACTGGGCATTGTTGAACACAAACCTTACACGCACCGTTTGATACACAAAAAAAGCCTGGAAATGAAATATAGAGCTCGATTCCCTCCCATATCTACCCAATCTACCACAGAATCTACATACCTACTATGTATGTATGGTATCATATACATAGATACCTAGCTGCCAGATCTCGCCATATGTCCAAAGCAAGCAAGCAAGGCCACCAGACCCAGCGCCGCTAATCAGATCAAGGTACGCAAAGAGATATGCTATGCAGGTAGGTAAGGTACCCGTGAATGTCTAAATTTCTACCTTCGCTTATGTACCTACGTCCTACCTCCCACCTACGAATATGTAGGTATCGCTAAGTAAGCTATCAATAAGATTGCTCAGGTCCACGCCAATGCCCCCAAAGAAAGGAGAAACCAACCCGAAAACCATGTCTTCAGGCTCCAGTCTACCCAAGGTACCCAGTCGCTGCACAATCTCTATTCCATATAACCCAAGTCTAGTCCACGGTATGTATCCAAAAATACATGTAGCCAAGCCAAGCCAAGCCAAGCCAAGCCAAGCCAAGCCAAACCAGCTCAGATCGAGCTATGTACCTAAGGAAGCAGCATCATCACTCCCGAGCCCGGGCCTTACCCGCGGACTCGGCGACCCTCGTCTTCCACTGGTGCCAAATAACCCACAGCGTGACAACGAGGCCGAGACCGCACGCGCCAAGCGTGACGACGTAAGCAGCCCAGTAGCACTCGAGGCCGTCGGCGCAGGAGCTGACGCCCTTGTCGTCAACGACGGAGTGCGCGTCGAAAACGGCGCCGTAGAACAGGTTAAAGACGTTGCTCGAGATGACCGGCGACAGCGTCATGAAGCCCCAGTTCTGGCTCAGGCCGTGGATGCCGAACGACTCGGCCACGATGGACGGGAAGACGCCGAACAGGAACCCGTACCCGAGGCCGCTGAAGCCCGACACGAAGCCCAGCAGGTGCGGGTTCGTCACGTTAAGCGCGCAGATCTGTGCCAGCGAGAAGATGCCTGATGCCACGACCAGGCACCACACCCGGCTCGCGTGCAGCACCTTGACCAGGAAGTCGGAGCCCACGCCGCTGAGCAGGCGCCCCGAGAAGCTGCCGATCGAGAGGATAGACACGTGCAGCTGCTGCCGGAGGACGAGCGTCTTGTCGTCGATCGAGTCGTCGTAGTGCTTCCAGAGCGCCGTGACGTCGTTTCCGATGTTGCTAGAACAATACAATATCAGGAACCGCAGACATACACGTACAAACCATGGCAAGATTCCGCGCTCGCTCAGACCGGGTGGAACGAAAGGACGGGGTGGTACTTACTTGATGGTCATGAGGCCGATGCCCGACAGGATGCCCATGATGGTGAACAGTTGCCAGAACTCGAAGCTTTTCAGGAGGTCGCGGCCGCGGATATCTACACGGTGAGAACGATCCATATCAACACTGCTCTGCACTAATACTTCGCCCGGCAGGGAGGAGGACAGGGTGGACTGGGATAGGAGCGACGAGGTCTCGTCGGCGCCGTCCCGATTGCCAAGCGCGGCTCCCTCGCTGTCGTCTCCTTCTTCTCCCAGGTGGGGCGTTGATGGTGAATCGGGAGATCCGCGGAGGGTGCTCGCCCCGTCCTCTTGCTGCTCTTCCGAGGCTTCTGGGGTCATTTCGGTGCTGGTGGGGTCGGTGGCATTTGTGGACGACGTACCAGGTTCAGATGGGTTGTGCCCGCGGGTGGGGTGCGCCTTAGGCTCCTCCGACGTCGTGCGATGCAGCTGTCGCGAGTCCGTCATACCTGGCTCCACGTCGGGCACGGCATGGTAGGGCGAGTGGGGCGGCGGAAGCACACGCAGGAAGAAAAAGCCAGCGAAGGTTAGGCCAGAGGTTCCACAGGCCAGCAGCATGAGGAACTTGCTCGGGCTTCCGGGAAAGAAGATGGAGCCGATAAGGGCGAAGAAGAAGGCGCTCAGGCCGAAGGCGGCGAGGGGGAAGGCGGTGGCTGTGCCGCGGTGGTGAGGCCAATTCAACGCCGAGGTCTTCACGGCCGCGGCGAATGCCATACAGCCGCCGAGGCCGGTCAGGTAGGAGACAAAGCACATCCACGGGACGGAGCCGTGACCAGCGTCGTATGCCTGATGGAGCGGGATGTATCCCAGGCCAAGCAGGATACCTCCGACGACAACGGCTGGTCGCGGCCCCTTGCTATCGACGAACATGCCTACAGGCACACCCATCGAATACATGCCCAGATTCCCTGCAAGCCCAATCAGGTTGCTCTCCGTGGCGGACAATAATAACTTGTCTGCGAATTGGGGTGCCCATGCTGAGTAGACATACTACGGTGTTGTGTTAGACATCAATTCGATGATGCTTCGGTGAGATAAGAGGTAGGTAGGTGAGCCCCCTTACATTGGTTCCGCAGGCCAGAGAGATAACGGTCGCAGCAACGCTCGACGCAATGCGAGCGTTGTAGACGCGGTTCCCCAGTGCCATGGTTAAGAGGTACGTTAGAGCTATGCTGTTGAAGATATCATGTCTCTTTCTCTCTTTTTTGATTATTTCTACCCCAATCTGGGGCTCTACAAAGGAAAACAGAGACGAGGCTACGGGTTAGACGAATATGAATAAGAGGTAGTAAGTTAGGTACTGTGTCTACTTCGTAAGCAGCTGATAAAGAGATCGGAGGCAGCGATACGGGATAATACGTCGTGCGACGTCGGGAAAGGACAGTATTCGTGCTTCTAATGTGTCATATTTTCCATGCCGAACATAGCGAGCGAGAGCGAAGGATGCACAAGAGTGAAATTGGGTGTAGTTGTCATGAGATTGACCAGACTATAGAAAGGAAACGTAGACGAAGCAACGGAAGGTTAGTGTCGCAATCGTTACAGGTGCGCTTATCGGACCTTTGCTTATCTCGCTCTAAACCCCTGCCGGATCGGGTCGGCAAGCACTTTTTGCCTATGCTTATTAAAGCTAGCCTAGGAACCGGGCGGCTTCGATATCTTCGGCAGCTTGAGCTGAACATCTGTGCCGCAGGGTTGCGTTCGACAGCTATGTGCCTGATGATCTTTGTTCGAACAAGCATTTACCTATCCTGCTAGCGTATATCTATGTAGTACTACCTATATGTCTATGACCAGCGGTATAGGGCGATAGTTGAAGCATAGTGAATCGGACTTGCTTCTCCTCATGTCTCAGTTGCTGCAATACGTCCACACCAAGACATGTGTATTGGCTGTAGCATCTCAATGTGGTCGAATGTATACTGTGTACCTGAGGTACATGCATTGGTAGACCTGAGAGCATGCATAAACTCGCATCTAGATCTCGAGAGGGGTAGTGAGGCTGCGACTTGCAATATTTATCCTCTGCCTCTTTAAAACTACATACTGTTCATCATCGATGAATGGTATGCCTTTCTTATTTCGAGGAACGGATTACAGTCCATACAAGTCTCGGAGGCATATATTCTATGTTTGCCTAACTTACGCTCCCGCGTTTCAGCCTTAGTACATACTTCACAGGGAAGAAACTTCACAGGGAAGAAACTTCACAGCCAAGAAATCGTACAACTATCATGGCATCCTTCGCAGCGCTCTCCGTCGAATTACGGTATATGATATGGGATCTGGCATTGCATCAAGAAGCCTACGAGTTAGTAGCCTCTCTAAATTTATATGTCATCCACTTTCCTCCTCTCGTCGCTGTGAATCCCAGCTTCTGAGTCGTAGGTAGTCATTGTTGACTTTCGATGGCCACAGTCGCCTAATTCTACTATGTCAGCCCGTAAAAGGGAAACCGGCCCACGTCGTTCCTCTCAAGCACAACGCAAGCCCCTTGCTCGCGGTCAGCTACGAGAGCCGCGAGAGAGCAAAGGCGTTCTACACGGCCAGGCTGGGCGTATATGAGGCCGGTCCGCCTCCGGCCCCGCCGCAGCAACCCGTCTTCTGGGAAGGGGTGGTCCATTTCAGTCAGCTCTCGGACAGCCTGGAAGCGACTAGCAAGTGCAGGGGTGCTATCTACGTCAGCCCGAAGTGGGATCACTTCGTCACGAGCTCGGATCTCGACACCAAACTCTTGTGGCAGTGCACGGCCCTGGATCGCAAGTCGCAGACATGGACCCTGGGGCCGTGCCGCTACGTCACAGCTGGGATGGATCCCAAAGCCGCCAGAGCCATCCGCAACGTCGTGTGCCTACAGATGCGACCGGATACCGCTTACCGCTGGGCGGACACCTGGTACGACGACGAGGACAAGGAGAAGTACGTCCCCGGAATTTCTCCTCCGACGCCTCACATGTGGCGCGGTGGGCACGTATCTGACCTCTGGCGAACCTGGACCCTCGAGCGCATACAGAACTACTATCAGATCTGGCTGACCCGAGAAGAGTTGGCCGAGTTCGTCCCCAACCTGAATAAGAATCGCGGCCGGGGCTCGTATGACATTCGACGATGGGTCATATACCTAAACGAGTACCCTCGTTACCTCAACTGGGCACTTTTCGACTTCGCTGAGTTGCAGAGGCAGAATCGGGATATGAAGAGGGTCAAGTTCCATCTCGACAGTTCTTGGGGTGAGATGATAAAGAAACATTCACTGTACTAATATTAATTATACGGCCTCAAGGGGCCAGAGGCTAGTATCGTTCGATTCATTAGGGAGTATCTGGAGAAGTGCTCTGCAGATCTCGGGAGGCTGGTTTTCCACTCGAATTGAACTTAAGCTGGAGTGACAAGTGTGTATTGTAGCAATTTCTTGGTAAGAGAAGATCTCGGTGCGCCACACTGAAGTTATACTCATACACGGTAACTAAAAAAGTCAGTTAGTTCAGCCGTTTTAAGTCGCGGTGTCGAGTATTTTACTCATCATGAAATGGGTAAGCAAGTACGACATGACAAATAGGAGAACTTGGCAGATAAATTGTGGTAAAGCCACGAGCTCATTTATAAGAATAATCAATGTTATGATTTCAGCCCGTTTAGTAAGGAGGTATAGCTGTCATAACTTACAACGGCCTTAGGACCGATATATGACTTCGGCTTGCCGAGTTCCGCACCCGGTGATTTAAGCTCCGGATGCTCTTCTGGTTAATTGAAGCAACGAATAACAACCACCTCGCGGCATGTGACCATTCATAATGGGTAAACGAGTACGACATAACAAATAGGAGAACTTGACAGATAAATTGTGGTAAAGCTACGAGCTCATTTATAAGAATAATCAATGTTATAATTTCAGCCCGTTTAGTAAGGAGGCGTAACTGTCATAACTCATAACGGCTTTAGGACCGATATATGACTTCGGCTTGCCGAGTTCCGCACCCGGTGATTTGAGCTCCGGATGCTCTTCTGGTTAATTGAAGCGACGAATAGCAACCACCTCGCGGCATGTGACCATTTATTTCAAGGCAGAGCAAGGAACAGACTCAGATCTTACCGGTCGAGGTTGCAACCAACTTTCGGTTGTGTTTTAAATTCGTACTCGGAATCCTGAGCAAGGGGTCACATCTCTATATTATGCAGCTCATAGCATTTAATCCTCCGTGGTAGATAAAGGCTGTATTCTGGCCCAGTATGGCAAAGACTTTCCACTGTTACCAGCCGCCCTTCTCTTCATCACCTTTTTACCTACATAGGCAGTTTTCCTAGGCCGTCAAGGATTTTCTTAAGGACTCATCTAAGTTTATATCCTAGACTCCCTTCATCATGCTTGTGTCTGTCGCCTCTGTCGTCACGTTGCTCGGTGCTTTAGTCACCACAACTTTGGCACACGGCTTCGTCAGCAGCTTCGTGGCGAACGGTGCGCAGCAGCAAGGTTTCTTGCTTCAGTACTACTACGACAAGAAGAATGGCATGAAGGTCCCCGACATCGCGGCCTGGTACGCGGAGAATCTCGACATCGGCTTCGTTTCGCCCGACGCCTACGGAACGGCCGACATTAACTGCCACAAGAATTCGGCGCCGGGTGTGCTGACGACCCCCGTCGCGGCCGGAAGCTCGGTGAAGTTTCAGTGGACGTCGTCGTCGTCGGGAGGAGCGTGGCCGCACCCTTACGGCCCGATTATCGACTACATCGCGTCGTGCGACGGCGACTGCAGCAAGGTGGACAAGACGAAGTTGAAGTGGGTCAAGATCCAGGCGGACGGCATCGACTACAGCACGCAGCAGTGGGCGAGCGCCAAAATGATCGCCAACAACAACTCGTGGACGACCAAGATCCCGGCGTCCATCGCACCTGGAAACTACGTGCTGCGACACGAGATCATCGCCCTGCACGGCGGCTGGTCGCTCAACGGGGCGCAGAACTACCCTCAGTGCATTAACATCCAGATCACGGGCTCAGGTACGGCCAAGCCGATGGGCACTCTCGGGACGGCGCTTTACAAGAACACCGACGCTGGTATCTACTTCAACCCGTATGTGACGATTACGAACTACCCGATGCCCGGCCCGGAACTATTCACTGGTTAGATGTCCTTGGAGGGTTTACCTGGTGTGGGCAATAGGAATTTAGGAATTTACTTTGGTGTCACTTGAGGTGGAATTCAAATTCATAGCAGTACTACTTATATTCGTAACGATAATATTCGGATAACGGTATTATACTCTGTAGGAATATCGTTATATAAGGATCTTATTGTAGTTGCCTGTACTTCGTATCACACGACCGCTACGTAATGCAAGTGCCAAGTCCATTGGCCCGTGCACGTTTCCTTCCAGTCGCAACCATCAACGCCAACGTGGTGACGCCGCCCCAACATACCACCGACCCTTAAACGTTCTTAACAACGCTCCTTATGACCAACCTCGACATCTGACCATATTAGGTAGAGAAGGAAATTGATCTGGTATCACAACTCACCGGCCAAGATGGGAGCACTCCTATCTATTCCCTTACTAGTAGTGCCTAGCGCTGGCACGGTATGCTGCCACCTTGTCTAGTATCATGCCATCGACTAACGATCGGATCAACAGCTATTATCCTTCGCTGCCAGCTGCTGTGGTGCCGCGACATGCTCCATGGTATGTAGCGCCTGTGGAAAATGCGGCAACAGGTAAGACAGTCCTCCAACTTCAACTCTATGCTATGTCGTGGAATATGGACTAACGACGAGATCAAGTGTTGCTACCCGTGTCGCCTACGCCCTCCTCCTCCTCATCAACTCGATACTCGCCTGGATCATGCTCACGCCCTGGGCCATCGACAAGCTGCAACATTTAATGCTAGACTACGTCAAGATAAACTGTCCCAACGGCAGCTGCTACGGCTGGCTGGCCGTCCATCGAATTAACTTTGCCCTCGGCCTTTTCCACCTCATCTTCGCCGGTCTCCTATTCGGCGTCGCCTCCTCCAAGAATCCGCGAGCCTCGCTTCAAAATGGTTACTGGGGACCCAAGATCATCTCCTGGATAGCCTTCATCGTCCTGTCCTTCCTGATCCCCGACGAGTTCTTCCAGGTCTGGGGTAACTACATCGCCTTCATTGGCGCCATGCTGTTCCTCATCCTCGGCCTTATCCTCCTCGTCGACCTCGCGCACACCTGGGCAGAGTACTGCCTTGAGCAGATCGAAAATACCGACTCGAGGGTCTGGAGGGTCGTCCTTATCGGTTCGACCTTGGGCATGTACCTTGGTTCGCTAGCCATGACCATCGTGCAGTACATCTTCTTCGCCGGTGGCGGCTGCTCCATGAACCAGGCAGCCATCACCATCAACCTGATATTCTGGCTCGCCATATCCTTTGTCTCCGTGCACCCGACCATCCAGGAGTACAACCCCAAGGCCGGACTGGCGCAGGCCGCCATGGTCGCCGTCTACTGCACCTACCTTACCATGTCCGCTGTCTCCATGGAACCTGACGACAAGCAGTGCAACCCCCTGGTCCGCGCCCAGGGCACCCGAACCACGTCTGTCGTTATCGGCGCCATCGTGACCATGCTGACAGTCGCGTACACCACCACGCGGGCCGCCACCCAGAGTCTCGGCCTGGGCAACAATAGGGGCGGCATCAAGCTCGCGGACGAAGACGAGCACGACCTGGTAACGCAGCAGCCAGGGCGGCGGGAAATGCGGGCGGAGGCGCTGCGGCGGGCGGTGGAAGAGGGCAGCCTGCCGGCAGACGCGCTGCTGTCGGACGACGAGGACGACGAGGAGGGGTCGTCCAAGACGCCGCACGACGACGAGCGCAGCAGCACGCAGTACAACTACTCGGTGTTCCACCTCATCTTCTTCCTGGCGACATGCTGGGTCGGCACGCTGCTCACGGGCAACGTCGAGGGCCTCGACGACATGCCGCCCGACAGCGGCTTCGCCACCGTCGGCCGCACCTACTGGGCTAGCTGGGTCAAGATCGTCAGCGCCTGGATCTGCTACAGCATGTACATCTGGACCCTGGTCGCGCCCGTCGTGCTGCCGGAGCGATTCGAGTTTTCGTAGGTTGGGTTTTATGGTTTCTCGTTTGTCTTTGGGGAGCTGGATAGCTGCCTACCTACCTACCTACCTGAACTAGGTATACTTGCTTTGTGGATAAGTGTATTAGCGTGTAAGCCTTGAGGGGGCGATTCATGGTTGTATATGAGGTTAGAATGCGTGGTATTTTATCTTGAAAGCTTGGGTTGGGTGCCTCTTAGATGCGTGATGGTGATTTTGGGGTATTAAGTGCATGTCCCGTGTTTGATTCTAGTATATCTTGTGCGGGTTCTTGGTTGGACTTGTTCCTCCAATCCAGTCCAGAGAGGGATTTGGCAAGATGACCAAGCCTTACGGTAGATATGATTCCAGAAGCCAGTCTACACATCCCGCTAAAGGGGTATAGATATCCTTACACCAGAATGAATCTGTTCGGCTCATCTCATAAGGGAGAACTATATAGGGAGACGAAGAGTTGTATATAGATGCAGTTGTTATGCCATAATGCGTAATAGGTAGTGGTTCTAAACATATCGCTTCAATAACTTATCTCCGTGCTGGTCAGCTTGGGTTTATGTCTGGCTCCTCATATCGAGCATTGCCTCTATGGTTTCTCAAAATGAGAAGAGCTCTTAGACCTCTAATCACATCAAGGGGCAGTTATATCATAAGGGTTGGTTGAATGAGGTAGGTACCTGTGCCGCAACCCCTTTCCCTTCCCCCTTTACTAGCGACCCTCTAGCTTATACTATTGTTATCACTCACATTATTTTATTCCGAGACAATCCATATTTTGAGATCAGCGATCCTCAGGTTAACAGCCCAACTCTCCAACAAGCGCGTAGAATTCAACATCTCCTTTGCCACTGGGGAACCTGGGATGTGGAGTGCTGAGGCGGTGAAGAATGTCGAGATCGAGGGAGACCGTCTCACGCGTGCTGGGGTAGCTTAGCTACATGATATGCTAGCGATGTCTGCTTCTCTCTGGGGGCTGAAAACTTGAAACGCATGAGAAGTAGGTAGGCAGCATTCTCAAATTGGCAAGACATCAATACTATGTAGAGTTCGATCGTAGTCGGGTACAATCGGGTGGTGACCTGGCATGGTAAACCGGGCTTGAATAAGTCCCGCCTCACTTAATTCAGCTGCGAAAGGCGTTCTTGAACCCCGCTTCTCCGACCGACATACGGGAGCGGTGTTGACGAGATGGATGCCTGGCGAGGGTTAGGTTGCGTCGGGCAAGACTTTGCCCAACAACAGGGCTCCGATAGGTAGTAGCACGGTGGCTAAGAGCCGCATCAGGATCGACGGCAGAGCAAAGTTACCTATGTAATGTACCTACCTTTATCCCCAGTTCACCGCCTAATCATTCATATCTGTGCGACTCGAACACATCCAACATATAGGTAGGTAGCTGATCACGTTCGTGCCAACGAACTACAAACGCGGCGCACTGGCTGGCGTGCGCAACAACGCACACGTAAACAGGCCAGGGCATGTGCCATGAGGAGAGTTCAACAGCATAGGCGGCGGTGGTGGTCCACGACAGCCGGCTTCTCATATATATAGACAGCAACGGTGCGAGGACAACTCAACGAATATGACCTGTCACCCTGCAAAGCCTGAAACAACGGCTCTTCGACTCTTCAGGTGAAAAATCGGGAGGGAAAAGCCAAACCTCTTATCTTAAGCGCGTAAGCAGGCGATCCTGAGCGAAGTGAGGTGACAGGTACGCAAGAAACACCAAGGTAATCTATTGAATCTGCCGAGAAATGAGCTGAGAGGTACATACGTAGGTGCGGAAAGCCGCCTCAAACAGGCGACTATCAATCATAGCTCGCTCGCTAGACCGATAATGCAGAGAGAGGAAAAGAAGATTGGATTAAGAATATCATATTGGTATACCGCTACTGGCTGGCCGGCCACGACAGTGACAGAAGTATGACGTTGCTTCGTGGCTTGCTGCAGGATCACCCCATACCGGTATCTAACCGTGCCATGTTGCCGATTGACAAAGCACAGGTCAGGCAAGTCAAGGAGGTCAGGAAAGGTCAGGCAGGTAGTTGACTCATTCTCGGGATCGCTTTGATAGGTATCCCCCATCCTCGCTTGTCTGCGTGTGCTCCGTATTCCCCGGCTTGTTTGTTTGCTATTCTCAACTGCATTTGCCAGGCCCTGCAGCCTCGTGTCGGCTGCATGAGGTAAAGACTTTGAGAGTACCACCGCCTCGAATCCTCGCTTCTTGCTTTTGCTCCGCAGCACGGTACAGTATACCTGAAGTTGCTGGGGGTAGAGAATGTCCAGACTCCAGACAACGGCAAAGAATAGACTAGACGATGCGGAAGAGAGCCTCTTTTTCTCGCAATCGATCGAGCATCCCATGTACTGCGGCTCGCAGGAATGTCGAGATTGTGAAGAAGGCGGCACGAGCGGCAACGCTTCTCTGCAACATAAATTAAATAGGCACACTAGGCGCCAAGAGGGAGACTCAACATCCAGAAACCTAACCCAAGGTAACAATGGCGTTGCGTAAGAGCAAACGCCAAAGCAAGTGAGTGAGTAAATGAGTGAGCGGTGGCCTTGGCGGCCCCGGTCAGCCGTCCTCATCTCTCATCACCGCCAAGTTCAAGACGGGTAGCCGCATACATATGCAAAGTGGCTGCTCACTTGACCACCCCCTGAGGGAGACGACTTGTCAGAAAACGTCGATAGACCTCGATTGGGGCCGATAGATCGACCTGGTGGCGCACTTGTCTCCAGCCGGTTTAGGAAGGGTTCCTTGTCCATGTACGTACGCGCCCGCCAAGCGTAGACCGGTCTCGTCGAAGAGACTGAGGGAAAAAAGCAACAACCTCACTGTTGGGTACTTTTACCCTCCACTTCCCTCTCTCACCTGTTGACGACATCTGGAAATAGTACAAACGACCGAAAAAAGCATAATGATCGGTATCTGGACAGATGTAAAATTGGCATGGCGGAGGAGTCACCGCGATGAGGGAGGATGGAAAAGCCGAGTTTCATCGACAGAGATTTCCGCAATCCCTGTCCTCGCTAAGCCTTACCACATGTGTTGTCGGGGCAGCGTTGTGTATGATTGATAATACCTTATGCAAGCCACAGTAGTAGATGATTCTCAACTTGACGATGGGGCTGGGATTAACCCACGAGTCAATCTACGTGTAACGGGACTAGAGAGGCTATGTAAGCCTGTAGAGGAGGACAAAGCATGGATGGACAACTCTTTGCTACTCTGGCAAGGACCGGTCATTGTCCAGTACCACATCGTCATAATCATCTCTGCAACGGAGGGTCCCGGCACTTGCTTCTTATCTACCCTGCGCGAGAAGACCAATCGAAGTTTGTCTTTAGAACATCCCCTGCTGGCCAGAGAGCCACGACAAGTCCATAGCGTGGAATCCCATGGTGTCCATGTCATGTAAGATGAGAGGCAACGCGGAAGAAAGGCCAACTTGGCGCAAGATAAGGTGTCAGCCAACCCGTCTATATAAAGGTTAGATCTCGACGTGTCTGAAGGTGATGTGAATTTGGTCTGTAGGTTTGCTCAGTCAGTTTTGGTTCTTCTTGGATTTACTCTACCACCACCTTCGAATCGCGCAATCACCCGCCGGAACCATATCGGCTCATCACTAGGCAGAATCTCTTTCACCAGACCAAGGACACCATCAACATAATGCCCCATAGTCTTCACGAGGCTGATGAGAAGCCTGATTGGTTCGTTGACAGAGAGCAACGCCATGATTAAGACTATGGTTCTAAACCGACGTGTATAGTGGCCGTGACACTCGAACCGACAGCATGTCAGCGGAGGCAAGCACCCAGAAAGAGACAGGTTCCTCGCAGACGACAATGTTGGATCGCTGGGCGAAGGAGACCTTGCGTGAGGAACTCCCATTCTCCGAGGTCATCCAGCAGCCAGATGTCGGGTACGTGCTGGTTCCTTTTTTCCCTTTCCTTTTCTTTTTCCTACTTCTATTCTTACTCCCGTCAATCCGTGTACTGAAATAGCGAGTTTAGGAAGTCGGAGAAGCATTGACTTGACCGCCAAGGGTAGAATCGTTGTACATGTAATTAGAAGGACCGAAGCACTTGCACCGCAGGCGAGCGTGTCACAGTCCATTCATGTGAAATGGTTAGGCAGGGTATAGGCGAGGCTTAGGATGAGAACAATATAATCTCTCCTTCTAAATTGTGATTTCATGATTCTGCTGCAGTGTCACGTAGCGACATATGCTGATGCCCCGAAACACGGAATGTCCGCAGGATCTCAAGATAACGTAGTATCAGACGAAGAATCGTTGGTTGAAGCTGTGGCCCCAACTTCCGTATTGGCTCCTACGGCATGAAATCCGTCAAGCGTAATCGTCACTGCTCCAGCTTGTACGAGCTATTCGACGTTAGTCTTACGATTGTCCCAAAACGACACATGCTGTAGCACTTACTGCACGAGAGAGGTCATCAACCAGATCATTAGCATCTTCGATACCAACACAAAGTCGAATGATGTCCTCGGGCATCTGCCGCTCTTGCCTGGTCTTTGCGTCGATGCTGGCATGGCTCATGCGACACGGCATGCTAATTAAGCTGTTGACACACCCAAAGCTCACGCTGATGCCAAACAGTTTGGCAGCCTCGACGATCCTCTCAGATAAGGCGATGTCACCGGTTTCGAATGACAAGACTCCTCCGGCGCCCCGTGCCATAGACCAGTGAAGGTCGTACTGCGGATGAGACTTCAGTCCGGGGTATCGGACACGGAAGCCATGCGATTCCAAGAACTCAGCGATGATCTGTGCGTTTGTCTGCTGCTTCTCCATGCGGATTGCCAGGGTCTTTACCCCCCTCATGAGGAGGAAGGAATCGTTCGGAGCGAGACCGCAGCCGGTGGCGTTGATGGTGAAGTACATCTTATCACCGAGAGCGGTGTCGTTGCATGCGATGATGCCAGCCATAATATCATGGTGTCCGGATAGGTACTTGGTGCCTGACTCGTAGACGATATCTGCACCTAGCTCGAGGGGGTTGCATAGCATGGGTGACAGCATGGTATTGTCAACAATAACGAGCGCATTCGAATTAGCGTCATGGACGGATTTGGCAATGGCGGGGATGTCCACGATCTTGATTAAGGGGTTGGTCGGTGTCTCCAGGAGCACCATGGCGGTCTTGTCTGAGATGACATCCCGCACCCTTGCGACTTCTGTGGTGTCTACATGGTGAACGATAATGCCTTGATTCGTTGACAGATATGTAAGTAGCCGGTTGGTACCCCCATAGAGATCATCGCCCGTAATCACCTCATCTCCAGGCCGCAGCAGCCTAGTGATAACGTCTAAAGCACCCATGCCCGAGCCAACAGCCAGGGCTCGGTTAGCATTCATGATCTTGGCCATGTGGCGCTCTAGATGGGTTCGGGTCGGGTTGCCCGATCGCGTGTAGTCATATTCGTTGCCACCGCTGGAGGAAGTTTGCTTGAATGTAGCAGATTGATAGATGGGGATGCTCGATGCACCATATTGGTCCTTGGTTTCGGTATAGACTAATTCAGTGGCCAGGGCATAGCGTCGGCGGCCGTTGGACGGACTCGACGGTGCAGGTGACGGAGGCAAGTTGTGACCGTCAAGGTCGACCTTGGAAAATGCTTTGTTGAGAGGTTTGGAGTCCATGGCTGAACTAAGGTAAAGGTACTGACGAAGGAAGCACGATGACTCCCGTCCTGACACCGTCCCGGCAGTTCAGCAGCTGGAATATACTACAGTCTATTAGACTAGACAGCCAGCTTCTATAAAGCCACTGAGCCACTGAGAAGAGTAAGAGAGTGACAGCGTCAATGGACCAGTTGCTACTTCTAAGATGCCTCGTGATTCGTGAGCTGAGCAATTGGTGAGGCGATTGGGATTGAGAAAGAATTTTTGAAGCTTTTGCTTGCGTGCTTGCGTGCTTACGGAGTACAATGCAGAATAGAAATTCCGCGAATGCTGCAAGTCCGAGGTTGTACGACTAACTGGTGACTGGTGACTGAAAGAGGAGGGCGGTGTGGGGTCCTATGCCCCTTGCAGGTTCCGGTTATCGGGTGGTAAATGCAAAATCTGGGGAAGACGCGGGTGTCGCTAAGGATGACGTGATCTGCCATGTTTCCGACTGTCCGACTTGAACAGTGCGGCAATGATAACTCCGTTGCGCCAAGACATTTAAGATCCACAGGGCTGACATGTCACCTGCACACGACGGCCTGATACAAGATATATTGATACTATGAAAGAGTATGAAAGCTTCACTCGTTAGGTTGTGCTCAGGCGAACCTTGATTGATACTCCTTGGTGGATCTTCAGTTCAACCTCTTATTAAATAGCTACAACACCTACCCATACACGTCCCCACAAAGAACTTACACGTATGATGAATGTGGCCTACAATTAGCGAGGTTCAATATCTAGCCAGTCTCCAGAAATCGTGGCATATTAGTATCATACAGAGTGACGATTGTTTACACGATGTCTATGATGCCCTTTACAAGACCCAAGTACTGATTGTTTCTCCCCGAGATCTCTCCCACTTGAACGCCATTGTCCCGGTCCCCGCTAGATTGCTCATAATAGATTCGTGCATTTACATACATCAACGCAACTTTATGCAGAAGCCTCCGTAGCCCTTTGACCTGTAGTCGAAGTCTCTACCGTGACTGCATCATCTTCAACGTCCTCGTACTCATCGCTTGATGACTTCACTAGCGGATGGTTCTTCATAAGTATTTGTCCCGTGCTTTTTGGCCCACCAAAGAAATCTTCCGTACGGATCCCTCGGACCCTAGACGGATCGATGGCTGACATAGAACTTCCGCTAGCTCGGTGTTCGCGGATATACTCTCGAACGGGGGCCATGGCAGCATCGCGGCAGGCTTCCTTGATATCACTACCAGACATGCCAGCCGTCACTCGAGCAATGTATTCGATGTTGAAACTGGGATCTGTCTTCGAATCCTTGAGAATGAGCTGGAGTATCCGTGACCGCTGTTTCTTGTCAGGTAACGAAACTGGAAATTTCTTGGGCATCCTGCGTAGGATGGCCTCGTCTATATCATGGATGCGGTTGGTGGCCCCAAGAACCACGATTCTTGCGGGAAGGCCCTGGGTGTTCGCTGAAGTTAAGCCATCCCATAATGTCATGAACCTATTCACCGTAAGCTTTTGGGAACATATGCTGTGCAGATAAGATAGGAATATTACTCTGCCTTGACCATACCGCTGGCCTCATGCTCGCCGCTTCTCCGAGTCCCGAGCACCGCATCTATCTCATCTATGAAGATGATGGCAGGCTGCAGTTTGCGAGCAAGCGAGAACACTGCCCGCACCAGCTTATTCGAGTCTCCGTACCACTTCTCAGTCAAGGTGGATATGTGCAGGTTAATGAAGGAAGCGCCGCTCTCATGTGCAACAGCTTTGGCTAACATCGTCTTGCCGCAGCCGGGAGGTCCGTAGAGCAATACGCCGGACGGCGCAGACAGTAAGGGTGCTGCGTAGGAGTAGAGATGCGGCATCGTTAACGGGTATATGACGGATTCCTTGACTTCCTCGATGATATCCTCTAATCCACCGATATCTGTCGCGTATTAGGACTGTAGGACTACTGGAAATTCCAGGACAGAATACACACCATCGAAACCAACAGGTATGTCTTCGGGGGCAACCACCTCGAGGGCGACAAGATTCTCGTACTCGTTGAGAACCAGCTCTTCGACCCTAGGCCCTCTACCCGCGCCACTACTCGAGTCTTCGCCATTGCCTTCCTCATGTTTTCTTGATTTTTGAAGTCTTTGAAGGTTCGCTTTCGCTTTGATTCGGGCCTGTTCGTGCTTTTCCTTATCCGGGTCGGCAAGGGTGCCTTGAAGGGTTGATATCACATTTCGGGTCAGAAACCAAGCTGCTCCGGCCTGACAAATGATGTTAGCATGGCGATTTTATTTAGATGGGCAGAAATCATATTGGATGACCTACTGTGCCTAGGATCAGAAGCAAGTCCCAAACATAGTCGGTACCATTTCGTCTTCGGTCAACCATGGCGAAGGTATCCCTGAGCCAGCTGCTGATCATTTGTTATGCCTCCCAATGGCCGGGAGAATCAGATTGCACCTGAAACGTGGAGGGGATCTAAGACATTAGATACCACAATATTTAATAGACCACCTTCATATGGGTGCGGTTCAACTTATGTAGGTACTGTAGGTAGGGTCCAACAGAGTAGGGTCCAACAGACTCCAATAATTGACGCCACACGAAACCTTGTGGCAAGACGTGGCTGCTTAGCGCAGGTTTACACGCACACCCTAGCATTGAGAGTACGTCTTTAAACTTACATAAATCCATTTAAGGAATAGCGTGCCTTTATGCGGTATTTGACTTTATGTCGCATTGTCGCATGTTGCATTTGACACCCCTGCACCACTTTATGTTTTTGTTTACTTGGATCGGTCTTCCAATAACAGAGGCGACTGGCGAACAACCACAACATCCCACCAATTATCGCCAACCCGCCTACGATACCTACCTACCGTACATAATAAATCTTCACCCTCTTCCGTCGCGTGATCGATGAAATCAGAGGGATTACGAAGAACTTCCAAATTACCTATACAATCGCATCACCTATAATCATTGCGCTTACGTATTATTGGCTCAAGTCAAATTTTTACATAGCATTGTCGAGGACTTCAACTGACGCGTTATCGACTGGCCATCGCGTTCAATGCCAAAGCAGAGGGTTGCTGCACTACTCGGATTGGTGGACTCGGAGGACGAGGCGGTAGACGTGTTGATCGACGACTCAGTAACCATTGCAAAGATGGCTCCAGCAAAGAAAGCACGAGGAACGGCCGCGAATCGAGTCACCAAACCAGCTCAGAATGCGACGCGTCGAAGGAGTGGGAGGACCGCCGCTGCCGCCGCTGCCGCTGCCGCTGCTGCCGCCGTAACGGATGCGCCAACACGGAAAGCTCTTGCCGATAAGCCAGCAAATGTACAACAGAGACCGACGCGTGGTAAAGGGAGCAAGCGATCTGCTACCGAAGACATCGCGCCGGAGGACGAAGAAGACGAGAGCGCGATAACTGCTGATGCTAAACCCAAGGGTGGAAGGGGACGCCCAAGGGCTGCTAAAGCCCCGAGGATATCCAACGATGAAGAAGCTTCGACAATAGGCGAGCCAGAGTCGACGGTTCGCCCAGCGGCGAGGAGAGGGCGCAAGCCGAAGCCCAAGGCCGAGACTTTGCCCGCAGATATAGAAATTCCCGAGACCCAGCCAGTTGCAGAGGAAATCCCAGAAACCCAAGTGGTCGAGACGATGGACCTGAGTAGTGTTGAAGAATATGAGGAGGTGGAAGATCTACCGCCTCAGAACCGTTCCTTCTTGTCCTCCGTCCAGCGTCTCCAGCCGCGCAATCTTCTCGGTACAAACCGAAGGACAGTCCCCGCGTCAGACTCTGAGTTACACGAGCCTTCAATGAGAAGGCGAGTGGGTGACTTGACTCGAAAATACGAGAACTTAGAGGCGAGGTACCGGGATCTACGAGAGATCGGCGTCAAAGAAGCAGAACGCAATTATGATCGACTTAAGAAGCAGTCAGAGGATAAGGCCAACAGTGAGTCTCGATAATCCAAGTGCAAACAATAAAGTAATGGCTGACAGTTTCTAGCTGCCAACCAACTTATCGCGACCTTGAAGGCACAATTATCTACCCAAACGGAACTGGCTAAAGAATCGCAACAACTAAGACAGCAGCTAGAAGCTAGTCAATCTCAGTTGGAAGAGCTTCAGGACAAGGTCGATGACGCCAATGCCGCCTTGTCAGGTGCAAAGACAGAAATCAAGACACTCAATACGAAGCTAGTGGCTGTTCGATCCGGGGATTTAGCTACCACAAAGGTTCCAAGCAGCGCGATCAAAGGACCAAATGCGAATAATAATCGGCTCCTCGCTAATGCCGAGGCGGCTGCCCAGGTAGCGCAAATGAAGGAGGACCTATACGGAGACTTGACGGACTTGATCATTCGAGGCGTCAAGCGTGGACAGAGTGGAGGAGAGATCTACGACTGCATCCAGACTGGGAGAAACGGAAGTAAGTACTCTGCGTCCACTATGCGAATTACGAAGAGCATCAGACTAATTATCACACCAGCTCTCCATTTCAAATTGGCTGTAGGTGGAGAGGAGCTAACGGAAAAACTCGACGAGCCTCACTTCTCATACACACCGCAGCTAGACCTAAGCCGGGACGAAGAGTTGATGGACATACTACCTGATTATCTCGTGGAGGAGATCACCTTTCCCCAATCGCATGCTGCGAGGTTTTACTCGAGGGTCATGAAATCCTTGACTGAACGTCCGGAATGAGTGTTTATGCCGATGAAGAAGAATAACTTTGCTCATACGGATATTAGGACACACCAAGCATGAGCTTCTGTACATATCTAATAATACCATGCCATTCAGAACCCCCTTAGTCTTGATACAAATATCTAGAGACTGAATACTTCCAAAAAATGCGGCTTGAAGTCATCTAGGCGTTCCTTGAAAGGGGTGAGAAGATCGTATTGCTAAGTATTTCACCATTACACTATTACACAACGTTGACCAAAGAAACCCCTTTAAAGTTGTGAGGTACAAGTACAGGTACATATGCTTACTTCCATCAATCCATGCACATACATGCATGTACACAGGTATCTAGATATTCAGCCCTGTTATAATCCCTGCAAGTGCAAACGCGAAATCTTTAGATGGCCGACATCTTGTCGGCGGCAACGGAACGCCGTTTTGCAATTTGTCCATCTCGAACTTATGCAGATTCCGTGGTCTTTACTTTTTCTTTCCACCTCTCTTTTTCAAAGAAAAGACAACCTCTATCTTGTATCGGACTGATGGCTTGTGTATCAGCATATTCACAGTTCATTTGTCTATCTTTCATTCCCAATTCTCATGGATCTGGGTCAGACTAACCAACATCTTGTGTAAGACTCGACTTTTTTTTGTTAGGCGAGTCGCACTTCTTCAAATATCTTACCTTCTACTTCCGCCACTTCCGCTTCACAACGTGACACGTCCGTCCGTCTTGAGTTCTCGACAATGGCGGGTACCAGTCGCTTCAGATTCCTGGCTATTGCCATGGTTTTCCACCTAATATACATCTACTCCATATTCGACATCTACTTTGTCAGTCCGATCGTTAGTGGGATGCAATTGTTCAAGTTGGAGAGGCCCCCAGGAGTGAAGGCACCGGCAGATCGACTTGTTCTCTTTGTCGGTACGTACAATTGTTTCGCGCGCAAAGTCCTGAGCCCAGGCCTCTACCTCGGCTAACAGCAAACCAACTAGGCGACGGACTACGCGCAGACAAGGCCTTCCAATCGCATCCCGAACCATTCCCCCAAACCGAAGCAGACAAGATTCCCAGACCACTTGC
Source organism: Hypoxylon sp. NC1633 (assembly GCA_022984935.1). Lineage (NCBI taxonomy): Eukaryota > Fungi > Ascomycota > Sordariomycetes > Xylariales > Hypoxylaceae > Hypoxylon > Hypoxylon sp. NC1633. The sequence goes on from JAJLYQ010000015.1 coordinate 267,803, forward strand.
GCCCTACCTACGATCCCGCGTGTTGGAGCATGGCACGTTTGGCGTCTCCCACACCCGAGTCCCTACAGAATCTCGACCTGGCCACGTCGCGCTGATTGCCGGGCTTTATGAGGATGTTTCGGCGGTTGCGACTGGCTGGAAACTCAACCCCGTCAACTTCGACAGCGTCTTCAACAGAAGCGCGCATACATGGAGCTGGGGTAGCCCCGATATTCTGCCTATGTTCCAGTATGGCGCAACTCCTGGCAGAATAGATGCCGACTGTTACGATGCCGAATTTGAGGATTTCTCTAGCGACGCAATCCATCTGGACCTGTATGTATTCGATCATGTCAAAGAGACGTTGGCAGCAGCAGAGCATAACAAGACTCTGAATGATGCTCTGAGGCAGGACAAAGTCGTCTTCTTCCTACATCTTCTAGGGCTCGATACTGCCGGCCATGGATTCCGACCATATTCGAAGGAGTATCTTAACAACATCAAAGTTGTCGACCAGGGCGTCAAGGAAGTGACTGAACTGTTTCGAAAGTTTTACGGCGATGATAGGACAGCTTTCGTTTTCACGGCTGACCATGGCATGAGTGATTGGGGCAGTCACGGTGATGGCCATCCGGATAATACTAGAACGCCATTGATCGCCTGGGGATCAGGTGTTGCTAAGCCATCCGTCTACCAAGGCGCAATCGCTCCCGGTCACGATGAATACTCTTCGGACTGGAACCTGGACCAGGTTAAGAGGAACGATGTTCAACAGGCTGATGTTGCCGCGTTGATGGCTTACTTGATTGGTGTTGAGTTTCCTGCCAACTCCGTGGGCGAGCTACCACTTTCGTATCTCTCCGCCGATATTAAAGAAAAGGCCGAAGCGACGTTGGTAAATGCGCAAGAAATTCTAGAAATGTACAAAGTGAAAGAGGCCAGCAAACAGGCCAACGAAATAAGATACCAACCATATAAACCTTTGAGCAAGGAAAGTGGCTCGTCCCCTGACAACCGAGTGTCATTCATCCAGGAGTTAATCAAGAGTGGGAGCCATGAAGAAGCTATCGAGGAGTCTGCGGCGCTAATGAAGATCGCACTTGAGGGAATGCGGTATTTGCAGACTTACGACTGGCTATTTTTGAGGGCCCTGATTACCATTGGCTACTTAGGGTGGATGGCATATGCCCTGACAACCGTTTTGGACCTACATGTACTGCAAGGGAAAACACAGGCCTCGAGAACCGTTGGGGGTACCGTCGTCTTTACCTCCATCCTGGCCGCACTATACGCGTCCTTCATCATATCACACTCGCCCCTTACGTATTACGCATATGCCTTCTTTCCCGTGTTTTTTTGGGAGGAGGTTTATGCGCGTAGGCATAGTCTGGTCGAGGGACGGTTGGCTTTGTTTGGGCACATTAAGACCGGTGCTAATGTGTTTGCCCTCGTGTTCAACATCATCACTTATGTTGGTATTATCGAGTCACTGGTAATTGCCCCTTTCCTTTCCTTTCCTTGTCTGTTTGGAGAGTCCGAATGATAACACGATATAGGCACTTGGGTACATCCACCGGGAAATCTTGACGGTACTGTTCATCGTCGGGTCGATCTACCCAGTGACTATGGGAGTGTCGTTTCTGCGGAAGCATCCCGCTCTGTCTGCGACTTGGTTCACATCTTGTGCCCTAATGAGTATTTTCACGTTACTGCCGCCGGCTATGAAGGCCGAAAACATATCGCTAATGTAAGTTTGTTTGAGTTCAAGTTCAAGTACTGAGCTGACGTGTTGTAGTGTCCTTGGTGGCGTACTCATGGTTGCCGTTGGTGTCCTGTACTTGATATTTGAAGATAGACTCCTTGCAGATCCTGCTGGCTCCAAGTCTGCCACAGTCCGAAAGGGCAAGGAGATTTCGAGAACGCTAGTTGGCATCCAGGTACGTCTTGTCACAGATATCTTTTTAATTGAGTCCCGCTGACATTTCTCCAGATCGGACTTATCATTCTGGCGATGATTGTAACTCGAGGGAGTGCCTTATCCATACAAGCGAAGCAGGGTTTGCCACGTGGGAACCAAGTCGTAGGTTGGCTGGTACTAGTTGTGTCATTCCTAATGCCACTTGCCCACCGACTTCAACCCAACAACCACTACCTTCATAGGCTACTGGTCATCTTCCTAACCTGTGCCCCGACCTTCGTTATCCTTACCATTTCCTACGAGGGTCTGTTCTACTTTGCCTTCAGCCTCATGCTGGTGACCTGGGTGCGATTCGAACACCACGGCTACGTATTTCTACAGTCGTCTAGCAAGGCTCCAGTGGAGACGAAAGCACCGACTGAAAGCGAAGGCACCGTCAAGGCTGTCGCCGAGGCTGTCGTGTCTCAATTCCGGCCGCTGGCTTTATCGGATGCCCGTATAGCCCTATTCTTTTTTGTCCTACTCCAGTCGGCCTTTTTCAGCACCGGCAACGTTGCATCGATCTCTACGTTTAGTTTAGAGAGCGTATGCCGACTTTTCCCAATTTTCGACCCCTTCTCGCAAGGGGCGCTCCTAATCCTTAAGCTCATGATTCCGTTCGCCCTCATTTCGGCAAATCTGGGCATCCTCAACAAGAGGATCGGGGTGGCACCGTCGGCTCTCTTCATGGTCGCAATGGCTCTAAGCGACATCCTAACGCTCTACTTCTTCTGGGTGGTGAAGGACGAGGGTTCGTGGCTCGAGATCGGGTCAACCATTACCCACTTCGCCATAGCTAGTCTCCTCTGCGTCTTCGTCGCCGCGCTGGAGGGGGTCAGTGCCTTATTTATCACCGGCATCGAGGTGAGTAGTTCCCACGAATCGGCGGTCACGGGCCATGGAAAGACACGGGAAGCGCCGATAGAAAAGGCGAACGGAGAGACCAAAAATGGTCATGCGACTCCTGCCTCGGATGGGAAGTAGGTGGACTCAGTCTATGTACATGTGTAGGAATATGGCTACCTGCTTGCCACAACTTAGATAGAAAGCAGAATATAAACTGTACATATTGGGACTATACCCTTCTAATCACTACGACGTTACGGCAACATGAATGATCTACCTAAGTACACAGCCACTTGTACACGCGTGCTCGGAAAGACTCTTACTACGATCGTACCTCGGCACTATGGCGCGTCTGTACTCTGTAGCAGTCCTTTTCAGCTAAGTAAATAAACGGCCTCTCCACATTCTCGGCAGCACCGGGCGTTGGGATGTTGTTCTACGCGATACGCATACATTGATAGCGAGGACCTTCGATCCCGATTAGCTTCCGGGAGGCGTATTACACAGCATGGATCTACACGTATTTTACTACTAGTACATTATATAATGTGTGTATGCAGAGATTCCGATAGGAATGTATGTATTCTTAGACTTTCTATTCTTAAGGATGGTAGGGATGGTATGTACATGCATAAAGCGCCATCAAAGGACGCTGTCGCTATTGCTGGAGTGTGGACATAATGTTTTGGTCCGCATAGAGTCTTGCGGGATAGGAATTAGGCTTTAAAAAAGGAGTTGATTGTATGGCAGGCTGTACCTATGCCGACGTCCCCGGATTTTTGCGAATCTTGGTAACGGAGGATGACACTAGAATATGGCTAGAATTCACTGCTCATATTGGACCGGCAGGGATGTTTGGACTCGACTTATCAGAAAAGCGGCGGACATTCCGTCGCTATCCCACTACAACGCATTCCCACTCTTCACATGTCAGCAACTTGCATGCGATGCTTGGTAAGTACGTGAGAGATGGGTGGTATGTACAAGACTTGGCCCGAAGGACTGCGTTTCTTTTTTCGATCACTTGTTTATCTCTGTGCAAGCTGCATTGCGTATCTATCGCATGACCATTGGCGCTTTGGAGGTACGAGGCAAACCACATGCTGTCATGTTGGTCAAGTGACTGTTTGATTCTTGTGCTGTATGTGATAAATGTACAATTATGTAGATGTGACTATGGGTTGCCTTGCCTCCTGAAGGATCGTGCTGGGTTAGGGCAGGTCAGGTACATATGTATATGTGTAGAAGCATCAACCATGTACAGAAGCCAAAAGAGCAAACTGCATCTCAAGGTCATGAACCACGTAGATACCAGGTAGTGAAGGCAAAGTTGTATGGTTATATGTCTCTATAAGTGTAAGAATTGTACCAATTACCAAAGAACGGGATGAAAGGAACGCAGAGTCGAACAGCGCTACGTGCTGCACAGCCCGGTTGATGCAAGGTACCTACCTACATACCTACACTATCTCCTACTTCACCTTACCGGCAGCTAAAATTCTTGTAAATAGTGCATAGTAAACAGCCTGGAGGTCGACATTAGCAGAACATCAATTGATCTTGAAGGCAGATGCAGTAAGCTTCGGCTAGTCCTTGGAATTGCGACCGTTACGACACCCCGGAACGTTTTCTGGCCACCTGGAATCCGGATACGTAGGTAACTGTCGCAATTCGCATCTAATTCGCATCTCATCACCGCATGGCCTCCATTTATCGTCCCGGGCTATGTTCAATTCCAACCTATCCAACCTATTTTCCCCTTCTTCCGCCTGCGCAAAATTACTACCCCTAATCCTCACATCCATGCGCTCACTTCCAGGCAAACGTAGGCAGTGAAGGAACGCAAGCTCGAGCTCACCGACGGCGCTATTCTCCCAAGACTCAATTTCGACAACGAGATCGATCATCCATCCTGACAATACCCCACTGCTTGCAGCCCAATTAATATCAGTATCATACTTATAGGTTTTCAACAACCTAAATTCCAATGGAGGCCGAGATGAAATTGGGCAGTGGTGAGCCGGCGAGGCAGCCACAGCAGCCCTCGAACTCGCCGTCGCAGGCTACACCTCCATTGACAAGCCAAAGTAATACACCACCGGGACTGACTGCAACACAAAATCTCCAAGGCCAGCCAAGTTTCCGAAGGTGCGTAGGGCCTCAGCTTCCAATTGTCTCTGCCAGTGCTCTTGGACCTATCTACCTGAACACATTTATTTCGAGGTTGCGACCAATAAGCTGACTGGGTGTGATGGTGAATTAGACAACGCGCTTCAAGAGCTTGTGAGGTGCGTATCTTTTCAATGCCTTATCCTTTTTGTCTTTTGGTTGTTGTGCTTTTCCTATAAATATGTCCAAGACGCCTAAGCTCTGCGACCCGAGCTACCTATCTGGGGCTCGATGTGGGATTACTCTATCGTGCCGAGGCATCTCGCAAATTTGCTCCATAACCACCTACCTTATTAACCTGCTCTTGATCTTGTATGACTGACTGGACAACTCGGGACACTCCTTAGACATGCCACGCCCGCAAGGTACGACACCTCTCCCTCGTTTCCGTTCGATGATCAGAACACAATACGATCATCAAACAATTATATTCATGTATCCATGTTAGGAGGGAAGAACATGATGTTTACGGAGAGTATAACAGGTTCGATGCGATGCTGCGAGCCTCGGAGTTCCCTGTACGAATTGCGTCGCTTTCCAAATCGAATGCAAAATACCGCAACCGAAACGAAAGAAAACCCAGGGAAACACTTCGAAGGACTCGGACAGGTGCGTAACATGGTCTCGTGCCATCTAGAAGCGTAACGAAAATGTTATGAGGTTAACCAGTTCCTTATTAGCGATCGCGGGGATGTCGTCGAAGAACCGTCTCCGAAGCCCATGGCCGCCTCGTCCAATACCTTCCCAGCGCGACCCGCTGTCTATCACAGCTCGGAGGGTGTACCGCCCACGACTCTCACAGAAGCCCAGGCCAGGAAAGAGGAGGTTGATAATGATACTTTCGTCAACATAGTAATGAAACCCAAGTTCACGAGAGCGCCCATTACCGAAGCTGGCAGGGTCGCTTTCCTAGGTGAATCGTCCAATTTGACGCTCTTGGTCCACGATCGTCAAGGAGCGTCAGATGTCGTACATTACCCGCTTCCCGAGAACGTGCGCGGGTCTAGGGCCCGCCTGACCGAGTTGGACAACATCGAAATCGATATCCTTCACCAGCGGGGAGCGTTCCTGCTACCGCCCAGGGCACTATGCGACGAGCTCATCGACGCCTACTTCAAATGGGTACATCCTATTGTGCCGGTTGTTAACAGGACGCGATTCATGAAGGAATACCAGGACCCCAAGAACCCTCCCTCCTTACTTCTCCTACAAGCTATCCTGCTTGCTGGATCGCGAGTCTGTAATAACCCGCAGCTCATGGATTCGAACGGCTCAACCACACCTGCAGCGTTGACTTTTTATAAGAGAGCGAAGGCCCTCTACGATGCCAACTACGAAGACGATCGCGTGACAATCGTCCAAGCTCTGCTCCTCATGGGCTGGTATTGGGAAGGGCCCGAAGATGTTACCAAGAATGTCTTCTACTGGAGTAGGGTCGCCATCATCGTCGCCCAAGGTTCTGGGATGCACAGGAGCGTGGAATCGTCGCAGCTGAGCAAAGCTGACAAGAGGTTGTGGAAGCGCATCTGGTGGACTTTATTCACTCGTGATCGATCAGTTGCGGTTGCGCTTGGACGACCATGCAATATCAATCTGGACGATGCCGACGTTGAGATGCTTACCGAGGACGATTTTATCGAAGACGAGCCAGATAACGCGCAGGGATTCGGACCCCCTGATCCCATCCATGTTCAGTTCTTTTTGCAGTATGTCAAACTCTGCGAGATCATGGGCCTGGTTCTGTCTCAGCAGTACTCTGTGGCTTCAAAAGGCCGACGCCAAAATGCCATCGATCTCACCCATAGCGATATGGCTTTAGCAGACTGGTTGCAGAATTGCCCTAAATCGGTTTACTGGGAAATGCCACGACATCATTTTTGGAGTGCACTGCTTCATTCTAACTATTATACTACTCTTTGTCTGTTGCATCGAGCACATATGCCTCCTAATTATAGCAACGCAGCTAGATATCCGGATGATTCTGCTTACCCCTCGCGGAACATCGCTTTCCAGGCTGCGGGAATGATCACGTCTATTATCGAGAACCTATCGGCGCATGACGAACTCCGTTATTGCCCAGCCTTCGTCGTCTACAGCTTATTTTCTGCCCTCATCATGCACGTGTATCAGATGCGGTCGCCTGTCCCCTCAATCCAGCAGGTCACGCAAAACCGAATAAGGACCTGCATGGATGCGCTGAAAGAGGTCTCCAAGGTGTGGCTCGTGGGCAAGATGGTGTCTACATTATTCGAGTCGATCTTGGGCAACAAGGTTCTGGAGGAGAGGCTACAGAAGGCGGCTGGAAAGCGTCATAGGAAAATGCAGCAGAGTCTGGTTCAGTTAGAGCAACAGCAGCAGCAGCAACAACAACAACAGCAGCACCAGCAGCACCAGCATCAGCAACACCAGCAGAGACAGCAAGAAGCTTCTAAGCGGAAGTACGACGAGATGGCTATTGACTTTACTATAAATACACCAGTGCATCAAGAGTCGTATGAGCGGTCGCGGCCACAGACACCGAGAAACGAACAAGGACAAACCCAACCTCACATGGGACCACCTATCCACTCACCGAACTCCCGGACTGGAGATACCTTCATGGGAACTAACAGCAGGCCACACACCCGGCCGGCGACCCCGTTCAATCCGACCTTTTCTGTTCCTACTACGCCCCCAGACCTGTACCTCGTGACTCGTAACTCACCAAACCTTTCGCAATCTTTGTGGGAGAACTTCCAGCCGGACCAGCTATTCCCTGAGAGCTCTCAACTTCCGATGACACAGATGTCTCCTACACAAAACCAGCAAACCCTGGATCCAAATCTCGTCTCCTCGATGCAGGCTGGTATGTCTCCAACACAATCGCCTGGGCAAACCAACCAGTTCCAATCCCGGACGCAGAGCAAGGCGACAGGTAGCAGTCCCCAGCAGGCTAACACTTTCTTGCAACCAGGACCGGGAGGGTATCAAGTCCAGTCGAACAATACCTTGTGGCCCCCCGGTGGGGATGTGAACACGGGACTGGCGGATGGCCAAAGTCCTAGTGACAGCTGGAGCACCGGATCTGCTGTACCGGCTACGCTGAACGTCGAAGACTGGTGAGTGATTTTGATGTGATGTACTGATGGGAGACTGCTAAAACAGGGTTTTCTACTGTAGGTTCCAATTCTTCGGTATAAACGGAAATGACATGAACCTCTCGGGTCTTGACATACCACTGGGTTAAGCCCCGTATATCTGTTGCCGATGTACGATGAGAAGAGATATTACCACGACTGCTTTATATCGAAATCTAGACACATATACTACCATGAAGCAGCAGCATGCAGGATGTGGTATTTATGTCGGTCATCCTGCTTGCTGGGAATTTCGATGTGTACAGCTCGGGAGAATCATGGTGGCGTGCCTTGGGATTGGCCCCGCTAGCCATATGAAAGTTAAGGGGGTAGCCCTAGCGCGAAGAACCAATAAATCAATAAACCAATCAGCCAATACATAACGACACTATGAAGTATGTGAGTACGTATGTGCACATGTGTCTGTGAGAAAGATGAGTTTCTTTGAGACGATATTATACCTATCTCCTCGGGTGCGAGATAGCTACAAATGCCAAGAGAAAATGCCACTAATTTTTTATCTGGTTTGATTGGTTGAAAAGCTCTTGTACGTAGCCTGCATTGACGTTGATTGGTCACAATTTTGTGGAAAAAAAAGCTTGGCATTTTGTAGCTATCTCGCACCCGAGGGGATATTTGTTGGGTACAGTGATAGGGGACTCCTGTGCCCCTGTTTGTGATTCAGTGCTGAAAGTCGGCTCCCTGTAGCGGTTCTCCGATGGGTCCCAAGGTTCGTTCATAGCGCCCGTTCTAGCCGTCTTGGCCCTGTATGGCGCATGTATGGCATATGGCGGTGCTGATACGAGGCTGAATTGTGCATGTCCCCGCCTCTGTATGTACATAGCTACATGATGTGCATACCGTATGCTTAAAGGGGGATTCAATGGAACAGTACACTGCAATCCGACGAACTCCTGTTAAATGTCAACTAAACTCCTTCTGACAAACAAGTGAGACGGTGGCACGCAAGATAGCCGACTCGAATCACTCACTCTGATACTCCCTCGCTTCTCAACGCTGGACTGGTATTTTCCTTCTTTCTTAATACATATCTTACCTCCCTTCTTTTCTCCTTTTTTCAAAGTCCAAACATTCGACCTCCCTACATAACTCGATTCACATACGTTTTGCGCATGCCATCATTCGGTTAATCCCCCCCGACCCGACTCGAGTCTTACGGTTTGCCTGTTGCACCACGATAAGAACGAACCATCCCGAGAATACGTCTCCTCCGATGAGATCAATGTTATCTTCTAGTCGACATCACCCCTAGCCTCCTTAGGCTTGTATCGCCTTAAGAACATGGCTGATACGGGTAGGACCTCAAACCCTGCCGCACCCAGATCCACAACTGGTCTCGTACCTGCCGGCACTCATGATGCCAATGCTGTGAGGTCGCGGAGCAGAAGGGCTCCCGCAGACAGGGACGCGGCAAAGGTATCAAGCCTGATGATTAGCCAGAGCCCCACTCTGAGTCGAGGTGCCAGTCCCATGCCAACTGCGCGTCTTGGCGACAGCAAGCTTCTGTCGAACGGGAGCTCGAGTCCATCCAATGCCGCTTTTTCGCGTGGTCTTTTTGAGGGCTCGTGGACCCCAAACTGGGCATCTGTGCAAGACTTTGCATCCTCCTTGTTAGAAGGCGGATATAATAGTGAACCATCGCGGCCCAGTAGCAGCGGCGAAAATAAGTATCAACAGAAGTCAATATGGACAGGCTTTGGTGGCGGCAATACAAGATCTAATAAGTCTTCCGGCAGCAAATGGGGCCCGACGCCTCCAGTGGAATCACGTCCAGCAGCCGGTGACATCGCTGCTGGATCTCTGGTCGAGAGAGAAGCTCAGCTTAAAGCCAGGAAGAAAGCTAGCGTGTTGGAGAGCTATGAGGGCGTTAATGGCGGTCTAGACGTGACTGGCAAGTACAAGCGGAGAAACTCGGACGAACTCCCTCGAGGTGCAAATGAACCTATCATCGAAGAGCAGCTGGCCTACTTGCACCACGTGCAGCCCACGGACACGTATGCGGGGGTTATCTTGCGCTACAGATGCCAGGAGCAGGCATTTAGGAAGGCGAATGGTTTATGGTCTCGGGATAACATTCAAATACGAAAACACCTAATGATACCCGTCGACGCGTGCGAGAATAAGGGACGCCCGTGCGATCCTCCGTCACAATACGCTCCGAAAGTCGACCTTTTAGCTAGCACACCACAACCTACAGACTTCACAAGCCCTCTCGCCTCGTCTTCTCAGCTACATCAGCCGCTTCATGATAGCTACTTTGAATCCGCCAGTGGGAGCTCAGTGAAACCGGAAGAAGAGGACCAGCCGTGGACTCACGTGCGGTGGGTCAAGCTTGATTCGGTGCCAGAACCAGTGGAGATAGTCAGAGTTTCGAGGAAAACGATGGGCTTTTTTCCTCCCAGGCGAAAGAAGAGCATACGCACCGTTTCCACCTTCTCCACACCTCGCCACTCACTCGAACTCTCAAAGACCATTACGAACTCGTCCGAAATCAATGACAGTCCAGGACGTCTTTCATCTAGACGTCAAAGTTTACTAAGTACCCGACCGACTGCTGCAAGCCTCGGAACTTCCTCGTCTGCCAGGAGCAGGGTCACCAGCCTAGGAGAAGGGGACAGCGTTCCAGCATGGATGCGCAGGCCGGGAGGCGTAGGGTCTATGGGGAGGAGCGTGAAGGCACCGGGGCCGGCGAAGGACTACTTTAACACGTGGGTCAACAAGCGACTGCCCGGGTTCAACATCGACTCGATGCCATCCATGTCCGTCATGGGGTCAGAGACAGCGCACTTCGGATTTGATAAGACCACCGCGGCGGACGAGGGTGCGGCCGTAGGCGCTGGGATCGTCGAGAGTCCATTTGAAGAGGGCCGGGACGCGGCATCACCCTCCCGCAACGGGATAGGCCTCGAGCATGCCGCGGCCTCGATCGAGACCTGGCTGCGTGGCGCGTGGGCCAAGAGACCCAGCACACCGCGGATTGGCTCCCATCGCAAACCCCCAGAGGACCTGGACCTTATCGAGCTCACCGATACTAATAGCGATGATGGGCGAGTGAGTGCGCCGGGTAGGATGCCGGAAGCTGCTGGTCTGCAGAACCAGGGGCTCTATGGGTCGACAGGGAGGAGCGAGGGAGAGGGCTCGGTCAGGGGACGTTCGGCTCCGACGACACCCGGGGGTAGAGGGAAGGGGAAGAAGGCCGATTAAGGACTCGGTGCTTGAAGACGCGGGGGGACGAAGGTGATGGTGACGGTAATAGAACGGCGGTTCGATTCGATCAATGCTATTGCACTAGGTACTTATTCTGCTAGGGCACGTACCTCTTTCGAGAGCTGGGCAGTCGGCACGCTGGCTTGGCATGGCATGGCCTGCATTGCTGGAGGCGTTCAGGGGTTTGGCGTTTCGCGTCTTTTTACTACCTTGTAGGCGTGTATATATAAGTTATATATATATACCTCAGCGAGAATCGAGGATGAAGTGACACAGGCAAAGGCAGAAGGGTGCGGAGAGGAGGAGGAGGAGGCTTGCAAGTTATACGTTGGGGGAATGTAGGAAGCAGAGGCAATCAAGACATGTTTCTCAGGTATTGCATGGTAAGCAGGTACCTTGACCTGAGAGTTTAACTACATAGAACAAGGCTTGAAGCTCTATGGAGTAGAGTTGCGGAATCTGGCTGGCTACCTATAGAATAACGTACCTCCTACCTGGTACCTGATCTACATATCTGCTTACATGCTTACATGGTATCGGTGCTATCTATTGTAGAGCCTAGATTTACTTAATTCATCTGCGTCATGTTAGTAGTATTGAATCCTATTTTTGTGAAGGGTATCAGTAGGATTATAGAAACATGTAGGTAGGAGGTATGAAAGGTGTGCCTATTGCGCAGGTGATATTCATCTATAGCTTATATCTTAGCTACGATAAGATAGGGGTATCGATACTATGGGGGACTAAGGGTGGCTGCATGATGCATGTGAAATGTGATAAATGGTGGAATTAAGATGCTATTAGCTAGAACTTTACTGCCACTAAATTTACATTGATGCATTTGCGAAGGACAATGAAGCTACCTACAGTATGTCAAAGGCAATAAATGCTAGCAATAGACATGCTTCCACGATATCTATCAGCAGGCGGATCCAATCTCTCGACAAAGTACCGTTCGTTGCGAATGCGACTCTCCTACCTCAGCTACGGTAGCTTCGCCAGGTAGCTATAGTTGCGCCTCGCTCCTTATACCTCGACTCCCAGCTACGAAAGAAACAGAACTCAGGAGAGCGAACGGAGGACGGAAGCGCAAAAACGACAAACGCGAACGAGAGAGAAGGGGAAGAAGGATGCCGATCTGCATAGAATGCCGGCACCCCGTCAAGACGCTGTGGACGCAATACTCGGGCGCGGGCGACCCGTCCAGCGGCCACAACATCCGGCTGACGGTGTGCAAGAATTGCGGCCGCTTCTGCGACAAATATGTCGAGCACGACTTCGTTGTCCTGTTCATTGATCTTGTCCTCATCAAGCCCCAGGTCTACAGGCACCTCCTGCACAACACGCTCATGCGCGAGGGGGACCAGTTCGATGTACGTTTCCATCTCCCCCGGTGGCATAGGAGGACGAAGGGCTTGTGTCTAAGGGTCGAGGCTTGACGCAAGAATGGAAGAGTGCTAACAGCGGACCGTGGGATAGCCGTCGATTATACGTCTAGGAACTCTGCTACTGCTGTTCGACGTCTACCTCACCTGGGCGCGCATCGAGAAGCAGGCCGCGCCCGACCCCGGGTCCCCGACGGCGGGGAGTAATCTGGGGAGCCTTGCGCAGCAGCCCATCGTGCTCCAGTACCTGTTCTTCCGTAAGCCTTCGCATCTCCTCTCTCCCTGCCCTCTTGACATCTACTCCGCTATGTATACTTCCCACCCGCCAAACCCCAGCTAACCAAGTCCAACCCTCCTAAGTAATCCTCTGCACCTTCTCCACCATCGCCTTCCACATCAGCATCCGCTTCCTAACCTCGTCGCCGCTCTCGCCGCTCAGCGTGCTGGGTCTGCTCCCGACATACACGCGGCCGAACTCGGTCTCGACCGCGCTCCTGGTCTCGTCCTCGACGAAGCTGTTCCCCATCCTCATGGTGATCTGGGACTACGACGTGCCGGCGGCCGCGCGCAGCCTCGGCTGGGCCGTCGTCGCCAACAACGTCGAGGCCCTCAAGATCCTGCTCGACTGCGGGTACGCCGTCGCCCTGCTGCTGGCGGCCGCCGGCGCTGTCGCCAGGTGGCTTGTCGGCCGCGCCGTGCTGTGGGTCGTGGGCCTCGAGGGCGTGGATTCGGCGGGCGAGAGCGGGGTTGCGGCGGATGGGCGTGCGTTGTGGGCGCTGCTTGTGTATGTTAGGGAGTGGGCGGGGAGGTTGGCTGTTGGTTGATGATGGCTGGCTGGCTGCTTTTTTGTTATACTTATTTTTATCTTTATTTTTTCATTTTTTATGAGGATGGCGTGGATCTACGTATACTTGTTGTAGTCTTGATGGTAGCACCTGGTTATAAATAGTAAAAGTCGTTCAGATGGATTGCATCGTTTGTATTAAGCGTGTCTAGTACTTTGCTGTTGAGCTGGTAGCTTGTACACGTCTGTCCGCCCGCGGTGCCTGCCTGATCGGACTGGCTGGCTGCTTGCTCCCAAGAATTCCGATTCCCTGTCTTTCCGAACGCCGATGAAATGATGTAGACAATGATGGTGACAACGACAATGACAATGGGTAGAAGGGAAGATGTGTTTTGTACAGGCCGGTCCATCCAGTTCAATTCGCCGCCCTAGCTCAGGCCTCCTCTGCACAGCAGTATAGCAGTATAGCAGCAACAGCATTGTGCTTTCTTTCATTCTTCTATACACCAACGTCCATCGAATGACGATGGGTCCTGCATTCGTCCGCCCTGCCTCTTCCTAGTTGTTACAAGTGCAATGGTCTACTCCTTCCAAATCGACTCACTTCGGTCGTCCGGTCGAGTTTTTCGAAAAAAGGCACGTTGCATGGTCCTCATCGAACCATCGAATCGTTCGAATCATTCGTGCTGGAAGCCCTCTCTCACAGTGCTCCGTCGCGGCTCGATAAGGGGATGCAGCTGCGCCATGAAGGTGATGAACCACATCAGGTAGCAGCTAATGAATGCGATGATGAGGGAGGAGCGCCACGTCCTGTTGTTTGCCGTTGGGGCTCCCGGTCAGCAATGGATAGACGCAGAGGAGGGAGAATCGAGGGTTGAGAGTAACAGATAACTGAAGGAGAAAGGGGAAAGGGGAGAGGGGGAGACTCACGTCTGATTCTCGCCCTTGGGCGAAAAGAACCATGCGGCGACGCACATGGCGGCCACGACGGCGAGGCCGATGAAGACGCTGTACCTGTGTGTGGGTTTAGCTTGCTGGTTGCTGGTACGAAGAGACAAGCGTCACGGGTTCGAAGTGTGTTACGTACCCCTGTGCCATGGTGTGAGCAAGGGCTGTTTCTGGTCTTCGGGATGGTGGTTTTGTAGCTTGATAAGTTGTTCAAATGGAAGCTCGAGTCCGAGGTTTGGAATATCGGAGCTTGCCTGGCTTGACCCTTGTTGCCGCAACTAAGACGGCTAGAGCATGCTTAGTCATCTTATGTAAGGTACTTCGTACTAATAGTACGGATTGCTACAGTCACAGCATCTCACAATTAATTGAAAGAGCACCCTTTTTTGAACCTCATGAGAGCCTCATTCATTTGGCTACTATACATGTAGGTCAGGTATTAAGCCCTATCTAGATTGCTTGACAACTAGAATGCCATAGATTCTCCCGATTCACTTTAAGGTTCCTCCTCCTCCTCCTCCTGAATGTTACATGTGTCGAAATATCGTCCACCTTCTCGCTCAGAAACTCCTAGACCTCGCCATCTTGATGTCTGTGACCCATGTATCTATCATAGATACCATGTTAGGGAGACAAATCAATACATCCTACTCCACATCTCTAGTTTACCAGCTCGGGGTCTGCCTTTCTCTGGGTCTCCTCATTCATGGGAGTATATATACTAGTATCAACGGGCTTGCTGGGTTTATTTCCCAATAGATCTTTCGGTGGTGGAACGAACGCCTCCATCTTGCCTTCGTGTGGTTTGGTTGCGATCAGGCTGTGACATTTCTCGCATACGTGTTCTGTGTTGGAGCACCAATGGCAGCAGAATGGAATAAACACAGTAATAATGCCGCAACATAAGCAGCATACCAATGCCGCTAGCCTGCCCAGATGATCTGTTAGCCATTTGTCTAGGATGGCAACCATAACACAAGGTCATACTTACTGAGTCTGAGTGGAACTCTGATATCGAACTGTTGTCTTGCGCCGTTGCTCACAATGCCAGCAGTCGACGTAGTCTGGCTGTTCTCCCAGATTCTCAGGCCGAACAACATAATTCTCCGGTCTCATCGGATCTACTTTCGGAGGAACTTGCATCACGACCCTTTTCTCTGGACCTTCGGCTTCAGCTGCCGTCTTCAATTTCATATCTTTGACTGGGTCCAACGGTTCGTGAACATTTTCAGCCTTCACCGGCTGGATCGAATCAGTGCCTTCCGGCGGCGCTTGACGGTCGGTGGTTGTAGTGTTCATGCTGGTTGGTTCGATGTCGAAATATTCAAAGATCTGGCTACCGATGCCTCACTAGACATGAAAGTTCACAAGTGAGGCTGGAGGCTGTTACCATGGGGATATGGGGATATATATCACAATTTGTCCCCCCCCAAAACCCTTTTGCCGCCTGCTACCTACCACTTGGGGGCCAAAGTCCTACACCGAGCCGAGTCCTATGGGGGTTTCAGTTTCATGCACGGGCAGTAATCGACCTACCTATCATTACCTTCTAAATTGGCACCTAGGTCGTACAAAGCCAGCTTCCATCCTGCCTAAAATAGCGTCGTATTTCCAGGGAAGCATATAGAAGACATGAAAAGCCGCACCTTTCTTACGGTGACAGTCATCATCCTCATAGCATAATCCTCCCAGGTTCAACCCTTATTCCCAATATGTCTATGCCTAATCATCTCCTGAATGTGGAAGAGGATATACCCAGACTTGTAAGTCATCCAGAAGAAACTCCATATGCTATTCTTTCACATCGCTGGGGGAATGACGAGGTTTTATACGAAGATATTGTGGGAGGTTTCATACAAGTTTCTTGTTCCAAGCAAGTAGGGTATGACAAAATTATCGGGGCTTGTGGTCAAGCAAAACGCGACGGGCACACGCATATATGGATCGACAGCTGCTGCATCGACCAGAGAAGTAGTACTGCGCTGTCAGAAGATATCAATTCTATGTATAGGTATGTATGTACGTGGTCTTATGTAGCTGCTGCATTCGAGGGATAGGTTCACATACGACTAACGTGTCTTAGCTATTACCAGAACGCTACGATGTGCTACGCGTACCTCGCGGGCTTACCCAATAACCCATTTGATGCGCACTTCGGCCCTTCATTTGCAAATCATGAGTGGTTTGAAAGGGGTTGGACATTGCAGGAATTGATAGCCCCGAAAGAGGTCAAGTTTTTCACCGATCTGGACCTCGGAGGGAATCGTGACACCAAGAGATGGTATTATCTAGGTCGGAAGACAGAGATGTGCGACAGCCTATCTAGGACGACAGGTATCGACCCCAGTATCCTTTCTCATGAGCGACATGTCCGCCAGGCCAGCGTGGCCAAACGAATGTCATGGGCAGCTAAAAGAAAAACACGCAAAATTGAAGATAGAGCTTATTGCATGATGGGGCTGTTCGACGTCAATATGCCCATGTTGTATGGCGAGGGCGAGAAGGCGTTTATTCGATTACAAGAGGAGATCATGAAAGACTCCAGTGACGAGTCTCTCTTCGCCTGGAGAAATGGCAATGCGCACCCGAACGATCACGTCGGCCTTCTGGCCACTTCCCCGGCTATGTTTGCCGACTCGGGTCAGATCGTAGGTTATTACGATTGGGAACCTCGAGTCCCCTTCTACAAAACAAATTTTGGTTTGCAAATTACTCTACATATTCGCCTCGTCGAAAAGAACCTGTACTTGGCTACCCTGAACTGCACTCGACCACAAGGGAGCGGCGGGTTCGCAGCCCTATATCTAAAGAAGCTGGACAACCGAAGCGGGACTGGTGACCAGCAATATGCTCGGGTTCAAAGCGGTAAGATTCTTGGTCTCAACAATGCCAACGAACGTGGAAACACGACGACGATTTACGTCCGTCAAACGGTGGGCTTGCCTGGCGCGTTGCCAATATTCCCAGAGCATATCGTGCAGCTCCGTCTTGGACCTAACCCTGCGCTGAAGTACAAACTCCATGGCACGATGGGAATTGTCTCAAAGAACCCGCTCGCTCTCAACAATTGGAGCTGGGTTCCACGGGGACTCAATAGCGCCTTTCGCGTCATTCTCGAGAAGAATAAGCTATCAGCGGTCGCCGTTTTTGCACGGCCGGATGGATCAAAATTCACGGTCCTGTTGGGATCATCGTCCGACATAGGACAGGTAGCCGCCGAAGTCATCGACGGGTGTGAAGAGAACCGCACGTTTGGAGACTGGGCCCAAATTTTTCAACCGCAGGCCCTGGGGTCGCTGGTGGACCTGGGGAATGACCTGGTCCGTATAGATATAGAGTTGCGAATTGTCCACGGGTACAAGTACTATCTGGTCAATATCCACGTCGAGGAGCCACCGACTATGGTCGATGACATGATTGATATGTTTAATGAAACGTCGCTACGGGTCACCTTGGATGTTCTGCCGCCGGAGATCTCTGGGATGATTCCTGATACTCGAAAGGTTACGGCTGCGACGGGGAGGAAGGATAGGCTTGCAGGGTTTAAAAGGGTATTCAAACACTAGGCAAGATGCCGCTGTACGTGTTCCTAAATATTATCTCCGCGTCTATCAAGCACTTCGTTTTTGGCAGAGACGGTGTTGGAGCCCCGACACCGAACGTCGTGAAGATTCTTCCGCATGGCCGTTAAGGCAAGGGTAACTTTGCTGATTACCAGTACCTGAGGTAATTTTACAATCAAGCATCGTTCTCAAACTTCAGCCCGGCATTCTTCCTCGCAGCGCCGTAAACACCCGCGATGTCACCTTTGTCACCCCCTGCGTAGTCTTGAACAACCTTCAAATACTCATCCCCCACTGCCGTCATCTTCATCTCCGCGCCCGAATTTTTGGCCAGGTTCAATATGTGACCCGCGTCCTTGCGCGCGTTGTTGGCAGAGAAGAGCGGCTCCTCCATCTTCCAGTATGTCCCGTTGACCATCCTGTCCGAGTACACGCTGTAGACGCCGCCGAATAGTAGATCGATGAGCTGCTTCAAGGGGTCTACGCCCACCCCCGATTTCTCCGCTACCGTGAATCCCTCACCTAGTATGGTCACCATGTTCAGGATGAAGCTGTTGCCGATAAGCTTCAGCTTGAGTGAGTTGCCGTAGGGCTTGTCATCGAACGGAATCTCGGCTCTGCCCATCACGCCCTTGATGTACGGCCGTAGCTTGTCTACGCTTGACTTTGGCCCCGCCGGAACAAATCTGCGTTGTTGTAAGTAATCAGCAACTCACAACTAGGTAATTGCAAGCAAGTGACAGCGGAGCAGAAACCCATCCAAGTAGAGCTGTACACTTACATGAGCTGGCCTGCTTCAGCTGCTGCCGGCGCGCCGAAGACAGGGCTTGCGATGAACTCTGCACCCTTATCCGTGACCCGCTTCGCAACACGCTCCGCCGTCTCCGGAGAGATTGTGGAGCTCTCCACAAATAACTTGCCTGTAACATCACCTTTGAGAAGGGTGTCGAAGATGCTTGTCACCACCGCATCGTTGGCGACGATGGTGAATATGATGTCGGCCTTCTCGATACCTTCCTCGAGGGAGTCGACGATTTCCGTCTTTCCCGCGGGGAGTTTGGCTGCCAAGTCCTCGGAACGGGCCCTGGTTCGGTTGTACAGGATCACGGGCTCATCCAGGTTGCCTTTCTCCACCAGGTTCTTGACCATTCCCTTTGAAGGGTGTCAGTACGAATTTGATGAATTAGGGTGGGTGCCTATTGGGTCACGAGAAATAGGTAGACTTGCCCTGCCCATGTTTCCTAGGCCGATCCATAGCAACCGAGGAGACATTTTGTGTGTCAATGAAATGGGGATTTGATTGGCGATGGATGTAGTGGAATAAGTGGTAGGTAATTTGGACAGGTAATTGTAGCTAACAGAAGAGAATCCAAGTAGGTGAGTATGCGCCAAGCCGGCTTTTGTATTCTAGGGACTCACTGTTACGATCCCGAGATCCCGAGCTTTAGCAAGGCCGAAATAAGCTCTGACGGGGAGTTAAGGTCGGCATCATCGAGAATTCCCCGCAGACCGCCGGGCCATGGAGGGATCCCCGTTACGACCGATCTATTTTCGTCATTGATTATCCGGCTCTAACCCGCTTTTGGCATTTGCTCTATCTGTCTATGCATCATCTTGATCATCTTCGACAACCCACCCTTGCTTACAGCAGTCATGCAACCAATGGTCTACGATGCTATCAAGTAGCAGAGTGCTCGCGGGCTGGCGTCGTTTCTTTGGTCCGCGAGCTACGCCGAATCTTCGCCCTGGGCTGAGTCTCCGTCGACCTCTGCATCTCGCTCCCCCGTTTTTGCTCGATGACTATGTCCCGAGATACCAGCTGCTGTCCGAAGTTGAGGCTTCGAAGAAGCGCTCACTCGCTTATGCGCACCTGCGGAATTGCAATCTCTGCCCCCGGCTCTGTGGTGTGAACCGCTACGAGACGACGGGTATGTGCTTGATCGGACATGATGTCAAGGTAAATGTAATTGCGCCGCATTTTGGGGAGGGTGAGTGGGCCTATTTCTTGATTCAGGTGATAGATAACCTACCTACCTATGGATATGTGAGAACAACGCCAGCACTGATACAAGCGACAGAGCCCTGCATACAAGGCCACAATGGTAGCGGCTCCGTCTTCTTCTCCGGGTGTAATCTGCGGTGCACGTTCTGCCAGAACCACGACATCGCCCACCAGAGGAACGGGTTCGACCTGACGCCCGAGGAGCTGGCCCAGTGGTATCTCAAACTGCAGGATGTGGGTCATGTTCACAACATCAACCTAGTCACGCCGGAACATGTGGTGCCGCAGGTCGCGCTCTCCATCCTGCACGCGCGCGATCTGGGGCTAAAGCTGCCCATCGTGTACAACACGTCGGCCTTCGACTCGCTCGCCTCCCTCGAGCTCATGGACGGCCTCGTCGACATCTACCTGCCGGACTTCAAGGTGTGGAGCAAGGCCACCTCGCAGCGCCTGCTAAAGGCCGACGACTACGCCTCGACCGCAACCGAGAGTATCAAGGCCATGCACGCGCAGGTCGGCGACTTGTGCTTTACGCCCGACGGTATAGCGAAGAGGGGCGTGCTAGTCAGGCACCTCGTCATGCCGGGGAAGGAGGCCGAGGGCGAGCAGATCATGAAGTTCCTTGCGGAGAACGTGTCCCGCGATATCTTCGTTCATATTATGGAGCAGTATAGACCAGATGCGCATGTGGGCAAGCCGAAGAGGAGGACGAAGAAAGAGAAAGAGAAAGGGGTCGGTGTGGGAATGGAAGCGGTACAGCAGGGACAGGAGGAGGAGGAGGTTCGGTATGCGGATATAAATCGGCCTGTTACGAAGGATGAGATATCTGTCGTGAGGAAGGCTGCTGAGGCTGTTGGACTGGTAAGCGTGTTTCGCTATCACTTTTTTATCACTTTTTGTGTTTTGCAGGTTTCGGGATCACAACTACTGACTCTGACTTCTATAGTGGCGCTTCTGCGACCCACCGAGGCATGATGGGTTTGCAATGTGATATCTCGTATATTCATCAACGTACATTATACAAGCCGAGATTTAGACGGTGTACATAGTAATCTGAGATACTTCCCAGGGGAAGAACAGGTTGTTAAACTGCTCCTGCATGTCATTGCTATTGCTGCCGCCTCTTTCGCCAACTCGAACCTGCCATATTCGACTAAGAACCCCTTCCTGGGCTGGCTCTTGAGGGTGATGGCTTCTTGGTAAGTCTGGTCCCTAAGGGTGTTGTTGCGAAAAAGGGCATTGGAAAAGAAGGGTTACCTGGATAGTTACTTCAGTATGGCTTCCGAGTTTCCTCTGTGACTCCTGATTAAATGTCTTATTGCTGCTTTCATGATATCTCCAGCGTACGTTCACGTTCTAGCATACACTCGAGACATCCTGGAATTACCTCCATTGTCTCTGCGAACGAGTTTCATATCTTACAGGTCAATGTTTCATTCATATTTATTATCGGCCGTATCAAATATGGTAGGTTTTCAAGTTGAGATCTCTTGTCGGTGTTAACACCTAGCTGATGAGATCTGAAAGAGCTAGGTATACCGCCTTTTCAACAAATACGGGAGTGTTCATCGGATTGCCTTCCCAGAAGTTCCAGTCGCTCCCAAACCCATAAGCTGGCTTGCACGTACAGTTTTCCACAGAACCGGAATCCTCTGGAAGACCGCTTCTTCTAAAAGTTTACCTCTCCTATCTCCTATGTAAGGAGATCTTTGTCTATTGAAGACTTATAAGAGTCCCAAACACGAATATAAGCAGCGCGGTCCACCCACAATGGTCAGCTTCCGGCTACATAAAAACCCAAGAAAGTCACCACCCAGCTATTAGAGGCCTCAATTTTACCATGCCCCCCAACCCACAAACTGCGACGGCGCGCCGTATTCAAGATTTATGGGACAGCACGTACGGGCCGCGATCAACCCACCAAAACGCGTCCAGACCGGCGGCACCGACAACTAAAGTCCGCAGCGACCCCTGGCTGTCCGTCAGCGCCCTGCAGCTCGGGCTCCAGCCGCGCTCGTTCGAAGAGCTGCACACGGAGCGCCTGTACCTCCTCGGCAGCCTGCAGCAGCACGACCAGCGGGCCGTGGAGCTATTCTGGCTCGTGCCGGTCGTCGAGGAGCAGATCCAAAGCGCGGTGACGCAGGAACAGCGGGGCCGTGCTAAGAAGCAGCGCGGCTGGCTGCGCCACCGTATTGTCGATACTGTTGAGAGCGAGAAGGCCATCCTCGCGCGCCTTAGTGAGCTGCATGTGGAGATCCAGTGCCGCGAGAGGTGGTGCGGCGTCGATCGCGAGCGGGAGGCCAGGGGCTTGGATCTGCTCCAGGCCCCGCCGCCGAGGGGATTAGCTCCCCATCCTCATCCTCATCCTCCTCTTTCTACTGCTGCTGCTGATACTGCTACTGATGCTGTTGCTGTTGCTGCCGGCTACGCGGCCGACCCCCCGCCGTATCTGTATCCCCCTTTGCTGCCGACCTCGTCGTACCAACAGGTCAACCCTTCGCATCTCGTCGCATACCCCTTCCACACCCCCTACGGATACAACGAGTCCCCGGATAACGCGCAGTGGGAGCTGGCTCCTCTGCAACAGTGGGGCTACCACGGTTCCGGAGACACAGAGGGTAATACGGAAACTCTGCAAGATGCCTCCGAGGAAATTGTTCATCTGGGCCCGTTCGAGTTAGATGGTGCGCCTGCCGAGACTCCGTCAGACGGTACATCACAGAGTCGCGAGGATGGCTTGAACCCGGAGGCGCACTTTGAGCTGAGGCTGGGGCGAGGGATGAGCTTGCCTTCGTTGGGTAGTTCGTGGGATGGGGATGAAGATGGAGAAGGGAATGGGAATGGAGAGGGGGCGGGGGAGGGAGTGAGGGGTGGTGAAGAGCAGAGACGACATACTGTTTGACGGGGCTTTGGATGGTTTACTTGGTCGGAGGCTTATGTGCGAAATTGGCTGGGAGTTAGGATGGAAGATGTGACTTAGACGACTTACACGGAGGATGCGGATGAGCGTTCTTCGGTAAAACATCCGTGGCAGAGGAGTGGTGGGGTGAATGATGGTGGTCAGACATGGAACATGGATGATATGCGTGCCTTCATGACAGCGGAGATGGGAGTATAAAAGGATTTGGGCAGGCGTTCGTGAGTAGTTGGTCAGAATGTTCAGCGCTCAAAATGAGAATTTATTTCTTCAGAAGACTGAAGCTATCGCCGCTAATAACCTTCAATTGTCACGAAGCTCACTCTTTCGTAAAGATATATATAACCCAGCGAAACCATCTAAAACAAAACAATGAAACTCAGGCAAATTCTCCAAACTTCCCATCGTCGAAGCCAAGCTCCTGCGCGGAAAGACGTTTTTTCCGGACACTCTGGGCACTTGGAGGCGGAGGGAGGACACCAGAACCGCGAGGTGCCGAAGACGACGACGACGGGGGAGGAGGTAACGAGAAAGACGACAGGTTTTCGTTCTCCGAATACGGGGGCGGCGGGTCGGGCTTCCGTCTGCCAAACCTGCCGGGCAAGTTGATGGTAATGGTCTCGCCCTCCTTGAGGCTGAGATCGCGCTTCTCGGCGCTGTCTTTGCGCTCTACCGCAACTAGCTTCTTGCTGTGGCCGCCGCCCCAGTCCAGCGTCTTCTGGGCCTCCTGCAGCGAGACGCCGAAGTCGAAGGCCTCGCTCCGCTCCTCGAAGCCAATGCCCAGAGAGGCCTTGCGGCCGGCCTCGTCCTGCACGCGCAGCGCGAAGAAGCGCGAGCTGTCGGACACGGACTCGACCACGGCCCCGGCGGTGTAGGGCGCGGCTGCGAACAGCTGGCCGGTGGCCGAGTCCTCGAGCACGATGTCGGCCTTGACCTTCTCGTCGCCGTCGGCGCTGCCGGGGACCGGGACGGCGGTCTCGATGACGCGCAGGCGCGCGGTGAATATCTGCCGCCTGCTGCCGTCGGGCGCGTCGGCCGTCCACGTCGCGGCTACGTGCCCCTTCCCCGGCATCATCGGCGGGATGTTGTAGACGTGCACCGGGCTCGCCACGAAAAGGACTCGCTGGATGGCGTCGGAGGGCAGGGCACGGCCAGTGGCCGGGTCGATCGACTCCATTTTTTCTTCCCTTTCGTCCCTCTTGGACTTGACTTGAAAGACAAGCCGCGAACAGGTCTAGACTCTGGATAGAGTCTAGAAATTTGTGTTAGTGGTTAGGCGATTAAGCCCGTATGGGTTGGTTCATGTTGGATTGGACTTGGATGCCGGAGGTGAGGCGCGGCGGAGCTTTAAACCCCCTGAGCCCCTGCAGCCACTGTCAGATGCGGCGCGGCCCCTAATGATTGTAAGCTCCGAAGCACCTTTAGGTACGTACCGAGGTTGGTAATCGATAAGAAAGTGTATATGCAGGTAAAGACTCCGATAATTTACCGGCTGAATGCGCTTCTTCGAAAATTCCTCAGCACGAAGCTACTATGCTACAAGCCCACCGTCCTCACTTGCGCAAAGATCTGTAATTAACACAGCATTGAGCTCCTTTGCGAGCTCAGGACTTCGCGAAATGGCTGGCCGGAGTGTTTCTCCCGGGGCGGCGCTCCTCAGATCGTCTCGCATGTTCTCAATGCCGACCCCAATACCAGCTCCTCCAGGCGACTACAGTGCAGCAACCAAACACTACTCCGCGACGGCTACGATCAACTATCCGACGCATCTTACCGTAACGACGACCTTTCCTTCTCGATTAAACGGAGATTGGGGCTTCAAACGACCGTTTCCTCTGAAGACTACTATGGACACTACCTTTCCCCTCGTGAGGATCAAGCAGGTCGATTCTGTCGAGCATGTCACAGACTTCCGATCCGCCTCAGATCACACCATGACCTTGAAGAAGTATCAGGAGATGAACTTGCCAATCTCGGTGCCGACATCAGATGCTATGAGATCACACGACCTGGCCAAATTTCAAGTCTCCGTCTTCGAGGAGAGTTTCGACGTGACCGCGTTGGACCAACAGCAGAAGGTAGAGCTGGCTAACAAGAGATGGAAATTTACGGGGCCCTGGCTGGCTGGAATGACAGATGGCGATTTTAGTAGGTATCTTGAGAAACAGGTGCGAGGCAGGCGGACAGAATTCCGCGCCTATTTACGGGAGACTCTCGCGGTTAGGATGTCGGAAAGGCAAGCGCGGAGGCTAAGCGAGGCGGGCGAAAGCGAGCTACCTGCAATCACCGCTGGCGAAGTTACGGACAGCCAGCTGCTGGACTATCAGAAAGAGCTGAGACAAGACCGCTTTACCTTATATAACCTCGTCAGCCAGTTCTTGGACCTAGCCCCCGTCGATCCACAGACCTCGTACTATGTTCTTGGCAAGATAGCCCCTGGGGAACCCAAGACTCTCGATCGAGTCAGTCCGTACGGGCAAGAGGGGCCTCCAATTACACATCCTTCGGCCGGCCTTTCTTACTTGCGTACACGGAATTTCCAAGAAAATCATGCGCTGTACGGGCCTCAGAAAGACCACCCTCCCGTCAAGGCGAGAGTCCTGAAACCGATCAACAGCGAAACGCGCTCCTTCAAAGCCCGCATTGGTGTCGCCGGTTTCGTTGGCAGCACCCCGGCAGCTGAATCTGTGTTCAACATGGCGAGATCGGAGCGCCAGTCCAAATTTGGCAAGGTATTGCACCATATCGAGCTGGAGCATCGCGGCGGCTCCAAGATATACGTGAACCTGAACCAGGCTACCGTTAGCTCAACCGGGGCTGTGTGCATCAACATAGGAGAAACAAAAGACCAGGCAGAGGTGGTACAGAAGGAGTTGATGGGCGAGTCGACAGTGTTCGAAGACGAGTTGAGGGCGATGCAGACCCCCAATGTCCCACGCAACCGGATGAATGGGCCGCGTAGCTTCAGTGCTAGACCGGGGAGTCGGATCGGCGGCAGCGCAAGCGCGTATGGTCTTAGGGATAACATATACCGGGAGAGGTCATAGGGGTTCATTTACGAAGAAGATCACCTCTCTTGATGGCTCGGATGAAGAGACTATTAGGGAGTGATTATGTACCGTGCAATGGTACAGGTGCACATCCTCGTGTGTTGCTGTCCTCTGTAAAACACTTGTACATACCAAATATATAAGACAACCCTCTATTACTATGGATATGGTTTACCGAATACTGAACAGGTCTCTTTGTCTTTTTGTGATTCTATATTCTCGATTAGCGACAATATGGTACGGCGCTCGTTGAAGAGATACTTCATGTGGCTTGTGGTCTACCGTCTACCTGCTTGCCAGCTGGTTTCACATCCGTCAGCCGTCAGTCTTCAAGTGGATCAAAAGTTTCCGACCTCTAAGGCCCACTTTTCATAATTGATTCAATCGCCGTACCCCCGTACCTTCAGACTTCTGCCCTAAGACCCATTTGATTTAACGAATCTCCCCACACAGAAGTCATCCCGCGAATATTCGTTTCGTAACTTTTCTCACAACAGCAACCTCAATCAATCAATCTTCACCATCAAACCTCTCTTCCTCAACTAACCCACAGCACAACTCAATACCGCCAAAATGGGTCGCGTTCGTACCAAGACTGTCAAGAAGTCCGCCAAGGTCATCATTGAGCGTTACTACCCCAAGCTCACCCTCGATTTCGAGACCAACAAGCGCGTTTGCGATGAGATCGCCATCATCGCCTCGAAGCGCCTGCGCAACAAGGTTAGCATTCACCGACAAACAAATCAGAGCGCAAATTACCCTGCTTTTACATGAAAACGATGCGATCATTGGGGACATTTGATATCTAACTGGAGGACCATCTAGATTGCCGGCTACACCACCCACTTGATGAAGCGAATTCAACGAGGCCCCGTTCGTGGTATCTCCTTCAAGCTCCAGGAGGAGGAGAGAGAACGAAAGGATCAATACGTCCCCGAGGTCTCCGCCCTCGACTTCGCTCAGAACACTGAGGCTGGCCAGCTGGACATCGATGTTGAGACCAAGGACCTGCTGAAGCACCTGGGCGTATGTTATCCAATTCTATTCTTTTATCCTCTACTATGAACAGAAACTTACACTCCGTAAACAGTTCGACGGTGTCCCCGTCAATGTCGTCCCCGTCACCCAACAGCAGACCGCTGAGCGACCCCGCCGATTCGGTGACCGCCCCCCTCGATAAATCAGTGCGACCTCGCGCAAGACAATGTAATGCGGGCTTGATGAATGGGAAAAAGACGGAGGCTACTAGGGTTGAATTACGGGCAACTGGCATTGGTCTTCATGGCTTTACGGCGTCGTTACTTCCGATACCTCATCGATGAACGATAGTAGGTACACATCATAGATCCGTAATTGACGAGATCTTCCCCAAGCAAGGTGTCCCTGATTCTCTAGTTCTGCTGGAGATGATGGTTGATGGCCAATTTTTGCTTTGTCTTGATACATACGTGACTTGTTCTTATGCTGGACTTGCTATGGCTAAGTCTTGTCTCACCGTGCTTATGGTACCTTACGACAGCATAATATTCCCTAGACGAGCGTCGTGATGTTGGTCAACATTATCCTCATTGCACTATGGAATTTATAGCTGCTATCTCTGTTTTGCTTCCTGCAAGGGGTATCTCTGAAATTGTAATAGTAACGCCTTGCTATGCCATGGTGATCCCAGCACTAAGCGGAATCGCTCACTCATTCCGTTGTCTTTTTACCATCCTTCCCTCCGTTCACTGCTTCTGACTTCTTAGTCGGGTCGAAGTTCGTCTTGTACCCATCCAAGACTAAGTGATCTTCGCCGTCCTCGTCCAGAGAAGGTTCCTTAGCGGCCTTCATGACAAGCTTGTCCCTGATAGTCACGGTTATCAACCGGCTCGAGTTCTTCGTATCACCCTGTTCTAGAGCTGGATCCATCGCACCCCGCGTAGCATTGCGCTTCTGGTCGAGACCTAAAGTTTGCAGATCTTGCGCGACCCGCTTCACAGCCTCTCCATGCTCCTCATCCTCTCCCTTTATTGCCGCCGGTTTCGCCGACGACTTCGACTCGTCCAGGAGCTCGAGCTCAAACTCGTCCATCCCGGCGCGCTCCCACGCGGCTGTCTCGCATAGCTGCACCTTGACGTACATGGCGCGGCGGGCGCACCGCGGCGAGCACCAGCGCTGGATCTCGTTGCGTGGCACGATGTTGAAGTCGGCGCGCCCGTAGTTGACTAGCTTGTAAGCGCCGCCCGCACCCAGCTTGACGCGTGGCCGCGGGCACAAGGCGTATCCGCAGAGCCCGACCGTGTTGCGCTCCTCGATCAGGTCCTCGTAGTCGCCCGGCTGGAAGGGCCGGATTAGGGTCTTGAAGGCGGAGATTGTTGCTGCTGGGGGGTTGGTCACGTCGTAGGTGTCGTGGCTGGTGGTGGTGGTGGTGGTGGTGGTGGTGTTGGCAGTGGAGGAGGAAGAGTGTGATAGTGGGAACTTAGAGAGCTCGATTATGGCGTCTAGGATCTGGTCCTCGAGTTCGTGTTGCTGTTGGATCAGGCGTGCTTGCTTGACTACGGCTTCGCGGACGCTGGGATCTACGGTAGGCTCGGGTGTGCTCTCCTCTGTCGGAAAGGGGGTTATGGCGGCGGCAGGATGGGATGCTGCAGATGGAGTGGCGCTTGGTTTGGATTTCTTAAGGATGCTCTTTGGCGCCTTCTTCGGTTGTGACGATGTGGGAGAAGACATCCTGGCTGAGTGCACAGGTGGGCAACTCTTGGGCTCTCGGGCGAGTGGTTAGGGTACGCCTCCTCTGTGAAAATAAGGGAGCGAGTATCGTGAGATGATAAAAGTTGTGAAGGTTCTTTATCCTTTGATATAGTATCAAGATTATATCCTAAGTACCTAGGTACTGTTTGGTTTTGGTGACTTTTGACCCCTCCATGCACGTGATATATACTGAGGATGCGCCACATGAAGAGGCGCGGATGGAGTAATGAGCCACTTACCCGAAAAGAAAGACGTGCATGTGGTAGATATCGTCATTGGCCCGTGCATCTTAGGCAGGGACCTTCGGACATGAGTCGAAAGCCAAGCATCCTTTTTGCCCTCCAACTTTGACCCATTTGCTCCTGT
The DNA here is from genome assembly GCA_022984935.1 of Hypoxylon sp. NC1633. Taxonomy (NCBI): domain Eukaryota; kingdom Fungi; phylum Ascomycota; class Sordariomycetes; order Xylariales; family Hypoxylaceae; genus Hypoxylon; species Hypoxylon sp. NC1633. Next base: position 296,843 of record JAJLYQ010000015.1, read on the forward strand.
CCATCATCCCATCCCATCCCGTCAACCGTCCCTTTACCCTTTTTCTCCTTCTTGTCCGTTCTCGATTAAGAAATCATTAGTTCCGACTAATATTGAATCTCGGTCCAATATTCAGATACCAGACGGTTAAGCACGCCCAACCCGACCCAACCTGAAGAGACCCAATACCTTATTACCTGCTAGTACTCGCACAACCCACACCTCTCAGCCAGGTAAGCCGAGCTTGGCCCTTTTTGGTGGGTTACATTTCGACTCCTTGAAAACAAGAGGGACGACGAAGCATAAGTTTATGCGCTGACGTCGACCCTGCTCCAGCTGCCGAGCTGTGACAGGCTGCTTGCGAATCCTCAGCCTCATGCGTTCCCCTTCTACCTAATTTGTCCAAAGCCGTGATACGCTTTTTGCCCTTCTGATCGTCGTATTCGAACAACAACTTCGCCGGCAGTCAAACAGAAACCAAAACAGAGAAACATAATACAGCCGCATCCGTTTTGCTTAGCCTTAACCCCGCCAATTACAAGCAAACCCCTTAAACTACCAGTTTCCACCAGACAGCGTCCGACGTAGTGGTCCGCCATGGCTGCCGCGCCATTCAAGGTGAAAGCTATCTACGAATATACCTCGAACCACGAGGACGACCTACCCTTCAATATCGGCCAAATCATAACGGTCACTGACGAGGACGATGCTGATTGGTACGGTGGTGAGTATGTCGATGGCTTGGGCCTAAAGCAGGAGGGCATATTTCCTCGAAACTTCGTCGAGAAGTACGAACCCACTGCCCCGCCACGCCCAACGAGGGCTCGGAAGAGGGAATCAGAGGCCACCTCTGCTGTCCCTTCTTCCCCACCAGCACCGCCACTACCCGTGGAAGAGTCTGCCGATATACCAGAGTTTCCTCATGAAGAACCACGTCTTGCTTCACCTCCACCTCCGCCTGCGGAACCCCGCCCCCCTACCGCTCCAGTTGCTCCCGTAGCTAAACCGCCAGAGGCAGCTCCCATTCCGGCTCCTGCCCCTATAGAACCTAAGGTCCCTGAACCGACGAGTTCTCCAGCTCTCCCAGTTGCTACTCTGCCGCCCCCTAAAGCTCCAGCTCCGGGACCAGCTCAGGCCCCACCCCCCGTGTCTGACAAACCCGCCAGCAGTTCTTTCAAGGACCGTATTGCAGCCTTCAACAAGCCAGCAGCTCCACCCGTCGCTCCCTTCAAGCCTAGTGGTCTAAGCGCCGGAAGCTCTGGCTTCGTCAAGAAGCCATTCGTTGCACCTCCGCCGAGTAGAAATGCTTACGTCCCCCCACCTCGTGATGCACCTACCGCGAAGGCCTATCGGCGGGAAGAGGACCCTGAAATCAAGGCCAGAGAGTTGGAATCGTTAGAGAATGCGGAAAAGGCTGGACTCGTCCCCGCAGGAGCTCCCGAAGATCAAGCGGAAGATCAACCTAAGCCGACCAGCTTAAAGGAGCGCATTGCTTTGCTTCAGAAGCAACAGGCCGAAGCTGCTAATCGGCACGCCGAGGCTGTCGCGAAAAAGGAGAAGCCCAAGCGCCCGCCGAAGAAGCGTACCGAAAGTGAAGAAGGCCCCCCAGCAGACGAGGTGGCAGATGTCCCACCTCCTTTGGAGAGAAGAGATACAGCCGACGTCGTCGCCAAGAAATCACTTGATGAATCCCGACCTCCACGACAGTCCTTGTCCGTCCGACGAAAGTCGTCCGCAGTACATGCCGAAAATGATGGGAACGAGGCGGACATGTCAGGTGCGGGAGATACGACGGAGGGGCAAGAAGACCTCACCGAGCGGGAAGATAGTGATGAGAAATCTCGCCCTCACACAGGTGTCGCCCCCGAGCCGGAAACCCCGGAGGTGGTAGAGGAAGAAGAAGAGGGCGACGACGAAGACGTTGACCCTGAAGTCAGGCGGAAAGAGGAGCTTCGTGCCAGGATGGCAAAGATGAGTGGTGGCATGGGATTCCACGGTATGTTCGGTCCGCCACCGATGATGCCCGTTGGAGGAGGTTCAGCAACGGGCAGGAGACCAAAAGCTTCGTCACCGACGGAGCGCCGTTCAACTGAGATAGAGGGACCCTCATCCCCAAGGATGACTGCTCCCCCTGTGCCCACCATGATGGCACTACCTGGAATGGGGAAACAAAAGCAACCAGAGGAAGAAGATGAGGCAGCCGAGTCTGATTACGAGGAACCGGGTGCCCAGGAGACCACGCCGGTTGTTAGTGCCCAGCCAACAGGATCGGCTTCAGAACGTAAGTTTCAACCCCGGCGTGTGCTTTGTCTTATTATAACTACTATAAGGCGATTAACACAACGGGTAGCTCTGTCGAAAGGACCTGGTGTTGCACCCCCTGTTCCTGGAGGACGGCCGGCACCCCCTCCCGTTCCTGCGGATTGTCAGTCCAACCCTCGTCGATTTGCATTGCAAAGGCTAACTGCTATTTCAGCACGACCACCCCCGCTTCCACCTACCGGCGTAACTTCGCCCAGTATAGGCTCTGAATCCGATGATGAGTTGTCAGAGAACCCCCAGAAAGCTCTCGAAACTCCTCGAGGCGAAGTGCCTCCCGCAGCTCGGGCTCCTCCACCCATTCCTTTAGCATCTCCTACGTTGCCAAATTCTCCCAGGGCTTCCAGTGGACACACCTCTTACATGGGTGAGGAAGCATTTCCGTCTTCGCCACCGCTGCCTCCGCTGCCTCCGCAACCCAGCAAGAGGAACAGTCGTGCGCCACCTCCTATTCCCGGAACTGCTCCACCTCCCCCTACCCAGAGCCGCCCACCACCACCGCCTCCACCAGGTGGTCCTCTTAGACGCTCTTCTACCGCCGACGAACGGATTTTGTCTCCGATGAGACCAGGGGTCTTGGACAATGGTGAAGAGGGAGAAACTACGGAGTATGAAGGTGACTATGACACCGACATCGGATCGTCGGTCCCCCATAAGGATGCGCTTAAGTCGCATGCGCGGGATTCGAGCCTTGATGATAGCACTCCCGTACATTCACCATTCACCGAAGGTCCGCCGTCCTTGCCCCCGCCAGTCCCCGGCACGGCCGTTCCCAGGGTTGGCCCTCCTCCAATTCCGAGCCAACCGGTGCTGCCCCCAAGGCAATCGGTAGATGCCCCCCGAGCTGCTCCCCCACCGCCGCCCCCGCCGAAGGAGGTGCCGTACTCTTACGACGACGATGACTACGATCCATATAATTATAACGCCATGCAAAGTCCATCCGCCACAGCTTCTAACAATGCGGCTGTCCATGACGAGCCCACACCGACACCTCAGTCTATTTCTGCGTATCAATCTCCCCCACCTCCTCCTCCGCCAGCCAACAGAGGACCTCCACCAGCACTACCGGTTAATAGAGCACCCCCTCGAAAATCCTTGGATGTCCAACGGTCAAGTGGAAGAAGATCGGTCGACACCTCCCGACCGTCCATGGAAACCGGCTACGTTGCAAATGAGGTTGACCTAGCCGGACATACGCAATGGTGGCTCGCACCGAATGGGATCCCGCCAGTATTCCAGGGCAGACGGGATATATATACCGAATCCGATGACACAACCTCAGGGACATCAGTCACCAAAGAAGTATTTGTCCTGTTCCAAGATTACTCCCAGACTATCATTACCGTCCGTTTCGATACCCAGAATCTCGGAGGCGTTCAGCTTGAGCAGCGCCACGAAGGCCCCCCTCGAAGCCTCCGGCAGGACGAGCTGGAAGAGGCTTATGAGCGGTTCGGTCGGGCATTAGCCAGCGCCGTCGCGTCCAGGAAGGACTCGGTCGTCGGTGACGGATCACCACCGGCGCTTGTTTTGGAACTCTTGAAGCCTTTCAAGGATGCTCTACTTCCCATCGGCACACGCGCCTATGGGGCTTTGGTTTACTCCAACATGGCTAATGCTTCGACGCAGTTGAATGACGAGATAAGACCGGGAGACATTGTGTCGATCCGGAACGCCAAGTTCCAAGGCAAGCATGGGCCTATGCACGCAAAGTACTCGATGGAAGTGGGCAAGCCGGACCACGTAGCGATCGTTTCCGAGTGGGACGGTACCAAGAAGAAGGTGCGCGCATGGGAACAAGGGCGCGAGAGTAAAAAGGTGAAGCAAGAAAGCTTCAAGCTTGAGGATTTGAGGAGTGGTGAGGTCAAGATCTGGCGCGTCATGCCACGCAGCTGGGTCGGATGGACCTCGGATTAGGGATCACCTTCATGCTCTCGAAGATACGGATCCTGGTCCTCCTCATACGAGTCCGGGTACGAATACCGCTGGCCGATACTCGTGAGGGTTGGCACAGACGGGAGGGTTTGTGTTGATAGCCCAATGCAGATGTCGGTCTAGCGGGTAATGAGAAAGGCTTTGCCAGTGATGTTTTTGGTTGTGACTACATCAAGAACGGGAATGGAGAGATGATGACGACCGATGGATGGATGAATGTATGGCTACGTGCGTGTGGCATGTTCATAGGATCGTAATCAATGTTTATGATATGAAGCTATCAACTTGCCAAGGACAAATACACATATGATGATGATATCACCTCGGGTACCATAAGTGACGATGCCTACCTCGACAGCTGCAAAGGTAAGTAGGTGCTGCTATTCAGCTCCTATTCTATATCTACCTGTAAATCCGGTACGAACAATGCTTCTACTGCTACTTGCTGCGTTCATGTTTCGAATACTGTATAAAGGAGGTAGCTTGAACGGGAATATATCCTTTCTGTCTGTTCTAGTCTTATTTTTGTATAGAAGTGTTGAAGTTATGTTAACTACTTATTTTCAATGTCTTTACCTGTCTGTATGTTGACCCTTGGCTAATACGTAGTACAGCGAGCTAGACGTACAGGTATGAGTAATGAATGTCAGATGGGCGGATGTAGACGTAAGGGCGAGGGTCTACAGCTTGGAGAGTGAGTCCGTTTTTTCTTACGATAATCATCTTTGCCGTAGATGACAGACTCACTCGTAGTTGGGGGAGGCTGGGTTAGATAGATGATGATGATGATGCTTTGCACTGACGCAATATACCAAATTTTCACCTGGTACTGGTTGATATTTGGGCTTCTAGGTAACTGGCAAGTGACTTAGACGAATAGCAGGTATGCAAGTGAGCGAACTCCTTATTCCACTCGAAATTTATCATCAACTACCTACCTAGGTACCTATTCATCATAATTACCTCAGCTGGCCAGTATTTACATACCTGCGTGAGGCAAAATGCAAAATAATCTTCAGTGACATAACATCATAGCTGGTTAGGTACCTAAGGTAGGGTCTTCAGCAAGACCGTCAACTCCGAAGTTGGGCTCCGGCGAACTCGGTTCCTCAATAGGTAGGAATGCACTACGCAAGGGGGATTTCGCATTATACATAAGGTACCTAAGCGAACAAAAGCCGAAGAAAAGGTAAGATTGCACGTCATCAACTTTCAAATTCGAGTCTCATGTCCCGTCCCAGATCCAATTGTAGAGAGATGAGAGAGTCCAACGTCCGTTGGACCTATGATTTCCCCGGTGTACGAGAGCTTCCGTAGGAGCCGAACCGGTGAGAAGAAAGAGAAGAAAAAAAAGAAATCAGAGAAGAGGAGACGTCATTGCTTGGGGGTGGCTAATAGGCAAGATTAGGTAGTTGATCGTAAGATCAACACTACCTACGTACCTAATGCTTACCTTATACCTTATGCGCACGACGTATGTCGCGTCGCGTCGGTCAGTGGAAAGTTCGGATCTTCGCAGATGACCCCAATAACCAACCACGGCGGCGCCGGATTTTGTCTTGGTCATTTTCGCCCCTCCTTTTTCTGTGTCCTCTCCTCCTCCTCCCTCCCTTGCCCGGCCGCCGGCTGTAGTTCGGGAACGGGGCCGGGGAGGGCGAAGGCGGACACCCGAGACAATCTCACCCGACTTCTAGAACTCGCTGTTTTGTAACGTTGGCACGTTATACAGGTGCGAGCGTGTCTTGGAATTCTGGTTCTGTATGTCTCATGTGCCTTGCTGCTCCTTCAATAGCGTCTGCAGTGGGAGGCCGATCTGGGCGCACGCTCGGTCATGTGTTTGCAGGCCCCCAGCGAATTATACGATGGCTTCATATATTGTTCTTCCATCAGAGACCACTTAACTACGGTCTCAGGCCCGAGTAAATCGGACTACGTTTATTGACTCGATCTTCATGTCGAGCAAATGCAGGGCTATGCGAAAAGAGCAGCATGGCTTGCCTCCTTGGGTAAACCAATCTTTGGGACTTTGCTAATGATTGATCCGTTTCGGAGCGACTGCCACTAATAGGGTAAATAGCTCGAAGGATCTGCTTTGCCTCTCACGCAGGTCGAGGTCATCGGAGAATATCCCAAGCCGGCCAACGGTGGCGACTGCGGCGATTGACCGTCTCAAATATAGATACAGCCAAACAGCATCTGGGCCGTATACTCTTGCGACCAATACGGGTTGAGTGTAACCCAAGTTGATAGACATAAGAAAAACTAATAGAATCGATGAGTCTCAGATGAGAAAGTCATTACCTTCTTCACGACGGTCTGCTGCACTTAGCTCGTCATCTCATACGCCAGCTTAACTCAAGGGAGGCACATCGTGTTCGCGATCGAGTCCCTTGCGAGATTTAAAACCGCTATGCTTGATGGCGAAAATGATCCGGCGGCCAGCGCTTAGAAACCACCTCTACAGACTATCCCACGGAGTTGTGGACAGTCGACGGCCAGTAGAATCGAACTGCGCATATCCTATTCGAAGCATAACCGTAGTGGATGACGTGGACGATTCGGGCCTTGAGAGCTGGCCTCTGAATTTACCGAAGCCGCCCGATAGGACAACTTTTCCTGCATCGTATTATAGGGTCGCAATCTTACTACTACGGGTTGCATGAGTCGTCCAATATCTGCGGCCGGCCACGCTCCCCACGCTTCCCAACTGTGGGCATATCGGAGAAAAGCAGTGCATATGTTGGCCGGAGCGCAAGGGATCAGATAGTCTGTGCTTATCTTTGGAGTCGATTGGAGGTTGCTGCTCTCGAGTGAGAGCTCGCAGGAGGCTCTACTTGATGGAGGGAGAGGACCCTTGGATCTTCTTGGTATCCAATGCCGCTAGGGGGCGACCTTATACCCGACCCTATGGCCCGATGAAGAAGACGTGGAGACAATCAGAATCAAAACCATACTTCATTCAGGCCAGCTGGTATATACGCCTTTTCCTTTTCTCTTATCTGCGGTCCAAGTTCGCGGGTCGGGTACATCTAAAGGTAGGATTTATAGAAAACGGCTCAAGCTTGCCGCTGTACGCGCCATCTATTGCTACAATAGCCAGATATTGACAAGCATGGGCGTGCTTGATACATAGTATAATCAGAATCCGGAGTCGTCCTCTAATGAATACACGGATGAGCGACGTCACGGGCCATCATTAGTTGACCCTGAAGGGGCAATGAGCTTGTGCTCCCATAGAAAGGTCCGGGCCGTCTGTATGATGATAGATTCCGACGAGGATCCCTTAGTAAACCTAGGACAAGGAAGGCCATGATTGCTGAAAGGACCAAGTCGATTGCGTCAGGGGGAACACAACCCGGTCGAATAGGGTATCCAGCGATCTGGGTGCCGACTTCGGCACGCTGCATGTGTGGGGTATGAGGCAGTACAACCAGCCGCTTACGAGTTGAAGGGGGGGATGATCAACGCTAATCAGTGGACAGGCCATGATCGAGAGGTCGGCATCGTGAAGATCGTCGACGGCCAAGGTAAGCTGCCGCGTCTGCGACTACCGAGGAACCGCAACGCCTGTTCTAGCCTCGGCGACATGGGCCTTGGTGGGAGACGGTCTTACCTGGTAAGGAGTCGGTACGTCTAAGGCATCAATGTTTTGGGGAGCACCTTGTAGGACTGAGATCTGACGGACCCATGTTGTCTCTGCAATCGTGGCATAGCCCAGCATCGTCGTAGACGGCACCAATGCTCCTCGAACAAATCTGCGGATGGAGGAGGAAGGCCGAGGAGTTGGTCTTCCATTCTCGGAAACCCAAGGTGCCTAGGGGGAGTATGCAGGGTGACCTAGCTAGAGGGGACTTCTTACGCTGTATCTCTCGGCGACGCTTCGTTCTCGAGGGAAAGGGACTTTCGATAGCCAATCATGGAAGCTGCCCTAACAATATTCTCGAGGAGCATCAAGAAGGAGAGGACTAGGAGAAGCTCAAGATTCCTGGAAGCACGTGCGTGAGCCTCCCTGTGCGCATGGGGCTCGCATCTGACGTTGAGGTCGGGCCCAAATGATTTGGCGAATGAGCGATTGACAACACAACCAAGTGCCCGTATTTGACGACCTGCAGAAGGCCACAGGAAGACCCCAGGAAGATCACAGGAAGACCACAGAAATACAGCAGGAACAGCTGCACTCGCTAATGCTAGACCGGAAAGAGTTTGCAGCTTTGTTTAAAGCGACCGATGGCAGCTCACCAGCTGTCGTACAGACAAGCGCGCTAGAGGCAGGAGATTGATGGCGACAGATGTTTCGTGTGATTGACGCCCTTGTTAACTGGGCACTAGCGAGTGCAGTGTTGTACAAGTCTGAAGTGAGAAGAAAAAAAATTCTTGCCTTGAACTGAGGAAAAGCTCGCGAGGGTGGTTAACGAACCACGGGGCATTGAGAAATTGGCAATTCTCCATGCCCGGTTCTCAAGAAGTACGGGTTGAATGATGGCATACATAGGTACCCAAGATCGCAATCTATTGAGGCGCACTCTGAAAGGAAGCTTGGTCCAATAATTACCCCTATATGCAGGTGAGAAGAAGATTGAGACCAATGCGACGCTTGCTTGAAACGTCGAGTCAGGGCATTGGCCAGGTGGCAGCGGGTGGTGCGATGGCACTCTCTAGGGTGTAGTGCTTCTTGATTCTCTCGCAGCATCTAGAACCTAGGCGTGGCAGTTAGAAATTGAAATTAGAAACATATTGAGTCTTGACGAACGCTGGCGACAACGCAGAGGAAAGCGCCAATCAGATTTTGCAGCCCCGAGATGAACATGATGTAGACGCCTCGGCATGAAACGGCGCTGTCTGGTTGGGCACAAAGCGGCACCCCAGATTTTCAAGCGACCTGATGTGGTAAGCGATTTACCGAGTACTGCAGGGTCGCATCTACGCTGCTTCTCCCTTGCCGGGAACGGACGGTGGAAGCAATGACGACGGTGTGTACGCTGTTGGTGATGGACGGGTAGACAGTGCAGTTCCGTAACAGTCCCGAGGTTGGCTGAGAGACGACTGGTACGGGTCAACGGGCCCATCATGGAGACGTCATAACGGAGCACGATGCATCAGCAGCCGTAGCAAGCAGCAGTTTTGGATGTCCGTTTCTGTCGTCTCCCTTTCTGTTTGCGGTCCCGCTTACACGCTAGCTATGTCGAGTTGTGACACGCGCTTCGGCAGACGGAACTCGTGGCTTTTCACATATGGGAGAGCTAGGTAAGCATCACGGCGGGATCCACGATTACCTATCTTCGGGACCTAATCGAAGCTGTGGACGGAGAAGATGTTGCAGACACGGTCTCTTCTCACTTCTTACTCCGACTGTCTTGGAGGACGAGAGGTGACCGGGAGAAAGTGGCACGGTAAGCTTGGCTCGTCATGCTCGGAAGCGAATACCAGGAATGGTATGTATTCTCTGCAGGTGAAAGCTATCTCCAAGTAAGCTGCTGTACAACGAGATCCAGCTGCCGAAGCATATATAGTTACAGCGATAGTTACAATGATAATAGTTACAGTGCGTGAATTACCAGGAACAGAAAAGGTTAATTGGCCAAGGATTGCAAAGGAAAATTCTCTGCCATGCACGAGGTGAGTTTGCAGTCTTGGTCTTTTCCGTCCGGTAAGAGTAAAGAAAATTAAGTACGAAAAAATGTGGCTTAGATAGATATTCCCGACACTTCCTCCTCCCAACATGTCCCGAGCCTGGAGGTGACGGAGTGACGAAGCCTCCATTGAAGGTTAAGACGTATATATGATATCACTTTATCGCATATACTGTATAAGCTGAGCTGGCTGGCTCCGTAACGAGGAAATCCCAAATATGACGGATTAAAGCATGCATCAATTACCTAGGACTTTTCCCAATTCATTTCCTCTATAATACCATCTATACCATCCCCGACTTCACTCACTCCATGCCCATCCCCAAATCCCCAATTCACATACATCAACCTTGTGACAATCAATGTCGTCAATTTCGTAGCACGTCTGCCTGTGCCATATGGATTAGTGCACATACTGTACATACAAGCACGGCCAATGCGATCGTTCCCGCTTTCTAATCGTCCGTGAGCTTGTAAATGTGTAAGTGTGTAAGTGTAGCGTGATTGTGGTGAGACGAGCTCGCCACCGTTTGGGGGGGGGGGGGGTCAAGGTATGGCATGCCTGAGCAAGTTTTAAAGCAGAAACTGATAGAACAGAACAAATACGTATACCTACATAACATACTGAGATATTGTGCAACCCGCGAAGAAAGAATATACCAAGCATATCTTCTTCCGATATACATAGGTATATGCCGCGGCATACGTAGCCGTCGCTGTACCATTCAGTACCCATCTACCCCCGTTTCCCCACCAGAAGATTCCTCGATCCTCTGGCAGCTCTCGCCTCTTATTCATCCCAACCTCACCAACCAACAGGAACGCCCTATCGAGAACTCCGTCTGGTATATGCAGCTAGCAACAGTTACCTAAGTAGGAATAAAGGTGCTAGCCAGGGTTAGTAGCGCCGAGCTCTTGTCTCCTGGTCCCTTTTTATTCATATCTCTCTCTCTCCGCCTGCGGGCGTTTGTCTTTCGTCAGCTCAGCTCCAACCAATATTATCATGTCAAGCCTCCCCGTCGTTCCACCCTATCTCATGTCTCTTCTTGTTGTGCCATGTTGCTCCAGTCATCTCCCTCGTTTATAATGGATCTCGCCCAGCGTCAGACTCCCGCATAAACTCCCGTTCCATATCTCAGTCCTCTGCCACGTCCCATACATAGGTACCCATTCCGCCCTACATTTCCAACCTAGGACGACCCATACTGCCTCCTCACGTTGACCACCTACGCATCCTACCGGCTTCCGAGTTTATTCCCCGGTTCGGGCGCATGTCGAGCAGCTCTCAAACCTACCCTCACGCCTAGAAGATCATCTGTATCAGGCCTCAGTGGAGCCCTGTCGAATCATCACCACTGCGCGGATCCCAAGTGTTCCCACTTTGCGACTGCGCGCCTCAAAAGGACCCTGAGATCACCAGGCGCATATCTCACAGGCAGCTAGAGATATAAGACACCCTCTCATCCACCCTCTCCCCCTCCTGCTACCCTCCTCCCACTACTACTTCACTCTCTCAACAGCACACATGACTTCTTACCCCCCTTTCACCATGACACGAAGGCGAGACACCGACTTCTCCAGCCATACTGCCAGTACTCGGGATACGAGACACAGCACTGACTCGTATGACTCCCGGAGTACTGCGCCTACCTCCCTCTACGATAGCCCTAGGCCGTCTACGAAGGAGTCGAGTTCTCGACCTGCCGAGTTCCACACTGCATGCTACGAGGAAGATCTGTCACCATCCACAAGCTTGTATCCGCGGTCGTCTGTCGAGACATATTCGTCGCGAGCCTCAAGTGCCGAGTTCGAGGATGACTTTGAAACGGAGGACTGCTTAGACTATGCGGATATCCCTCGCTTACAGCCCTACCATCATGACATTGAGGAAATCAACGTCAGACCTTCGACGCCTGAGGAATTTGCCGCGTTGTTCCCGTCACTGAACAGATTGAGTATCCGTCATGATGACTTTACATCTGATGGTAATATGAACCTCCGGGTGGATACAGTCGTTCTAGGGAGACGGAAGAAGACGATCCAGCTATTTCACCTTCGCATGTACGATCTGAATAAGCGCGAGTTCTCTCTGCGGCGATACTGCCGAGACTCTGGCCGCGAATTGTGCAACTCGAAGCGCAAATTCATCGAGCCGTCTAGCACGGGCCGTCCCAAACTACAGCGATCGATGTCGACTGTGGTCAGGTCCTTGTCAAGGCGACCGCAGCTCATCCGGATCCCTACGAGTGGGTCGGTCTTCTCATCCCACAGCAGGCCTGGGACTAGCCAATCTGCCGCTGCCGCTGCCGCTACCGAAACCGACGACGAATTTGCGGACGCAGTCACCGGTGCTCTCTTCCTCGACAAGAAGCATAAGCCCCGCCCAATGGCTACGAATACGATCAAGCTCGAGTTTTCCAACTACGCGCGTGTTGATGTTGTACGGCGCGGAAACAGGAACACGAAGAGATACGAGTTCGAGTGGTGGGGTCACAAGTACTCTTGGAAGAGAGTTGTGGATAAACTCACGAATTCGGTCTCATTTCACCTTCTCCGCGACAGCGACAACCGCACGCCCGTCGCGCACATCGTCCCAGAAATTCGGTCGCCAAATCAGGTTGCTGCTGATGAGGACGCCGGCGGCTGGGTTCCTCCTTGCCACATGTGGATTAGCGACAAGAGATTGGTTGATGCTATGACTGATGTTGCCGAGTAAGTCTCAATTGAACCGATTGATTTGAGCATCTCATACTAATACGAACGGATACAGCGTCGTCGTCTCAACTGGTCTCATGGCCCTTGTTGATGATTGCATCAAGGAACGATGGCAGACCAAGAAGATCCGCCGCATTGGAGTCCCACTCGTGTCCAAGTCCTTGGACGTCGAGGTTGTCAGCCCAAAGACTTTCGTACAACAAATGTTTGCCCGCCGGAACTCGGATCACCACCCGAGTCCGTTGCGCTTTCAAAGAGCCGTAGCCGCTTGTTAAGAGCCGACCGACGACGACAGCAGGGTTCCTTTCATTAGAAGGAGTTTCACCTTATTCTTACATGCGGAGCCAGGCCGCCACGTTTCGTTTTATTGATGCACCATCTTCATGATCACGGTACCTTGGAAGGTGTTTTAGAGGGCATATCTATCCAATATCTTCATCACCCAACCGTATCCCCAGCTTACGGATCGAACTACGGAAAAAAAGCATAGTCTCGGGTCGAAGTGACGAGCGACTACTGATGATTAACGACACGGCAGCTCGTCTTACGTTACCAAAAGTTATCCTTCATATACTGTCTTATTTCCACCCATACTTATGGCATTTCTTCCCTTTCTTTTTATTCTACATATTCGTTCATTGTTCAGGACGACGCTCATGACTGGGCTTCATCTGACAGACGGTGTCTGGTGTCACTTACAGTACTTCATTGGGTTTTTGGGTACGCATTGCATTGGGCGGCAATGGCAGGGGCGCTTTACAAATTTCATCACATCCACTTCGGGTTGGGCTGTATAAACTGGGTTCTCTTTTTTTCCTCTTCACTTTTATCTCTACAGCTTTTCTCTCGGGTCATGAGCATAGTGCATAGGAGGGATCATGGGTCGGTGCATGAGTACCTGAGCTAGGGTATGGGGTTGGTGTATATATCTACGAAACTCATCGGTGCATCAACAGTATCATCATCACGAAGGGCATATATAGCGTGTTTATTGTCATTTGCTTGTTTGTACTGCATCTTACGAACTGGAGACGTGGCTTCGGCAGAGTCTCTTTAGCTGAGGAACGCTACGAAATTGACAATATTGTATAACTATGTACCTACCTACTCATACCGTGTCTCTCTAGACGTATCTTGAATGACTTCGCGAGTGGATCCTTACTATGTTCATGCTGTAGTAGAATGAACCAACAGCGAGACCGTTTTCGTTACAGGCTGCCCGATTACCTAACCGGGAATCAACACTCCTTGAACAAGGAGGACGATCTTAGGGGAAACAGGGCGTATGATGACTACACCCTGACACATCCTATCCCATTTCGACTCATTGCCATCACTGATACCTATCTACCAGAGTCTCAGAACCCATCATCAACACCCTCACCCTCGTCTTCCTCCCCACCCCCCACAGCCTTCCCAGCATCAAACCACCCCCCAAAATCAAGCTTCATCAACAACCTATCGATACCCCCAGTCCGTCGAGGCGTATACCCCGTTCCCTCCCCATCCCCGTCCCCATCTCCCTCTCCATCTCCCTCTCCCAAAACTCCAACCACCTCATCCCCAAGCCCCAGCCCCGCCTCATCCTCACCCGCATCCGCACCCCCACTCTCAGCATCACCCTCCCCCTCCCCCTCCACCTCAGCCATAAACCGCGAATCCAGGCTCAACACCCTCAGAGCGGCAAGAACAGCCGCAACGCCATCCTTGACACGGCGCTCAGCGCGGCGGATCTCGGCGCGCGCGTCGCGGTCCTCGCGCTGTAGGTCGGAGAAGGCGTCGACGACGCCCTCGTCGGCCTCGAGGTCCGCGGCGCCCCATACGCTGTGCAGACGCCGCACTTGCGCGGCCAGACGCCCTGTGTGCGCTAGCAGGTCGTATAGCGGCTCTGTGAAGGCGGGCTGGGTTAGGAGGAGTCGGCGGGTTAGGGCGCGGAGATATTGCCTGTGGGCTGTTGCGAGGGTTTGGGGGTCGTGGTGTGGGGTTTGGGTATGTGTCTGAGTCTGGGTCTGAGTCTGAGTCTGGGTGTGTGCTTGGGGTTGGGATCGGGATTTGGATTGGGTGTGTGTTTGGGTTTGGGTTTGGATATGGGAGTCTTTGCCGTGCTGCCCTTTCGTGCCCGTCAGCCACCCGTGGAAGTCATCCCAGAGCCCCTCTACGACTTCCACCTGCAGGTATGCTTCGGTCTCGGCGAGGAAGAATATCGCTGCGCTGCTTGTGCTCCATGCGCTGCGCATGGCAGAGGAGCGGGAGGACCAGCGCTCGCGGAGGACCCGGGTCCTTGCGATACCGCCCTTCGTCGTGCTGTATGGGGGCCCAGGTGGTGGTGGATGGTGGCGGCGGAGAGACGTTGTTTTCCATAGGTCCGTGAGATGGAGGTGGGAGCGGCGGATGGATAGGAGATATGAGTTGATCGAAGTGTAGATTTGCACGTCAGCCGCAGTCAAGAATAGGTCCAGCGGCGGCGGGATCTGCGATGTGAGGACCACGGGGACGGAGAAGAGAAGATTACGGAATGGAGTGGTTGTGATGCCGCCGGGTACATGGCCATTAGTGCCTGCTTTGCCCTTTACGGGCGTCGATGCCTTGGTCTTGGATAAGTTCAGCCGGAGCAGATCTCTTGCTATCTCGAGCTCCTCGTCCTCATCTGCGTGCTGGCCCTGCAACGAACTGAGCGTAGCCCAGGTTTTGGTAAGGACGGCGGCGACTTCGCCTTCCTTGACCACAACGTTGCCAAGACCAGACCGCTTCTCGTAGGCGAGGTTGTCGGCGCGTCGCCAGCGGTTGCGAATTACTTCGTCGGCTTGCTGCGTAAGAGCCATCGCAAATTCGCCGCGGCCGAGCAAGAAGAAACCCCGGAAGAGACTGAGCATCTCGAGAACCTTGGCTAACGGTAGCAGCTTCTGCAAAGTGGTGCGGGACAACGTGAGACGGATTGATGTGATGGCCCTCGAAAACGCCACGCTGTTGAGAGGAGATGCTAGATCGGCAAGGATTTGGAGCTGGGATGAGAGATGGTCGAGCCCGGTGTTGTTTAGTCCTATACTATTTCTGGTTTGGACCCTATTTAAAGAAGTCCCGATAAACAGCATTGATGTGGCCGTCGACGATGTCACAAACGACGGCAGTAAGTTATGCTCGATTGAAAATCCCTAGTCTGATTAGTGACAAAAGCTCTACCGGACACGAATAAATGCTCTCTCACCTGCTCGGCATCTTCGCTCTTGCGAATGAAAAAGTCTACACCTCCCAAAGCAGGTATTCGACCGTAGAGGACCCAAGCTGAGACCTGCTTTAACCAAGCCGTCTCGGCCACTCTGACAAGACTAAGTGCGGTCTCTCCGATGTCAGCGTAGCCAGTCTGAAGCTCGCCACGCAACTTGTCGATGAGCTGGGCTGCTCGGCAAGGCGAACCCCCCTTTTCCTTAAGAATGAATTGGACCAAGTCCCATAACCATTCCATGCGGCGAGTCCAACCCGAGAACTCACCTATAACTGCGGTTAGGGGTACAATGTTGTAAGCGCCGACGAGTGAAGCATCTTTCCGGAGGATGCTTTCTTCCACGTCCAGAACCTTCCTCTGGAAAGCGGCGAGGTAAAGAGAGTTGATGGCGGTCGATACTGCGCGGCATATGATAGAAGGGTGAGAGGCGCTGATTTGGGCTGTGTAGCTTATGAGTTTGCAATGAAGATCGCTGAGATGCCCAGCCGTCTTTAGCAGATCTCTCTCGGGCGGCGATACGATGGACTGTTCCTTGGAATCTGTGTGGTCGTTCCTGAGGAGGGGCGACGGGTGTCCCGATAGGGAGAGAAGGATCTCATGGAGCATTGTGGAGGTTGTGGGCTATGATGTTGTTAGAGGCATGTAAAATGGCAGAGTAGGAGCCCAACCCACCCTTGTAAGACATGCGGAGGTTTCTTAGACCGGATCTTATCGCCGATATCTTGAATTAGGAGAATGATGGAACCAAGACATTCGTAACGACACATCTGAATGGACAAATGCGCGATCTGTTCTGCGGATGGTGGACATGAAGTCGGACCGAAAGAGGATGGAAATGGGAAATCAGGTACCAGCAACGAGGAGCGAAATCGTATGCTGCTCCGTTGCTACGATACCCAGTCATTCAATTTACCCTTTTGCTGGTCAGTTCAATTTTGCAGGCGTGTTCTACTTCAAATCGAACGAAAGCTGATAGGCGAAAGACACTCCAGCTTGATGCTGCTGCTTTCACTGCATCTCGCAACGAATTGGTTGCTTTGCTTTGGAGTTTGGAGGTAGGTACGTACAATACTCTTTGTCGCGTCTACTTTGCTCCAAGCGCGTTAAGCGCATATTGTATCATATGATAAGCTAAATGAGCTCTATTAATGTATACGTAGTAAACATTTATTGCGTTAAGCCATATATCTATTATCTTGTTATATTAGTAAAACATATACAAAATTCTTAAAGCTTTAATTAACTAAAAAAACCAAAGGATATTAATTATTAATTCTTAAATAATTAATTATTTATATTCGATATATAATATACCAGGGTTTAATATAAAAAGTTTATTATTTTATTTATATATATTTATACATTTTATAACGAATTAATTGTTTTGTTTTAAAGTTTGAAGGTAGGTACGTACAATACTCTTTGTCGCGTCTACTTTACTCTAAACGCGTTAAGCGTATATTATATTACATAATAAGCTAAATAAGCTCTATTAATGCATACGTAGTGAACATTTATTGCGTTAAGCCATATATCCATCATCCTACCATATCAGCAAAACATATACGAAATTCTCAGAGCTTCAACTGGCCGAGAAAACCAGAGGATACTAATCACTAATCCTTAAACAATCGATTATCTACATCCAATATATAGTACACCAGGGCCTGATATGAAAAGCCCATTGCTCCATCCATATACATTCATATAATATAGCTCCTGAAACGCAAGACACGTTATCTCGGAGTCGATTGTGCGGATAGATAGTGGCAGTATTGAAAATCCAGTCCGCTTCTCAGTTATACTGACTCCCTCGCTTAAACAGATCGTTGATCTCTGCCTCAGAAAGCATTGTGGTACATACTCCATTCCACATCCAGAACCGATTGTCATAACCTAGGCAGTCTCGATGGTCTGTAGGTAACTCGACAACAGCTCAAGTCCAGTTCGCCCAAGATCCAAAGCAGAATAATTAAGCACAATGTAAGATACCTATGGGCCATGGCCAGGTCGGATTTTGGAAGGTTGTAAGGGTTATCACGTGATCAATCGCATTTCCTATTCTCGCCAATGATCCCCTCAAAAGCTTGCACTCTAGGAGGTTCGTATGATTTGAAGCCTTTTTTAGATTGGATCTAACAGCATTCCTCTTATATGTGTCGGTAGATACGCTTCAAACCGGCTGTAGCAACAGCCCACGTGACACCCTCGTAGATTCACATCAGGAGAGCCATCATAGACAGCACTTACTGCAGTTGATATAGTCAGTTACATCTTGTAACTTGGATTATCGATTTCTTGCTCTCGAAGATCCTCATCCCTAAGATTTACAAGGTTTATACAAGCGGTGGGAAGCTCTGCCGAACTATCTATCGATAGTCAGCCAGCCTGGAATTAGTGAAAGAAATCTCCGACATTATCAAAATAGAATAATAGCCCGGGTATAATTGTTAAAATAGGAATCGTAAAATGTACTAATTCAGAGCGTCATGACAGGCTCCTAACGCTTCGGCGCCTTGCTAGCTTTGCTGTCGGATGCGCTGCCTCCGCTGGCAGACTCTGGCACCAAGCTGGTCCGCGAGTCATTCGCTCCCTTCACAGGCATACTGGCGGTGTCATCTCCTACGATGATTTCGCCTCCTCCTTTGACTTTTCCAACCACCATGCCCTTCCCAACAGCTTTGATGATGGCCTTTCGAGAGACGCCAGTAACGTCAATGTAGACGAGACCAACATTCTTGACACTACCGCCGAGGTGCTTCGACAGCTCTCCCGCTTCGGGTCCCCATTTGTGTGTCACCACACTTGTCGCCGACGACGATGCCGAGGTCAGGAGGTTGCGCGTAGCGGCATCGATTCCATCGGCAACGGTCGTAAACGCCATCAGACTCTTGTTCAGTAGCCCGGGCTTGTATCCTTCGAGTGGTTTACCGTCCGGGCCATAACCCCTCTTGCCCTCTTTAACACCGCGTCCCGCCATCGTGGCGCCGACATTCTGAGCCAGCTTGGTGACCTGCCCGACCGTCTTAGATGACAGGTCGGCCACACCGCCCGAGAACTTACCAATCCGGCGGACTCGATCATGCGTCGCTGGCGTGAATGTTACGGCTTTTTCGGTAGGCTTAGTCTTCTTGACAAAGCTGTCTGAGCCGCTCTGCATGGCATTGGAAACGATGTCCGAGGTGGTGATAATCAACCGGGACGCGTATGCTGCCTTTGACACGAGGAACGACTTTTTATAAGCCGGGTGCAGCTCCATTTCCAGTGTCTCTGGCGATGCCGGGACGACGGCAAGTTGATTCGTCCCCTCCTGGGGAAGAGTAATCTCGACAGGATCTGTCATCGCATTAATTATTAACGAAACGAGCAGAGCTCAGCCGCAGACATCCCACGCTCACCTTTAGAGCCAGGCTTCACGCCAGTCTCGATGACCTGGTAGCCTTCCGACAGTTCTCCGATGACGCTACCATCTTCTTCGTCTACCAGGACGATCTGGCCGCCCCTTTGGGAGCTTTGGCTGCCCTTGACGTAGCCTTCGCCAGGCTTGTATGAACCAGGGTTGTATGACGGAAGCTGCTCTGAGGCTCCAAGTTTGGATTTGGACATTTTGGGCGACGACTTATTAGAAGTCGGCGGCGTTGAGGAGGAGGAACCTTCTTTCCCCTTTTCCTTCCTTGCCGTCTTTGGCGGTGGCGCCCTCTCGAGAAAAGCAGTGCATTGCGCCAGAATGGTTTCAAAAGTGTCTACATCCTCTTGGAGACCTTTGCGGCTGCCAACCGGAGGGAATTCGATGCGGGTGAAAGCACCGCTATCTGGACCGAGATCCCATCTCGGGATGAGATAGCTCCTAGGCGGTTGGTGGTAGATCTGGGTAGTTGCAGGCAAAGGGATGTCCAATTCCGGTGGTAGATGGAGATGCAGGTAGAAATCTTCCGGCGGCGCTCCATCTTGATTATCCAAGGATTGATCAGCGAAGGGGGATGATGTTGGTACCATTAGTAACGACAAAGTTTGCGGCCCAGCAGGCGTGAGTGTCTCTTCCTTGCCGTAGGCGAGGTGATAAGCCGAGACGCCCTGAATGGCGTACAGCAACTTAGGATCCTGTTGGGGGTCATAAAGTCAGTGTTAAAGAATTGCGGCGTCGCATCGTACGATAGATGCAAATCGCACCAACAAACTTACATTATGACCGGACGCCATGCTCCTGGACTGGACCGCGGTAGGATTTAGGTAGGTAAGTTGAGATGGATGATATTTGAGAAAGCTAGTAGTAGTCTTGAACGTCTCGTTATTTGAAAGGGTAAGATGAGTATCAATCTTGTCTTGTGTCGTGTGTTCGAATCCAACAAAGGA
The DNA here is from genome assembly GCA_022984935.1 of Hypoxylon sp. NC1633. Classification (NCBI taxonomy): domain Eukaryota; kingdom Fungi; phylum Ascomycota; class Sordariomycetes; order Xylariales; family Hypoxylaceae; genus Hypoxylon; species Hypoxylon sp. NC1633. The sequence continues at coordinate 316,994 of JAJLYQ010000015.1, forward strand.
TCAAAGGGTACTAGGTAAAATGTAGCGGCTATGCGATGGAGAGGGATGGTTATTCGAGGATTCTAGGTTAGCGCAACCGACAGGAGTAAAGATAGTGTATTTCATGCACGATCCGGATCACAAATGATGCATTCAAAAATACTCGTGGTGTCCTGTTGTCTGGTACGGACCGTATGGCAGATGAATGAGAAGCCTTCCCAGGCGCTTAGAGGCAAGCGCTGTGTGGTTGCAAGGCTGGAATATGACAAGAGGCCTCACAGCGACGTCATTGGGTGGTTCAGATGTGATCGCCACACAAGCCCCATGTTACACTTCCAGTCACTTGTCACTTGCTCTACTAAAGGGCGGGATTGAGGTCTGAACATCGACCTTCCGAATAGGTACGTACCTAGATGTATGTACATATGTACATCTTTCCATCCTACCTAGGTATTGAACATGGGACGGACCAGGGAAAGTGCCTGCATTTAGTGCCAGTTACACAAGTAGACCAAAATAGACATCCATACTACTAAGTACATAGGTAGGTATGTACCTGTTTCTCATTCGATGTGGTAATTCAAGTGCGAGACACATCAGACGCAGAAGTATCTCGGTACCTCAGTGAGGGGCAACTTTCTCCGTTCACGAGATCTTGGGGTGGGGGGGGGGGGGCTGAGGAGCTTGGAAGTTGGGACGGCAAAGAGGGGAGGGCAATTCTCCATGTCATCCCCTCTTCACTCTTCGTACGCACCTCTTTGAGTCTTTACAATTAGGTACTAGTAAGTGTCAGACAGGTCAGGGTTTGTTGGTGATACCGCCATAAAAAACCCAATCCAACACCCATCCAGCCGGTACACGAATCTGTTGGTGACGACCTACCTAAGCTGCTAAGTATAGTCAAATATTGAATCCTTGCTCATCCTTGGACCTTGGCCTACGCTATTAGGCATCCATTATGTACACCACCACGGCAAGGTCGGTGGCGGTAAGAAACGCTACTATGTAGCACAATCGCTAATTGCTGACGGCGACCGTAGCCTTCCCATGATGCGCCGCGCAGAGGGGGGAGGGGGTAGTTGAGGTAACTTGAGAAGTAATAAAGCTCACAGACTCATCATCCGGTTTGAAGGAGGCGTCTGTGGCTATACAAATTGGCTACCTCTAGGCTATTATAATCATGGATCCTCGAGACCTGTCTTAAAGACATCCGGAGCTGGCCATGTCGATCGAGAATTCCGTCGCTAGCCAGACCAACCTGCACGGTACAGATGCAGATCGGGGGCGGAGAAAGGAAACCGGTCAAAAATCGTTAAAATTTACACGATAATTATCGCACCCTCCGCCTCGACAATTCAGGGTGCCCTTCATCTCAGGCAGAGCAGAAAACGGCGAGGCAAACTACCCACCATATTCTCAACTATCTAGCCGGCTACTCGAATTTGAACGGCGAAAAAAGGAATATAATTAAGGTAGGTAGTGAAGATTTGATCGCTGACATATTCATTAGGTGTTCCTCAAGATCCAGTTTCTCGGGTTGATGAGAGCAGTGGTTTTCTGCCGCCAAACATCAAGCCCCCACGGGTCGCGGACGCAAGAGCTCATGATTGGGCCGGGATACAAGGTGCATTCCGAAGAACGTTGCAACCTACCCAGATCGACGACTTGCAAGTGGCCAAGGTAGAAAACCCAAAACGATCGGTTGACGTTGGAACGTATTGCCACAAGTCCAATCTAGGTAGGTACTCACACATACTATTATGAGAACGGTCGTTGCGCGTCTATTACATCTGTGTACAGTATGTATTCTGGATCCTTTGCGGAGTACTAACGTCTAGGCCTTCACGATCATTCGTCGCTTCGGTAGGGAATATAGGTTACCTTGCCGTTTGGAAACAAGGAGACCGGGCACGGCTCGTCATCTGACAAATAGGCGGCTTAGCTGCTTACATCCTACGGATGGGTAGCATTTGACTCTTGAGCCATCGGCCCGTGGGCATGTCAAAACGCTAATACAACCTGCCACCGAGTCTCCTGCCCAACCGGCTACCACGGACGTCCTGCGGTCTTGCGATCCCAAAGCGTTTTGTATTTTTTTTCTTTTCATCATCCTGCAGCACCGCAATGCTGTCGTAGATGGCTTAGCCGCTTCCGCCGCCATGCGTCTTTGGCTTTTTTGTCTCGTCTCGTAGCATTGGTAGACCATTTCGGTCTGGCTGTTGATCAAATCATCAACCGAGGAAAGCTGCACTTTTTTAGGGAACCACCCCCTCCCCACTGCAACGTGCAGATGAGCCTGTCGGGGGCGCCAGCAGCTGCGGCCTGTGCGTTCCCTGGGCGCTTTGGATCAAGCCTAGGCCGCTTATTCATTGGACGTCGAATCGAAAAGCCGATCCTCGCCTTGCCGTCTAACGCCTGTTAGCTTAGGTAGATTCAAGATTGGTCTCTACCCGACCCGTCCGTGTCCGGGGAACTTAACCCTGGCTCTCCCAGGTGGTCTTCTAGACTTGCTCTGCCCGCCAACGAAGAGCTTCTTCCCTTCCTCCAGTGCCCACCCCGTAGTTAGATATTGTAACCCATCCATTCTATCCTCGTCTGCCGACACCTGTGCCAAATCGCCAAATCGACAGCTCGCGAGGCGTCGTACAATTGGGGTTCCGTTCCCCCCTCCATCAAATTCCACATTCTAGTTATTCGTACAACCGCATCTTACTCAACCTGTCTTCATCTCATGTTGTCATATTGTATGACCAGTACAGTCACTGGATCGCTCACTTACCCTACCTAGGTAGCCATACTGCTCTTACTACCAGTGCTGTTGTCTGGTGGAATCGTGTTCAGAGACGACGCGGCTCTGCATTGCGAGAATTAGAGCGAACTTGACTAAACCGCGACCTCCAACCACCCCTGGTCGACGAGCCGCGCCATAAACGGATAGACGCAGCTCCTCGACGTTGTAGCACATTGCCAGGGATCGCGCCTTACCATTCAAGACGGCTGAAGGTGACCCAGAAGACGTTTCTGGAGTATAATCACCCGGGCTTCCGGTTACTCAAATACTAGCCTCCTTGGAATCGCGGACCCAGTCATCTTCGTTCGCTCTTTTTCCTCGGAGCATCTTGTTCGACAGCGACTTCGACGTGTCGTTCGCTAAACGACCCATCCCAAGAGGCCTCTTAGGCCGTTTGTACTCGCCGTATACCTCCCGGGTCTGCTCCAGACCCAGCCGTCACAATTTCTACTCCAATCCGCATCCAGTCGATACTCTCCCCACCTGATCCGTCAGGCACCGATGAAAACCCGAATAAAGTCCAGTATCAACCCATCCCGAAGAAGGAGGCTAAGGAAGCTTTCTCTCTCTCCGAAAGTACTGCTGGGCCTCCGACTTCACCGGTCCCTCCCGATCGACAACATCCGAATACCGAACCATCACTGATCGAAGCTTTTGGAGGTGCCGCCGCTCGGGGGCCTGGTGATGACGAGGCGAAGGCAATGGTAGCAGGCAATCTTGAGGGGAAGAAACCCCCTAAGATGCGTCCCCCGATGCGGTCAAGTATTGCCTGCACGCATTGCCGAAAGAGCAAAATAAAGTGTATGTCGAGACCTGACCCAGGGTCGTACTCATTTCTCTCAAACTGCAAGTAAGAGCAAGGAGTGGGATGCCTCTATAAATGGACTTACAGCTGCGTCAAGTTTGGATCATTGCTAATGCATACATTTCAGGCGAGAATAACGGCGGCGTTAGCCCTTGCGATAGCTGCATCAAGACAGGGAAAGAGTGTGTCTTCAGCCATCCCGACCCCGTTCCTCCAAAGAGATCCGAGCCGCCAACGGGAGCCAAACAGGAACGAGATGGAGGTTCAGACAGAAAGAAGCTCAAGAAGATCGACGACATCTCCAAGGTGGACAATCAGAGAGCAAGCGTGTATGCCGAGGAAGTACTTTCCGCGCCATTTTTGACAGAGGACTTGTGGGAACAGGTGCTCGATCTCTATAAGCTGCACTTTGCCACGGAGCTTCCATTCTTACACCTACCAACCATGAAGGAGAAACTGGGCCGCAAGTTTAAAGCCCCGGAACCGGAAAGCAGCCCGGAAAGTAGCTCGGAACTTAACCTCGTGTTGCTCGGGGTCCTGACTCTTACGGCACGTTTTCATCCGGATCTGGTCAAGTACCTTGCTCACATTTGCAATAACCAGCCCGGCAATGCTAGGACGCGGCCTGTTCAGACGCAGCTTGATCCTACGGCAGCGTCCGAGTATTATGCTGATATACTCACCATGGCTCTAGGCCCGTTACGGACCACAATGAAAGTTGCGTCGGCCGAGAGGGTAGCAGCGTTTCTTATGCTTGGTCTTTACGAATGGAGTCAGACGAGGCCTAAGACCGGGGGGCTTGGCGCCTGGATGTACGTCGGTATTGCCATCAGGATGGCGCAATATCTGGGACTCGGCTTTGGAGATATTCCTGGATCGGGAGAGGCTCAGGCTATCGATCATCAGCGGAGGAACTCTAACCAACAGTCCCAAGTCACATTGGATAAGGAAATCAGGAGACGGACGATGTACAGCTGCTTCATTCTGGACCGTATGCTCGCCTGCGGTAAAGAGCGAGTTTCTAACATACAAGCCGAGGACATACAAATCCAACTGCCGTGCTCCGAAGATAAATTTGATTTGGCGATGGAAGTCCAGACGGGGTTCCTCAAGGACAGAGTGAGGCACGGTTTAGACGACAGCGTGTTAAGTCGGTTTGTCCAGCTGGTAGACCTATGGGGGGAGATTTCGAAGTTCAGCTCGCAGGGCGGTCGTCTGCACAAGAAGGAGGCGGACAAGCCTCCATGGTACAAGGAGAGCACTTTTGCCCAGCTGAGTGAGAAGCTCGCCAAGTTCGATGCGGAACTTCCAGGCACGTTCACCTTCTCACGGTCGAACTATTTCCGACACGAAAACCACCAAGCTTCCAGCGTGTACGTGCTGCTACATATGCTCAGATGCGTCTGCTTAATTATGCTGCATCGAGAGTACATACCTTTCGTGCCGGTAAGTTGCAAAAAGCCTACGGGCCCTCTTGACAAGCCAACTTTTCCTGAGGATGAGTTTGGCGCGCCCCCTGAAGGATTCTGGATCTTGAGCGCGGAACAGGTATTCAAAGCAGCCCGGGATATCGTCGACTTGATTGAGATTTGCCAAAGAAAGGATAAGATGCCACAATCGACCATCGTCCTCTTCGCGATATGGACCGCCGGCTTTGTAGGCTTGTACGCGGAGCACTTTCCTGCAATGGACACTGAAAAGCACATGCTATGCTATGACTTCGAATACACCCGGCATCAAGAACCGGTGACGGACTTTTTCAAGCGCGGGTCGGTTGCCTTCGCCTACGTAACACTTCAGAAAATGTCGGTATGGCTCAAAATGGCATCTACCTACGTGAAGGTCTTGCGGCAAATGGACAAGTATTTCGACACGATCAAGCAGGACTACTTTCGACATGTCAAAAAGAACGCAGGACCAAATCCCAAGACATTCCGGGTCCGTGACGGTGGTATTGGTGGTGCGGTGGAGGAATATACGCCTGTGACCACGACGCTTAAAGATATGGGGTTTGTTCACCCGATAGAGCATGATCATATCGAAAGTTTGAACCGATCATCACCAGGCACAGCAGATCGGATTTCGTCGGCATCGTCAAGTCTTTCTAGATCGACCTCGACCTCGACCTCCAGGTCGCAGAGGCCTAACCCAATGGGTTCCTTTACTGCGATCAACCACACGCCGATCGCACCAGCGCCGGATCCTAGCCGTCCGCTCAGCAACGGAGGGGGATGCTTGACTCCGGTTTCCGAAGTGTACGCCGGCTCTGTTCGACATCACAGCAAACCACATCCACCGCAGCAGCAGCCGCCGTCGTTGCAAATCTACCCCACGTTGGATTCAACAGTCGACCCTGCTGCTGTCGTTGCTGCCGAAGCAAGCGGTCGGGCGTTTTCTGTTTTCTTCAAGAAGGAAGCGGATCGTAGGATCGGGACGATAGGAGATCTCGGCTTCTTCTCGAGCGGGGATCCCCAACTCGTCGAAGTCGACTTGTCATTCGGAGAAGAGACGGACTTTGTCGATCCGTCCTTCCAACAATATATGCAGCAAGTAGCAGGGTATTGAGGTAGTCGAGTTTATCACGGTAGTTCACTCTACCGGCGAAGCAGTGTGAGAAGTAAGTCTTTTATGATAGAACCGGATGTATTTGGCCCGGGCATATTGGAAATGGATGGCGAGGCAGGACAAAAGGTCACGGGATTGTTATCATCAGTCACAAAGTGGGCGTTAGCGGGTTGCTAACTGAGGTATTGGCGTCATCCTTGTACAAGATCATACCACCAAAGGTTGGAACGGGAATTACTCTAATTGCTGGGATTTTTTTTATATCTGCCTCTCATTTTTCTGTCAAGATATCCAGGTGTGTAGGAAGTACCGCGGCGGCGGCTTGGTTGGAACGGACGGACGGCGTGTGAATGTCGAAATTATACCCATACTCATTTATCTACAAATCATCGATAGGAGACTTCCCCTCCCGTCGCATCTTTCTCTTCCATGCTCGTGTCAGGTAGGTTGGTATGTTAAGGTAGCATTCATCCATAAATGCCCACCTAATCCCCGCCCGCCCGCCCATCCTCTCGGCCCTAGGTTGCAAGGGAGAGCGAGCGACACACGCGGGCCGACCCCGTCAAAGGCTCGGCGCGTCTAGCTCCGGCGTCATTGGGGCATCCAAATCCAAGGTTGGGGGCGTTGGGGCCATGGGGAATTTGGGACAAGCCACTCTATCTATTTCAGGTAATTTAGCTATGTCAGTGGCGTCGCTGCAGCGCCTTGCAGCACCGATGTCGCAGTAGGTGGTAGGTACCTAGATACCTTGCTTAGATATGTGCCTACTATACTACCTATGCAGGAGGTTAGTCTGCGCATGGCTTGCGCGGCGCTGATGCGAGGCGTTGCGCTTTTATATGTACATACATACGCGCAGATTGCAGTTAAGCAGGAGGTACGTAATCAAGTTGGATGTGGCTTGTGATTCGATGCAGAGATCATATCATCAATGTTACCTACGTGTTGAAATCATAAGTGCCTCGGAGTTGGCTGAAAGTCTTCAAGCCTTGATCTTCTGACAACACGTGGTAGATTCGACGATGGCTTGTTAGGGATCCAAGCGCACATTTCGCAGACAACTTGCTCGATTGAATTCTCTACGTATCTGTGTATGTTGATATGACTATCTCGTAGATGCACGGGGCCTTTCTAGAATAACCATGTCGGTAGGAAGGGAGAGATAAACCCGGGATATGTCACTCTTGTAACCCTCAAATTTGTGAATATTGTATCGGAGCTTTTCTTGTAAATAATTGATGATCGTCACTATATATATAGAGCATGTTCTTGATTCAATGCCCCAGCAACTCCGACAAGATACGGGTATTCTAGACGAAGCGCGAATTACGTTGCGGGTTACGACCCATTGCGCGTCTCTCTCGCATCCTGCAAGATACCCAGATGTATCACAAAGCCTGGATTTGATCGCAGTTCTTCGGACAGAGCATTATCTGGAATGCGCCATACCCGGAAGTGGCCGCTGAACTCCTTGATCCAGGCTTCGAATATCTCGGGATCTCTTAGCTGTTGCGCGACCAAGCAGACGGTTGGCCTGTCAGCGACACTCTCATCCGATGACCTCAATCTGCACACGTCAGCGCAAGTCTGAACTAGAGGCTGAATCAGCGTGTCGTTGTAGATACAATCACAGGCCACGACAACATCAAAGCTCTTAACGGTCTCATTTCCCGTCAGTGACGCCGTCACCTCGTCCAGTTCCCAGTCGAGAGGGACAAATCGTAGATCAGTCTTAGATTGGATAGTGGACGAGTTCCCCTTGCGTTTTTGAGAATTCGTTCCTGAATGCCTAGGCTTTCCTAAAGGGCTGTTTTCGTCAATGTTCTTCTCCACGAGTCTCGCGACATAGGATTGGTCGGTCAAGGTATATCTCGCAACCGAAGGCGCGAGCACCAATCCCAGCAAGCCAGAGATGCCGCATCCCAGCTCCAGCACGCTCGAAGAGGATGATAGGACGCCAGTAGTCCAGAGGGGACTCCCGGGGGCGGCTAACCAATTAGCTACGAGAGGTGTGATCTTCCATACTACAGCTCCAGTCGTGCTCCCCGGACGGTTCAGGATAGTCGGGGATTGGTGAATTACGTAGTCTCTGCCAGCAATGTCCAGATCTAACGTGGTCGCCTTGGAATCCACGAAGCCCAGATTCTGGGAGGGGATCTGCTGAGAAAATAGTAAGAAGGTTTCTGGAGGATGCCGTGTTAGTGAAGACGGTGAGTAGACTCGATTGCAGTCTTGCCTTCTTCGGGATCTAATATCTCTGGGCCGAGTCGATCGAGCAAGGAGTGCAAAGCCATATTGATACTATTGATATTGGTTGAGGCGCAGGATCCCCTGACGCGCAAGTCTATGAAGCCACAGGTCAGGTGAACTGCATCATGATTCGTGCCGATTTGGGTTTGGTGTACGGCTCACGTCGGCAATCAAGGCTGTCGAGGCATTGCATTGCGTCTTAGCAAATAATTACGCAGACGGACTTGGGTGATCTACCATACTATGTAGGAGGATATTTGGTGCGAGAATGTGGCTTATTACCTGTTTAACTGGTTGTGGTTTGATTGTCTTGGCTAAGTTGGCCCTGGCTGGCTGGCTGAACAGATGAGAAGCAAATTGTTGGCGGATTGGATGAAGCTAGCCCGAACTCCGGGACAATAGTTGAGAGGGGGAGGCACAGGGAATGTGACTGTAACGCTGTTGTCTCTCGTCCTGTCTTGTCAGGAGGTGTTTGCTGGTGATGAAACAATGAAGATTGTTGTCGTCTCTTGGCAAAGCTATCTTGTTTCTTCTACTGCATACATAGAAGTCGTTGACAGACAAGAGACTCGAGAGAGTATTAGGTAGGTAGTACGTATCTAGTACCTTCACTTACCAAATCGGCGGGTGCCGTAGCTGTGGGTATAACGCTATCGCGTAGGATCAATACAGGGTCTGGGGATCTAGGCAGCTAAGCGTTTGCAAGTCTAGGCACAAGGCTCAAAGTGGTGAGTGGTGACGCTAGTGTCGTCATGGGTCATGTAGCATTGATTGAAGCCTTCAACTTTACTTGCAGCTCAGGTTTCCCCAGCTTCCAGGAGTATTGGAAGCCCGCTTTTTACCTACGACTGTATGTACCTACGTGTGACGCTCCACCTATCTAAATGGTTGAGCATTCCCGTTCCAGATCTCTGCTAATCACTACGATTCTTCTCTGTACATAGCAAATAACGTAAACAAGTTCTGACACAAAGGTGGCTGGCTTTGGTATGAACCGATAACTTGCTTTTCAAAACTTCTAAGAAACCTTGTTGCCATCTACTTCCACAATTATTCCTCTCCCAACATATTCTTGTGGCATACTAGCCATACTAGCATACAACATCTACAGTACTTACCTACTGCCATCGAGTCTCGACGCCCTTTACTTGCATTAGTGACACATACTAGCTAGCCCCTACGTAAACTCATATTCTTCCGAGAACCCACAACCATGACGACCGTGTGGCGAGAATCTAAACTGAAGGATTTGGTCCTTCAACCAAAGGCTACCGCGAGAACCCCGTATTCCATCGAGTCACCCGGTGCCGAAGCCGTTGACGGAGAGACGAAACCCCGTCGACACCCTCTGTCCGCCGACGGACTGATCTCCAAGCCTTCCGACGATATCAGCACCCTCTACGAGCTCCTGCACGTAAGTGTTGCCAAGTATGGCAATGCAAAAGCCATGGGCTCTCGACGCCTTGTGCGCACCCACCAAGAGACCAAGAAGATCAGCAAGGTTGTAGATGGCCAGGAGCAAAAGGTTGACAAGGCCTGGACTTTCTTCGAGCTCGGCCCCTACGAATACCTCACCTTCAACGAGTATGAGAGGTTGGTTCTAAATGTCAGCTCCGGCCTGAGGAAGCTTGGTATGAACAAGAATGACAAGGTCCACATCTTCGCTGCTACGAGCGCCAACTGGCTGGCTGTCTCTCACGCCGCCGCCTCCCAGTCCATGCCCATCGTCACTGCCTACGACACGCTTGGCGAGGAGGGCTTGAGGCATTCCATGGTCGCCACAGGCGCAAATGCAATCTTCTTGGATCCTCATCTACTGCCTACGCTAGGAAATGTGCTCAAGGACGCCTCTAAAGTGCGATACGTCATCTGGAACAACCAGAACCAAGTGAGACAAGAGCACATCAATAACCTGAAGAGCGCCTATCCCCACGTCACTGTCGTGAGTTTCAAGGAGTTGGAGAAACTCGGCAGAGAGAATCCCTACGACCCAGTTCCACCTACCCCCGAGGATCTCTGCTGTATCATGTACACCTCCGGATCCACTGGAACCCCAAAGGGCGTCCCCCTCAAGCACAGAAACGTGATCGCGGCTGGTAAGTGAATGTCTAATACCGTGCTTGTACCAATCTGACTTGATCATCAGTTACCGGCGTCAGTGTTGTCGTCCAGCCGTTCATCGGCCCAGGTGATGGCCTGTTAACTTACCTTCCCCTGGCCCACATTCTCGAATTTGTCTTCGAAAATGCTTCTCTGTATTGGGGCTCGACAATGGGCTACGGAAATCCGAAGACCCTGTCTGACACCTCCGTCCGCAACTGCGCCGGTGATATAAGCGAGTTCAAGCCTACTATCTTAGCTGGCGTGCCCGCAGTCTGGGAATCGGTCAAGAAGGGGATTACCTCAAAGGTTCACGCCGGTGGGCCAGTCGTCGAGAATATGTTTTGGGGTGCATTAGCGTTGAAGAGCAAGTTGATGGCTACCGGCCTTCCCGGCGCTAGCTTGCTCGATTCTGTCGTATTCAAAAAGATCAAGGAGGCCACCGGTGGCCGCCTGAAGCTCTGCCTCAATGGCGGCGGTCCCATCGCGAAGGACACGCAGCGATTCATCTCTTTGGCTATCGCACCGATGGTCCTCGGCTACGGCCTCACGGAAACCAACGCGATGGGTACCATCATGAACCCTCTCGAGTGGACATCAGAGACGATTGGTGGCTTGCCCTCATGCATCGAGGTCAAGCTTGTCGACTTCCCAGACGCTGGTTACCACGCGACCAACAAGCCAAACCCGCAAGGCGAGATCTGGATCCGAGGCCCGAGCGTTGCCGAGGAATACTACCAGAACGAGAAGGAAACGCAGGAGAACATAGCCCCCGGTGGTTGGTTCAAGACGGGTGACATCGGTGAATGGTATCCGAACGGCCACCTCAAGATCATTGATCGCAAGAAGAATCTAGTCAAGACCCTGAACGGCGAGTATATCGCGTTGGAGAAGCTTGAGTCCATCTACCGATCCGCCAACGTTGTTGCCAACATCTGCGTGTATGCAGACCAGTCCAAGGCCAAGCCTATCGCCATCATCGTACCAGCTGAACCGGCGCTACGAAAGCTGGCCGCAGACAACGGGATACAAGGGGCAGGCCTCGAGGAGCTCGTGCACAACAAGAAGGTTAATGACCTAGTGCTGAAGGAGCTCCAAAGCGCGGGACGGGCTGGTGGCCTGTCCGGCATCGAGATTATTGAGGGAGTTGCATTGTCAGAAGAGGAGTGGACGCCGCAAAACGTAAGTTTATCAAATTGCATTTATGTGCTTACATCGATGGCTGATGAATATACAGGGCCTCGTTACTGCGGCTCAGAAGCTCAACCGCAAGGCGATCCTCAACAAGTACGAGAAGGGGGTGAAAGAAGCATACAGCTCCTCAAGCTAAGCGTACATGAAGACATGGTAATGCATACGATTACGCCAGAACGAATCGGTGGGAGTCCGGCTTAGATTTCAAGGGTTGTATGTGATTGTACGTGTCTCGGTGAAACGTGGTAAATTGGCGAGTACAAGCTTAGATAGGGCGAGATTACGAATAGAGCCTAGGACCCCAGGCTCAGGCTACGATGTGAAGCCTTGTTTCTTACGATGGCAACGAGATTGTGGTTTGAGCGTGTTGCGATTGTGTACTTTTTAGATTAATAATTTCAGAGATTCTGTCCATCCTGAATCCTGAATATAAGATGCGGGTTTGAGTGAAGTCAGTTATGTACCCACACAGCCCACATATGGTAAGGAGTTCAAGTATAGAAAATGACTATAAGAATCCATACTTTGTCAGATGTATGGCAACTCAAAGTCAACTCCGACCAAGGTCTGTAGCTTTCACAAAACAATTGCCTATTATGGAGTAACGTACCAGGGCGAAGCAGAGATGCTTCGTTTTACAAAATGAGGCACCCCCCTTGAATCTTACTTCCAGGTATGGCGCGGTGTACAAGGCCTTTGCTCTTATAAAACCATCAGGGTTACGGTTTATAGATTATAAAGGGGACATGATTTAATAAGTACACCGCGATACAGCAGATTCACAGTCAGCATGTACATATATACTATTACATGTAGCATACCACTGATGAATGCCACTATCATCACAGTTGGCATGGTTTTGAACGTACGTACTTCTGTTCGGAGTAGCGCGTAAGCGAGGCTTAACGTACTTTGACGGTGAGAACATACAACAGTATCACAGCCTACAAAAAGAGGTCTTCCAGCGTCATCTCACGTACGGTGATGTTCATTTTTATAAATAAAGAGATAAAGGGGCATATCCAAGTTTGAATGAATATATCAAGGTACCCAGGTGGCCTTGATACACCGCCATGAAAAGTAGTAGCTAACTGTCAGCCTGGTCCCTCTTATAGTTCCGGAGAACTACTCGTAAAGGGGTAAGGTGGTCAATGATACAGCTAGTTCCCTCAGATGCCCCTTTTCAACACAACACCACAACATTGACTGTCACTCGGACACAGCGAGACAAATCCCTATTATACTATGCTACCGTCGATATCTCCGGCTTTTTATCTTGATGTCGAGAAGCCCAGTACTCGGGTACTTCACAGCTGCCGCAAGGAATGGTGACCCGCTCATGGAACAACCGGCAGAGTACTATACTGGTCTAGGTATCGTGAGTTAGAAGGAGTCCGGCCAAAGCTTTCTGCTGATTCCTCGAGGGGGAAGACAAATCAAAGGACCCGAGATCCATTCTGCCACTTCAACACGTCCAGAATCTCTTGTTTACGTTTACTCCAATCTCGAACTTGTTGTTCTTCATCTCACTCTCGTTGATCAACACAACTTTCATCCACCAAAACCCATCTCCAAATACATCAACATATCAATTTTGTACTCTTCCTGATTTTGAAGCCTCTATCAGATAACTTGTCAAAAGTTATCCTGGTAGCAAGATGGCTTCTTCGACTGCTGCCTCGCACATGTCTACTACCGAGACTGAGGCGAAGTTGCACGTCAATGCAATCCGACGAGGAAAGGGAGCCAATGGCACTACTCCCCAAGCAACGGCGCATTTTGTCGCCAGTCTCACTGAAGAGACGGCAATGTGAGCTCTTCTAAAATCGATGTGTTTAATTGAATACCGTCTAACTTTTCAGAACCTGGGATCAAATTCTTCGTTGTCAAACCATGCAATTCATCCTCGAGTTCATCCAGCAAGCCGAGGATGCTACGGCCGTTGGTGAAGGCCCGAAGGAATTGCGGTTCAAGCTCCACGCGCGAGGTCTGCAGATCGACTTCACCGGAATGAAGTTGGTTTCCAAGGACATCGACGCACTCAGCGGCGTCGCGCTAGCACCCGAGCCTATTGTCCCCGGTGAGCCGACGAAGCACAACAGAAAGGTGATGGGAATCGGCATCAAGTCCGTATTCAAGATCGCCACGGCCATCCACATCTATTCACCTCCGTACTGCATCAAGTTCGACACGAAGGAGAATTGGGGGATGATCTGCCCGGTCTGGACCGAAAACTATCTGATGGCTGGTGAGTTCCACGCATCCTTCTACATCGAGTTGCACAAGCAGTGCGACATGAGTGCTCTTACATCGGTGTTGCGCGCGCTGGATTACAAGATCCTGATCTTCTCTTCCACCATTGCCCGTATCACCGTGGATATTTCAATCCGCAATGCGATGGTCTTGGACTACGCAGTCACCAAGTCCCTGACGGACGTAGAAACCGTACCCAGTATCGTCTCCATTCGTCGGAATGGTAAACTCGAGGAGTTTCTGTTCAGCTCGAGAGATGTGAACCTCGATGGAAGACTGACTAGGATCTCGCTCGCGTTCCCGCTGGATGGAAACCGCCAGCCCCTGCTCCGGCCGCAGTCGGTGTACTCAGATCTGCCCGTAAAAGATTACGGATTTCTAGTATGATATTTTCTTTCTCTATAAGCATTTCAGTACCGCAAGCATTCTTCAACCCACCCTACCCAAGTAGAAAGTCATCTAACGCAATTCTTCACTCCAGTTCCTCCTGAACACCGACTTCATCACATCGGCCGACAGACGAAGCATCGCCGATATTCCTTGGAACAATAAGCTGCTCCGCTCATGCGTCCAGGTGATCGGCGACAGCTTTGTGGACTTGGCCCGTAGATCGCCCATTGACGGCATCCGCTGGACGTGGATGAGATTCATGAGACATGGTCCTCGCGATGAGCTGTTCCGTGGCCATTGGAATAGCGTGCTGGATCACCTCAGTCGTCTGACTTTCCTCCAGACCGAGGTTGGAACCCGGGTCTCCCCGCTCAACGCAGTGTACTGCGAGAGCCGATTCAGGGACAGGAACGGGAAGCTGATGCACGTGCGGCCCGAGACGTCGAACACCTATCTGTCCACGAGTTACTTGGCTCACGACTGCAGGATCATCGAGGTACTCGGTGTGGAGCGGGCGAGCCCGCTGGACATCCTCCGTGGCCTGGAATGGCTTCTCAAATCGAGATATCGAACCGAGGCCCAGCGCCAGGAGGACTACATCGAAGATCTCGCCAAGGCTATCCTTCCATCCGTGCATGACCAAGAGTGCAAGAAGCTGATGCAGAAGATTCCAATCATCGCCATCAGCGGAGAAGGATTCGTCGCGGCCGATGATGAAGACATATACATGTCTCTGGACGACGACGTCGAGCTCCCGGGAGGCCTCGGCGGGAAGATCGTGGACCAGAGATTCGCCCGCCACACTCCGATCCGACGCTTGTACATCTGCCTCGGCGGTAAGCAGCTGAACAGGAGCGCCGTGTGCGACATGATCATCAACATGCACACCGACCCCAAGTTCAACCCTGGGAAGCAGAAGGCGGACGATCTGATCGACCACGCCTTGTACCTCTACCAGTCCGACTTCGAGCACAAAGCGGTCGCGTCTCAGATCTTCATCTTAGCAACCAACGGCAAACGCGTGCGGGCAATGCACGCGCACCAGCCCTATCAAGGACCTGGGACGGAGCTTAAGCACGCCGCGGCCAGGTACTACCAGAAGCATGGGCTTGGCTACTTCCTCGACGACAGATACCTCCGCCTGCACAAGGACAAGGACGTGTTCGACCGCATAGTCTTCGCGAACTGGCTGCGCGAGCACATGGACATTTACCCCATTCCGCGTCTCGTCACGACCGAGCCCGACGGGCGCTTCAAGCTGACCCCCGAGTTCAGGACGCTGATGAACGGCGGCACCGGCTTGTCGTCTGCCGACATCCTGGTCCTGCTCCGCGACAACTGGAGCGCCTTCTATAGCGTGCACTTCCTGTACGCGTCCTATGACCGCGACCCGCGGGCCGAGGCCATCAACACGTGTGTCGCTAACCTCATGGAAGAGCTGTCTGGGATGCAGGTCGACTGTCTGGGCGGATCGAAGGCGCCGCTGCGCGATACTTCGTTTGTCCTGTCCGAATGGGAGAACCGTGAAGGTCGTCTGAGCGTGCTCGACATCCCGGATCCGATGGATCCCCGTTGGGAACCGTTCCTGGAGACTTTCGGAATCGACGTTCGTGGAAGCATCTCCCGATACATGAAGCACTTGGAGGAGCGGGAGATCTAGGGCGTTGGGGAGAAGGAAATGCGCTGTGGAGCCTGGGGTGGGTAGATGGATGGTTGATGTCTGAAGATAGGTAGGTAACATGGGTTCTGTACATTAAGTCCTAAGTTGGAGACAAGTCGGCAGTCATCCGCAGATGGAACAGCCTTACCGAGGGTGATGACTCGGTAGGCTCCGGGGACCCTAGATAGGTGAATAAAATAACATAAAATACCAAAATGAGAACAGGCCCACGCGTGCTGTGAGCTCGTCGGTGGCTTTTCCCTGTGACTTGTACATACCTACGGTTCGTAGGTATCCTAACCACCTGCATACCTAGGTAGAGCACCGGACCCCAGACCTAGCCATCCAATCCCGCAAGACCGAACTCTGGCCGCCCCGTCCGGGATCAAAAGCGACAGACGGAAGGAAGACAACCAACGGTGGATGTGCGTTGCAAGGCTCCCGTACGGAGCAACACATCGGGACTCGGGGATTCCCCACACGGGGTGTGATGGATTAGGTAGCACCTCATGCCTTAAGTAGCTGACACAGCACCTACCTACACCAAGACCTACTCGCAAGCCAGCAAGCCACCACTTCATTGGCCATCCCACCCACGTCACTCCGTGTCATCGCATGCAATGCGCATGCCACCAAAGGAAAAAGGATACCTATCCTATCCTGTCCTCCTCCTCCCCGCGCGCCCCCAATCCGTCCATCATTCCATCCATCCATCCATCCATCCCGAACCAGCACAGAACCCCGGAACAGAAAGGCCTTCTTCAGTACCTATATTACCTACCAGGAGGCCTCCCCGACCACGGCGGGGGCTTGAAGCTTTGCTGCTTGCACCTGCGCGACCCGTGCGAATCGGAAGAATGAGAATGAGAATGGCTTCTCGCTTCCGAGCCCTGCTTGCGGTAGCGGTAGGGTACTTAGGTATTGTAGGTAGGACGTTCGCTGTCTATTCGCTGGACGTATTCTTGTTGTGCGGTATGTATCTACCTATCAGGTAGTGCTCCTCGAATTGAGTATGCTGCTCGCGAATCACGAGCTGAATCGGGGCAAGTACAGTAGGGAGGAAAAGTGTATAAACAAGATATTGCTTTACTACTGGGTGCATACTGTCATCATAGATGCATGCAGGCCAGTGTAAGAGGGGACGTCCATACAAGCGACATCTGGGTGTCATCCCGCTTGCACAGCCTCGGTCTCGGCAACGGCAGACCGCTTGCTTCAGCCACCTGTGCTCCCTGTCGGGATGGCTATGTTGACTTTCAATATATCTAAGCAAACACTTGATGCTTCTCTACCTATGTTTATACTGCAGATGTCATTACGGGTTACGACCCTATGACCGGGAAAGCTGTAGCTTGTGAGGTGGCGTAGACTTCTAACAGGGCTGTAACTCTCGTTAGTTTTCTCTTACATCCTCCATCCATCCAGTGAAATACTTTCATACACAGTAATGACCAACCAGTTGAGGCCTTGGTGTTTGTTTGCATCGATATACAGCTGTCTATCTACCCTGGATATGCGAGGTGGTCCAATATGTACGTATCGCGCGCGGATGTGGCACTGCTACATCCTACACATGCTACATAACCTCCCACCTTATCTGAGAACCAAACTATCGGGCCGTTCCACGTACATACCAACCTACGTACCCCGACGTGCTCTCGCGAGGTACTTATATGTACGTGTCTTAGCTTAGGTATATGCTTACCTATATGTACAATTGTACATAGGTAGGTAGGTAGGTAGGTAGGTAGGTACACGAAAGTGTTGAGAACCTTTGGAGGATGTGAAGGTAAAGTTACTATAACGTCGTGATGATATGGTGTCCCACCTGTTATTGATTCCAGTATAGAACTACAAGATCAGGTACCCAACAAAAGCCGGAACAACTCAATCGTGAAAACACCCCAATAGTAATATCGACTGCCGCACGCGGCATATACATAATATGTTCGGTCTTATATTGGACTTTGCCGCCATACTAATGTATTTAGACGCCACCTGCTGCGCCTCGTCAAGCATCTGAGGGTTCCAGAAACGGCCGAGAGGACCGGGATAGCTTGGTCAGGGAACGACCCCGGCTTTGACAAAAACATCTTCCATGGTTGGTTGGCTGATGCTTTGATCATCGCATTAGACTATTCTTATCCAGAGTGCCAAAACTTAATGGGGACCTGGTCGACATACAATCGTGTCTACCTAGGGGAGGTCCCTATCCTTTCTCTCGGCTGATATAGGTTGCCCGTCGTAGGAGAACAGAGGAAAGGGGAAAATAAAACATATTGGCAGCAAACTCTCCGAGAACGGGACTTCCAATACGACGCGGTCGTCATCATTTTTCTTGTTTTTTTTTAAAGCCCAATACCCTCTGTCCTGGCCCCGTTCCCGCCTGTTCCCAGTACAAGCCTTTGGCTCTGGAGCGCCACATTACTGTCTGCCTGCTTGCCTGCCTACCCGCCCTCTCCTAATAGGCAGTATGGGGTTACACTAGCCCGTCGTACAGAGACAGTGCTGAGACGATGGTCTCGTCACGCTTGCTGCCTTCCTTGAACTCCTCCATGTCCAGGCTACCGTTCTCGTCCTTATCCATCATGCGGAAGATCTTCTTGACGCGCTTCTCGGGGGTATCTTCGTCTTCGGGAAGCTTCACCATCGAACCGACCTATATCGGGATTGGATTAGCAAGAATTGACCTTGGATGAAGGTCGGTATAGTAAATTCGCACCATCTTGTAGATCGCCTCCACAATCTTGAGCATCTCGTCGTAGCTAATCTTGCCGTCGCCGTCGATGTCGTATAATTGGAAGGCCCAGTCGAGTTTATCCTCCATCTTGCCTCGACTCGTGACGCTCAGGGCACAAATGAATTCTTTAAAGTCGATAGAGCCGGACTTGTCCGCATCGAAGACATTGAATACGTAATCTGCAAAGGAGGATGGATCGCCGAAAGGGAAGAATTGCCGGTAGATCTTCTGGAACTCTTCCTTGGTAAGCATGCCCGAGGGGCAGTCCTTTAGGAAGCCTGCGACATGATGAGTACCGTTTCGCCCTCGTGTGGGGTGCAGCTATGTAATGACGCGGGGCAATGAGAGCACGGGAGATGGCAGGGAAAACCAACCCTTATACCATTGCTGCAGTTCCTTCTTGTCGAAATGCGTGGATTTCTGAAGCTCGGCCAGCTGCTCCTGAGAGAGTTTTGATTGACTGAAAAAGCTCTCGTTAGTCAAATATTGAGTCACGACTCGGAGATCGGAGAGGACTAGAAGAGTGATGAAGAGTTCCGCGGTTTCTTCTGGCACGGGTCGCGCGGAGGTTGTGGAATTCTCGCATGCTTCGCGCGGCTGCACATGACGGAGATACTTGAGAGGATAGACGCACCGATTGCCCATTATAGAATAGGTATTCTCGTAGGAACTAATCAATCAATCAAATTATACAAGCTCTCTCTTCTCTCTCTCTCTCTCTCTTTGTCGCGTAGTAGTTGTAAAGGTTGGTTACGTCGATATGTTTCGTCAGGGTCTCGTAGAGGGCGAAGGGGTTGTGTGTTGTTGATTATGCGACAAGTTCCAGCAAAGGTGGATGATGCAAGGTGGGGTTGTCGCAACGGCGAAGATAGCAAGTAAATCCGACTAAGGAGGTCTCATTTCTCGCAACAATAATGCGGATAGTCACGGGTAGCCGACACACCGGGATAATGAGAAGAGGCAAGCAAGAGAAGGAGGTTTGCCTTTCCCTTAAGAAAAATAATGCAGCAGGAAAAGTTTGTGTGCGATCCGTAAGTGATTCTTTTTTAATCCTTGGTTTGCGGGCAACGTTTGGCAGGCAGAAGACCAGTACCGCCGCAATGATACTTCGTCAGAGCTCTGGAAGTAATATGGTAGGCTAGCTCTGGTTGGCTTGGCCCGGGGGTGAATTGAGGCTGGCTGAGCTGGCTGATGGATGGCTTGATACCTGTGTGGGTGACAATAAGGCGACTGAGGAAGAGTATTGGTAATTGCAGTGCTGTAGCAGGCAAGTTAGACAATCTTGACGAAGAAGTTGACTGCCTATTAGGTCTATCTAGGTATTGTATGTACGAAGTAATCCGTACGAGACT
This sequence comes from Hypoxylon sp. NC1633, assembly GCA_022984935.1. Classification (NCBI taxonomy): domain Eukaryota; kingdom Fungi; phylum Ascomycota; class Sordariomycetes; order Xylariales; family Hypoxylaceae; genus Hypoxylon; species Hypoxylon sp. NC1633. The sequence goes on from JAJLYQ010000015.1 coordinate 337,073, forward strand.
GGAAAAGGGAGGTGGGCCTTCTGATCACTTACATGAATATTTCTGGGGTCGAGCAGGCCGATTCTGCGCTGATCAGCTAGGAACAACTGCGACGTGCGATATACAGATCGAGGTTATCTACGGATTGACTGGTGACCTTGTATGTACTATGTACGATGTACGCGTTGACAAATAAGAATCAAATGCTTGTTGAAGAGGATGAACGGGTATACGAACGGGCATAGGCTATGAAGGAAGCTAAAGTAAGGTAATGAGAAGTGAGCAACGATGTCAGAATGTCATTCTATTTCCCTTGCGGAGAGTTGGAAACTTGAAATGGTCAATGTTTAGAGGGAGAGACTTTCTGGGAACTTTTCGGATCGGGCCAGTTCCTGGCTGGCGGGGTACTTGGTCATCTTACAAGATCCATATGGCATATAAACCTGGTCAGATCTTGCTGATGAGGGGGTAGAGCTGCCACAATAGGTACAAACACTCATTCATACACCTATCACCCTCACCCTACGCGTACATGCCTGACGTAATTGCACCCGCCCACGTACATACGAACCCTCATTTTTACTGTAGGTACCTAGGTACTTAGGTTAGTATCGTTTCTAGTACTTGCAGATTACTGTAGTATGTACATAATAGGCCTCATCACTCCATTACTTATCGAGTCTTAGCTCCCGAACCAGGCTATACTTAGGCAGTTGAAGATTGTGAGAACTAATCGCTGGGTCAAGTAACAGAGGTTGGGTTGGTATGAGACTTGAGCCGCATCTGGTACATGTCATATTTATCGTCGACAAGATACTGTAGCAATAAACTGTCATAGCACAATGTCAAGCTATGTATATTCTTTAGCGCGCACTCGGACCTCTTGAGAGATATATCATATTGTACGAAGTAGGCAGCCATGACTTAGTAAGTTGGATAACGCCAACAACATAGCCCAGAAGGAATGCTGGATGAATGTACCTATGCATATATACCCACCATCATGAATTATATCAACAATTGGACTGACTGTCCTCGATTCATCGTGGCAGACTATTTACACTGCTTTCCCTAACGCCATCCCTAGGCCCGTTCGTCGTCCATGCATCGTCTCAGGTCCACGTAGTTTTGCAGATGCTCATTTTCCCTCTCATGATCCTCCAGAAGTAAAGCCAGAGTTACCGTAGCTAATGAATCCTCTACCGACACCCTAAAGCATCTTCGTAGGGAAAAGATTGACCTGGGATAGGTCAACCCACAACGGTCTTCTGGCTTAGGCCTTCCAAAAAGCCGCCTAGGTCGTCTTTCCGAACCTCGACGACGCAGTGCTCAAAGCTGTCGATTCGGACACGAGCGCTCGTTTCACTGATAACATCCTGGAAAGCGCTGCCAAACTTGTTCAACCCGTAGCTGCGGTCTTTTTGTTCTTCAACCTCGTCCTCCGAGTCCGAATCTGAGGCATCGCTGTTTTCAGACTCGGTCTCTTCGTCTTCCTCCTCATCGTCTCCTGCTGCAGCTCTCGCAGCACGTTTTTCTTGCCTTATCCTCTCTTTATCCTGGCGTCTCTGTTCCCGTTCTTTAGACCTGGCTTCTCTGGCGGCTTGCTTTTCTTTCGCTGCCTCCTTGCCTAGGAATGCCAGGTCAGGTCCGCCACCACCACCCGTACCAACAACCACATAAACGCCTCGTTGCTCATTCAAACTGGCTACGACAAGCGGCGTACCGCGTCCACCATGTGCCAGTCTGCCTTTTACGTCTTTCTCCTGTTCAGCAAGGGCCTCGCCAATCCACAGGGCGAGCTTCGTGAGAGCAGCAGGATGAGTGAATAGAGGAACGTCCGGTCCGTCCTTGATAACGCAGAGACGAAAAGCATGCAAATGCTTGACCTGTCTCTTGCCAATGAGCGAAGTCCCCGTGCGGAAAATAGCACGGTGGAGATATTGTGCGGTGGGTAGGCCAGCTGTAAGAGAGTCGATACTAGATAATATCAGTTTCATGTTCCCAGTATATTCGCCCACGAAACTTACTTTTCAAGTGCATCGTAAGCTTCCCAGAAGCGACTGGCCCATTCTTGGGTCTCGGCAAGCCCACCGTCGTCTTCGACGTCCTGTATTTGGCTTGCCCGGAAGTGTCCGTCATCATCTATCACGGCATTGCTTTTACCTACTTCGAGTAGGGCACCGATTACCACTCCTACATCCTGCGCGCTGAGGGTCGCTCGCCAACCCCAGCTTCGGACGAATCCCCATCCGTCTTTGGCGCCACCTCGATCTCTACCGTCCGTCTCTACCGCAGGCACCATGTCGTCGAGGTTAAATAGCGAAGCGTACTTTAGAAGCTTCGTGCGAAGCTCCTTCTTCAGCATCATGTCCATGTGTGTATAGCTCTGTTTGCATTGGACTAAGCTCACGCCCATCTTCGCGAGCAGTTTGTGTAAGCGCTTGATACCGGTGTCGCTCCAAATGCCCAGCCTAGAAAATAGGTAAGGCGAATGCAGCATACTGTCGTAAAGACTCCAATGCCTGATTAGCAAGAATTTTGGCTCAGGGGATAGTCGGATGCTCGTGTCCTCGGGACTCTTTGCTGTAGTAGGGATGACCCCAGTGCCGTCCAGAGATGCAAATCTCCCAGTATCGGGGGGGTTGAGACGTCTTACTTCGTCCCTTAGGAGCTGTCTTATTTGGGCACCGCGGACGCCCATCCAGCCATTTGCCGGTCTAGATTCCGAACCTCGGACTGTGACAGCTAGGCCAGCCGAGGAACGGCCATAGAGTTCCATGGATGTTACGCCGACGATCGTGAGCCAAAGCATGTCGTTGTCTTCCCGACCCAGTTCCGAAGCTAGAGAGTAGATCATAGCGCTGATGGGCTCCGAGTACGAAGACCCCATTCGGTAGTATTTTCGTAGTATGCCTTCGTTCTCGGTTCGCATTCTCAACAGTCTCCTCCGAAGAGCACGGGGTGATGGACCTTTGGGGGGCTGAGCTCCGGAAGGCGGATCTTCTGCATTGTTTGACCTTGCGATGTCAGAATCACGCATAGATACCAGCCCCCGCTGAGCTGGACGCCGTGGCGATTCTGGGATCGAAGTCGACTGGGACTTGATTAGCAAGCAATTTTAGGATGAGCGAGGAGAGAGCACCCTACAGAGTTACTCCTTCTCCTCTGTTGTGGTCGACCATCCTCCTCGTCGCTACTCTCATCGTCCCTATCTGACCAAGACTTTCTCTTCTGACCAGGTCGTGGCAGCTCGTCCTCACCTCCGCCCTCACTTTCGGAATCGCTGTCGCCGTACGGTTGATCGTCGTCCTCTATGTCGGGCATGTCAATCAACGCCAGGTACGCGTCTCGTTCTGCATCTAATCCTTCCTCGATATCACCATCGTCGAATACTACGATTCCGCCCTTACCAGGCTTGTATGAACGGTCGATCCGGCCTGAAATTACACCTCGGGGGGCACGCGTCTGGTAGCTCGCACCGGGGTCTGAGGCAGGTTCTAAGGGGTATCCGCCGAAGACATTGCCCAAGTTCCACGGTCGACGCGAGTCAATGACCCATACTTCGACGCCGTTGAAGCTTGACTCGTCACCCTCGACCTCGAGACCTAATATAGTGCCCATATCGACCATACCTCCAACACCGAGGCATATGACAACTCCTCCGCTCCCTCCACGCGTCTCCATCATTGGGCTGACGATCAGCTGACCTGCGCGTTCGAGATCCCCATATCCAGCAATAGGTTGGATCTTATGTTGTATATAGTCATGCTTGAGAAGCTGGGTAAGAATGCGACAAGCACAGAGGGCATCCGGTTCAAGGGCGACAAGGATGAGGACTGGTGGTGACAACGGATGGCGGGTGTTCTGGAGATGAGTATAGAGTTTGGATATAAGATCGCGTGGAAGATACATGGTTGCGTCTTCGAAAGGCCTACGGCGGTTTCATGTGATCTGTGGGAGGAGATATATATCGGTAAGGTCTGGCTAAGGGGTCGTAAGACGCGATTTGTAGGTACGGCGTCGATTGGTCCAGGATTGGAATATTAGAGATTGCCTCAAGAAAGATAATTCATGAATAGATAGATAGATGGCTAACAAAGACTTTTCGATATGTATACTATCATACCTAAGGGTATGGTGGTGTACGGCGTATGGGAAGTGATAAGTTGGAACTGGACCATCCAGGTTTTTGGTGTGGGTGTGGTGCATTGGGGTGTTGACTGTAGACGCGGTTAAGAAAGTGCCCGGGTAGACGCGACTTGATGTAGGTACGTACTTTTGTGACGTGTAAGTGCTTTAAACCTTGACTGCTTGGCATATTGCGCACTGTACGGGACGATCCCACTGGCCCACATACTCAGGTCAATCACGCCTATCGATCACGCATTCTCAGCCACCAACCCTGAATCCCTGCCTTTCCTTCAGCCTCAATGTGATAGCTCAGTACAGTACGAAGTACATGTACCTATCATTACGGACGTTCTAAAGGTTGCTCTCTGTCAGAGACTACATAGTAGTACATGTATCTCATCTTCAACAAGCCATCATATGTAACTCACCAAGAAATCGTCAAACGCCGTTTTGAAAATTGTGCTAGAGAATGGACAAGAAGACATCATCGTCTCCTGCACAACAGCTTTTGGAGTTTTGCGCCGAAGCAGTCTCTGCAATACATAACGAATGCGACTCTATAATATCTTCAGCTGATGAGTCGAGTGAATCTTCACTAGCAGGTTGCGGTCCTGCTTTGGTTGACCTGCTTTCACGACAAGCTAGACAGATCACTACTTACTATCGAGACTCCCAATCTGCCAATACACACCCAGCCAAAGAAAAACAATCGCTTATATTAAAAAGATTAGACGACATCATCTCTATCTCATACTCCAAATTCTATGCCTTCCTTTTCAAAGACCTCCCCGTCTGCTGGCGACAACTCTATACCGACGCGAGCATCTTGAAATTCTGCTTCAACCTCCTGGCGACTTCATACCTACAAGGTCCGACTATAGAACGTAGTGAGGGTTATCGTCAACACTTTAATTTGGCGCATTCTGATCTGACTGAGCTGATAAAAACTCTCGACCTCGCATTGATACTTGCTGGCGGCGCTGGTGAGCAAAGGGGAAGGTGCTGGATGAACAAAGCTCTAGAATTACTTGATGCGGTATGGAGAGAGACGCCTCCTCGAACAGACGCGCTGGTCCTTGAGCGGCCTGTTAAGAGATTGAAACTGCCCCAAGCATCATATTTGGCTCCTCCAAACAATGAGATCGGAATTGGAGATGCCTTTTCCAAGATCGAACCATTTACGCCTCCCGTGAAGCACCCTATCAAGCAAGTCGATTCTCTTTCCATGGAGGCTTTCCAGACATACATGGACAAGCCTCAAGACTCAAGATTAGGTCCGGAGCCACTCATCATACGTGGTACTATTCAAGACTGGCCAGCTCTCACGACAAATCCCTGGACCAAACCATCATATCTCCTTTCTCAGACTTTCGACGGCCGCAGGCTTGTCCCAATTGAAATCGGCCGCAGCTACGTGGATGAAGGCTGGGGTCAGAGGATTGTCACATTTGGTGAGTTCTTAGGCGAATATATCGACCCGTCCTTAGTTGGAGCCAAAGACAGTCCTGATGATGAGAATGGTTCCCCATCGGCGCAAAAGCGTTCGACCGCATATCTAGCTCAGCATCCATTGTTCACCCAGCTGCCTGCACTACGGAAAGATATTCTTGTACCAGATTATTGCTACACAGCTCCGCCTCCACATCCGACGGATCCCAGTATGGATCAGCCTGAGCTTGATGAACCTCTTCTCAATGCCTGGTTCGGCCCGCCAGGTACTATCACACCACTACATACCGACCCCTATCATAATATTTTGACGCAGGTGGTTGGGCGTAAGTACGTCCGCCTCTATTCACCATTAGCTACGGAGCGTATGCAAGCACGAGGAAAAGAGAACGGGATTGAGATGGGCAATACCAGCATGATGGATGTAGGAACACTTGAGGGATGGGACACAGTATCTGATGCTGAGGAAAGCCAGCATACCAAAGAAGAAATCGCCGCGTTTAGAGAAGTGCCATTTCTGGATTGTATCCTGGAGCCCGGTGATGCTCTCTATATCCCGATTGGGTGGTGGCATTACGTTCGAGGCCTGAGTGTAAGCTTCAGCGTCAGTTTCTGGTGGAATTAATACGATCAAATGCCCTCCCATCCAGAGTGAGCGAGACATCAGGGCAATTGGCCAATCTGATCGATCGCATTGTATCTGATTGTAGTCCTTAGACGCATACTCTCTTTTAATGTATGTACTGATAGTGCGATAATTGAAGGGCAAGCATAGCTTTGGTGGGGCAGTAAGATAGTGGGGTTTTGCAGTTCAGTTGCTTCAAAAGCTTCGGAAAACTTTCAACACAGCTTGACAAGACAAGAACAGCTTCCAGATTCCCAACAGAACAGATCTTGTCGAAAATCGAAAATGGGACGAAAGAATTTTCGCGTATGTACTCCTATCATGAGAAGATGTCTACCTAATTATCATACTAATTCACATAAACAGGGAGGTCGCAAAGGCGGATCTAATCGCGGTCCTCGCGGCGATCCATCTGCGCCGTATCGATCGTACAACGACATCGTGAAGGAGAATAAGAACATGGAGAATTACTACAACGGCGCCCTTCCATTCGAAGATGATGAGCGATCCAACTTTTGGGATGCCCTAAAGAGAGAACTGCCTAATTCCTTCCGTTTCTGTGGTTCGAAAGGCCATGCGCTCGCCGTCAAGCGTTTATTAGAGACGAGATATGCCCCCGACATTGTGAAGATCGAGCGCTACGATGGCGAGCCCGTCCAGGCTCCCCAGCCTGTCCTGTGGTACCCTGACCAGCTGGCGTATTCCATGAACACCCCGAAGCATGTAATTCGAAAATTCCCGCCATTTGCTGCCTTCCAGAAGTTCCTCGTTTCTGAGACAAGTGTCGGCAACATTAGCCGGCAGGAGGTTGTCAGCATGATACCGCCGCTACTGATGGATCTCGAACCCGGAATGACGGTTTTGGACCTATGCGCTGCCCCTGGAAGCAAGGCCGCACAGCTGCTCGAGATGGTCCACTCTGGCGAGGAGGCTAGAATCCGCAAGTTTATGCAATCTTTCGGCGAGACGAAGCCGAACACTTTGGACGACGACGATGTTGATCTTTCGGTAGATGCCGGTGATGACGGCCGTGCTACTGGGCTACTGATTGCTAATGATGCAGACTACAAGAGATGCCATATGCTTGTTCACCAACTGAAGCGGCTTTCTTCCCCGAATCTTCTCGTTACGAATCACGATGCAACACTGTATCCGGCTATCAAACTACCTCCAAACCCAGATCAACCCGACAGGGGCCAGTATTTGCGGTTCGACAGAATTCTTGCAGACGTTCCCTGTGCAGGAGATGGGACCCTAAGGAAGAACGTCAACCTGTGGAAGGACTGGCAGCCAGGAAACGCCCTTGGACTCCATGTTACCCAGGTTCGAATATTGGTTCGCGCCCTTCAGATGCTGAAAGTTGGCGGCAGGGTCGTATATTCGACTTGTAGCATGAACCCAGTCGAGAACGAAGCTGTGGTCGTGTCCGCTATCGAACGCTGCGGTGGCCCCGAGAAGATTGGGATCATCGATTGCAAAGATAGATTACCGCTGCTGAAACGAAGTCCGGGGATGCATCAATGGCAGATCATGGACAAGTCCGGCCGCGTCTGGAGCAGCTGGGAAGAAGTTCAGCAACATGCCCTGAAAAGTGACGGGCAGGTACCTGGCAAGCTTTCGGATACCATGTTTGCTCGACCAGATACCAGTGACTGCTCGTCTCTTCCATTAGATCGGTGCATGCGAGTATACGCCCACCAACAAGACACTGGTGGATTTTTCATCACCGTTCTGGAGAAAAAGGATGAATTCAAGGCCAAGCCAGAGACAAAGGCTCGAGCTCCCACCACTACGACTGCCTCTAATGGCGCCAATGCGGCGGAAGTAAAAGCTGAGATAAAAGTAGAAGAGAAGAAAGCCGCGTTGGGTGAGCCGACTGATGTTCTGCCGACCGTAGGAGCTAAGAGGACTTTAGATGACGGAGAGACAGAGATACAACCGGAGGTCAAGAAGCGAAAGACCGAATCCATATCTAGCGAGAAGGTTGAGGATCAACCCGAGGCTACTGCAGAAACTGAAACTGAACAGGCACAACCGGAGTTCAAGATCAAGGAAGCCGAACCTGTAGTCGAAGCTCCCTCTAAGAACAACGCCCAGACCGACCGAAAAGTCAAAGCTTCAGATGGAAACTCTGAAGAGCCTTTCAAGTACCTGGCACCCGACCACTCTATCATTGAGAACATTCAAAAATTCTACACAGTCTCGTCACGCTTCCCCTCGGACCGTTTTATGGTCCGGAACGCTACAGGTGAGCCGGCAAAGGCGATATACTACACAAGCGCCCTCCTTAGGGACATTCTTGTTGAGAATGAGGGCCGTGGTGTCAAGTTCGTACATGGAGGCGTCAAAATGTTTATGAAGCAAGATGCACCCTCCGCCGAGGTCTGCAGGTGGCGAATACAGTCCGAAGGCATGCCCATCATCGAAGGATACGTCGGTCCAGAACGGGTCGTTCGCCTGACAAAGAAGGAGACCTTCCACAAGCTCCTGAAGGAGATGTTCCCCAAATTCATCGACGACGACTGGAAGAAGCTCAACGAAATTGGCGAGCGCGCCAGGGACATCGGCATGGGCTGCTGTCTCCTTGTCGTGGAGCCGGACGGAAGCGACCCCGATTTCTCGGAGCGTATGGTCCTCCCGCTATGGAAGAGCTTCCACTCGCTGAACCTCATGCTACCGAAGGATGACCGGTCTGCAATGTTGCTCCGCCTCTTCAACGACACTTCGCCCGTCATCAACCAGACGCTAAAGGAGGTAGCTAAGAAGCAAGCCGAGGCCGCCGAAGCTGACCCAGAGGTACAGGATGAGATAATCAAGGACGCCGCGGCGATTGAGGAGACGAATGGAAAAAAGGAGGTTCCTGAGCAGCTGGACGAGGCCAGTGAGGGAGGCGAAGCGGAAGACCAGGTAGATGCTGAAGGCTGAAGCTGATTAGGGGGTCAGCCATTTACCTTACCGATTATAGGTTTCATCTTGGCCGGAGGCTGGCCGGGGGCTGGTCGGAAATGTTTCATAACGATCTCAACGAGCGCGCTATATCAAATATATGGGCTTAGACGAGAAATGCAAGCGTGTGAAGGGACAGGTGCTGGCTTTTCAACTTGACCTAAGGTCATCCAAAATCGACGATGCATTGTGTACCATATATGGCAGCAGATCCTAGCAATTTACAGCGGTTATGCTGGGGAATAGCTGAGGTCTCAAATATTCAGGTACCTTTGTCTGTCCATCTATTCATCTAACAGTCCAACAGTCCAGTGCACAATCCTATCCACGCCATGCCCGTGGATGGCACTCACGGGTATCGCAGCGCAGTCCTCTATCCACGCGCCTTCGACTCCACTCGGGTGCGGCTGTTGCCTATCCGTGACCGCGTCGAGGTACTCCTTCAGCTTGGCATAATTCTCCTGGGTCCCGTGCAGGTCGCCCTTCGTAGCAACGACGAACCACGGCTTTGCCGCGATATGCAGGCCACCTCCACCAGCGTCAGCCGGTGTCTCGAGTAGATCCGCTACCACCATCTGTCCGCCGAACCCCGCTCCCGTTCTGCTGCCGAACGGCGAATTGTTGGATCGGCCATCGCCGTCGCCCTCCCGATCCATCTGGGCCCTGATCTCCCGCTCTTTCTCCTCTTCCTCGCGCATCCGCGCGTACAGCCCAACCTCGGTCCACAGCGCCTTGAGCGCGGCCACGGCATCGCCCGCGCTCAGGTCAACCACAAAGGCCAGCACGCCGGCGCGCTCCACATGCCGCAAGAACTCGATGCCCAGGCCGCGGTCTAGGTGCGCGCCCTCGATCAGGCCGGGTATGTCCGCGATCGTGAACCGGGTGCGGGGTTCGTCGGGCGCGGGTCCGGGCGCGTCGATCTGCGGCGCCCGCGACACCACGACGGACCCGTAGGTGGCGTCGTGGATGACGGCGTGCGGGGCGGGGCGCGCGGCCTTGGGCGTGGCCACGGGGCGTCCCCGGTGGTTGTCCAGCACCACCGTGCCGATGTTGGGCTGCAGCGTCGTGAAGGCCCAGTTGCCGACGCGCGCGCGGCTGTTGGTCAGCGCGCGCAGCAGCGTGCTCTTGCCCGCGTTCGGGAGCCCGACCAGCCCCACGTCCGCCAGCAGCTTTAGCTCGAGCTCCAGCTGCAGGCTCACCGCGCGCTCGCCCTTGGTCGCGAAGAGCGGCCGCTGCCGCTCCTTCGATACGAAGTGCGGGTTCCCCATACCGCCGAGCCCACCCGCGGCGAGGAGGATCGGGCGCGCCGTTGGTACGGATAGGTCCAGGTATATCGGGCCTTCGGGTTGCGCGTACAGGCGCTCGCGCCAGGGCAGGCGGGGCAGCGTCATGTCCCGTCGGTCTGTGTTCGATATCCCCGGGTACAGGATGAACTTGTGCAGATGCGGGTGGTCGGGGGGCTCGGGGACTTCGGTGCGCATGGCCTCTCCCACGTCCTCCTCCGCCTCGGCCTTCCGGAACAGCCTCTCGTACTCGCGCTCCTTCTCGCGGGCCTCCTTGTACCGCCGGTTCTCCTCGACTAGCGGGTCGATGCGGTTGAGCTCGCGGATCACGGTGCCGACGGGGACCTGGATGACGACGTCCTCGCCGCGCGCGCCGCCGCGGTTGCTGCCCTGGCCCGTCTTGCCGCGGCCCGCGCGCAGGACGCGGCTCCGCGCTAGCTTGTGCAGTGAGGTCTCGCCGTGCACGGCTTGGATGTACACGTTGCCGCCGTGGCCGCCGTCTCCGCCGTTCGCTGGCCCGTTGGCGAAGTAGGCTTCCCGCAGGAAGGATATGCAGCCGTGGCCGCCGCCGCCCGCGTGCACCGTGATGCGTGCCTTGTCCGCGAAACTCGATATCCTGTAGTCGTCCGGCGGAGGGTTGAGGCGGGAGGGCGGGAGGTCGTCGCTGGAGGTCGAGGGTTGTGTGGTGGTGGCGTCTGGGGTGGAAGAGGGAGAGGTTGAGTGGAGGGTCGTGATGCCGGCTCGACGTATTATGGGGATGCGGGAGGAGGCAGATCGGAAGAGCGACGGGTAGAGGAAAGGCAGCAGCATGCCGGAGCTGGGGGAGCACCTGGGAGCCATGTTGAAAGCATCTGCATCAATTGAGACCTATACACTATTCATGATCGAGTACTGAATAGGGGCTCGCTTTTCGCTGTTGGATGAATTGGTCCATTCAATCTTGACCCTGGCTGCCGACTAAAGTTACTCCGACAGTCCGACAGATGGAAATTTTTGTTCGATAAGATAAAGACTGATAAGATAAAGAGTAGCTTGAACTTTGAGCAAGGTCAGCTAAGGTACCTGAGCTTAGTAGCTTCCTTAGCTGCTTAGCTTCATATGCCGGTAGCCGGCTTCGGCTAAAGGGGAGGTCACATGAGCATCGGGACATCTTTTCCGGAATAGGGAGAAGACGGGATGGGGACGGACGGGTCCCAACCTCACACGACACAACCATTCGATTTATTATTCATCAAAACAAAAACCGAAATTGTCCACGGAATCTTAAACACGCTTCAATGGATGCGAGATCGCATACCTTAATATAGTATTGTCCAAAGACGTGTAGCTAGGCTGATGATATAATCTACCGTTACAGGACATTCTGTGTTTTCTCCAGACCCAAACCCAGGCCCATAGGCTCCAATAAGGCCGCTTCAAAACGGCTTCATGAGCCGCTAGAGGCGCCGAAAGGCGGTCGCAGAAGGCGGTGAAGAAGCGAAGAGCCAACGAGACGCCATGTTGTTGCACAACCTAGGCCCTTGCAAACTGCGGGCACTCGATCTTGGCAAATCGAATAGACATCTCGGAGCCTCAAAAATCATGTATATGTGTGTGTGTGTTCGAAGATATGCGGGCAAGCATGCGGGCCTTTTCCCCCTTATTTGTATTGAATGATTCAGTGACGCTGTCACCATTGGAGCCGAACCAACACATAGGCAGGTAAGCAGCATGCAAAGCGTTTGAGGCTGGTATGAACCATACGATCCGGTATATTTCTCTCACTTATTAGAGACCTCCTGGTTTGCTGCCTCTTGTCTTTTGTCTCTCTCATCGTCTCATCTTCTCCCACTTTGTCCTTTCTCACCCATCTCTTCCTCTTCCCTCTCATGATTGATCGCCCATGAGATTTTGAGCTGTTCAATCTCCAAAGGGGAACACCTCATCCTTTTGTACATTACATACCATCACTCCAACGTCGTCTCTTACGATTACTGGCCCGTGGCGGCAACACCAGACCGGCCAGATTATGCAAACTCTCGATTGGGTTACCCTCATGCACACTGCATGCTACTAGTAATCCTGCCGTCCATTCGAGCCACGACATCCAAATTTCCTCCTTGTGGCCAAACGTGGACATAACTCTCATCCACCCCTCTCAACCTCCTTGCTCGCTAAGCTCGTCTTCGGGCTCCGCTGGGCAAGTTGGCACTTTGCTACCGCTTTGCAGTAACCTTCTCTCTGTCCCTTTCCGTCCGCATCTCTTTCTCCCCGTCAGCAATTGGCCTTTTTTGTGGGCTCGGCCTCCTGCAAGCCACCTTCTGCAAGTCCCAGGCGTCTTTTTGCCAGCCTCTCAAACCTCAACTTTCCCGTGTTAGGGTCTTTCCGGTGATCCACCGACTTGCTCTTCTCGCACCTTTCCCGTCGCGCCTTTCTGAGAATTTCTCTCGCTCTCCGCGTTCCCCACGCTCCATACAAGCCGTATCTCGTACGCCCAGATATCGGTGACATCGGCAACGCAAACTCACCACCTTCCTCCTCATTTGCTGCCCTCAATTGACTATCGCGGCAACTCGACAGGGCGGTCAGCCTTTGGCTCCTGCAGGGCCAACTTCCAAGCTAGCCATTGACTGCTTTCAACTGTTGCCCAGTTCCCCCCTCTTGCTCCCACGTTGTCTGCTGCGACTCTATCTAACCATTATCGAGCCTGCTGTGTTGTTTCCTCGCTCGCCATTGTTCATAATACAGGTCAGTCACTCTCCCTGTCGTTTGCCAAGACGCCTGTCTTTCCTTTCTCTTACTTCCTCTTCTTCGCCCTCTGCCTCTTGCCATGGACCCTTCTCGGGTCGTCAAGTGAAGCCGCGCTGTACATTATTCTCGTCTCTCCATACTCGTCACCTTCGCCCCATGTTCATCACTTCCCACGTCCCGGCTCTCCTGCCCGCCACCCTCGGCTTCCCGCCGCTAAGATGTATACCAGGGAACATAAACCCCGCAAGTCCATCATCAGAATGGACCCGGACTGTGCCATCTGCCATGCTCCTGCCAGCCTCGCCTGCGATTGCGAGGCCAAAGGTCTCGAGGTTGCCGTCGAGCAAGCCGAGTCCCGTATGATGCAATCTGTCTATAATGACATACGGTAAGAGCTTCCTATCTTTCTTGCCACCCTGAGTAAATCTAGGCTCGTTGCCTCGACTCGTATCGTAACGTATCGACAGCCTACTAAATCTAGACCAGTTCCTGGGTTCGAGCACACGCTCAAGACTACATACTTGAGTATTTCCGGCTGCTCACCGAACGACGCAAGGCTGCACATGCGGCTCATATTGACCGGCTGACCGGCCACGCCTACCACTACTACCACGCTCCTCCGCACCCCAATGAGATTGCCGCAGCCCAAGCGACTCTGAAGCGAGGAATAGACGAGGATTGGCAATCTAGCGTTCAGCGGTATCCAGAGGTGCTGGAGTACTTCTATAGCTTGGTTGAGCTGACGCTCCCCCCGGACGACGAGCCGGCAGTCAAAGACCCTCCGTTGAGTGCCTTAAGCGGATCACGGAAGGCCAGCAGGCGGGGCACGTCGACGGCTACGATAGCTGGTGACGCCTTTCACGAACGAGAGCGAAATCCTCTCGCGAGAAGAACACCGCCACCACCACCCATGGATAGGAGAACGCCCGGGCCGATAGGGAATCCACTTGCACCACCTCCTGGTTCGAGAAGACATGGCTTCCGCCCCCCGACGGCGCCTCCGCCGACCACCTATTTCAACTACTGATCTAGGTTGGGTCGTTTTGTTGTTGTTGGACGGACAGGCCAGAAGGTCCTCAAATTAGCCAACGATGGCCACGACAGCTCTTGGGTTTGGGATAGCCCGTTTGTTATACTTTTGTGTAAAATTGGAACCACAGTACAGCTACACATCTACACGACATCCGTCATCTTTTTGCTTTTTGGTCTCGCCCTTTAATTCGAAGAGAACGAGCCTGTTTCATGAGACCACGAAAGCGCACGACGATCGATCGATCACCGTATCTGTTGCATGGGTGGGAGGAAAACGTCCCAGATACCATTTCCTTTTCTGCATAGCGGCGAGACAACCTGCTTTTTTATCACCGACGACCATCTCGGTTTTGACAATTTACTTCTGCCGATTTTTTTCTTGCTTTGTTTCCTTGAGGAACTGGTTCTACTTCGAGCTTGGAGTCATCTAAGACGGGTGGCGATTTCTTCCGGGAATCTTTTAGTCGGGCGTATGGAGTACTAAAGGACTACTGCTACTACTATTGCTTCTATGGTTGGACAAGCAGGGCTGGGTTTGGGCATTGTTCTGCGAAGTTTCCTCTTCTCTGGTGCCAGCTGGCCTTTTTGGTTTCATTAGCTGTGCTGTTGTCCACGCCTACATTACTTAATTAGGTACCTACATAAGGACGGATTTGCGAGGGGACGAGAGAACAGACGAACAGATGGTGAGAGGGAGAGATGAAGGAGGTTCAGAACGAATACCTACCACTTGTGTCGTATTACATGCATACATTACATACATAACCTTTCTGAACCGAGCAGAGCAGATACAGAATAGAGTAAGGCAGGGCGAAGTTGGTCAACAAATCAATCTACAAATGTTAATCAGACGCAACACCCTATCTAACCTATCAATCTGTACCTTACCTACATTATGTTTGGTTACCAACTCGCAAGAGGCGCCGCGGAATTGCGCGTGTGCGAGCACGTTTTCCGTCCACGTTTCCGGCCATCCTATATTGGGCTAGGTTAAGTGACCGAGATAGGGGTCTTCAACGTGTTCGTCATCTGCTCGAGCTCCCAAGCAGAAGCTTGAGCACAGCACATACCTACCTACCTACCTATGGATATACGCACACACGGAGAATACCTAGGGTAGTAGATTGATTGTATTTAGGTCAAGACATACGATGCGGGACATGCATGACTATGGATATACATGCTATGTACGGAGTAGAAGCAGTACTACCTACCTACCTACCTACCTACATACTATGCCTTGGGTACCTGTAGTCTGTAGGTAGAGGTCACGCGCCGAGCTCCCCTGCCGGTCTACCTATCGTCTTGCGGCTGACACGTAGGCGGCGGGAACTGGGCAGATACCTACGAAAGAACGGGAGATGGGTAAGCTCTGCTGTTGCTATTGCCGTTGCTTTTATCGTTTTGATTATTATCATACGTAGGTGGCTGGACATGTATTGTATGTAGACATATAAGCTGTCAGGTTGGCGGCTGGATTTCGGGGTAGTGAGAAGGAGATGCGAAGAGAACATATCTGGATACCTACCTACCTACCTACTTACTTACCTGTATCTATGATAAGTCAGATTACGTATAGAATCAGAGGTAAGTTGTAAGATACTATACATAATTAGATACCTACGTAGGTAGGTAGCCACGGACAAGTAGTCATGGTCTACCCATGTAAGAGCATAGTTCGGGGCAAAGAGCCAGCCCTTACATACCTACACGATGATGTAGACGACCCGTTCACCCAACACCCATCGTCCCATGTTCAACGCATATGCTCAACCCAACCTCGAAAATGGAATAGGCACCGGGGATAGATCTGCATCGACCGCGTACGGTAGCGTAGACGGGAGCATAGACCCAACCAATGCCAGCCCAACGCCACAGGACACCCAATGCACGGGCACGCCATATAAAGCTGCAAGCCCTCATCCATTCATCCATCCGGCCATCCACCCACTCACTCACTCACCCACCCAACCATCAATCACGGAGTAGAGGGAAGTTGAGTTGGCGATGGAGCGAGCTAGCGTTGGAGATAGATACCTGCTCGAGGCAGTAAGATCGAGTAAGTACCCAGGCATGCGCTGTATATAGTGTGAGTGGGCGGAGAGAAAGTGTGTGTACAGTATGTAGTATGGTATGTATGTGCAGAGCGCGCATTGGAGACAAGCGCAGCAACGCGACAACGTCGAGCGAATCAATGCCCCTATCCATACCGAAAAAAAGAGCAGAGGGCAGACGCAGGACGCAGATAGGCAGATCACGTAAGTCAGGACGGAAAGGCACGGGTACGGGTACGGGCAAGGTGCGGGACGAAGATGGCAGATTCGGCCGAATGGGAATGAGGCTTGGTCTAGGGATGTCCATATCCTTCCTGTACGTGCATGTACCTCATGTAGGTAAGTAGGCACACGGATGGTCAGCACATGGATATAAATTGAGGCTCAGTCCATGCATCGATGCCCACGTCTTACCAAGTTTTGTCTTCTCTTGTAATGCCTATCGTATCCCATGCTATATATAATTATGTCGGACATGACGTTGGGTCAGGTCTGATCAGGCCTATCGGGCTACCAAACCGGACCATTGGGGATTTGGGATGAGGTAATACGGGGATTGGAGAGGGGGATCATGAGAAGGAAAATGATGCAGGAATGGGTGACGGACTTGACGATGAATATACACGTGATTATGTAGAAATCTAGACCTCGATACTTTTCCCCCCCAAGTACCCATCCCTATCCAGTCAAAAAAGCCTCTTCTTTCTTACGTTGGGATCAGGTTTAGAATCCTAAGAAGTGCTTGACGAAGCTCGCTGAAACGGACAACAATCTACTCCTGCATGTCACCGAGCAGACGTTTCTGGGATGGCAGCTCCCGGAGTAGCCTGGCGTTCTAATCCGACTTCTCTGTCAGGGCCGTCTCCTTCAGGTCCGACGTAACAGCTGCCACCTTGTCGTCGGCTTTCTTCTCACCGTTGACTCCGTTAGGAGTCGCGGCACCGGACGTTTCGGCGGCTTCTTCGGCTTCTATCTTCTCGATCTCCTTCTTGGCCTTGTCGACGTTCTAGACTTCGTTAGTTACAATTCCAAAAGGGCAGTCTCAAGATACCACAACTTACCCGCTGAGTCTGAGCCTGCTGGTCAGACTTCCAATGCTCCAACTTAGCCTTGACCTTCTCAGCAGCACTAGTGACATCGGTGGCGCTCATGGGAGGGTCAATTCCGAGGAATGCGCAGTCGTCAATGACCGAAGGCGGGCAGTTGAACCCCTTCTCGGCGGCACCGCCCTTTTTACCCTTCTTTCCCTTCTTCACGGCGGGTGCGTACTCGTCGTCACGGTCTTCCTTCCGTACAAGCTTGGTGCCCTTCAGGCCTGAGTCGTCAACCTTGCGCGAAGCTTGAGCGCTTAGGCCGCTATCGGCCAATAGGGGTGCCTTCTCAGCAGGTGCAGTAGATGGGTCGAAGAAGTGCAACAAGCTGTTAGCCCGTCGGATCTCTTCCAGGTAGGCCGGGTCGCTGGCTTCCTGGAGTAGCTTTTGGGCGCGTTCCTTCTTACGCTCCTTCTCGATACGGTCCCGCTCGGCCTTCTGTCGCTCCCGGACACGCTGGCGAGCCTCGCGCTCGTACTCGGCGAATGCCTTCTTCGCACCGTAGTACTCGTCCTTGAGCTTGCGCACAGCCTGGAACTTCTCCTGCTGCTCGGCTTGCAGCTTACTCCGCTCGTCGCGCAGAACGTTCAGGTTCTTGAATGCTTCGTCTTGCTCGGCCTTGATGCTGTCGAGTTCGGCCTGAATCTTGGTATACTGTTCACTGAGGGCGCGGGCTTCAGGGTCTTCCATGCTGTCCTTGATCTCCTTGATCTTGGCCTTCAGCTCATCGATACCCTTCTGCGAAGTGTCAAACTGGGCAAAGTTCTTGCGCTGCTTGCGCAAGTTAGAGATCTCGGCCAGAGCCTTCTTCTCATCGACCAGCTTCATCATGCCACCGTTGACTTGCTTCTCGAGACGCTCGATCTCATGGTCAAGATCTTCGACACTCTTGAAAGCGACCTTGCCGCGGGCGTTCTTTTGTTCAGCGTTTCGGGCACGTAGCTGTTCGTCGAGTCTCTTGATCTGCTCCGACTTGGAGTTTCGAGCATTCTTTCCAGCACCCTGCTTGTTGCGAATCTCGTTTGCTTGAGAAATGAGCTCCTGGCGACGTTTTTGTTGGGGTGTCTGGGTTTCCTTGTTCTTGTTGGGTTGTGCAAGCTCTACCTTTTGCTTGACGGCATTCTGGGTTTCCTATCAGTATGTAGGACGCCTATCATGTAATTCGATGCAAAACCTACGTATCTAGCAAAAGAGTCTTGGTATTCTTTCTCAGCCTTGACCAATTGCTCATTAAAGAGTTCAGTATTGGGCTTCTCGGGCCTCTTCTTTTCAGCTGTCGAAGCGGCGACGGGTGTGGCAGCTACTTCGGCCATGATCGCTGAATCTAAGACAAGGAGGGTATGGTGGATATATTTATCGCCGAGAGATGTTTTATATAGGCTTGCCGGGGTCAGTTGAGCAAGGGATGTAAGAAAGAGAAAGGAAATTGAAAGTTAGTTCTCGATCAATGAATTGGAAAAGAGGGAATCAGGTAGTGAAATAGCTAGTATAGGTAAGAGTGAAGAAGATGTAGGCTATCGACGAACGCAAGAGGAAAGGAGGCCAGATCTCAGGGTCCTGAAAGCCCACATATGCCAGGTTTGGTGGAGGAATTTTCGTAGGGTAAAAGCGGTTCGATTCAGTGCTGGTTAAAGAGAAAAAGAAAAAAAAAATTAGTACTTGATAAAAATTATGGTGAAGTTCGAATTCAATCGGCGGCCCATTGTTCAACTCCGAGGTCTGTGGGGTCATGTGGGTCTGTGCACATTTGCATTTGCAGCACTTTGCACACATTTTCACCTGCCCAGACAAGTGAAGAGACGCATACCGAACTTCTGCCATCCAGTAAGCAGCTTGAACCTTCCACTTGGCAGCTGCCAATGGTGGGGTCGGACCACCAACGAGTGTTGCATAGCTACGTACCCTTGTGGCAGGGGTAAAATTGAGTTACCCTCCCGGTCCTTATGTGCAACCATCCCTGCAGATGCTAGGCACGCCGCACAAGTACCTACGTACTAATGCATGACCAGGGGTTTTTATTTTTTATCATCGAAATCTACCAAATATTCGCAAGGCTGAACCAGACTTAAACTTGTCTCTTTCTTCTCTCTTCAATTCCTCCCCCTCCTCCTCAACAACAACAACAACCCTTTCGCGCCGACTTTCTAAGTCGTCGTCAATGTCCGCCGTCTAACATACGCCACCCACGATATCAATAGCGACGAACAAATATCTGAAACCCCTTCATTCGACGCGTCACGCCTAGTACGGCATAATTCAGGTCGCGACAACCGAAATCCGGAACCCTTTCAATCACGATCGCAGAACCAATTCACCATGGCCGACCAGGAGCCCACCCCGGTCAACGAGGCTAACGAGAAGATCGCCGTCAAGACCTGGCGAGCCTGGCGAACCATCCATGAGATGGTCCGAGATCGAGTAAGAGTCATTTCTCCTTCCCCTTTGCCCCCATGCGCAACCTTTTACATATATCTACTGCATTCAGTGCTGTTGGATTGAAACGCGTTCCATACCACCGTATCCCTTTCGCAAATTGGTAGACGCAGTTATACTAATGTGCCAGCAGGGCTACGAGCTGTCGGACACTGAAGTCAACATGACGCTCGAGTCCTTCCGAACGGTCTTCTGTAACCCTGACGGCAGCGTTCTGTAAGTCTCCCACCAGTTGGCCAGCGATCTGTTTCCAATCCTACAGAGACAGAACAGCTAGCTAACTCTGGAAAAGCCGCCACAAGCTCCAATTCTCGGCACGCCCAGGCCAGGAGCTGATCAAGAAGTTCACGATCCCTTCTACCGACCCGAACGTCGAACCCAAGTCCGACACTGGCACCATCTGGATCGAGTTCCTGGATGAGGAGTCCCTTGGAGCTGAACAGATGCGCAAGTTCGGCCGCTTCTGTGCCCACGAGAACCACCATACCGGCATCCTCGTGTCTCACGTGCCCGTCTCGGCTTCTGCTAGGAAGGAGATTGCCAAGTTCGCACAGTGGACCTCGATTGAGCAGTTCTTGGAGGAGGACCTCCTGATCAACATCACCCAGCACGAGCTGGTACCCCGCCACGTCGTCCTTAGCCGTGAGGAGAAGGTCGCTCTCCTGAAGCGCTACCGCCTCAAGGAGACCCAGCTCCCCCGTATCGTCTCAAAGGACCCCGTCGCCAAGTATTTCGGCATGAAGCGTGGCCAAGTCGTCAAGATCATCCGCGCTAGCGAGACAGCTGGCCGTTACGCCAGTTATAGGTTGTGCGTCTAACACCAATGCCCGTACAAGACGATCAATCGATCCGCCAACCGTAACCCGTTGAGTCTTGCTGAAGGTCGGTGCCCTCTAGGGAGATGGAGGATAATGAAGGAATGCGGGGAGGGAAAAGGAATTTGCACGAAACCCGGCGTCTGTGAGCATGGAACTTGATTTGGCAAGGTGGCAAGGTACCGGCGTTCTACAGTCCGGTCTACTCATGACTCGGGAAAAAGGGGTGATTTCTTTGAATTTCGCTGCGGCAATGATAAGCACGCATGCACGAGGTGAATGCATTCAGTTTTCTGCATCAAGTGTACCATACGACCATAGTAGTTGGACACTGAAGACCGACTAGGTGAACATACATGCATTCTACATACTATCTAGGTCTTTTAGGCTGGGGCTTTTCCCCTCCTCCTTCTCCCTCCCTCCGGTTCCCTTATATCAGTGTAGTCCAAGGTCAGCAGCACGGCCAACACATTTCTATGTCTCTCTTCCTCTCCCGGGCCCAAGTTCGCGTCATGACCATGACCGTAGTCCCAGAACCACCAAAGCGTTAGGTCTGTTACCCAATGACAAACAGCCTCGAGGCAACCCAGATCCCCTAGGTACCTCCTAACCTACCTACGTACCTACAGAGGGCCAGTGTTGCACATGGTGAGCTGTGTCTTGGGACATTGAACAAAAAATGGTAGGCTCGTTTGAGGTAGGTTTTACGCGAACTACTCAACAGTATCAACGTAATCAGATATGCTCTCTCTTTAAAACAATCAGCAAGTCTCCCTCGCAATTTCCATCATTACTATCATTCTCAACCCATTTCTAGCATTTATCACAAGTTTCCCCCCCAGCCCCTGTTCTATTTACTGTTCTATTTACAGCCGAGTTAACCAGCCCTCGTCTTCAAGATGGCTTCATCAGAGACCCAGCACCCGCACCTCCCCCTGCCTAACTTTTTCTCTCTAAGTTCGCCAGCATTTACGTCCGCTCAACTCTCAACATTCTTGCCCACATCATCACCGAAAATGTCCAGACGTCCACCCACCCTATTAATCCGGACTCGGTCGTCCATGACCTCCCCAAGAACCAGCTGGTAAAGGAAATGCTAGTATGCGTGAATCCCTAGCCACCTCCCCGCTACCCTACGTCAGTCGTAAGGAACTCAACTCGCAAAACTTATCGTCAAGACCTATAATAACGACTACATCACCTACTCGATTAACAACTTTAGCATTTTACCTTTATCCACCCAGCCAAAGCCGCACACAAAACATATCACACCCTCCGCCCAAGCAACCTCACCATCATTACCTGATGGCGCCGCTTTGCACCTATGTATATTGATCGTGCACGCCGCCCAAAGAAAGATCTGCCCAGACCTGCTACTTAGGTATGCTTATACCAAGTCTGCAGTTCTACGAAGAGAGTATGATGACATAGGTAAATACATCACGCGTTATCAAAACGCATGCATCATGTATCAAATTGTTACTGACCCATCAGACATAGTCAACAGCAGACCCTTCAGCCTCAAAACCAAGTCTTACCTACCAGACCAGCCGGATCCCTCCCAGCACGTACTCCAAACCTTTCCATCGCACAATCATCCACAATGGCAACAAACAAGAAAGCAAGTAGTTCATAGAAAGCACGTTTGTGTGTCTGTGTATTCTATGGCAGATCTACTAGGTACGTAGCAGCTGAGGTATAAAACCGGCATGTCGCCGTGGGGTATATGATCGAATAACGTACATAGAAATCAAAGGGATAGGCTGTGGGTATCTCCGAGTCCTCGGGTTTATTTTGGCATGTGCCTCCTACCTTCAAGGCACCCATCCATACTCCGTGATAACCATTACCATTAAAAACCAGCCCTCCCCCCTCATGGCGCATAGGTGGTATGCCTTCCGCCGTGATCCCGAAAGAAAAAAAACGCCGTGTGATTCTAGTAGCCCCCAATCCTGAGACAGCCTCTCTGCTGCCTGTATAGAAAGACGCCTGATTTAGATAGAATACGCCTCCCGGTTCTCGTGTCGTGTGGATTATTCGTATATAGAAATTGTTGTACAGCATATGAAAGAGATCTGGCGTCGACGTCGTGAACTTCATGATTAAGGTACAGCTCAATGATGGTGGCAGTGACGAGTGATTATATGCTCGGAATTTGTCCGCGTCGAAGGTATGAGTATTCCCGTCTTATTAATCCCAGCGCCAGTGATCGTGATTCCGTAATATGTTTGATGGATCCATTGAAACGCTGCCCAGTGGGAGGTTCTGCGGTTCTCATGATGGTTCACTCTAAGTTAGATACCAGTGTAGTTCCGTGTCTGGAACTACGGTAAGGTGGTATCGAAGGTGAGTGATGTTCTTGACGGTGTTGTGTTGGCCTCGGTCAGATGCCCCCAGAAGGCTTGCTTCGGGCTCTATGTCGAAGAGTCCTCGGCGTAACGACAAGCATCCTCCGCAATAATTGGCTTCTGAACATGGTAGTGATAGTCATAACTCGAATCACCTGGAGCACTAAACTCGCAACGATGTCCTTCGGGGAGGGCCCACCAAGATTTTCGAACCGCAATCCGTATTAGTTGAGCTACTTTGGCTATTAGAAGAATCATGCGATGGTTCTTGGGAGTATTGCGGTATCGTTTGTAGTTCTCTCCCGCTTCGAGAATCCGAACGAGAATGTTTCGAGTTAAGAGGGGAAAGGAGACCACCTAAGTCTTGTAGAAATACTTGAGATCCACGTCGGAAGCCGTTGCTAGAAGCTTGCATGGTGGGTAAAGGGGCGCCGGGTGAGAGCGGTGATGGCGGGTCAACGCTCGAAATGGAGCTATCTCGTCCACTGCCTCGGGACGGCTCGCCGTCGAGTAATCCGCCAACATCGAAAAAGGAAACCCTGCGGGGAGTTATAGTAGATTCGCCTCGTGAAACGGGAAGTTGGTCCCGATCCAAGAGAAAATCGTCGCTGCGTGTGACAATGCTCCGGTGCAGTTCAGGAAACCGCCAGTTGTCCAGGGTCGCAACAGGCTGAGCAGCCCTTTCCGTTTGCCTCTGTTGTTCTGCATCATCGCGAAGCTTGCGGTCTACGCCCAAACCCAAGCCTCTCACAAGGTCTTCGTCACTGCCCCATTGTCTCTGAAGCGTAGGCCTTCGTTCAGATGCACGGTCGGTAGAATCAGCGGTTATCGAGTTGTATTTATACTTGGACTTCTTCACGCCACGATCCCGAACGAAGGAACCCAGTACTAGCGTATTGGCGGAGGCCGTAGCGAAAAGCAGTTCGACAGAAGCAAACAGAGAGCGAATCTGTTGGTTTCCGCCCAGCCTTATAGTTTGAGGGACTCGATACGCTGTGGTCGCTACGACGGCCAGGCTCACCGAGAATAGCAGAGTCAGTTGGACCTTCTTCTTAGTGCCCATGTGGCTCGTGAGAATGATAGGAATCGGATAGAAGACGAGGAGAAGGTCGGTCAAGATGTTGCAAGTCGCCATTGTGATGAGTTGGACATATCCTTGTCGGCATTGACCTTCTGGAGTAGGCAAGACCTGCCAGTAGTGGTCGAACGGTTGGCACTCGACGAGATCAGATATCAGGATGGCCACGAAGGTCGCAACCAGGATCCCTCGTATAATCATCAGAGTAATATGGTGCGAACGGTTCCAGGTGATACTCGTCAGTCGTTTGAAGAATTCGAGAATGGCGCTCTTGAGGATCCAAAGCCTTGGGAAGCAAATCATGTTAGCGTTCAACCGTCGATCTGACTTGAAGATAGAGTTTCCCCGTATGCAGCTAGGTAGCTAGATCAACCACAGCGGCGGAAACTCACGGGTAGATGTAGTCGGGAGTAGAGTACATACGTTGCCGCGTAAAAGATCCGACTGGCAAGGACCAAACCGCTCGCAATAGACTTCATGCGTAATTCGTCGTCAGTTAGCTCAGTAATGTGAGCGTTGTTGGTGCCGTAGATGAGTATGACATGAACACATCCCATTCGTAGGTAAAGCGGAATTATGGCCAGAGCGGCCATCTTATCTTCCCTGAAGAGCGTCTCGGATCGAATGAAGCGGCCGACGATGCGGGTCAGAATTATCACGGTGCAGAACAACGTAGCCCACCAACAGACCAAAAGAGTCGGCTTGTCTTGATCACGGGTATGAAGCGGCGGCGGCGGAGTGTACAGCGACATCTTGTCCCTCTACCCAGACCTAACCACGCCCGTCGACCTCCGTAGAGGGACGAGCGGGGGGGTAAGAAGCTGTCCTTAGAAGACGGCCACTACAGTAGAATTGACGACGATATTTCGGTAGATATTATGATAGTACTGCTGATACGCCCGTCGGAACATGTGTTCGTCAATCCACCACAGCTGAAGCTCCTGTTTCCTTTTTCTCCTCGTCGTAAATGTCCGAGTAAAAGCGGCAGTGCGAAGAGTTGTTTGCTGCACTTCGAGTCGATATCCAGTTTTTTAAAAACCAGCTACTCGGGTGAACCCTGAATTTGATTGTATCCCAACTATGACGTCGAATAAGTGGTCTGTGATCCTCTACTACCAGCAACGCGAGCGTCGAGTCTGCTCGATAATGCATGGAACATGCAATCGTAGCGATGTCGATAGTAAAGTACGTGTGACATCAACGGCCTCGGATTGCGCATCGTAGCAGAAAAGTCGCGTTCGTTCGTTGTTGAGTAGAAAATAATTAAGGAGACGAAGGGTTAGAACGAACGGTTCCTGTTACAGGGAAGAAAGACTACGAGAAGTTTGTAGTTCAAAGGTAGCATGGCAAGCATGGGATGGAGAGGAGGAGGGCTAGCTGAGGGTTAAAACGTTATCACTGATGTACTTCATCTTCAACTAATCCATGTAAGTGTAAGTGTTTGTATAGGCCAAGTAGGCAGCTACTCGTCTCCTGTACCAAGCCATGTAGCTCCCGGATGAATCTGCCATATCTTACCACGTAAATTGAACAAGTGAGGGCGACTAGAGTACCAGACCTAGCTTGCTAGAGTACTACGTAAGTACGCAGCAGACCTTCGTTACCGCCACGACGACTGACCAGGGTCCCCATGGCTTCAGTTCGTGAGTGGAGTTGCAGGGGAGAGGATACGTACTATGCAGTACAGCTTAACCTTGACTGGATTATCCCCCGTTATGTACCTAGGTACACACATGCAGGTAAGGTAAATATATCTATTGCTAGTATCGTTACATGTCGGCAAACTGCAGGTAAGGAGTCTAGGTGGCTAGGTAACTTACCTGCCGTGCTCAATTAGGTTTCAATACTCACGGAGGTTGACCTCGACTGGGCGACTGACTATACTTAGAAGTACCTGTCAGTGAGTTTCAACTTTCCACGTTGGAGAGGACATGTGTACTAATGTAAAGGCAATACATACTACATGTACCTACATATGCGCCGCACGTACTTACATCTATTTTGTATATGTTGTGCGAGCACACCATTCCAAAGTCAAGACTGTCCCGAGATAACCAAGGGTTTATTACTATGTACATGTGTGTGTAGACATGAGATGATGATTGAGCATTTGTAGCCTCGTTGGGTAGTTCTCAACTTCTCAAGAGAATCGACGGGGTCAGCAATCTGATCTGCGTGTATACTATGTATAATGTATATATATCGTTTGCTGACACTTGCCATCCATTTAGTATAGTCGCACAATTGATAGCACGAGGTACCTCTCCCATCCTGCGACGCTAGAGAATCCTTCGTTCGAGCTACTCCGTCACGGGAATCGCTCTTAACAACATGTCAGTTGCCGTGTTCAAATTGGCCACGCTCACCATTGAGGGTTTTCGATATAGATACAAGAAATTTGGAGAGGACCAGCCGGTTGACGTCGTCACCTTCAAAACACCTTCAAAGGGTCAGAAAGATTATGTACTTAGGCCCTTGAGGGGCAGGTGGATAAGAGTCGTGGGGCTCGCCAGCACGTCTAAGTTGTCTAACTTTGCCTGTGCACGTCGTTCCCCACGCTCCCCGTTAGCGCCGCCGCCGTCACCAATTGATACTTGCTTCAAGTCGGGCGTGATTGGCTTAATAGAGACTAGCTAAGCGAGTCGCATTACATTTGGGTGTCTCGGTCGGGACCTACGATCATTGGTGCACGTGAGCATCTCCAGAAGCCTGGACTTGTCGAATCATGTAGCTAACGTACGGAGTATCTACAGAGATACAAGGCTTCTGAGTCTTCGGGTCGAGAGAGATGGATGGATGAGAATCAAAGGTCACCAACGTCAGTACAAACATGGCTGATAAGGAACCTGCTAGATCCATGTTCGCCACACTTCCTTGCGTCCATCATGAGGCTGGCAAGGCGTGGGCGAAACCCGAAGGAATATCCATCCGATCTAATCCCTCATTTCCAGACGATATTCCTGACCTGTAGGCTGCAGCGAGCGTAATAAGTACCGTACATGCATATGTATGTACATAGTAAAAATTACAATCGCACGTACAAGGTACCTAGCGGTGAGGTGTGGCTAGCTATCTTGTCTTATGTGTTTCTCAGGCGTAAGACATTCAAGACATGCCATGTGTTCCCGCGGGAAGCCGACGCCACCATTCGGGACAGACGTATCTTGACCATTGGTAACTTGGAATTACATATCTAACACACAAGATGTCAGACGGAATTGATAGCAACCGGTACAGCTTACTTACTACAATCATACGTATGTATCGACGTTGCAGTATACAGTTGTCACGAAATGATGCATGTCGTAGATCAGTTGATCGATCACCAAAAGCTACGTACCTACATACGTATGTATGTACATACCCGGCTGAAGAAGCACTTACTAGTATTGGTAACGCTGGTTGCGCGGTCACGGCCAGAACCTCCTAATAGTAGCATCGTATGTTTTAAAGTACATATGAGAAAAGCCATCATGTACGAAGTAGGGTTAATTCGGACTGCTATCGTCAGTCTTTCGGACCAGCTACTATACAAGTTAGGTCGACCCGGCTCTTGGCTACCTGCTAATAGCGGATAGGTATCAACAAGATTGTCTCTAAGGCGCAGGATGGGGAGAAACCTCGAGTTAGCAGAGATACATACATGTATATACATAGGTAGATAGGATGATAGGATGATAACATGATAATAGGAGAGATAAAGAGTACGTAGTAAGATGAGCCGAGAGGAGAGATAGCGAGATGTGAGTTTGGATATGAGTCCAAATGAGGAACACTATGATATGTCAATGAAGGCGAAAGGGGCGAAGGGAACGAATCTACCCCTAAAGTTGACCTCTTCACCGAGACATGTTACTTCGCGGTACTTAACACATGCATTAATCACAACGGGATGCACCCAACCAGCACCCGACTGTCTGGCGCGACTTGTCACGAGCAGAGGCGATTAATCTATTAACCTATTGCGGGGATCGCTAAAAATTAACCACTTGTCGAGAATCTCACCATTCCGCATGGTAGCTGAGATGAATAATAGATTACATTGCCTGGTAGGTAGCCTGCAACCTGTAGGTACTCCTACTACTTGATACGTAAACTAGTCCATCTGGTAAAGCGCTACATACCTGTAGGTAGGTACCTAGATATGTAGCATTGTAGCTCTCTCTTAGCGACGTCATTGGCGATATCAGTTTGAAGAGACTCGACTTCGTGCAGAATCGTAATACAGAATGATACAAGATGACAGATAACCCCCCAGTAGAAATGGGGGTCCACACCTCTACGATATCACTCTCTGTTAAGAGCTTCCCATTGTAGAGAGCATTGGGCGAGGTGTGGTGGGTGGAGTGAACGCAGATCGATGCTTCGCATCTCGATACAATGGTCTTTGACAACACTACGGTAACGTAGCGGGGCAGAGGGAATGAGACAGAGACGAACATACTATATATCCTCGGTTCACGATAACAATTGTTACCAAGGCACTATCACTGAAGCTACACCAAATCGCTTCGCCCGGCTTCACCGATATTTTATGTTGTAAACTTGAAAGCACGTGAGACCTTGCCGCCCTCGGCTTGTCCTCACCGAACCGCCTCCCATCTCCTTAAAATCGTTCCTTTTTCGTTGATCCGGCTCGGATCCGACTCGGCTTTATGGCGGTGGTCTACAATATAATGTAGGGACAATTCGCAATTGCTTATCTATTCGCAAAACATGTCAAAGTCATCCCAGTTCGGCGTAAGCATAGAGGTCACAGAATAACAGGGAGGACATGGAGGACCAGGTTTCCCCAGAGTAATATTTTAGATCTGGAGTATCTTATATCATCGACAGGCTCAGGGGAGCCGCATACGAGAAGCTTGTCGGGCCGGGTCCGATAGCTATCATTTAGCACAAGACGCATTAACAAACAGTATGCAGATCGTGACACTTAATAATGTACGTATGTCTTGCGCTCTGCAGATGCAATCCCGTGATACGTCCGGAGTGAAACATTACGCACAGCAGAATCTAAGCAGCTAAGGTACCGCCCGTACGAACCGTCAAGCCGGGCCACTCTCTTATCGCAGCAATATAAGTACATATCCGGTAAGCTGCTCGTAATCTGCGGACATTGAGTATGGATAATTGCATGTACCAGGATGATGTTTCCCCAACCCCGGTTTGTGAGCAGGGCAGGGTTATTCATTTGCTGCATGACCGGGGCGTTGGTAAGAACCTTGAACGGCTTGTCGGACTTGCGTCCCATCCAGCCAATCCACCCATCGAACTTCTTCGTGACATTGAACCCGCGTGACCTATTACCGTATGAAGGGAGCACCTAAAAAAAGCTCAAGCTATGTTACCTTGCATCAATTAAATTTGTGAAGCCCCTTGCTATTTTTTTTTGCCTTGCAATTAGTTTTAAACGACATTTGCCATGTTTAGAAAACTCACAGCGGCGAAACTGATTGTATGAAGGATGTTGTACATACCTATCCCTCATCCTGCAGGCTGTGCCGTTGTTTGCGCCAAAGGCCTGCCTGTCCACTATAAGGAACCGACCGACCAAAAATACATATACCTGAAACTAACCTCGAACTTGACCACATCCTACATAGCGCCGAGGACGTTATCTTTTACTATGTAAATCGATGAAGGAGGTATTATAGCCTGCAGGCAGGATATACGTTGCTCTTGCGACAAATCCCACGTCGCAAGACAACGTCCATCTCGCAGGAGACGTGGTGTAGCACTGAGTTGACGTGCGTCACCGTTTCATTTAATGAGAGTCGCACAAATACAGGCCTACATACAACACGTACACCCTCCCGGCCCTTCCGCGAGCGGCTACTTGCATCTATCACATCGAAAATCCAATACTATGTAGTTGCAGTGATCTAGATTCTACATAAGTAGGTGCGTCAAGATGGATACAATATTGGACAAGTTGGCAGATTGTTTATGTAACCCCTTCTGCCCTTTGGATCTGCTCTTCTCTGTACACAGGTAGGTATTCACTCACTCACTGTCCACCACTTCTAACCAACGATGCGATTTCACTGTGGGGGTTCATTTTCTATATGTTTCTATATGTAGGACCTGTCGTAATCCGCACAGCGGCAAAGACGCATTACCTGAGCTACACAACCACCTATAGCAGTCCCACAATCAACAGTTATAGACCTCATAAATCATAGCAGGTCCACTAGTTGAACATCATGTGAAGAATACCTATCTGCCTATTCCAGCATCGAAATGATACCTAGAACAAGACTGGCTATCAAACTGTAGAACCATAGATAGATACCTAATGGGAGGCAGGCAAGGCTTATCAAACCTCCCAAACCATCAGCACCCCTATTCCCTACTCAAGCCCCAGCTCCCGAACAACCTCCTTAACAAGCCCTTTCTCAGCACCACCCCAATCAACGCTGAGCAGCTTCCCCTGCTTCTGCTTCTGCTGCTGCTCCCCATCCCCATCCCCATCCATCAACCCCCAAAGCTCGTCAACGACAAGACACCTAACCCTGGGCCAAGGGTGCGCTAGCAGCGCCCCGAGTCTCCGCCGTGCCTCCCTCGCGCCCTCGCGCCTCTTCGCCTGCATCTCTTGCGATAAGGCTCCAAGGTTAGAATCCCAATCCCCATCACCCTCACTCTCACCCCCACCCTCACCCTCCCCAACCCCATCGCCATACCCACGCACCCCAGCAACAGCACCATAGACGCGAATGCAAGCCTCCAACTTCCTCACATTCCCCGTCCGAAACGCCGCCCTCTGAGCCAGGCCGCACAGCAGCCCCAGATCGACCGCGGCACAGCGCTGCAGCAGCCCGACGTGGAACAGGTACGCGACGACCTCGAGGGTCGGCACGACGACGCGGTCGGAGCCCGAGCCGCCCCGCCGCAGGTTTTGCGTCAGCGCCGCGCACGCGCCGTCCAGCACCCGCGGGTCCCGCGCGCAGACCCCTGCCAGGGCCGCGCGGCTGGCGATCACCAGCTCCTCGTTGCCCGTGTCGGCGGACGTTACGAGGCCTGCCAGGAGCGCGGTTGTGCAGGAGTCCCTGGTGAGGACTCCGCATGCGGACGACACGCTCTGGTGCAGGTGCTTCGCGTCGCAGAGGTCGAAGAGCGAGGTGAAGTATTCTTTGGAGGAGAAGGATAGGTTGCGGAATGTAGTGGCGTGCCTAAAGTAGGTAAGTAAGTAAGTTGTAGTCAGCGACAGAGTCGTGCTGCCGTGTTAATATCAGAGCGAGTGTGGTACGTACTGGGCGTCCAGAAGCATGGCCAACGCAGCCTGCGCTTCCGTGCGGACCCGATCCAGTTTCTCGGCAGCCAGTCGGAGAATCCGGGGGTAGAGCTCCGAGATGACCTTCTCGTCGTCTCTCCGTGCCTCCCATAGGGTTTTGGTCGCTTTTATGGCCTCTAATCGAACGTGCGAACCAATATCGCCACGTGCGTTTGTTGTGTAATCATCCAAACCCTCGGAGACGATGTCGAGAAAATCCAAGGCTCGATCTCTGAGCACCTCTCTGCCGACGAGGCTCTGCACGATGGCGACTCGAGTCTCGATACTGCTATCCTGTGCCCATCTCTGTGTGAGTACTTCGCTTACCAGAACACCTGAGGGTCGGTCGTCCTTAAGTTGTTGGTCACCCTTGAGTCGTTGGTCGTCCTTAAGTTCTTGGTCATCCTTAAGTTGCTGAACTTGGTGAGCGCGAGCCAAAGCGTGAAAGAAGCCATCACCATGCTTATTCCGCGATGTCTGCGGCCGTCGTACTTTACTCGACCATTCTTCGATAATCTGCATGCGTCGTTCATAGTTTGCAAAAACGACAAGGACCAGAGCAGCCATCGAAGAAGTCCTGATAACCTCGCTCTCGTTCCTGTTCAGCCATTCGTTCAAGGTGCCTTGCAAAGCTACCAGCAAATCTTCGAATTCCTTCAGGCGACTGGACTGGGGCGAGTCCACCCAATCCACAACTGGTCGCAAGACATCGGTGCTGGTATCATCGCCAATATGCAAACCTGGTATTCGAGAAACTGCTGGGATTCCTTCCGCAGCGCCCACGGCAAGAGCTGGAACCGCGGCCACCACAAGTGCGCCGGCTGCTTCCGCAATCCACTCCGGTTTTCGGTACTTGGTAGTTTTCGAGTCGTGCAGGATGTCCTTCAGGACAATGCACAGTTTACCCGTCGGTATTTTCTGGATTGCTTCCTGACCTGCATCCTTGAACAAGCTCGGAAGGAGTTCAAAGACCGCCGCCAGGCTCAATAGTAATCCGTGTCGTTCTTCCACTTGCCTGACCTGGAGGGCTCGGAGCCGAGATAAGAGTAGTTCAACGGAGCTATTGAACCGATCCAAGGGATCGGAAGAATCGACATTGAGCAACTCTGCCGTCAGGACACCGAACGAAATGGCTGCCACCCTCCGAGCCCCTGCGTCCATATCGCCAATACCTCGCCACCCCAGAGTCGCCTCCAGCAGTGCATGTCCGTAATGTGGTGATAATCTGGTCGCCTGTAGAGCGACTTCGTGTATCGCTCTGGAACGAAGCGCAACAGCATGGTAGTCCGCCACTTGCACGACCGCAATACCCTTCTCCACGGTATCAGGGTGCCGACCGATCAGCTCCTGGAGAGCAGCAGACGCACCACGTCTGATATTACCGGCGGGATCGAGCGAAGCGGTCACGACCAACTCAGTCGCAATCACTTGTAATATCGACGCCTCAGGGTGGTGACCCCTGGCGATGAGTACGGATTTCGTCTGCACTTGGAGTAACTCTGAAGTACTGTACCGACGGGCCAGCGCCCATATGCCAAAGCAAGACGCATCCCTCACATTGGTACCGATCGAACCTCCTGACGGACTTCGCTTCTCGAAAGAAAGCCCGATTAGTAGAGCGTGCATTATATCAGACAAGTTTTCTGCAGGTGGAGACCTCCGGTATAAAAGGTGAGAGAGAGTGAGCGTCAAGCCGTGCCATTCCAGCGGATCGACTGCTGCCAGATCTCGGGTGGGAGGGGCGGTGGGATCCGACTTATTTTTTAGCCAGAGGACGTTCCGGTTGAGTGCCTCGAGAACAGCTTCGATAACCTGGGACGCCATGTCCGGCTCCAGCTTGAAAATAATTATGCTCAGAGCTTTGCTGGCAGCAAGTCGTACCGGTGTATCATTGTCTAGTAGCCTGTCGAGCAGATAGCTAATCGACGTTTCCACCATTTCGACGTCAGCATCGGTTTTCTCCGGTTTCCGTAAGGTCAGAGTAGCCACCGAGCGAGTCACTTTGATCAACATTTTCCGAGCAAGGGCGGAACCCTTGATAGTTTCGAAGACGGGGTGTTTCTCTATATCTATCGCCTGTATGACTCCGAAGATGGTAGATAGATGGGGATCCATGATAGACGTATCTGCCGCAGAGCCCAGTATCCCGGCAAGGAACGAGAGAGTGCCAATGTAGTAGTATGGGGACTCGGCTGGGGGGTCTTCGGACGGCTTCAAGGTTGACAGAGCCCATTGGACAAGGGCATTGAGAATGCCAATCTCCTGCATGTCCTTACGCATAGCAACGCGTACCAGAAGAGCCTTGGCGCCGTCCCTCTCTTTGCCGGGCAATTCGAGATATTTGATTGCCAGGGGGATGACCCTCAGAGTTATGCCAGGGATCTGGACCGGCCACTCGAGCCCAGGGACGACGAATCGATCAAGGTCATCAGCATCACCAGAAGATATAGTCGAAAGATCGAAGGGAGCCAAGAATAGTTGCGATAGCCATAGCAGCACAATGTATCTTTCATGCCACGTCCATGACGCAGCTGAATCATTGTGCCTCTCCGACCCTTCGATGGCAAATAGCAAAAGCTCCAGATATCTCGTTTCTACATTCAAGAATCGGACAATGATCTTTTCTCCCCGTATTTTGCAGAATGTGTAGAGGATCTTGCAGATTGCATCCGATAGCGGGAGCAGAAGCTGGGACCGCATAGACAGTGATCTGGATTTCCGATGTTCTTGCAAGCATCCCAAGTATGCTTCCGCCAGAGCTGGCAACCACTTGGGCAGATGAGGATCAAGCAGCTGGGGTAGCTCTTGGAATGGTTCCAGGACCTTGACGTCACTGGTTAGCCTACCCTCAGACGACTTTAAAATGAGGTACTCACATGAGATATCAGCCTCGCCGTTTCTCTCATGCGCACGCGTTTCCGAAGCTGGCCATTGGGCTTTCTCAAGAAAGGCTTAAGAGAGCGATCGAAATCGGCCAGCAGGTCTGCAGAATATTTCTGGATGTATACATCCCGGTCTTGCTCGGGAGCGTCCATTCTCAAAATGGTGTGCTTCAGGTTGAGAAGCGATGATGCTTGATGAAAGTATCATAGTCCCAAGGTGCAGTCGGTGAAGATGGCCTTTTGCTCGTGTCGTAGCAGCCGACAAATACCAAAGCAAAACGGCTTCAAGGAAACATATCGTAAAGTGACTCCGATCTACTGACAGCATAGCAGTACATATCAAGGCTGGAGAAATTGATCTGAGCTTATATGTAAGTCTCGTGTTTTCGTGGCAGGAGATTCCTGGCTGCCTAGATCCCAGTGCCTGATATTAAAGTAAAGATATAATGAGTTATGACGGTTGGAGTTACAATATGTAGTTATCAGGTAGAACAGCTCTATGCATAATTGCATATTATAAGCCCAATGTTTGTTTGGTCTCAGAGTGTATCATCATCTACCAACATCAGTTTACAGCTGTTCACTTCTAATAACCACGGGTAGGTGTGGATTCAGTTATGTGAGAAGTCCTTGAATCCTAGAGTCTCTATCTAGGAAGCTACAGTTATACCATCCATCTCAAATGAAGAATACCTACCTATGTACCTTGGTACCTATTCATTCAAGATCCAAACCCAGAAACCATGACTTGAATTATCCGACACGCAATCACACCACTTAGCCCGAGCCCTTCAAGACCTTCAGGGCTTCCTCGAAGCTCTTGATGTCGCGTGCCAGCTTCTCCCTGCGCAGCTTGACCGGCGCGTCCTCCGCCGCGATCATGTCCAACAGGTCATCGCTGAGGTTGAGAACCATCTGCGTACTGAATATCTTGAGAGGGCTTTCCTTGCCCTGTAGTAGATAGTGGTTGACTGCCTGTTGGCAGACGACGTCGACGAACCGCTTCCGAGAGACTTGGTAGTAGCTCTTGAGTATGTCATGCATATACTCGCGAACGTGATCCGAGTTCCCCATGTTGAAGGAGAGGTTGTTCAACTGGGCGTGGCTCAGGAAAATACCCTTCTCTGGTGGTTCGAAACCCTCCTCTCGATTCTTGGCATTGGTAAGACTAGTAGTCAAACCAATCTCACGTAAGGCCGCCACCAGCCGGCCACCCTGGGTCTTTTGGAGGTTATCGTTGAAGTAGTGGTTAAGCGTGATGGGAACACCCTCGCGCTCGATCTCTAGTAGGAACTTGGCGTGGCTCATAGCTGCTCGATAAGACCCTTGGAGCTGCTCAAGAAGGCACTCGTTCCAGAGCTCGTCGCGGACTCGACTGTCAGGGCAGACATCGTCGAGAACCTCGACGATGAACTCGTGGACTGCCAATATAACTTCGCTTACGTACGACAGCGTGATGGGCTTCCACTTCTTAGACTGTTCCTTGAACATGGTCGATACGAGGGCAGGGCTGAACTGTTGCAGAACGAAAGTCAGTTAAATAAATACCCAAATCATCGGATCCTGACTTACCGTGCCCAGCTCCTGTCCGCGGCTCTCTCTGTAGACTTCTGCGATGTACTCCATGATATCCTCCGAGCCGCTTGACTGGGGGGCGATGAGATCAGAAGAATCGATGACCTCCTCCAGCTCGGGAATAAAACGAAGCAATTCAGTATCGAAGAGCAGCTCAGAAATGTCCGTTGGCTTGGCAGCTGTGAAAAATATCTCATCATCCGAGCTGGCAAATGTTCGCGTGTGGCCATGCTTTTCTATGTCCTCCGAATACTTCTCGCTCGCTAGAACGACGCGAGTAACGAGCCTGAGGTCTTTTCTGTCGTCAAAGATTTCGTTGCCCGTGTAGTATGCATTGAGAGCATCTCGAGCGACGGACTGGAAAGCCTCGCTCAATCTGTTGAGATATGCTCTTTGCGTGTGCTCGTTGCTCCTCGACGGACCCATCTTGTCAAGCTGGGATCTCAACGATTGTAGCTCCTTTTGGACCTCCGTTTTGAGCTTCGGAAACTCTTTCTTGATCAGATCGATGAGAAGCTCGCGGACACGCGTCCTCAGACCGTCTATGCCTGCTTTACCAGTATTCTTCAAGACCGCCCAAGGACCCGTGGAGAAGAAAGTTAGCTCATCTTTCTGGCCTTGCTCAAGGGTCTTGTTGCCATCGTCAGGCCCACGATTCTTGACGATGTAGTACCCCAGCAAAAGGTCGCTTCTTGTTCCAATGACGTGGTCGATGGCAATTCGTTGCATCGTACTCTCGATAGCGAGATCAGGCTTCGTGAGGACTGCCATAGTCCTTACCATGGTTGGGTCCGCCTTCTTCGCCAGCTTCAGGATCTCCTGCGTCGCAGGATCCACGTTACAAGGCATGATGGCCAGAATGCTGCAAAGATTATATGTAAGATTATGACTGCCGGCATTACGCGAATATCAACTTACATGGTCCTGGTATCCTTCACTATAACATGATGTCAATTAAATAGTTATTTTCCGGGGAGTCTAGACGTCTGAGGGGACCTACTGTAGTTCTCTACCATCTTCCTAACGAGGTGAATATCATCCTCCGTCGTAACGCCTAGTGAATTACTCGTCAGTACTCGGCTTCTATTCTACTAGCATATTTGATGGTCGTCGATGCTTACCTTCGGTCTCCTTTCGGAAGATACCTGGCACGTCAATGACAGTGAAGTGCTCCTCCTGATGTTTCGATTAGCGATTTATGCCAGCTCAACCGTGCCATACCACAGCGAAGAACTTACATCAGGGCCCAGCTTCTCGACCTTGAGGATGTGCTCGCTGAAAGCTGGAAGGCTGGAGCCGTCAGACGAGGTTGACTTTGTGGAGTTTCTGATTCCCATCGCTTCGTTGGCCTGCAGTAAGCGTTTGTTAACGACTGTATGCAAGCGACTGATAGGTAATCAGTTATGGCAATAGCAGACCTCCTTGAAAAGCTGAGCGAGGCTCTCAGGGCTCATCTCTTTCAGCGTACGATGGAACTTCTTGACGCGTTCCTGCTCGGAAGAAGGTGCGTCGGCATGAGGGATGATGGAGACATGGATGCTCTCCTCGGTCTCGCGACGGCATGTGATCTGGGTAGCGTAGCGGGTGCAGAGCTCAGCGTCGCGAGGGAAGCCAAACCCTGTCAAGCCCTCGAGTACCGAACTCTTACCCGAAGACTGATCGCCCACAACAACAAGCTAGGCCGTGTTAGTATTCATAGATTTTAGATGATTTCCGGATGTATAAATGTATGCCGCGGAACTTACTTGAGGCAAAGCGACCTTTGTTCCGATGAACTCGCGGAGCTTATCAACCTTGGTCAGAATCGAGTGATTCCCAGCGTTGTTTTGCTGCTTGCTGCTCCCCGAATTGCCGCCCATGTTGATTACTTTCATGAACACACGAGATTGAAATTACCAACAGGCGAAGCTGCTGGTATGTGCGGTAACGATGGATGGGTCAAGCTGTTGACTTTTATCGAAGGGTTTGTATTGAAGAAGGGATATTTAGCGAAGATTATTTGTTGATTTTTGAGGAGTTGTTGATGATTGGGAAGAGTTTGATATTGAATGTCGGTAAGAAGCATAGCTTATGCCAGTAAGTAATTCAAGATGACGATTGGGACGAGGTGGTTGGGGACAGCACAGGTATTTAATATCTAGAGTATTGGTGGATACACGTCCATACAGTAGATCGTTTGAATACTTGGTTCCAACCGCAGTTGTCTCGACAATATCAAGTGGGCATGATTCGTTCGTCTAGGACTTGATGGTTGCCGCATTATGGCTGTCGAGTACTCTCTTGCCGCCTGGTAATGGCAACCGTACCAATGACTCGGCCAAGTACGAGACCGACAGCTCAAAGACGGCTGGCTGCTGCTGTACCAACCCGTGAGGGGTGGCCGTCATCTTAGCAACCAGGCTATGAGGCTCAGTTGCTGCCCGGCTTTGCTTCATCATCGCATAGCCCTCCGTTTGCAACCGGGTACCTCGACAAGGCATTTTCCGAGTGAACGAAAGTACCCAGGTAGGTCCATGTAGGCATATGTACTTCTCAATGGCAAACGTTGTGTGTGGGATATTGAGTGAACTCCGACATTAGGTAGCCCGGAATTTCGTCAAGGCTCCGTTACAAAATGCACCAGCATTGGCGACGAAATTGAGTCGTGAAGTAGTAGATTGTAAACGCCGGGGATAGAGCTGAGCCACAAAATGAACAAAACCAACATAACCAAAAAAAATCATGACTTGGGTCATTTTAATTTTCTAGGTTACAGGTACCTGGGAACTTACAGTTTTGTGATATGTCATCCAAAATTGAATGGCCAAGTGTTTCAGGTCCTTGCCTGCCTGCTCCTTTGACAGGGCTTCATAGATGTGTACTACTTACTTATTCCCTAGAGCCTAGAGGCAGCCGACTGCAGCCATCCGCGATTATCAGTTCCTTGCTTTTTCTTCCCCTTTCTACTGCCTTCTACACTGCCGCCGCCAGCAAGAGAAAGGATGAGAGCCATTTGGTTCCCCTCTCTGCAGCCCTCTGCAGCCCTCCGCCTCGTTGTTTGTCGGCCTGTTAATCTTTAATCTGCCTTGGCCTATTTGCTAGTGATAGGAACCAGGCAAGCAAAATGTTACGACAATATGCAGGTAGAATGTCGTGTAACCGACAGAGAGAGAACGTCCAAGGGAAAGTGTTTGAATCAAGGCGCGTACATATTGTATCATTATCTCCATACTTATCACGTACCTCCATTTGTTAGATGCCATAAAAACACCTAAGGGTATGTACAGGATATGTACATTGCTACCCTTAGGTGCCTAATGCACTTAAAGCATCACCTGTACAAATTGTTGGAGATGAGACAGAATCAGAGATCCTTCTCCCTCGGACCAACGACCCTCTCAAAAGTATCCAAAGCCATGGTCAAAGTATGCCGACCCTGAGTGTTTTTGCGGAGGTGTTTATCATAGTCAAGCATCTCCACAAACGGTACGCGAGCGGTGATCTCGAGCATTCGCAGGCGCCCCTCCCGCGTCTGTCGAAGCGAAGACTGGAAATCGTATGGATCCGGCGGAGTGTATATGTCAGATATCTCGATCACACCGCCTTCCCCGGCTTGCGTCTCCTGCTGCATGTCTTTGACTTCGAGAACGAGGCCTCCGTGGACGCCGTGCAGATCCTGCTGAACCGTACTTGCCGAAACTTCGGGACAGACGATGGTAACCTTCATCACTGGTTCGAGGATGCCGACAGTTCCCTGCCGGTGAGCATCCTGCAAGGCTGTCCTTACCGCTTTGTGTGCGGCACCGACCAAATGTGCGCCAGGGGCCGAGCCGTAGAAATCGCTCTGGGCATCGTACGTAACTGTGACGAGGCAGCGTTGCATCTGCGTACCGCGACGGGGTCCTCTCGCAAGTGCCGATATGACACCATTAACGAGATATTGCCTTGTAGCCTCGACATTAGGCACAAGGCTTTCATGCTGGAACAACACCCGAATGATGTTTCCGTCCCGCTCCAGGTAGGAACCCGACAAGTTGTCGCGTACATGATCTTCTAGAGGTTCGATGACAACCGAGCAGGCCGCCTTTCCGGATTTTCCTGCTACGACCTTGTCGAACACCGCTCGATGGGTTGCCGTCGGCGAGATCAAGCACTCTTTGTAGTCGACCGAGATCGAACCCCAGTAGATCTTCTCTACCTTGTAGTAATTCTCGAGCCGATCACGGGCGACTTCCAAGTGGAGCGTACCCATTCCAGAGAGTGTATACTGTTCCGTTTTCTCATTCTTGGACCACCGCAGGCTGGGGTCTTCCCTCGACAGGCTTTCCATAGCTGCTTCAAGAGCCTTGGCACTCGTCGGAGAATACGCGTCCATAACGATGAAGGCTACAGCAGGTGGGATTTTTGGAGGTCGTACTTGTACAGTCGCAAGCTCTGTATGTGTTGCCGCATTGGTACCCATGACCAGTAAAGTATCACCAGTCCTCGCGGCTTTTAGACCGGTAATTGCCCCTATTTGCCCCGGGGATAGGTATGGTATCTCAATAGTCTGTCCTGCTGATATCTGCAATATGTTGAGAGGGTTTTCGAACTGCTCCAGGTTGGCATTCCACAGGGGGGTATTCTTCTTGAGTGTTCCTAGATATACCCGTACAAAAGCGAGCATCCCTCGTTTAGGATCATGGACGACTTTGAAAACGGAAGCTAGAGCTCTAATTCCTGGTTGGGGCTTTCGAGATGACTGCTGTGGTGCTTGAAGAACATGGCTAAGAGGCTGGTATTTTCCCCCGATCTGAACCACGAGCTCAGGGCGATCTAAGGGGCTGGGTAAGTAGTCTGTGACCGCGTCAAGCAAAGGGACAACGCCAATATTTTTTAAGCTGGACCCTGCAAAGACAGGTATCAGGGACCCGTCGCCGACGTTGACAATACGACGAATACTTTTCTTGATAGCTACGTCGGGTAGGTCAGTCCCATGAGAAGAAGTCCACAACTCTAGGAGCTCATCGTCCCTTTCACAAATCAGTTCAATCAGCTTCTCGCGTGCGCGTTCCACCTCATCCCTGATGGGGTCTTCGATTATCTTTTTAGACAGCTCTTCGGGGGTGTCCCTTGATCCTGCCCAACTGACAAGAGAGCGGGTGACGACGTCAACTACACCCCGAAGGATATCACGGTCCCACAAGGGTATCTGGCAGACTAGGGGCATCCCGTTGAGCTTCGACCCGATGTCCAGCACGGACTTCCTGAAGGAAGCGCCATCGCGGTCAAGCTTGTTAACGAAGATGATCCGAGGCACGTTGAACTCTTGGGCGGAAGACCAAACTCTCTCAGTATGTGCTTCGACGCCCTCGACACCATCCATGACGCATACAGCTGCATCTAATACTGGCATGCAACGGTCGACCTCGATTCTGAAATCGACGTGCCCTGGCGTGTCTATCAAGTTTATGGTGTATGGCTGAGTACCCGGAGCCAGTCGTTCCTTGAGTGGCCAATTGAAAGTGATTGCCGCAGATTGGATCGTAATCCCCCTCTCCCTCTCCATAGGCAGGAAGTCAGTTACGGTATTTCCTTCATCAACATCTGGGACTTGTGTCAGTTGAACATGTTCACACGTTTATATAGTAACTTACTTCCTAGACGATATGTAGCCCCGCAGTTGTAGAGCATCTGCTCTGTTGTCGTTGTTTTCCCCTAGTTGTCAGTAAGTACTGTAGCCTACATATAGTGGCCCGCCCTGATGATAAGAAACATACAGCATCGACATGGGCGATGATACCTATGTTGCGAACGGATTCAATTCCAGCGGTATTGTTATTGGAAGTGGCTGGAGTTGAGATCTTCCTGGTAGTAAATCGCGCGCCATCATAATGCTTTGAATACAGAGACGAGAGTCTAGGCAAGGGACAGCACCTGAAAGGGGTACGGTGTGAAAGTGAGAGTAAGCTCATACCCGCGGACTACGACGACAGGTAAAGGAGCACTTCATTACTTCGGCAAGTTACCTGAGAGTGAGACATTCAACTCAAGATTTAAGTGGGAGAACAGACAAGAGTTCAAACAAATGTCTGTCGCTGCAATTGACTTTTGTAAAATCGTTGGAGAAATGGAAAAATTTAATGTGTGGCCATGGGTGCTGAGGTAGCTCATCTGAGCTATCACTTCTTATTAGTATTCAATACTTTATGTTCCAGAGTGGTTCCAACCTTCATGTAAGGGCTGAAGGGGAAAGGCGGGAACTTATCGATACGATTTGATAGGTATAGACCCATAAGACGCATGGACCACACCAATTGAGCCAATAACCCGATACATAGGTAGCATGTACCTACGTACCTAAAGCACCGTGCACGGACCAAGCCGTACCTCAAAGTTCAGAATTCAATGTTCCCCCACTGGTGATGAGATGAAGGCAGCCGAATTCCAACTCTTAGAGTTTCTATGATGGATTAATTGATTGCTATTAGCAGTGCTCTTCATTGTTCTTTTATTTTTCAAAGACTTGAGTATTCTTGGAGATCTGAAATTGTAGTTCTGATGGTGAACTGGTCCTTCTCGCAATCACAACCATCCAACATTGAACTTAGCGGCTTAGCAGGTACCTAAAGTCAATTCTTGTTAAGGGACTAGACGTTTTCCTGGAATGACATGCAACCCCTAACGCTCCACAACACCCATCATCCTACCTTAACCACCAACACTCCACTGACCTCGTCAACATCCCCCATCACCACACGATGGACTACCGCTCTTCGATAACTGACGATGAGCACCCCGTCGGTGCATCCCCTTGGGGTTCCACACCACCCGCCTCCCCCCCGCGCCGCAACGAATCTTCCTTCGCTTCTCTAGGCCACGAGCAGCCTCCCTCCTCCCCGTATCAGTTCGCCCACCAAGATTCCGGCAATGGCTTTGCACAAGACGACCCCGGCCTCAATGCCTTCAGGCGGCCCGGCACAGCCAGCAGCACCGCTTCTACATCGGCATACGACTCGTCAGAGCAGCCAGCGCCCTCGCAACAATCCGATCTTGGGGCCGCGTCCGGGCAGCGGCAGCAGGAGCCAGGCACGCCACCAAAACAACAGCCGCCAGCACAAGGGAACACTGCAGGAAACGGCCCTGCGCCAGGCCAGGTCCAGAGGCCAAGGGGACCCCAGTACAAGTTGCAAGCCAAGATCACGGGGCTGGAGCGAACGGGTCGCAAAGACCCTATCTTGAGATTCGACGTGCACGTAAGACAGATATGCGCCTCGTGATAATAATGGCGAACGATGCTAATGGCTGTAGACAAATATACCCAAGTTCCGAACTACCCAGTTCCGCGACGTCCGCCGTTTACATTCCGAGTTTGTCAAGCTGGCCGAGCACCTGATATCCGCAAACCCCGATGCCCTGGTCCCCGCCGTGCCGCCCTCGGTGACGTCCGCGGGTGCCGGGACAGACGAAGATGAGACGCGCGTCAAGGCGCTTCTGCAGAGGTGGTTCAACTACGTGTGCAGCAACGAGGTCCTCATGAGAGACGATGAAATGGTTCTATTTGTCGAGAGCGACTTCGGCTACAGTCCTATGGTCAAGAAGAGGCAGCCCGCAACCGGCGTGCGGCGAAAGCTGCTGAAGCAGTTCGCGCCACCGCCAGACGACACACCGGAGCTGTCGGAAGCGCGGCCCATTGTGAAATTATTCTATCTAGGTTCCATGGATGCGGGTCACAAGGTCGACCGACTCGTCAAGTCTCGCAGAGGTAA
This sequence comes from Hypoxylon sp. NC1633, assembly GCA_022984935.1. Taxonomy (NCBI): domain Eukaryota; kingdom Fungi; phylum Ascomycota; class Sordariomycetes; order Xylariales; family Hypoxylaceae; genus Hypoxylon; species Hypoxylon sp. NC1633. Next base: position 380,521 of record JAJLYQ010000015.1, read on the forward strand.
CATTTCGTCAACCAACTTGCATTCGCGAGCTTGCCAATAGCTGACAGAGGACTAGGGTTGGGCTTATCAGAATCCGATTTCGGTGTCAAGCTGGGCGCAATGAACATCCAAGAGCCACATCAAGGCCTGGCGAGTGCGTATCGGAAGCTCGGCAAGATTGTGCAGACGGTGGGAGACTACCACGCAGCTCAGGCTACTGCAGAGGCGACGACTCTCGGCGATCCCTTCCAGTACCACTCGCAGGACGCCTTCATCGTCAAGGAGACCCTGACGAACAGGCAACTCCTGATCCGCGAGCTGCTGCAAGCCCAAGAGACGGCGCGGAGCAAGCTAAACGCTGCAGACAAGCTGAAAGCCAACTCGACGGTGCGCCGCGAGAAGGTCGACGAGGCCATCGCCGCCCTGGACGAGGCGAGAAGCGCGGAGCTGGAGCTGGGCCAGAAGACCTCGAGGGTGACGCAGAACCTGGTGCAGGAGCGTCGCAAGTGGTTCGCCAGAACCGCCGCAGACCTGCGCCTCAGCATCCGAGAATTTGTCACCCGCGAGATCGAGGCCGAGAGACGCTCCCTCGCGCTGTTGGAGAGCGTCCGACCCGATATCAGAGCCATCGACGCCTCGGGCGGCCTGAGCCGGCTAGGCCGCGAGGCTCATCCCACAGTCAGGCGCGTGAGCATGGCCGCCAGCCAAGGGCCCAAGGGCGACGCCTGGAGCGGCGTTCCCCGGCGCACGGATAGGAGCATGTCTGGGAGCTTCATGTCCAACGTGGCCGAGGACGAGGACGTCGAGAACGAGCAGCAGCAGCGCCCGGGGTCTAGGGCGCTTGGCAGCGGTGGTGCTTCCACGGGATTGTCTGGGCTTGCCGAGGAGGATGACGAGGACCGCGTGGATGCGAGGAACGCCGCCAGTCGCTTGGCGACGAGCACGTTTTGAAGATGTTCGCTGTTGTTATTACTTAACCTTTAGGTACTTTTACCTAAGATATCTTACTTATCTACCTATCTACCTAGGTTAGGTAGGTAGGCAAGGTAGCAAATCAAATTCGGGGAAAACGGGGTCTCAATGAACCGCCTGAATTGTTCTGTGCTGCGCCGCGTGCCGAGAAGAGGGAAAATCCCTTGTCGTATACCTGCCTCCCTGGTCTTGTATGTATGTACATATGTATGTGGGAGATAACCGTGATGCTGGCTTCGGCGCTTGTATTGAGACTCACATTAGCTTGCCTGCTTCGTCTCCCTTACAGACTACAGCACATACCTTGTCTTGACTGAAGTGTTATCTTGGGTTTATCTTGTCTTATCTTTCTTGTCTTGCTTCCCTCCACCGTGCCTCTTGACGACTCTAGATCAGATCCATACTATGTATGAGTATATGCAAGGCAGGCAGACAGGTAGGCATGTAAGCAGCAGGGGATCTCTAACCTTGCAGAACCTCACATTACATAGTATGTAATCTGCTTACCTACATAGGTAGATAGAAGTGCGCAGCTCCAACCCGAAAGCGGGAATATCCTACGAGCACGACTTGACGGACCGCACGTTTTAGGTTGAGAACTTGCTCGGGCTATCTACCCTGCGGGCGGAGAGGCGGGCAGCATGGCGGACAGCATGCAAGATATGGCGTGCAGTAGCCTATTCCTTACTGCTGCGGGTGATATGTTCATCCCATGTGGATTCTACCATGTAATCCATCGGATCGAATCTGGTCTGAGCCCGAAGTACTTGACGCCGCTGTTTCTTGTATAGTACCTACAGGCTAACCTGGCCTACCTACCTGACCTATCTAACCCTGCAGTGTGGTCGAGAGTGAGCACACGTGGCAGGGGAAGGGAAAATGGGATTTAATATTATAAGGTGGCAAAACGTTACCGTCTGTTCACCACCGATCACAGATTATATAAGTAAGGTCTGGTTAGGTGAACGGAGCCACGCGTGTATGCACCGGCACGACGACATGTCTTCCGATTCCCCCATTTCTCGATGCGGGAATCGGTATGTGGCGTCACCAGGCGATGAACTGCATACAAATGTATACCCGTTTGATAAATACGTACGTGTAGTCGTAGGTGTGGTCATAGTACCTAGCCCGTGCCTCTCCAAAAACCCGGATCGTCACATACTACTTCGATAGTAGTAAGGACCGCCGGCGAGCTATACATGCCCAGGATCACGTACTTGCGTGCTGACATGGAAGACATATGCCATGCAAGTCTAACCATGGGCTCCAGAAATTCGGGCATATGTGCTGATTGACATTTAGTAATTTAATTTTTTTTGTTCTTGTATATGTCTCGTTCAGGATTGGTATCACCTTCGCTCTCTCGCCGAGAGTGGACACCGCCTCTGCAGCGGGTAGTCGGTATCGAGATTTAATGACGAAGCTCAGCCGATCACGACCTATGGGATCTACCGGCAGTCCTGACTCGTCGATCGTGGGGCTAATCTGGGGGAAGCTTCATTGATTAATAGTAGAAGGATAGAATTCCATATTCAGGAGCACACACACGCCACTGGATGGGCGCCATAGCAGGTGGCGATGATACATCGTGTATGTCTACCTATGCACATAGGTTCGGGTTGATTGGCATTCGACACAAGGTGCATAGGCGTCTCGCATACCCACCTATGAAGATTCCAAGTATGGGTTAGAGTTGTATGCATTGTGGCTCGAGTGGTCAGCACCTACATACCCTTGGATGCATGGTCATGCTACTCGGTAGTGCTGGTATGTATACGCAGGTTGCTTGCCTTATCTCCTGAGTTGGCTTGACAGCTCTGCCGTCTCCTCATCATCATTTCGTTGGCTTGGAACTGTAGCGCCTTGGTCCGGCTATGAAATACTGCTCGTATAATCATAATACGAACGCAGCTACTTGGTTGAAAATGTGATCGATTGACTTGTACAGGAGTGCCTTTAGCCGGGGGCAAGATAGACCAAGTTGATGAACTTTCGTCCATTGTTGAAGCAAAGATCCAGGCTTACTGCTTCCTTGATGAACCTCATGGAGTGAACTCATGGAGGGAATATTGGAATATTCATCGCCACATATTGGTGTGAGACCGGTGAAATATGTAGAGGCGAGTTAAAAATAGTTCTGGATTTGTAAACATTAGTATACCGAGTTATCGAAAGGTATGGTGTCTATATTGTCTATTCATGACTCGTGCACGTTTTGTGACTTGTCATTGACTTCAGCCTCGGCAGTCAACACCATTGTGGATGGCACAGTCAAGGAAGCCAAGGCTGGGCACTTGAGTAGTACTGGTCCGTTCTTGTGGGTAGGATGATACTCTGCGGGTGGGACGTCTAAGCTGAATATATATATCGCAGTCCTTAACGGCGATTTTCTGGCTGGGAACCTTTGGTGTCTATTAGCACTTACCGCTTCGTTACCTGTTTTAGCTAGAAAGCTCCGAAGCGAGATAGCTCCAGCTGGCCCTTATCACCAGGGCTGCGGTTATTAACTACACCATCATCAGAAGAACCTATATGAGTATATAAAAGCTCTCTCGGTTGCTGATGACCTATCACAATCTCTGCGAGATCGGTCTAACGACGTGGCATGCCATGCAGTCGTTTCACAGCGTTTTCGATGTCGTGGGATGTCGGTGTGCCTGGGGATTGGAGGCCTTCTGTGTCACCTCACCAACTTGATGTCGTGAAGCTTATTCAAGTCAATCGCCGAGATTGCTCCCGAGAGCTCCGTTGCGTTGCATGACGTCTCATAGTGTTTTTTGGGATCCGATTTAACGAAGTGGTATACGACAGTGCAGTTCAAAAAAATTATCCAGGGAAACTAGGCATTTCGGAAAACACGGTAAACATAGTGACAAAAGACGGTGAGTTGCTGGGCCTAGACCAATCCAAGGAGTATACCTTTACCCACAAGCATCTTCCTCTCCGTGAGGGAGCTCGAGGTGTGATCTCCAATTTCCCCAATTCTGTCCAGCGGGACGGAACCGCGCAAAAGGCTCAATTGGGGCAAGGGGGCCAGGTATTTCATCATTTCTACGGTATGCATGCAGTAGATTAGTAGAGTTATGATAAGGTCCTGACTGCATTGCTACTGTATGTAAGGTAGCAGAAGGAATATGACTCCGGCTTCCGTTGTGAGTTGTGATAGCTGACCATGCTCGATTGGTTGTGCTCCGAAGCCACGGGAAGAATCCCGTCATTGGATGGGCAGATCGGCGCGAATCTTAGGTGCCGGGCCATGGTAACACGACATGTTCCGTAAGGTAGTTGATCGTTGCTTGAACGTAGGAAGACCGGCCACGGCTCCGAAAACAAAAGGACTTTGAAACAACCGTGATATGGGCCAAGGTGTTGACTAGAGCCCGAGTCCCAGTAAAAGATCCCTCTATGGAGGTCTCCGCTCCCCCCACCCCTTCAAGTTGTAGGCTGTAGGGATGGTGCCGGAGCTAACGGTGCATCGTTCTGCATGTTTTAGTTCTGCAAAGAGAAACTGTGATGAGGCATGTGAAAGATGATGTCGTAGAGGCTGTCGTGCGACGGTACCTACCTAGGTATGCATGCGGTCTGTAGCTGAGGTGGGCAATCTATTCATGCTGTGCTAGAGTGGAAAACATGGAACTTGGTGACACTCAGGCACGTAGACGGTACGATGCTGCGAATCCCGATAGGTAGAAGCAATGGTTGCGCAATAGACGGAATCTTGCCGTATCCTTATCGACGGGATCTTCCACGGGGGCAATCAAACTGAGTTCAATCGTCTAGTTTCACACCGTTCACACCGTCCTTGTTGCCATGTGCGAGAGTCCCGGTAGAGGGCCAGGGGTGGCGGCAAAATTGATTTTTGATGGACGTTGCATAGACGAACTGGCGGCGTGACGGCGCCCCTTCTAGGCTAATAGTTACGACGGTCCTGAAGAGAGATGCCTAGGCTCTTAAAGGCCGATCTCGTTTTCCAAGTTGAACGGACAGTGCAAGTGTGATGGAAAGTCGTTTCGTTCTTGGGTTGTAGCGAAGAACCAAGTTGGGAACGGACAGGACCACCAAGCGCAACTATATGTCATTGATCATGTCGATTGGTAGGGTTGGTAGTTGACCTGCCCTATACATGAATATGAGAGGCAACCTGCAATACTTTCTTGAGCAAGTTATAACGAGACGAACCATCCAATCCGTGGTCTTGGACATTTTTTGGGGGTTCCTAGGTATTGGATGGTATCAATGGATTGCAATGGATTGGATATTCGTAAGTTCGTGTTCTTCAAGTTGCTTTGTACATACATACTAATGTACTTTAGTAGCTCCGGGATCATTAGGTAAGACATCCGACGTAGGTATGCAGTACAAGCAGATCGCGTACATGTAAGCGACTACAACTAAGAGCTATAGCGGATCTATGAATCTAAGGTACTCGGAAGCCAAGTACTTGGACCTTCAAGGAACCTTAGAATCTCCTCATCGGGCAATCCATGCTCCGCCGAGTCCGCCCTTAAATGTGAGTGTGATTTTCATTCTCAGCAATTCTATCGTGTACTCTTGTCTCTTACAACCTTTTCAACTCCGACCTCTTGATTTTTATCTTGCAAAGGTCGAACTACAGGCATGGATCGACTGGCCAGTCCCATATGTTTGGAAATCTATGGTCCTTGTATTGGCTCGCCTTAATCCGTGCAGCATCTAAGGGTCTTCCCCCAATCTTTCAATATAAAGATACTTTCATGAAGTTTAATATCAGGACTACGGCGAAATACCTCCCGTCTCCTTTGGCCAGTCCCGTCACGACCAGTCTTCTTATGCATTTCACGTAGTCTAGCCTCACATGGTCTATCCTCCTGGTGCAGTCTTAGTGGAGCCATAATCGATCTTACCTTGGCTCTTTCGAGCGTTGCCTGGGGATTTTTTTTGAGGATCTGGTCCGAAAGCATTTACTGCTTTCTACCTATCTCAGCCTACATACTACCGCACCCAACTTCTCTTCCGAATTCGCCGCATCGAGAGGCGCGCTTGCACCACCAGGACTGGACGCTCGATCGTGCTGATACTGATCCCACCCATCGTCCACATATATATGGATTACAGTATACCTAGTACATGCCTTTTGACGGACCTGCCACCGCTTTGCTACGCTGGTAGAATCTCTCCGATTACAACCTCAGGCGTGTTGAAAGCAAGGAAGACGCATAACCCAAGCATTAAGGTAGGGACTCGTGTATGTATGTATGTCACCTTGGACGTACCATGTATTACTTCGCTCCATACGTGACGCCATGTCGCACCTCACCACCAGCCTTGTCTCCAAAGTACCGTCGGGACGAGATGTACAGGTACGGAGTATGCAAGTTGGAACGCTCGCATCTACACACCACAACCATCGCCGAGGTGCCCTCAGGGGTCTTCGTTACCGAACTCGATGTGGTCGCATCATCGCCGTGGCTCCTTGCATACGATATCCCGAGATGGTAAAGTACTTACCCTCTATGCTTCTCAAGATAACTCGTTGACGCTTGACTGGGTCTGGAAGAATTCACACAATGCTCTGCAAAGCCATGAAGCCCTTGCCTCATGTTCCGATTCCAGAGTATGCCCTGGCGATATTAACATCGATTAGCACAAGTAGCCCACGATGGCGTTCCCCCATACTCAATACTCAGTCGGTACATAAGGGTGTGGGGGTCCTCGCCATCTCTCTGAGTTATACTCTCTTGATTTACAACTTGAAACCGAGTTCTCAACACCTGTAGTATCTGCTTTGCCTTTGTCAAGTGAGTCAGGGACATCATCTTGGCTTGATCTATTACTACTATTCTCCTCAAAACTATATCTAGGCCAGTAGCCCCCTTGGACCTCAACCCCCCTACTAGGTTACCCCTAACCCTCGTCACTATCATATACATCTCAGTCCCGAAGATCTCGTAGTCGATAGCGTCAAAGAAACCCTCTGATAGCTTCATCTCCAGTCCATATCCCACCCCATACCGTGCCACTATTCATCTCTGAACAATGGCGCCCTCCGCAATGTCTACTACCACGCCACTGCAGCTACCCGTTCCATCAAAATATTCAAACAAGATCAATGCCTCCGTGTTGCATGGGCCTCGAGACTTACGATTGGTGAGCACCACCTTACCCCTATCCTATGTAGTCAGCCATTTCTATAATTTTAGACTTGGATGGGCTCTCTTCAATTTCCGTCTGCCTAGTTCGGACAATCACTAACCTTGATTCAACAGGAAGTCAGAACAATTGAAGAGCCTGGCCTTGGTGAGGTGCAGATTGCTGTCAAGTCCACAGGTATCTGTGGCTCAGATGTCTCGTACTACAAGAAGTTTGCCAATGGAGATTTATGCGCCTGCTCCCCACTATCTTTGGGTCACGAATCGTCCGGCACGGTCGTGGCCATCGGGCCCCAGGTCAACGGATTCAGGGTTGGTGACCGTGTCGCTTTAGAAGTCGGCGTCCCATGCGGCCAGTGCGGTATCTGCAGGAAAGGCAGATATAATCTCTGCAAGAAAATGAGATTTAGGAGCAGCGCGAAGAGTGTACCTCACTACCAGGGAACTCTTCAGGAGAGGATAAATCATCCGGCAATCTGGTGTCATAAGTATGTACCTACACGCCCATCTGCCGTGGACGTTGCTGACGGATCCCTACCATAGGCTTCCCGACAGTGTCTCATTCGAAGCTGCTGCCTTGCTTGAGCCGTTGTCCGTTGCGATCCATGCCGTAAATCGTGCCAGTCCCGCTCCTGGCTCAACAGCTCTCGTAATCGGCGCCGGGACCGTTGGCCTTTTGACTGCTGCAATGGCCCGCCAGTCTGGTTGCACATCAGTTACCATTACTGATGTTGACGCAGGCCGCGTCGACCATGCAGTGAAGAAAGGCTTTGCCACTCACGGTTTCGTTGTTCCCGGCCCTACTCAAAATTCGTTAGGTAGCTCGTCCATCACAAATTCCGGAAGTTCCACGCCGCCTGAACCTGGTATGTTGACGCCATCATCCCTATTTTCAAACTCCATTCACGACCAACTCGACGTCGCCAAAAGCCTGGCGGCCGAAATTCTGTCCCTGACAAGACTGCCGCCAAACTTGCAAAACGACGACGAAGACGAGGGTGTTGACGTGACGTTCGAGTGCACCGGCAAGGAGGCCTGCATGCACACGAGCCTCTACGCTACGCGACCGGGCGGCAAAGTAATCATGGTCGGCATGGGCACGCCAATCCAGACGATCCCGATGTCTGCCGCACATTTAAGAGAGGTGGACATCCTAGGAATTTTCCGATACGCAAATACGTACGGCACCGGCATAAGACTCCTATCCGCTCAGGGGTACGGCGAAGCTGGCTTCGCCCTGCCCAGTCTCGACGACATGGTAACCCACAGATTCAAGGGCCTTGGCGCCGCGAAGCGCGCCTTTGAGCTCGCCAGCAGGACTGTGGACGACGATGGCAACCTTGTGTTGAAGGTTGTCATCGAGGCTTAATTGGACCCTGACTGCCTGGGTACTTCTATCTGCCTACCTACGGTGGTCAGCTGCACATCGGCACGAGGACTCTAGATACCATACCATCCTCCTATTTCCCTTCTGAACCCCCTTCTTGAGCTACCTTTTCTTCTTAATACGCAAGACAATAAAGGGGTATAGAAATTTGACCAAGAGAAAAACGAAAATATTTGTTACATCAAGAACTGGGTTGGGGCGGCACCGTTCTTCCGATGATTTGGGGCAAAGGCAAACTTTTATGATCGGCTTGAAAATGAAAAGAAGGCCTGGTAATGAAAAGTGGTGCGGCAACTGTTTGAAGAAAGAGAAAGCAATCCTGAAATATTAGTTCTCTTCGGCTGGGCTGGCTTCGGCTCCGAGTTTTATGTTTTCTCTTCTTCTTGAATGGATTCCATCCATATATCATATCTCTTACATCTTATTGTCTCTTCCTCGTTTTTTCGGTACGTTGTTTCTGCTATAGCGAGAACCGCATGAGATCAGATCAGATCAGATGGGTAGACTGGTGGTGGGTGCCCTTGAGGCCGGCTGGTGTGGCACAAACTTGAAAGATACCTATATACAGCATTCTTCTGTCTTTAATATATCTATGTCCTACCTAAGAGACGACTAGCTGATGTTCTATGACTCGGGCAGCTCATCTTGATTCTCTCCTTTCGATGGCAAAAAGATCATGTCACGATTCCTACTGGTTCGGGCAGGGAAAAAAAGGCAATTGTCACGATGACCGACTGGTAGGCGGGAGCAAGAGAAAACACGTAGTAGTCGTCATGGAGTCTTAAGGGCCCTGGTATCTACTCATGAATCTATGAACCTTGATCTCATGCTTTTGCAGTTCATCATGACCTCCCCAAGGCTCCAGCTCACAAGCGTTGGTCCTCATCATCATACTATTAGGCCCAGTCATTCCACCCTTCCCCAGAAACGCCTTACTCGTCCTGCAAACGCCAATCCGTAAAGCTGCCAAGGATTCTTGCGGCTCTCTTCGCTCGTCGTCCCTTGCGTCGCTTCTAAAGAGCGAGGTCTCCGGTACCAGAGAAGCCATAGCTTGAACCGACGGAGGCGATATTTCCGGAATGATCAAGCATCTTCTGGGAATGATTCTTGGCATTATCCACGATACTGTACTTCTTGCCAATATCGCGGGCCTCGGCTACGCTCTCCATCATGTCGTCCAATAGCTCTAACAAGTGCACATTGTTAGCCTCGTTGAGCATTTCTAGCTCGTAGGCTTTGGTGTCGGACGGCACTAGTAGCGATAGGCTACTGACGAGTGCTTGGATGGATCGGAGGATTGGGTGCGAGGGTGTTGTCTGTTGGTGTCCAGCGAGGTTTGTGGCGTTGTTCGGAGACAGGTAAGAGGGCGGTAGACCTTCGAGGTACGTTCCTAGGAGATTGATTCTGGATTGCAACATCTTGGTGGCATTCGCCTTTGCAGTAAGCGTTGCAATCATCTCCTCATCCTCGCTCGACAGCATCTGTTCTCCTTCTTGGTTCTCAACTGCTTGGTGCTCTGCCGACTTCGCGGGCTGTTTGCCCTTTAGCTTCGTCTCCGGCTTGCCCTGCTTCTTCTGCTCTCGGGGCTCGATAACCGTTGCATTACCAGCTCCTCGAGCGATGAAACTCATGCTGATCATCTCTGCCTCGCCCGTCTCGACAGAATACGGTAGTTCCATGAACCTCAACTTCACAGGTGGGTCTCCATCCCGCATCTCCTTGTCTTCGTCATCCGGAGCTGAGGTGTGGGGTTCGTCTACGGCTTCGTAGTTTGACTCATAGATGGTCAAGGGCAATTTACTGCCTGCCGAGTGCTGAACCGCTTCTTCGGGGTGGAATGCGAGTAGGAGGGACGATTCATTGTGCTCCGAAAGGATCCAATTGTGGATGGGGAGTACGGCGAAGGTTGGGCCACTCTTGGGAAGTACCGTATACCAGCCGACGAGATCGAGTGGAGGTGAGGCGTGAATAGTCTTCACTATAAGCAGCACTAGTGTTAGTAGGCGTGGCAGAATATTAAACATTAATGTTGGGAAGATAACGCACTCTGATCCAATCGTTGCGAAAACCAATCCGAGTCAAGGATGATCTTATCATCTTTCTCCAGGATGGCACACTCGAAGGCATGCTCGATTGTAATCTCGCGACCGTTCTGCTGTCCTAGGAGGGCGCCGACAATGGGTCCAGCTTGCTCTCGAAGGGTGTGTCGTGTGATGTAATCGGAAATTGTAAGGAGAACAAGGGGATGCAGGACAGCCTGTAGTCCAGAGTCAGAAGACTTCTGTGATGAAACCAGCGGGTTATGCGGCGCTGAAGCCATCTTGACTCTGGAGGGGGTGTTTGTGGAGAGGTGAAGAGAAAAAGAGAAAAGGTTGTGAAGTTGTTGTTGTCAGTGTTTTCAGTATTGACGGCGACACAAGGCTGCAGCTGCAGCTTCTAGGCGTACCGCGTACCTAGGGCTGTACGTACCTTGTCCCTCCATGTAGGTACCCCGCGGTAGCTTGTGCGTGTGGCTTTCCACTCTCCTGAGACCTGAGTACATAATAAGCGCGTACTCGTCAAGGACGCTATGGAAATTATAACCCTTGTCCCTGCTGCCCGCTGCCCCGCTGCCTCAGCCTAGAAGGTAGCGCTAGTAACAGGTACGTACCGAGAGTCTATGGATGGAAGTGCTTGGCCGACTTCTCCTTTGACCTACACTTCATCACGACAACTTCAAACTCCCGGAATATTCTATAACTGGTAAGATGCCTGCTTGACTCAATTCGACTACATTCACTTGCTAATGGCCCTTTATCTCAATTCAGACGAACACTTATTGATCATCAAGCACCATCTAATCCATGTAGAATGGCTGGTGAACATAGGTCTGCATTGTCTGGTCTTTTAAGCACGTTCTCATTGAACATGGCGCTGCTTTTCCTAACCTATTGCGTGACAGCTTGTGCAAGTGCATGGGATATCATCCCGTTGTCTATATTATCTTTAGTTACCAATGACTACAGCACATGTCAGATGTGTCTTCTTGTTGCTCCTCTCCCGCATGTCTCTTGAAAGAGACAGAATGAGGACCTACGTTTCCAGGTGCTCTTCGCCTTTGAGACTTTGATGGATTTCCGTGTCTTAGTTGCTCCCATTTGCCATCATTATCCATGACCTCTCGTACAAATACGCAGGTGAGGTACACCGTCATCCAACCTCATTGGTTCGAGCTCTTCAACCTGTCATGGTCAACCGAGCGCTTCTATCACATTAGATAGACTGTCTTACACCTCCGTGTAGATCTCATCATCGGCAATGTCTGCATGTCCTCAGCCTCAGACCCAAGCGAACACCCAGGTTCATAGCGCTCAGGGACCTGCTAGAGAACATCATTCGCCCACCCCTGTCCCCAAACCCATTATACCCTCGAAGCGATCAGACGATGATATTCAATTTATATCGTCTCAGCCCGTCAAGAGGCGAAGGATAAGCGAGCATAATCCAACAACCATGCCTACCCAGCAGATGAATGCCCCGATGCCTATCATCCCTATACCGCCTGTGGCATTTCTGCCTACTGAGCTGAGAGACTCCGATAGGCGAATCAGTACAGGCATGGTCGGGCTTCCTTCTGACTTCAATGCCATGGAACTCACCTCCGTTCTTAGAGGTGTATCACTTCCAGTGCTAGAGAAATTCGTGCTCAACCAACCTCTTCGCAAACCGAGACCTCCGAGCCCCCCGGAGCTCTCGCCTAAGCAACTGCCGCGCACAGTCACTCCAGGGATGCTAAATAGTAGTGCCAACGAGAATGGTCCTGAGGTCTCAGGTTTTCACGTGGCACCTGTGGCATGCATGACGGCTAGCGAAGGTCCGCCCGCGGTAGAAATGCCTGCTCAAAACCAGCCGAACGCCAGCTTGGCAGCTGATCACTCGCACGTTTTCATCACTCCAGTCACCCATGTGCACTCCCCGTCTCCGGTCCTCGCGGAAACCCCTCGGGATACTGGCCCGAATAGCTCTTCAATGCCGCCACCGCCGTTGCCGAGAGCGGAGATACCAATGTCTCCCGAATCTACGCGAAGCAGCCCTACTTTGTCCAAGACTGCCACTCATAATGCCACTCGACCAGATACCGTGAAGCAACCGCCATGCCATATATGCACCAGGATGCGACAGCAGGCCAACTTTGCTAAGGCTCAGGGATTCCCTATGCTACCTCACGGCATGCCACACCACATGGTCCCGCAGATGGCGTGCCATCCGCCTTTCGGTCAACATCTACATCCCCAGATGATGGCCATGGGTCCTAACAACATGCACGCCTTTAGTTCTGGTTTTGCGCCAATAATGATGTCGATGAACAGCAATAACTACCCTTCTTTCCCACCACACATGCCTAGTCCAGCACAGATGGACCAACAGGGCAACGAGGCCGTCCCTCAGCCGAGCCCCGAAAAGCCTAGCGACCAACCTCAACCTTTGCCAGCAACAGCAACAGCGGCAACTGACAATTCATCCCCCACGCTCTCTCATCCCGTGAAGCCGCCAGCATCTCTCATCCAGCCCACCTACCGCAAGCCGTCGCCGAATCTAATCGTAGATGTTGCCGAGACGTGCCAGGAGAAGTTCCCGTTCGAGGAAGTCGCCAAGAGACACAACGTGCCCGTGGAGAAGGTCTTCGACGTCTTCGCGGCCATTATCCAGGTCCCGCTCCTGCGCTGTCCCACCGACAGGCGAAGGGCAGGCAGGCTCGCCACCACGCGTGTCAAGGAGTACACGAGAGCCAAGAGAGCAATCCAGGAGAGCAGCGGCCAGGGCACTTCTTCTGATCCTAAGGAAGAGATCATCGTAAGACCGTTGGATGTTGCGGATCGGCTGGGTCAGGTGGAGTTGCCGGAGGGGTTCAGTCACGGGGAACCATGATCAAGATTGAGATAAATGAGATTCATTCAAAGAAAAGACGGCGAAAGAAGTGTATTTGTACGAAATTATTAGTTCAAGAGCAAAGATACTTATTAAGCAGATACCTACCTGTCTTTACCTAAGTACGTATGTAGGTAGGTGACTATTCTTACCTAACCTATCAATCTATCTATCTTCTCGACATGCGCTCCCGGAAACTAAAGAGGGAATGCTTCTTACCTCTGCCATCGAACTCGTCTCCCTCGGCTATTCGCAGCCACACATCCTCCTCCTCCTCCTCCACCTGTCCATCCCCTCCCCGTGTCGTATGCTTTCGTCTAGAGTGCACAACCCGCACCGAAGACCGCGATTGCCCTGCAAAGTGGTTAGCCGAGCCGCTGGTTCTGTCAGCACGCCCTCCTGCGACGTGGTTTTTGGACCGCCGGAGATGGGGTTCCGTTTGCGATCGCGCCATCGGCGCTGTCCGCTTCCCCTTTCCTACTTTTCTGACCGCTTCTTCCTCCAGGTCTGCGTGTACTTCAACTAAGATCTCGTTATCGCGCGGGTCAACGTACTCCGGGCCCCTCCGCGCACGGGCGGAGCCGGGTACCGGCGTCTTTTCTCTGGCTGATGGGGCTCGGGGTAATACGTACTCCTTCTTGGACTGGCCCCGGCGCGACGGTGCCCTTTTAGGTGGTTGCTGCCGTGCATCCGGGAGCTCCGTAACCTCGATGATTTCGCCGGCATTCTGCGCCGCGGTCCCCGCACCATGACTCTTTTTCCGCGAGCTTCTCGGCGCAAGCGAAGGCGTCTTCGTGTCATCCTCCCACACGCATTGGCCATTAACCCACCGACTCGTGCCCCGGGGCAACGACATTGCCGCTCCGCCTCCCTGGGGGAACTCCACGTCCACGGCCGAGTAATCCGCATACCTCGCCTCGCCCACGGCCCGATTCGTCTCACGGCTCAGCCGGTCGAGAGCTTCCATGATCGAGCGGGTTGCGGCCAAGTCCCCGGCGCGCCGGCTGCGGCAAAGCTTGTCGTGGAGGTTGGCGTGCGTATCCTGGTGGTGGCGGCGGATGCGGTTCGCGTTGAACTCGGGGTCGCAGGCCGCGCACGAGTCGTCGATGTAGTCGCGCGGGGCGTCGAGGTCGAGTTTCTTGCACGGAGGGTACATCCAATTGCGCGGGGCGTCGGGGATGAATTTCACGTGCGTGTACTGCAGGTACGGCCCCTTCTCTTCGCTTAGGGCGCAGCGCTGCGTGATGTGCGTCAGGAGGTGTCCGCAGGCCATCTCGGTTTGGGTTCCCCGGCACATTTTTCCTATTTTTTAGAGTGGCGTTTTATCGTGACTGAGCTTGCTTCAAGTTAGGTCGGAATTAGTACCGTTTCTGGAGATCGTCAGGGCTCAAGTGTAGGTAGGTCTAGAAGCAGCGATGTTTTCAGGTTCCCTATGCCCCTGAGGTCTTGAGGTCTATCCACGAGTTAAATACGGCGTTTCTTGAGACAATTAGCAGCAAGAAGAAGTTATTGAGACAAGGAGCATTTCTGTTCTATCTGATTCTTGTAAAAACGACCAGATTCAAGACCCCTTTGTCTTCATAGCCTGACAAAGGCATTATAGAATATGGCTTTCAGGCAGGTTATAGCGTAGCCAGACAAAGCTTAGCATACACGGCTTCCACTTCAAGTCTCGATCTTGTAGTGATCCAATACAACGCATTCCAAGTTCTTTCAGTGTCTCTTGACGCGTTTGGTCTAAGTCAAGCCCTGGGAAAGGAGCAGACATCTTAAATCCAAGATATGAAGTGGCAATTAGGTAGCCGCGCAGTCAGAGCTCAACAATGCAGATGAAACTTAGCTTCATAGCAGCATTCGATGCACTCTAATTGGCCATCAAGCCAAAGTTGCGATGGATGGCCAGCACGTCACTAAGAGTGCCATAGAAGTACAATGTAATTGTGATTCTTGTGTAGAACTCCAGATAGAGGCCGGCTCTGCGCTGGCTAAGACGGGAGAAAACGGAGTCGGTAACGGATCGCAGTCAGAACCGTAAAATTCGTGACACAAAATCCCCAGAATGTAATCGTCGCTGTCAAAAAATAGAAGTATAGTGTCTTCTCTTGTGCAGCGTCATACCATCTATCACGTACGTCAGTGTGCGCTTGATATGAAGCTTGAAGCCGGGAAGATAGATTGCCGCCCCTGTCGAGGGAGAGTATCTAGATTAGGAGCGTGTTAAAATAGGAAACAAACGCGATAGGACGGATCGAAATCTTAGCGAATAAGATGTTGCGGATTCCACGACCGGAAGTTTGAGCAATGCGGCACGATTCGATAGACGAATCAAAGCTACGGATCTTGAGCGGTATGACGGCACGAACAAACCGTGTACACTCGGGTCCCGAGAGATCCCAAACGGGTCTTAAATCGTCTTGTAAGCTGCGGGTAATCATGCAAGAGGCACCCTCGTTGCGTCGCAAGGGTCTGCTAGATTCAGGGGGATGATGCGGAAGGGTTGCAAAAAAGGGGGGAAGGGATGAAGGGAGTGAGAGTGACACCTTGCCGGCAAATATGGTCCAAAGGTCTCGTCCTGAGATACGACCATCCCGACTTCGGCATCGAATCTTACAGGAAAACAACCGGACTTTCGCTTTGTCAAGTAGTATTCCCCAGCCGTAGATGATCTTTGGGTTGACGCCCCATATGATCACGGAACATACACTAGGGGAGTCGTCGTAGACGAATGACGTGTCCTAGTGCTTGAGCCGTGATTGGAGTCCACGACCAAGCGTCTGGTCAGAGCACGGTGAGACGCTATAGGATAGGCTCAAGTCCCTTTCGGCATCGTAGCCGGCGGTCCGCGGGACTACAAGTTGACCCGGGGAGCCGGAGGTCTATCTCTTTGTCGCGCAAATCGAGGTACTGGAACATGGATCGCGACCCCCACGCTAGAGGCAGAGACGGCACACCCTCAAAGGTAAATGGTGGTGGTTCTCCTGCTTTAAACTTATTCCACATTCGTTCCATGGGCGTTCTTGTCCCGGTTGAGAATGTGACAAGGGCCGAATATGCATGATAACCGACTCAAGTTGGTGCCGACGCTTGATCCCTAATGTTCCATATGAGGTCCTCGAACTGCTCTGCATATTAATATGCATCTTCCTTGGCGGCGACTCCGGTCGTAAGTAGGTGCTGTCTCGCCTCATTGGTACATTTCCAGTTCCAAGATGAAGTGTATCAAGTGTATCCACAGATTGGCGAACCGGCCAGGATCTACAAGGGTTTCTGATCCTTGACATTGGCTATAAAGCAGCTTTGTACTGTGACTTGAGCGACGATCGAGGAATATGTTGAATAGGTCTAGCCACTATTGCAGGCACTGTTGCAGGCAGGGCAGACTCAAGTGGCAAGGTAGCCAGGGATGAACGACAGCTCACGGATGCGACTGATTACTAGAATGCTACCTGAATCCTTGCAACATGCATAATATTCGATATTGAGGCATGGCAAAAGCGGAGTATGAGGAAGAGAAAGAGCGTCAAAACAGGAACGTTTCTGAGCTATCGTGATGTTGAATTTGGAAGTGTTGGGTTGGGGCGAACGTTGCAATAAACGTCAAGTTTCATCGTAGAATGGTGACCTAGGTACTTGGTACTTGGAAAGGGTAGATTAGTAGCAGATAGGGGGATCGATCCCTATCAATTGCTATCAATTGAGGCTTGAAGATAACCTGTGGCGTTAGCTATCCCTGTCCATCCCTCCCGGGGCCCCGGACAATTCACCAGACCCTTCAGCCTTACTAATTTAGTGGAGTCCAAGATAACAAGATAAGGGCATGGCGATCCCTTCGGTTCTCGGCAAGCTCAGCCTCAACACCAGATTTTCGCAGCCTCGCATGACGTCCGAATCTCCAAGTCAATAAACCTCCAAGTCGAGATTGAGATACAGACGCATCTTCAACACCGTTTGTGGAGCAACAAAGGACGCCCAGCAAAGATGGCACATATGACAAATCCCCTCGCCACTGTCGACCAGTTATACCAGCGGACCTCCTTCAGCGCCCTCCCCGTCGACCTGCAAGACATCATCTTCTACGCGACGCAATGCCTGACGCAAGCCGCCGGCATCCTGCTACGCCTGCCCCAGTCCGTCACGGCCCAGGCCAGTGTCGTTCTGGCACGCTACTGGCTAGTCGAGTCCCCGCTCTCCTACGAATTCAGCGACGTCTCCGCCGCCGCCCTCTTCCTCGTCGCCAAGCTGAGCGCCCACCCGTGTCCGCCCCGCGACGTGTGCAACGTGTACGTGTATCTGCTCTCGAGCAGCTCGCCCATATTCAAGGGCGGCGGGGACAATAGCAGCAATAGCAATAGTAATAGTACCAGCACAGCAGGAGATGCAGACGCAGAAAAAAAGCAGGCCCTTCCCACCGACGCCCAAAAAGAATCCTACCACCTAACAGAACCCTCGTACGCGGCGGCGCGATCACGCATGCTAGCGCTGGAGTCGCGGATCCTTCGAGCGCTATCGTTCGACACGCACGTGGCGCTGCCGCACGCGCTGGCCGTGACGTACCTGCAGGCGCTGGACTTCCTGGGGGTGGAGCCGCGGGCGTTGGTCGCGGGGCGCGCAATCGCGTACCTGAACACGGCGCTACTGTCGCCGCAGCTGCTGTACCTGACGCATCAGCCGCCCGCGCTGGCCGTGGCCGCCGTGTATGCCGCCGCCCGCGACGTCGACGGCGCTCGCATGCCCCGCTGCGCCTGGTGGGAGGTCTTTGACGTCGACCGTGAGGAGCTTGGGTTCTTGGTCCTTGGCATGCGCAGCCTCGAGGGCTGGGTCCGTGTCCAGAGGGAGAGGTACGGCGAGCTGCGAACCGGCATGGTCACACGGGGTTTTGTGGAAGGGGAGATGAGGAAGCGGGGTTTGCGGTTTGGGAATGGGAGTGGTGGCGGTGGTGGTGGTGATGGTGATGAGGAGATGGAAGACGAGGAGACGGCTATGATGAGGCGCTTAGATGAGAAGTCAGCACTGCTAGAGGCATGAGGTCTGGAGCTAATGAGACCTACATGAGCTGGTCAAAATACCTTCATGACTGAAACATACTCCGTCGTAGCCTGTCCCCGGTTTATCGACAATGTGCTCCTTTTAGAAGAGTTGGATTCAAAAGGCATACTCTCCTCAGACTGAAAGGGTATCGGATCTTGAGCTTTATTTACGATCACTTCACTGTGAAACCCTTTTCACCCTCACACGTTCCCTTACCAACAGAATGTCGCCTCCCCAGCGAATGTATCCTTCTGAAGAGAGCTCAGTTTCTTCGCAAGCTCTTCCTCAGTCTGTTTTATCATCCACGCGCTGTACTACACGTGATTAGACGTGAGTAGCGGGCAGTCAAACAACTACTGCTCTGTCAAACAACTTCTGCTCAGTCAAACGACTGCTCCTCAGTCAAACAACTACTCACCAGCCAAACAACTACTCACCAGTCAAACAACTTCTACGTACCACTGCATACTATTATCAAGCACCCTAGACTTAGCAACTATCCTACCTACACCTAGGATATTCATTCCATCCAGACCCTGCTAAGACTTCTACTCATTATCAGTCCACTTATTACAATTAACATTGAGTCGGGAATAGACATGGCTACCACAGGCTCAACCAAGCCTTTGATCCTCCTGGTCTCGCTCAACCTCAAGCCCTCCTTCGACGGAACGTATGAGCCTCTCCTCACAAAACTCTCATCAAAGGCAACTGTGCAGCGCATCAAGAAGCGAGAATCCGTCATACATCGCCTCTCCGAAGGCCCGCGGCCCTCGGCAGTCCTCGTAACCGACGCGGCACTCACCCGGAAGGAAAATTCGAGTGCCTGGGAAGCAGTCCTGCAATACGTGCGTCAGGGCGGCACTTCGGTCATCATGGGCCATTTCTCCAGCTTCGTCAAGCCGAATAACATCAAGCCTTTCTTTGGCAAAGCGGGACTGCCATGGGAGTCTGCTTCGTACCAACGTACGACACTTGTGCTCAACCGACAAGCAGTGGGCGCCAGCTTAGCCGCATGCCTTCCACCGCGATACAGCCAGAAAGCTCTTTCCGTCAAAAATGTCGCGCATGCAGATGCCTGGTATGGCACCGACAAGGACTCGGTCGTCGAGTCTCTCGTCTTTGCCCCGACAAGTGCGCATGTGGTGGGAGAATCACCGGTGGTCTTCGCGAGTGTGGGGGACGGGAAGCTTGGTTATCTTGGCGATGTAAACGCCGAAGAGGGATCAACGACTGTCGTCCTAGTGATGTGTGGCC
This sequence comes from Hypoxylon sp. NC1633, assembly GCA_022984935.1. Classification (NCBI taxonomy): domain Eukaryota; kingdom Fungi; phylum Ascomycota; class Sordariomycetes; order Xylariales; family Hypoxylaceae; genus Hypoxylon; species Hypoxylon sp. NC1633. The sequence continues at coordinate 400,183 of JAJLYQ010000015.1, forward strand.
TACTTAGCTAAAGTTACCTCTGGTAGGTAGTGAACAGCGTTAAAAGTATGACTATAGCATTTTATTCAACTTCGATCGTGCTTTTTACGAGGCTTCGAATCCCGTGATATTCTATTTTCATTCGTTTTCGTAAGTACCAGAGTTCGATCCTCACCCTGAGCTATTCCATTCCATTTTCCATCATCCGTTTACCACTCGAAATTTCCTCCCTATCATGGCCCAGCGCAAGTCTCACCCTGTAGGACGAGGTATACACAGACTTTGCCGGCACCCGTGTTGCGAAAGGGTGTGCGGCTCGTCCTAACTGTTGGCTAGTACATCTCGAAGATCTCGACCATGGCATAGGCTCGGGCCTCATCGCCTTCGCGGGTGAGATCAGTGACCCTTTCCTTGATCGTGCAAGGACACCACTTTGCCAGCCATTCCCAGAGCATCTGGTCCATGACCAAGTCGATAGCTTCGGCTTCGATGTCGCGCGGGTTGTCCTGGACATCATCGAAGCGACCGCCTGCGTTGTGTCGGATTACATCTTCCAAGCTTTCCTATTCAGTGTCGGTGTCAGTAGTCGGTTTCAATAATCCCCACGTTTCGGTTGATTGATAGAATTTCTTAGACGGCGCCGATAAATCTCGGAAACGAGGCTTTTAAGGAGTGACTTCGTAGGTTACTTACGATGGGATTCTCAACTTGAGGAGAGCGAGGATCAGGATGATCGGACTGATTCTGCGAGCCCGAGTCTGCCTTAGGAGTATCTTGGGAGCCGAGATGCTCGTCTGCAACGACGTCGCCCTTGTTGTCATCACCCATGGAGTCACCGCTCGTAGAGTCAATGCTTGTGGAGTCATTGGGCGTGGTGTCACTGCTCGTGGAGTCATTGCTCGTGGAGTCATTGCGCGTAGTGTCATTGCTTATGGTGATGATCGTGGAGTCGTTGTTCGTGGAGTCGTCGCTCACATCGTCGTCACTCACGTCGTCATAGCTCTCGTCGTCGTCGCTCATTTCGTCATCGCTGATAGTGATGATCATAGAGCCGTCGCTCAAGGTGATTCTCCCGATGTATTCGCCCAAGGCGTCAACGTCTGTGGAAACATTGGCCTTGTAGACATCGAATCGTCGCAAACCACGCGTCTCCTTGCGATTGCGGTACTTGCGTAGCCAGGCCATTACCGGTGGTGCTGGATGTTTAGCCATGGCCACCATTATTGGGGCTGCTGGAAGATAAATCTCAGGTAATTTGTTCGTTCTCAGTGCGGTGTCGCTCAACGTTCGCGCGTCTTGGATATCTTACGGTTCTCGAGCCGGTGAGGAAGGGAAAGGGAAGAGAGATTGCGGGAATGTTGTGGATGATGACCTTGAGGTAAACAAAAGCAGGTGGGCAGAAACAGTTTCCTCGAACTTCGATCCCTATCCGGAGTCAAATTGGGTAGGGCAAGATAATCGTCCAGGTGATGAGGTCTCGGCAAGGTCTCTCACTATGGGGTTAACTGCCGGATACAGCCAGAAACCGGGGCCCCTGCTGAGAGGCTTGAAGTAGACATTGTACATATGATTCTGTCGGCATCAAGCTCTGTCGTGATCATGTATACGGAGCAGGAAGACAGTTCTCATCTTTTACTGATACCTGATTTGTGAGAAGAAAGATCGTGTGCCTAATGACCCCCACAAACACCAAGGCATTGTCTACTTGGATAGTCACTGTGAATATCAAGCACACTATTAACTCAAAGTGAACGACATATGTCTAGGAGGCTCTTGATTAACCACCATGATGTGCTGAATGCTACCAAGACTTAGTTGTATCTACCTACCTAGGACCAGCAACACCAAAAGGCTAATGGTAATAAAGAGAGGATCCATACCCTTAGGAAGGAGATCAAATCCAACAAGAGCAGGTTGCAGTAGTATCAAGTGACTAAAAAAGTAATCTTAATCTCGATCTAACTACCTTATAAGTTATGTAAGTTATATCATCAAAGAGCAACAGAGACTGGGTATAAACAGTGACAGGCAGAGAGCAAATCCCTTATCCTCATCCGTATCCTTATCCGTAGGTATTTTCATTTTCCAACACGTCCATGCAAATTGCGAGTTGCCTTCTTAGTGATATCAAATAGCCACCCATATCCAACCCGTGCGCCTCGCTCGTACATACCGAACCGCCGTAGCCCTGGAAAAGTGAAAACTACTTATTCATACCATGTCCTGCCTTGCCTTGCGCCCTAATGTATAAGGAATCCCATATCCCAGATGCTCTTATCTTAGCAAACTACCCACGTCCTGCAGCCGTATATTATCCATAGCAAGGGTATTTCCCCCTCTATCTATCCTGCCCCAGCCCGCTCCCCAGCCCGGCAGTACGCCCGCATTAGCCACCACCGTCTCGTGTGAAGTCGCAAAGCCTGCTGTAGAGCTCGAGCTGGCGGCGCAATTCATCTCCATCTCGTTATCGACGACGGCAGCCGGACGACCACGCTTCCAGAACCTCCAACTCTTGTTCGTCCTTGTCGTTTCCTCGCCCTCGGCCGGTGGTACGGGTGTCGTCATGATGCCAGTCCGGCCACCGGGAGCTATGCGGGGGTAGAAGAACCCGGCCGGCTGGCCTCCCGAGAACGGGTTCCACCACCGCGACTTGGAGCTCTCGATGATGCTCCCGTTTCGGCCCGAGTTATACGACGTCGGTGGCTCTCCGGCCAGCTCTTCAAGGGTATATCCCTTGGTCTCGGGGATGAGGAGCGATGAAAATGTTCCGCAAAGCATGAACAGCGCAAATATTTGCATGAGTCGGTCGAGCCACGGCGTGCACGCCGCACCCGAACATGGAATTGGCGCGTCCTTCGTGAGAAGCGGCAGGGAGATGACTTGCGCGATAATAGCGCCGACTTTACCCATGGCTGCTGAAAGACCATGACCGGAAGAGCGGTATCGTGTAGGGAAACACTCGCCGGGGATAATAAAGGTAGTGGTGTTCGGACCGAAGTTAAAGAAGTAATTTGCGATAACGTAGAGGGCTAACAAGGCGCCTTGGCTGAGCTTGTCATAGAGGAAACCTAATATGCAAAAGGTGATGGTTAGGATGATGAAGCCCATGATTTGAAGCGGTTTGCGGCCGATGCTGTCAACAGTTAAGATGGCAGTCCAGTATCCAGGCAAGGAGCCTGCCACGACGAGAATAATCGTGCCAACTGCGCCGTTGAATAATATGTAGTAGAGTGAGTCGCCATCAGCATAACCAATAGCCTGCAATACTATCTGGTTATTCAAGCCGAGGCCATAAAACGCCAAGTCCTAAGTCGAGGTCAGGTCAGCCCAGCAGAATAGGGGATCAGGGGCGCGGAGGTACGTACCAGAAAGAACCAAGATAGAGTCGTCCCGATTAATACCTTGGCATTTTTCCACTGCGTGAAGTAACAGTAGAGATCGTGCCAAGACGCCGAGGGTATGTTGAGCGCCGGGGACGCGACCTTTTTCATCCTTGCTTGCATAACTTCGTCAACCTCTCCTTCCGACTGACTCGACACATATGCCTTGATATCCGCAGCCGCTTTCTCGACGTCCTTGGCGACTTCGAATGTATACCTAGGTGTTTCGGGGATCGTAATGCGGTAGTAGAGAGCAAAGCAGGCCGGGACGGCTCCGACTCCCACGATGATGCGCCAACAGCGATCAGCTGCCGTCTGGCAAACGTAGTCGCATTGGTCGACTCCGGGCGCGTTCCCGAAGGCGTCTTTGAAGCATGTCGTGACGATCAAGGCCACAACCGCCGCTAATAGCTGACCCATCCCTTGCATCGAGAACACCGCGGCCATCATAGCACCTCGCCATCGCGTCGGCGCAAACTCCGAGGTAATCACAGCGCTCAAAGGATAGTCGCCTCCTATGCCGATCCTAGTGAGAGTCTTAGCATTATCTAAGATGAATTGACGGGACTGCTATGCTTACCCCATCATCACTCTCCAAAATGTCATCAGTCCAGTGAAGCCTATAGACTGAGAGGCAGCAACTGCGCAACATGTTAACACCATGCGTTTAAAAAATCCTGAGTCTTACTCGGCCAGAGTATCCTGCTTAGATACCTGGGTATCCATGCGGTCGTTGATCGCAGATAATGATGGAACAGCCGGGGAAGTGTCGAACGCACCTAAACAACATGACAAAGTCGAGAAGACGATAATCCCCAACTCAACTCCGTACATTTTTCTCCTGCCAAGTTTATCTGCGAGCCAGCCGAATAGTACCTGTCCTATGACGATACCTGCGCTCGTTGATGCCTTCAGAGTTTGGTTAACGGGGGTCGGCAAGATTCCGTAGTTTCCCCCGTAGCCATTTTTAGCGGTGGACGGAGGTCCATGCCAAAATACAACACCGAGGAGGGTCGTGACGAGGTTGATAGCGAATATGTCGTACGAGTCAAGGAAAAATCCTATGCCAGCTACCAACACTGCTCTCACATGGTACATTCCGAAGGGAACTTTATCGATCTCTGACAGCGCAAGTCGTCTCCTTAGGTTGGGGTCTTGAATATGGCTGAAGTCGTTGAAGAAGTTGTGAAAGGCCCGGTTACCGCCGTATGTGCGCTCATACGTCGCCGGCGTCATGGGCTCCGGTGTGGGCATCCTCGAAAACTCGGCCACCGCCACGTATCTCGGAGTTGAGATATTACCAGCCGTAGAAATAGGATATATATGTAGGTACGATTACCCAATAGACTCGATGCAAGCGCCAGGCTCGGTTCAGCTACGAAGAATTCATGGTGCTGTTTGCTGAGCTGGTCCACCGCGGGGATGATGCATGAGATGCGGCTCTGCCGAGTAAATCGTTCGACGGCTGCCTTTCGCGCGGGACTTATCTTAGTACTTGGAAGCTGGAACAGATGAAGGTATTCTATAGCTGACGAGGTATTTCAATATGGAATAGGAAATAGAAGGTGTCTTGAGAAGCAGAAATGGGTACGTTGTGTAAGCAGATGAAGATCGGACGCATAGCCTCGTAGTGGGCTGGGGGTGGGGAGGTTTTTGATCTGACGCACTTCGAAGATCGATACGGTAAATTAATCCCTTTTTCTGGGTTGTTACACGGGTCTATCGACCCAATTGCGCGGGTGGGATGGAGTTTCGCCAGGCTCCTAAAGGGGCCTAGGGGTTGGTGTTTGGGCTGACGAGACCCTGCTAGGATGTTGTCCAATGCTGTCCAATGCGGTGTGGGAACGGTGGGTGAATGGCAAAGGGCAAAGATGTAAGAGGCGCAAAGAGCTTTGTACGTGAGAAGTTGTGTACGTACATGTACAATACCTGAATACGCCTCCGGAGGTGATATTCGTGACTCAAGTAGGTAGTCTCGAGTACCCTTGACACTCTCTTTACAACGACCTACCTATTTGCGCTATGATGCAACACCTTATCGGACAACTAACTGCTGGAAGCGGAAAGGTAACAGAAAGGTAATGTGGATAATATGTCACAACAGAGCTTGCTTGCTCAAAAAGGTCAAAGATGTCGTTGTCACGTCCATCCCTTTGGACCAGGCGAGTAATGATGTGGGTTCGGGGCTAAATTATTAATTATTTGAGTGAAGCATGAGGTAAGTCAGCCTAGTCGCATGATATGACATATGAAGAATACGGAAGCATCGTTCGGTGAGGTTCAAGTGGGATTCTTCCTTCGAGTCAAGATGGTATAGTGTAGTATGTAGGGATTGAAGCCAAGCATAAATCCGCCCTCGGCTGTTAGAGGTGGGAGGGCTATACCGATGACGAGAGGGCCGAGATTATTCCAATGTCTGAATCGGTTGGCCGTTAGATTTCAGGGGATCCTTCGGAATGGGTTCGGCTTGGCAGGGTGCTGTAAGTATGCAGTCAGCATGTCGGTAGGTACCTCAGGTAGGTTAGATACTGGAGATACTGGTATGAGGTAGGTATTCTATCACAACTAGTAGTATCACAACCTCCCTTGTATGTATGTGAGCCGCCCCGCGGTGGAGATGGACCAGGTGGACCATGTCACTATGGATTGATGATTGCTGCTAGGGCCGCGGGACGAAGCGGAGCAATGAACCATCGGATCGGAACTTATGGTTGGAAATTAGGTGCTTTAGGTACCTGGCAGCCTGGTAACTTGTGGTAAGCACTCTAAGTTCATTTTAATACAGATCAATACCTTGACAATATTTCTATCCTATACACTCACTGCTCTACTATTATCAGAACCGTCCATCATATCAGCGATGCGAAACCTGGGGTTGTCTCGGTTCTCAAAAAAGAAACATAACCGCCTCTCTGAGGTACTGATCGATTTCATCCTCCTGCACTGCCTGAAGGAGGTGAGCGAAATGGGACGAAGCTGTGCAGGTGACCTATTATCAAAGCAGCCCTCAAACTTGGCACTGCGCGCCTAGAAGAATCACTTTACGCAATCCCTCAACACCAATCAGAGTCCCGTATTCCGGAACGTGCCTCGATCCATTCGACAGCATACCGTAATACCTCTACAGAGACATCACACCTAAAGGGCCTAAAGGGATATGCTGTGTGAATCACAATGTGATACTATGTAATTGATTCCCGACGAAATTCGGTGGCGCTACCAGTGCATGCAACTGGATAGGGTATCATGCAGTTAATAATCTCTTCAACGTCGTCGGTACCTTTTTTACACTTTGGTATTAGCAATCACCTGCATTCAAGAGAGTACCTGATGGCAAGTATCTTGGGCTTTGTCCTTCTCGTGTTCTCCTTGTCCTCCTCGTCTAATCCTCGTAGGACAATGGCTGCGGCGTCAAGCTTGAGACACGTGGTCTGGAATATGTCTTGTGTTACGGCCATTAATAGCGGTAGTATAACTGCCTCGGTAAAATTGCAAGTATTCCCGACCGAACGACTTGTACTAGTCTGGACCCTATGTATACCTATATTCTATTGGGAGCCCAGATCATATCGGCTTCTCTTCGAGAACAATGAAGAACAATGAAGACAATAAGAAAAAAACGCCGAGACCCACATCGGCGATCCGAGTGACCTACCTCCCTATGTCTGTGCCTCGAATCAGCGGCTCCCGCTTTCTTTCACGGACGCATAGCCCTGGGTCTGACACGTGGGATATAAAGAAAACCTGAACAAAAGACCCGCCAAGGAAGTCGACAGGTGACCGCCGTGAGAACTGTGAGTGGCGGCAATGCGGCGGAGTGATGGCCGAAGCTGAAAAGTAGCTCAGGCTAAAGAAACGTGGGCAGGGCAACCGTCAGATCAGGGGTCTTTGGTGAGAGTCTAGTTTGTGATTGTTCCTCGGAAACTAATGCACCAGATTATTTCGCATAAAACTAAACCTGTCTTTACTAGTTGTGTTAGGCGCCGCTAGTCATTATATTACATACATACGAAGTACGGAGGAGATGTTTTTACAGCCTGTAGGCTGCTTCTAGCTCGCAGCATGGACGGAAAATGGTTCTCGTGTAACGCGTCGCCACCTAACCTTCCTACCTCCTTCCTAGGAGGTAGGTGGGTAGGTAAGTAGACAGCCATAAGACATCTCAAAGTACGGTGTGGATAGATTCTATCCACTATTGAAATCGTTACATACCTAGATATGGTAGGTGCCCAGGCATCTTCGCAACTGGTCAACGATTGCTCTGGTATCGATATCAACTTTATGTATATGTCATAGGTATATCATTTATTCTATTTATTATACCGAGTGTTTCCACGTACTACACCAGGTTACAATATTTTACCACTGACACAAGGTTCAAAATCCATTCGAGCGAACTGACTGTCTCAGCTCTGGCCCTGGATCTCATTTCATATCAAAAGCCCACGATGTCGCCAAACTCCGTGGTAGGCACCAGGTACGGCTGGACCTTGTTTCGCACCATGGTCTCCTGCTCGAAAACATAGGCGAGCTTGATGAGTGGTCTCGGTGAACTTGTTGCCAAGGAAGCTAAGGCCGAACCTGCATCGTCGTATATTCGCAAAGACGCCATCAAAAGTACCTTAGGATGTATTTAATCGTATATCTGACGGGACGTTTGGGGCCGTGGTAACTAGGCCACGCGTGGTCATGGCAACGGGCGCGCCATCGGGGTAGAACCTTAGCCGACGGATCGGGGTACCCATTATAGCGGACAAGGTGGGCGCTCGGGTCGTGGGCAGGATGATGGCGTCCACGTTATTCCGCTCGATGGCGTCGAGCAGGCCGGCCTCACCGCCGTTATAGTAGTTTTGCTGAAGGACCTCCCAGAACCGTGGGACGGAGTTGTTGTAGCCTAGTGCCAGGGCCGAGTTCCATATGGCGGTGTCGCGGTCGGGGTACTCCTCGGAAGCGAGAGTCTGCGTGAATTCGCGCGCGTCTGCAAGACTCTTCACATTGTTCGGCATGTACTTCAGCTCAGCGAGGTAGCTTGCCAAGTTAGAGATGAAATCAGCTTGCAGAACGATGGGGTTGGGGCTGGCGTTGGCGTTGAGGAAGTTCGCTGCGGCGCCTGCTGCCTTCATCACCTCGATGGCATTGTAGTAACTTGCCAAGTCGGTCGAGTTTGCTGTCGGCAGGATGTTGTATGGAACACCGATGCGAGCTCCGTTTGGACTATTTACTTCTAACGCGGCAAGATAATCGGGGATCTTGCCACAGTCCGGGATCGCTTTAGTGTAATTATCCTTGGGGTCGTAGCCGGCAACGGCCTGCAAGATATACACACCGCATCTTTTACCGTCCGAGCCATTGGTCCAACAGTATCCTGGAGCTCGCTAATAGGGATAACGAGGCGCCTGGAGGTGAGCCAACGGCAGGTTTGACACCGGCGAGGTTTTCTCTTTGGGATGGGCAGACGATAGATCCGTCAGTCTCGGTCCCGAGAGCAGCAAGAGCCAGGCCGAGGACCGACGAGACACCACTGCCACTCGAGCTACCTTCAGGATCCATGCCGGGGTAATAGGTTCCGTATACCTGGCTACCATGAGCCGACCATCCATTGCTGGAGTTGCTGCTTCTAAAGTCAGCCCTTTCAATCGGACGGGCTCCTACATGCACATGACTTGGGTGCTCCAAAAGGACTGGAGGTGCTTATGAGATTCCTCACTAAGACGTCCATCCACCCTACCTGTTTGGTATCGAGTCCAGGTTGAGCCAGCTTTGGGGATTTGCATCTTAACAATCGCAAGACCTACTATGGCCTGGAAAGAAACAGAACAAGAAGGCGTGTTCTCGCGACACAATGGCGAAAACGAGACCTTCACCAAGCTTCTGGGCGATGCCGGATTGCCTCTCGATCGCGAGCACTGGGCGATCAACTCTTTAGCTACTATTGTTGTTCCCACTGGGGCAATTGTGTCTGCCGACTTGACAGCTCATTTCCGACGCGCTTGGGCTCACCTACGCTTCCAGCATCCAAGCCTTAGTGCAGAAGTGGCTCCAGACGAGACAAATATTATTTACACCGTCCGGGCTGGTGGAGCGGCGCTAGATTCCTGGGTTTCTAGAGACTTTCAGCGTCGCCAACGACGCCAACGACGCCAACTCGTCCGCCGATGTTATCAAAACCTTCCGGCCAACACCCTACGCGAAGCTGGTATACATTCCGCGTTCCGGAGAGCTTGTAGGCCACACTGCGCACGGGCGTAGCGAGGGTCTCGGCGTAGTCCTCCTGCTCGACGCCTTTCTCGCGATCGCTTCCGAATCATCACTCGTCGACCCCGCCTTGCTCGTATGGGGAACTGAAGCGGTGCATCTTGCGCCCGCAATCGAGTATGCTGCCTCGGCGCCAGAAGAATCAACGCCGGAGCTGCAGAAGCACGGTGCTGCCGTGGTGGCCATGTTTGCCTATATCGTCGGCGCGTTAGCCATTCCGTATCTGGGCGATGCGGGCACGTTGCCGGCGGCGACGCATGCAGCACAAATCACATTCAGCAAAGGTACCACGGAGATGATCGTAGCGGATTGCAAGGCACGAGGTATCAGCGTGACCGCGGCAGTGCACGCGAGCGTGGCCGGCGCCAATTAGGCGGTCGCCAACGTGGCGGCCAAGGATAAGCATTACGCCAGCACCCTACGCTTCTCGCTGCGACCGTGGCTTCCCAAGCCTTACTCGACTTCGGCCTTCGCCGCAGGCATATACACGGCGGGTTTGACGAAGCGCCTCAAAGCGGGGACTTCCCTGGCGGAACGTGCCCAAGATCTTCACAACGAATAGGTACCACAAAGGGATTTCGCGTGATTTTCTCGATGCTCATCGCGAATTTGCGAAGCAGATATCTGCAATGGTCCGCAATCTACCACGGGATGGTGAGCCTCCTAGTGACATTGCATATTAGTAGCATCGGGGTTGTAGAGAAACTGATGCAGCGGTCCTATGGCACCTCGGACGCCGGGTTCGAGGTCATGGCGATCAGCATCGGTGTGGAGATCCTAACTTACCTAGACAGGGCACGACGTTTGTCTGGACATTCCGCGACCAGTTGAATATCAGCGTCATCTATAACGAATCATTCCATTCGGATGATTAGATGGAACAGTTCGTGAGCGCAGTCAAGAGCCAAATGCTCGAGGGATTAGGAATCGAAGAATGATACACAGACCTGAGACAGAACAGAGATTGAAGTTCAATACGAAGTAAAAGAGTTCGAAGTAAAAAGCGACGTTTGTACGAAGTACGAAAGTACATACATCTAGGTAGTACTATCACTAAGTGATCACGTGACCGTTACCTAGTGCCCGTTCCCCAAAAATGTTTATCTCCGAAACAAACGACATGATCACATACTCTGAAGAATTTCATTCTCTGACATTCGAAGAATATCGTACAGTAACTCTCTTCATATACGTAAACGGGAAACCTTCTAAGCAAATCACTCACTACGTTCGTTGGTCTTTTCTCCATGGAAGACGTCGAGTAGCATGTGGATCTTAACGTCTTGCCGCATTAACGACAATATGCCAAGTGTCATGGCATCGGAGTTAGGGAATGATAGGTGCTAGGGAAGATGCGTACCTAGCGGGATCCTGATACTCAGTTTTGAGACATTGATTAGTCCTGGGGGATTTGCCTAGTAGACGGCTTAGCTAATGTCGAATAGGTGGTCTTTCTGGGAAGTAATAAGCCCTTCGGGATGTATCGCAGATGATTGTCGACTACCTCATAGGGCTAATGTCCCAATAGGACGATGGCAATTCATCGGAGTTGGTGCCACTATCTATTCGAAAGAGCAGAGGAAACTTGGCTTGCTCTGAGGATAGACCGTTGCTACAGAATATCTGGCCCTCACCAAGTACAAGTGTAGAACAGCAACGAGTGCAATCCCGTGCCTCACAGCTGGAGACTGCGTACTATTCCAGGAAGACTGATGAGAAACGATTGGTTGCCTCCAGTCTGCTAGCCCTTACCTTTATAAATTATAGGGGAATGAAAAAGCGGGAATGTGGGCCGTCGGCGAATTTGGCCGTCCTGAAGCCATCGAGTCTTGACTGGCTTACACGTCTATATAACTACCGGTTAGAAGCCAGATGTCCAAGGTCATCTTAGCTCTATATCTATTCTTCCAAGTTCAACACTCACTGTCTTGTCTTGTCTGCCTCTAGCGGTGTACGCGTCCCACCACGAACTATAACCATGAATACAGACCCCAGGTCAGCCAGCGACCTCGCTGTGGTGTACGAGGCGCAAATCAGGGGGAAGATAGTCCTGACTACTGGCGTTTCTCCAGGCGGAATCGGGGCGGCCTTTGTGGCTGGAAGTAAGTGACACCCGCGCTGTGTTCTTCCCTCCAAGCACTTCCTGGTACTTGTGATCAGCCTACTAAGGGGCTCACTGTGCCCCTATCTAGAAGAGAGATTTGGATGCTGACCTCTCTCTATAGTTGCGCGTGCGCGACCGGCGTTGCTCATCCTAGCAGGACGTAACCCTACCAAGGTGCAACAAACTGCCGAGGTCGTTTCTGCAACTGGCGTCAAAGTCCGTACGCTCGAGCTTGACCTGGCCTCGCTGTCAGCGGTTCGTGCTGCTGCTGAGAAGGTCAATGGTTGGGATGACGTGCCTCGCATAGACGTGTTTGTCAATAATGCGGGTGTCATGGCCATTGACTGGGCCGCGACTTCCGAAGGATACGACACTCAGCTGGTGACGAACCATCTGGGACCCTTCCTGCTCACGAACCTTCTGATGGGCAAGACCCTGAAATCACCAGCTCCGCGTGTAGTGATGGTAACGAGTGATGGCCATCGATTGAGCCCTTTCCGCTTCGATGATTACAACTTTCGCGTAGGTCTTGCACACCTATCTCAAGATGTCGGACGTGACTGATTCTGTTGCAGGATGGCGAGTTCTACAACAAGTGGTTGAGTTACGGCCAATCAAAGACAGCCAATATGCTCATGGCCATCTCGCTGGCCGAGAAGCTTGGCTCAAAGAATAACCTCTCGGCATTCAGCGTGCAGCCTGGCCTCGTGATGACGAATTTGGGAAATCATCTGAAACTGTTCGGCGAAGACGACTCCGATATGAAGTCTATGGGTGAGTCAAATCCCACGAGAATCCTAAGGCTGCTGTGGGGTACTGACTTTTGGTGCGGTATAGTTGAGATCGACCGCCTCATGGGCAACGCCATCGGGTGGGCTGGCTTTGGTGGGTTCATTACCAACACACCAGAAGTTGGCGCAAACACGCACGTTTTTGCAGCATTCGACCCCGAAGTTACAGGCAGTATCCTAGTCTTGAGCCACAGTGAGTGATGATTGGCTAATGACAAAAAGTTCACAATGGTGCCTACCTCTTGAGCTGCCGCGTATCTAATCACTGGAAGGACACCGTGAGACCATGGGCGACTAGCCCGGTCGAAGCCGAGAGGCTGTGGAAGCTGAGCGAGAAACTTGTCGGTCAGGATTTCTCGTACTGACGTGTTGGTTCCGAGACATCATTCTTCCAGAGCGGATCATAGGCACTCATCTATCTGCAATCTACTTGTAGTACGTCGCGAGGCTCTCCATAGATACCACCTGGATTGAGCGGAGTTGGAAAACTTGTAGAGGGGGGATGCCCTGGAATGGTGTTCCATTGGGCATCAAATGCTGCAACAATATGTAAAGAGCCAATGAGAAAGAAGTGCATGGGCCTTGGTAGGCCAAGCCACCGACCATGCAGCCAGCGTAATGAGGCTTTTCGATGAAACAGTCAGGCATCCTGTAGCCTCATCATTTTGTTAAGGACCAATAGTATGCCATCGCAGAGCGGCGGGGTTGGAGGTGCTGGCTCGGGTGCATTATATCGCAGAGATTAAACATTGGGTTATAAATTGACTCTCAAACATCCTCCTCTCAACAAACATCACATTCACTGCTGCTTCAGATTGTTGATAACATTCGTACCGACTTCATCATCATTTGACTTGATCACGTACCTATGTAAGGTAGCCACTCGAAGTTTGAACGTTCATTGCTGTTGGTCAACTTGACTTCGTTACTCTCATCTCCGAGATCATGTCGTCCGGGCAGCTCGTCATCGCGAATCAATCCACGCCCCTTTCCGAAAAGGACTGGGATGGGTGGATGGATTTCGTTCGAGAAGAGTTTCTTGTCAAAGATCGTCGAATCGAAGACGTCTGCAAGAGCCTTCAACAGCTGAATCCTCAAGTCACGTATGTCTATTTTCAGAATGCTAAATCACATTATAAATTTCTATTTCCTGACGTTTCTTAGATACGGGGCCCTTCGGACTAAGCTCAGACAATGGGGTTTTCATAAGAGCCTGAGTGCAAAGAACTGGCAATATGTCGACCACTCTATTCAGAAGAGGAAGTTACAAGAGAAAGACTCAGTGATTGTCCTGTCTGGAGTACGCCTTGATCAGGAAAAAGTGAAGAGCCAGACCCAACGTCACAAGAGCATTACTCTCCGTGACAAGTGGAGACCACGTAAGTTTCCCTTCATCCCTTCTGAAGTGATATTATCACCGCAAACCGACCTATTCTGACATCCTATTAGCTCCCAGTCCAAAACCACCTGGCGAAGACGTTCCTCTTCAAATTTGTAGTCCCCGGGCTCAGTCAAGCGCCATGGCTTCAACCTACGAATGGCCTAAAAGCCTCCCATGGCTCCAGTTCAGCGAGAACCTATTACCCGAGTTAATGTCAGGCTTGCGGTTACTGCCAGAAAAGGAGACGGGGTTAGCCATCACTGAATCCGCTTCCCATCACCCACGGCGACGCAAGAAACGTCGATCGAGTATCACGGAAGCATGGACCGCCTTCGAAAAGCTCGTGCGACGAGGCTTGGAGATTGTGATAGGCTCTGAGGAACTCTATCATACCCTTCTATTGAGTAAGAGTGTCGACCGCATCGCTGGCCACCTCGACGATGTTATCCCAGCCACATATCGTGACGAAAACCTAAGACGAGCTGTCGTGTTATCCGGCGGCACACAGTCTGAAGTGCAGAGAGAAGTGGTAAAGATCCTCGTTTTCCTGGCATCAAACCACCTGATCATGGATCATAGCCCAGGGATGGAACGGCAGTACATCGACGATGCGCGAGCTTTCGTAGATGTATGTCGCTTATCTGGTCTAACTGAACCCTATGTGCTGACAAGTATTGTCGATATCTCGCTTACTAGCCCGACTATGACAGCAGTGGTTGACTTATTGTACGAGGCAGCGATCAATACAGAAGCTATAGATCTTGTGCACAACCTCCTGACCGCTGATGAACGGATTGACCCTGACCGCGCTGTTGGTCGAGTCTGGTGGTCATATGCTGGTCTCGGGTTTGGAACCTTTTCAGCTCTAGATATTGCTCTTCTAAGGGGCTCTCCAGAGTTTGCGACCTACATGATAGGAGCTGGAGCTAATGTCAACCAAAAAAGCCAAGAATTCTTCTCACCATTGGTATCGGCTGTTCTTGCAGCCCCCGACGACATGGCTGTTCATCTTGTCCAATTGCTACTGCAGAAAGGTGCGAACGTAAACGAAGAGAATGGGACGCCGGCATTATATCTGGCTGTTACGAAGGGCAGTTTCCAGCTGATCGACCTATTACACAAGGCAGGCGCGGACCTTACCTCGACAGGCACTGCCGATAGTCACCGTAACATTGGCTTCCTAACTCACAGAAACGAGCATGTTAGTGGCCATGTGGAATACCTATGGAAGCTGAGGTGGCAACGGAGACAGTTCTTTGGTCAAAATTATGTTACTTGCCTTGGATTGGCTGCTTCCTTCACCACTAAATCCTTCAACTGGCACGGGGAATCAACAGACGATGAACACACCGCTCTGAGTTTGGTGCAGCATATTGTTGACCTGGGTGGCCCTGGATTTGACGTCGATGGGAAGCACAAATCCGATGCTTTGATCCGCGCCGCTATGCTTGGATACACCGAGGTTATTTCATTTTTATATCAGAGCGGAGCATCGGTCGATTTGAAGAACGGCTTCCTTTGTCCCGTTTATTCAGCTGTAAACTGGGCTCAACTCGAATCTTGCAGACTGCTTCTGACGCTTGGCAGTTCTGGAAAAGCCGATTACCGTACTTGGGAAAGGTACGAACCGAAGCGATATCATACTGCCAAGCTGTCCCCTCTTCACATCGCAGTATGCTACAACTCTTGCGAACTAATCCATCTCTTAATTCAGAGCGGCGTGGACGTCAATATACCAAGCAAAGTGCAGTATTGGTCTGAGAAAATAGGGGAAGGCATCGCTTTCCAAGTGGGTTTGGATCCTGACCTAAAGAATCAGGAGAATCAGAAGCAATGGGTAGGACGCGTAGTATCGCCATTGAGTCTAGCAACGCTCAGTGGTTCTTGGGAAGCCGCATTGCTTCTTGTGAAATTCGGAGCCACTTTTGGCGGCGACGACCTATTCCGAGCAGCAAGTGCCGGCCAACTTCAGCTAGCCATCCGGCTGCTTGAGCTTGGAGCAGATCCGGACAAGGCTATGATGGAAAACGAGAATGCATTTCACGCTTCCATTCGTAATGGACATGAAATGGTTGCATTGCGGTTTCTCGAATCCGGTGCAAGTATTGAGCCCGACACACTTGGTCTTGCATTCAAACACGGACTTTGCGAAGTTGCTAAGAAGCTTGTCGAACTTGGGGCCCCGTGTACAGGGCCAGAGTTTGTCTGGGTTTTCAGGATCCCAGACGAACTTCAGCTACGGTCTTTTCTGCCAGCCCAGCCCTCTGTGACCTTATTTGAAGAGAGAAGTCCAGATGGGAGAACCTTCCTAGAGAATGCAATACTGAGCGGCAACAAAGCAGTCACCAGGTATGCTTTCTCGCTCGACCCGCTCGCCTACGATTCGGGGGCTTTGTGTGCCGCCGTAAACACTACTATTCAATCATCGCCAGGAGAAATACACGAAACTCTACAGGAAATCCTTCGAAGACGCAAACTAGCAAGCCAAGAAAGCCCCTACTATGATAAAATCTTAGAGAATACGGCCATATCCCTCGCGGCTTACTACAACCGGTCAGACATCATCGAGCAGCTTGTATGGTATGGCGGATGTAGGACGAATGCTGCAGTACTTCCAGAGCCATCCTTATGGGTCTGTCCACGGGATACACAGTGGTTTGATGCAGGAAAAGGTCTTTTACGATATATTGGCGACAAGAACATCGACGTACCTGGACATATAGCAGATGGGTTCAAGATCGACATTTCTCTCATCACCCTTAAAGATTTCGGCATGACCCCAATTGCGCTAAGAGCATGGGATAACTGGCACAGTCATGACAGACACCTGGTCTCACCATTGTTCCTCTCAATCAAAAACTATAGTGAATCCACGATAGAATCACTCCTGGATATTGGATACAAGGCGGATGGACACTCGCTTAGAGCTGCCATATATCAGGATCTACCGTTTGGCTTGACTAGTAAGCTCATACCGGGGTGCACAGATCTCAATGCCTCCGAAACCTTTAGCATGAACGACTCCCATACTCCAATTCAGCTAGCTGCTTTATCAGGGCATATAGATCTGGTGGAGGTCTTGTTGGCTGCCGGCGCCGACCCAAATGCCGGACCTTGGTATATGCGTGAATACACTCTTGGCAAGCTTATAGACTCTGGGAACATAGACATCTTCGACGTCTTACTTCAACATGGTACCGATCTCAGAATCGCGCCGCATATTAGGCCATATGGATACACACCGTTACAAGCTGCAGCTGAAAAAGGGCATCTTGGTTTCGTTCGCCGCCTTCTTGAAAGTGGCGCTGATCCAAATGAGCGGGAATCAATCCTTGGTAGAACAGCCATTGAGAATGCTGCACAGAACGGTCGTCTTGATACGGCTCAACTTTTGCTGGAATCAAGAGTTAGTACTGAGGGCGGAGGGCAATTGCAATATATTCGTGCGGTGTATTATGCGGCGAGATTTGGGCATTCGGCTGTTGTACAACTCTTACAATCTCATCGACAATGGACACCAGATGATGAGAGCATACTGAAAAGCCTTCATGAGCTTGATATGAAAGGAGGTTTCGTTTTCATTCGCCTTGGCGAGGACACGGATGAGGAGATCGCAGAAATGCTAGCTTGCGCTGATGAAATAATATCACGAAAGAGAAATATCTGTATGGGTGTAGCGGAAGTCTGTGCCGGGATCCAAGTATGGAAGAGCTTGGATGAATATCGAGGAAGAGTTTCTGATTCTCATAAACTATTAGATATGGGTTCTGCTACGGCTATCGACAGCTACTCGATTGACGACATTGAGGCGCAGGTTCTCTCTGTAACCAACTCAAATCAGGGCTTGGACCATCCTGCACACCAGCAGCAGGCCGAACCGTTAGACGAAGAAAACCTCCCGGGCACGGATTTGCTGAGAGATCTTGAGACATCGGAGATTGAGTCAGATACCCAAGTGGCACGTTTCGAAGTTACGGAAGAGGAGTCGGAGGATATCCACGTAGGGCCGCACACAGAGGTGGAAGCAGAAGTGGAGGGAATCCAGGAGATCGTGAATGATATTTTTAGGGAGAGGGCAGAAGGGGAAAGAATCCAGAAGATTTTGGATGATATGTTAGGGGAGAAAGAAGCGCCATTCCAACCAGTGGAGTGGTCGTGGTGAGATTCCCGCCACCCACCCGGATCTCCAGGGTGGTTTTGTTCCTCGCATTTTCCTCGGGGCGTCTCGCATCTGGTCTTGGATCGGCTCTATAGATTTCTATGTTGGATCAATGTTGGTCAGTCCGTGCGTTGGAATAGGGGGTTTAAGAAGACACGATTTCATCTCATCATTCAAGCTAGAGTATCACGAGAATATGTAGACATATTATGTTCAATAAGCTTCAACTTGAATGAATCCTCAGCTTTCCTGTGTATGGATGAAGAACCACATCAAGGTATAACAAGATCATGCTGTGTTCATGTCAGTCGACGTCCGGTTCTCCTCTCTCATAGGTAGACACGCCAGGGCAACGTACCGAAGCATACTTCCACCAAGCGTGACTTGAACAAAGTACCCGACACGTTTGTTGAGTACCCAGGAAGACCACTGCCCAACCCACAGCAAGTCACCAAAGAACTGAGCCAGAACTGAGCTGTTCTGATATGGGACTACGCGTTTTTGCGACTTCAAACTACTCTAAGAAGCCTTCGTAATGCCATAATTGAAGTCACGTCAAAAGATTCTCGAATCCGAGACCAGGCATAAGTCTAAAAAGAACGTTCAAGTATTAAACCCCAGGCCGACTCTTCGGACTGATTTTGGCAGTGCCTTTTATTAACCCCAGCTAATGATCCCCGAAAACACAAAGGTCACTTCCACAGTGACCTATACTTTTACCTATTCGATCTCGGCCCCCAAGTACCGCCGATGAGGCTAATGGGTCAAGCTTCTTCGCCCCCTGGTTGGCTAGACCCAGCACTCTCGAAAGGTCGTCGAACTATGCCTCAAACAAGGACGCACAGTCCTGCGAGGACTAAGCTTCGTGAAAGTTGACTTGAGAGCACCCCAACTCCTCTTCGATAGTCCAAGATTGATCCATTGAGAGATGGAAATCGGCATCAGTAAGTTCCTCATTCATGGCAGCGTAGGTAGACACCATTGACGGCAGCTCGGGCATTGATGGGTAGACGCTCTGTGCTGGCCTTCATCGCTGCTGGCCTGAGTCGTCGCTCGAACTGGAAGCGTAGCCAAACCTCGAGGCTCAGGAGGGTTCGTAGCCCAGTTTTCGCTGGACGATGCCAGCACATCCAAAGCGACCTCGATAATCCTTGGTGGGAATGTCGGTGGAAGATGTGCCAAGAGACATTCCCTCAAAGTTGACAGCAGCGGTTTGTCGTGGTCAACGGACTCCATGTACGGCGACTTGGGCTTCTGGAACACGGGGAAGAGGTCGTCCCAGATCGAAAACCATTTCTTGCGATTTCCCGTATGTGTTTTCTTAATTTGTAACTTGTCAGGCGGTACTCCTTCCGTAGGCCGGCATATATTGAAATGGCTGTCGGCAGCGTGTGCTTCCAAGGCTGCAGCGTTGTCAAATGGCCTCCAGCATTTTCGGCAGGAATGATCGTTCGGCTTGTGCTTCTTGCGCAAATGGTCGCCCAGATGGCTTATTTGGCTAAAACCGGAGTGCCTGCAGGCCGAGTACAAGTGCTGGTTCATCTTGTAGAAAGGACAGGCGAGCTTCGGTCTTTCGTTGGCCTTTACCGAGGGTGCAACAGTCGCAGTGGACGGTGCAGCTGAGTCGCCGTCGTGGTCACCTTCTGCATCAGAGATAACTTTCTTTGCGGGGCTCTTTGTAGACCGTATATTGCTCGTGGGATTCGATGATGTCCTGTCTTGCGAAGGAGGACTGCCTCCCTTAATCGGGATGGCTTGCGAACAGTCTCTCAAGATCTCAGGTTCGAATCCTTGGCCCAAACGTGATGGTTGTGCATCTGTCAAAGATAAGCTCTCCGAATAGGTTAATGAAACCGGAAATGAACCCACTGCCAAATTGTTTGATCTCAGAAGGTTCATTGTCCATGCCCGATACATCATTGTGAGTTCTTTCGGTCTGGAGACTGTGACCAGACCTCGAAATTCGAGACAGATTATGGCCTTCACCATCTGCTGAGGGTTTGCTGGCGCTGCTATTACTGCTTCCAGCGGCATTGACCCGCAATACTTCGTCACTTCTATCTCGTCCGACATCTCCATACCAACAGTCAAGGCAACTGGAATGGTAGCAATCGGCGCAGCTTGAGTTAATTTCTGTTGTCATGAGTCCATGGCTGCAGCGACACTATAATCAATAGGTATGAACGGGACCGCTGGAGAAACATTTGGGTCAAATATACTTACACAGCGCCATACTGAAGTAGTCTCTTCATTCGCCATTGCGCTGGGGACTCTTCCTTTCACGAGCCAAGAGAGGTAGAGGTGGAGGGCAAGAGAGTTGTTCGGCTGGCAAAGATCGTGATAATGGAGCCCCTATACAAGCACGCCAGGGATGAGAAAAAATGGTAGATATTCTATCCAACTGTTAGAAAATGGATTATTCCCAGCGTTTATCAATTGCTTGGTGCGCTGTACCAACCATGTATCAAAATACGGTAGTAAAGAACGAGCTGGTTTGCAATTTCGGTCGTGTCAACGATCATGAGATATACATGTACATGTACCTCCAATCGAGCTCTATTATGTATTCAAGGAAAGGTATCAGATACGATCAGATACGATCTGTAGCGGACGATCGACTACTCGCGACCTATCAAGTGTGCTTGCTTACAAAATAGGAAATCTACATTCAGGTACGCGCATGGTGGCTTGTAGGGATAGGGACGACCATTTGATCTATCGGACTCACGAACATTTGATATGGTCGGACTCGAGACCAAACCCTTCTATGTATACCTACCCAGGTATCTAAGCTACCGGAGTTTTAACATGTAATAATCGTAGCATGAATCCAAAGACATACTCTCTGTGACTATCACCGCACCAACATGGACTACAAGTAAGTCAAGAAAAAAAGAAAAAAAAAGATTAATGCATCTCAGCAAGTCGATACTAAAATACCGTATGTTCTAGGAACGATGCCTCTAAAAGTGAGCGACGGAGCAACGAGGCTACCGGAGCAGGCACTCCTTTGGAACAGTCGGGGTCCCGAAGTGGCTCTCCAGGAGAGAAAGGGGGGAAAGGCAACATCAAGTCAACGGTAGGCGGCCCCAACGAAGACAGCACCCTACAGGCACAGAGAAGCTGATACTTAAGACTGCAGGCTGAGAACGACGCGGACCAGAGACCTCGTGGTTCTTGGCCGAAGGGTACTCTCGATACCGACCTGCTCGGGATTGGGGCGTGGAGCAATAAAGGAGGCGGGCGCAACAATTCTTGAGCACCCCGATCATGATAGCAAGTTGATCTAGACGGGATCTAGGGTTTTCGAGGCATGTACGCCTCGAATACTCACCATTTCAAGTTCTTTTCCTATGAGTTGGAGGGGGCATCAACACAGTCTGCGTATCAAGCCCCTGAGCTAGCCAATACTGTACCTACTATACACACCTAGCTACAGCATCCAGACGGAAAGCCCAAATATTGTTGTTATCATCTCCCTCTTCGTGTCCCAGAGCCCGAACCCACCAGATCCGCAAGCCGATTACCTCTATACGGCACGAAGTTCACGATCCATACTACAGCCCAACGATGCTGCTAGACAATGGCAATCAAGAAATCCTATAAATCAAAACCGCAATACCCGCAATACTGGTGGTCAAGAGCAAACCTTCATTGGGTGGTGGTGCCTATCTAAGATCTGCGTACTGATGTCTTTCCCCCTTTCCGCAAAGACAAGTCTATTTATCGTGGAACACCGCCGAAAAGGACGAACAACAGAACCCTCGTGGGCGATATGCCTGGACCAGATCCGCCCCGAACCCGCCCACCCCTTATCATGCTGCCTTAAAGGCTATCCTTTCTTTTCGTCCTCGTCGTAAACACGTCTTTCAGTCCTTATCAATACCTTCCTAACGACCACCGAGAGACTATGGACTGCTCCACTTGCGCTTGAGCGTCGAGGGAGAATCCCCAAAGCTACTCTACGACTGGGGTTCTTCAACTTCGGGTTTTGCCGCTTCCGCATCAGTCATCTCCTCATCCTTGGTAGCCTCACCCTTCTCGGCTTCGGCAGCCTTTCGAGCCTCCTCCTCGGCAGCCTTCTTGGCAGCAGCTTCAGCATCGAGCTGAGCTTGTCGAGCCTGACGATCTGCTTCTATTTTGTCATAGTAACGTTGCGTGATGGGACCCGCCATAGAGCGGATCTCGTCCATCTTAGCAATATAAACTGCCTTGGTAGCATCCTCACCATCCTCGTACAACCAATCCTAGGACGCGTCAGCTTCACATACTCCAAAAGCCTCGATTAATGACAAATAACTCACCTCGCTCTCCGTCAACTTGGTCTTCACTTTGTCCTTCTCTTCTTCACTGGCAAAGTCGGCGTATTGGTCGTCCAGCTTGTTGCGCAGGTCGTAGATGAATGTCTCTAGCTCGTTCTTCTTCTCTTCAGTGTCGGCAACAAGCTTGTCCTCCATGACCATTGCCGCCTCCTTCTCGGTGAGGGAGTCCTTGGTGCTCGCATCTAGAGATGTTGTGCCTGCTACGATAGGTAAATCGCCCTTGCGGACCTGCTTCTTCACCTTGCGAGTCTTGGGCTTGTCGTCCTTCTTATCATCAGTTTCCATCGCCTGCGACACCAGTTAGTTGCTTCCGCTCGTCACAACTCTGTTCAGGGCGGGCCAAGCATAATTTCCATGCGAGAGAAAATATGCTCAGACCAAACCAGCGCTGCCCTGTAGATACATCTCATGACTTACCTCTGGATCCTTCTTGTCGCCTTCATCTTTCTTCTCATCCTTAACCTCTTCCTCGATTTCTTGATCCTCCACGTAGTATCCACTCTCCACGTTAAGGACACCGTGAATGTTGACCCTGGCCTTCAGCTTGCAAATCATGAACTCGGTCTTAGGGTCGGCCTTGACACCCTTGACAGAGAATCGCCCGATAAAAGGAGACACCTTTCCAGGCAACTCTTCGGGCTTAGCGTATCTAGCTTCAAGGTCGAACGCTTGCTTGCGGTAAAAGGTCAGAATCTTCGTCGAGGGCAGCACATTGCCCTTGTTAAAGACGGTAAGGCTTGTATCCTCATCAGGTATATCAACGTCCTTCTCCCAAGAGAATTCGATGGGGTAGTTGACGATATCCTGAACGGCGAAGTCACGGACCTTGAAGACGGGTGACAGAATGGCACAACTAAAGGCACAACCCCGAGCGACGGCTTCGTCCTGGTTGAGGGTGAACGAAAGCTGCTTTCCGAAGTAGGCCTGGATGCGCTCCTTGATCGCAGGGACACGCGTGCAGCCGCCAACCAACTCGATCACGTCGATATCATCCTTGCTAAGCTTGGCCTCGGCAAGAGCCTGCTCCAACGGCACAGTAATTCTATTCAAGAGTGGCTCGATGAGAGCCTCGAACTCTTGTCGGGTGATCATGGCTGTCACGTCGATGTCGTTCATGAGCGACTCGATGTTCATGGGTGCTTGTTGGTTGGCGGAAAGGATCTTCTTCAGCTTCTCGGCGGCAGACTCGACACGGACCATGGCTTTGGGGTTGGTAGTAATATCAATCCTGTACTTGCCCTTGAACTCCTTTTGGAAGTGGTTGACCAAGGCCATGTTGAAATCCCGGCCACCAAAATGTCGGTCGTAGGTGGTAGACTTGACTGCCAACTCACCTTTCTTGAATTCGACGATGGAGCAAGAATAGTCGGCATGGCCGATATCGATAAAAGCCACTCTACGAGGCTTCTCTTCGGTTGAGGGCAGGTCTAGCTTGGTAATACCGTACCCAAGCGCCGCCGCCGTGGTATCATTCATGACACGGAGAAGCTTCAGGCCGGCAATGTCAGCCGCGTCCAGCAGACCTCTCCGTTGAACGTCGGTGAACCAGGCCGGAACGCTGATGACGATGTCGGACACGGGCAGCTTCAGCTCGTTCTGGGTCGTCTGCTTGATCTTGCTCAAAAACATGGCGGTCAACTGGGTAGCGGAAAATTTTTCCTTCTTGCCCAAGTACGAGATCTCGGCACCGACCTGGCCGCCGACATCGACGAGAAGGGCAGAAACGAACTGCTGCTCAATCTGGACATCGGGATCGTTGATAGTTCGTCCGGCCAAGCGCTTTAAGGAGCTGACGGTGTTTTTGAGGTTGGAGATCTCTTGCGTCTTTGCTGGCTCGCCTAGGTATCGGGACTTGGGCCCAAACCCAACTAGGGAACTATGCGACGATTATGTTAGCATTGTGTCTAGACGGAATGCAGAACGGTAGTGTTTATCTTACGGGGTAGCTCGGTTTGAGACTTCATTGGTGATCTGTGCTCGTCGTCAGCCTCGCTTATACTGGATACGAATAGTATCAAATAGAGAAGATAGTACGCACGACATCGACACCTCGGTTTCTCGCGACTGCAATCACAGTGTTCAGAGTTCCGAAATCGACACCTAGAATAAATCCAGTCAGCTATATTTCATCTTTCGCTAATTTAGAGTCGCCAAATATCAGCTTGGGAAACCTACCCACTACACTCATCTTGCCGGTAAGTATGTGTGAAACGAGACTGAGTAAACAAATAAAAAGATATTTGATTGCGGGGTGACCACGATGATCAGGAAACGTTAAGCCGTTACCCTGTTGCCAGATAAGAATTTCAAGTAAAATTCGTAAACAGGCAGATTACAGTGATTTTTGGTGAAGAATGACCTGAGCGTACTAGAGGACGAAGGTCGGTGTTGAATGGTTGAAATGTCGTGTGTTTGCATGCAGCAAAGGAAAAAGGATTCTAAAGAAAAAAAGCTGCCCGAAAATGCGAAGTGGGAGGTCGCAACAAGACTTTGAACCTTAGCGTTTCTATTGTCAGCCCCTCTCTTATCGCACACCGCGGGGTGGGTAATTCGTCTTGCGCGAAACTTCTGGACATTTCCACCTTTGTCTTGCCCCTTCTTTCTTGGCTTGACTCCTCTAGGTACATACTCCACCTCGACGGATGGCCTGGCTACAAATTGTAAATTGTACATATCTACTTCGTACAACCTACGATCATTGTAACAATCGATTTAGTTTTTCTTTATTTCGTCGGGTCTCCCTAAGTTTTACATGAAACGAATTTCTACTTCGAAAATTGGTTCTTTCTTCTCTTCATTTCGAATCCGATCCACGCTATAACGTCGATATCAATTTCTTGCTTTGCGCGGCACACGAGGTAGGTAGGCACAACACCAAATTCAGCTAATTTGCTTCTATGTATACGCCGCCATTTTATCGAGACCCCATCCAAAATTCACCCATTCAGATCCCCCACCACAACTAATCCCAACGATGGTGGGGTTTTCTCTCCCTGACCGCCTTGCCGCCTTGCTGCCCCGCGACTCAGATTGCAGGCCCATGATTTGTAAGGTACCTAGACATGAGGCAGTATCGTTGGGCTTATGAGAAGATAGGACATGGTATACTGTGAGAAGAAACCAAATAAATTAATGTTAATCTTGATATTGAAAACGTCTACTCTATGCTTTTCATCGGGTAGCATCCCAACTTCATCCGCAGATAAGGTATGGAGATAGGGACAATCGATAAGATTAAACATATGTCCAGTGTTATCATGTATGCCCATATACATTTGTTTCTATGTAGCAAAACGAACCATGAGGTAGAAAATATAAGGTAGAGATAATTCAAGAAAATTCAAGAAGACATGGCTCTCATGAGCTGAAATCAGAACGAATCGCATACTTGGTCGGATATTGAAGACTGGTACCTAATCTTGGTGAACACGTATTCCAGTAATCAATAGATGCTTGAAGTAATGACGAAATCACAATAATCTGGAAGTGTTCTATAGCTCTCATCCTATCAGAAAACGAACGTTGTCTAAAAAACACATTGCCCTCTCCTGCCTCTATCGATGTCTAATCCAGCCCAACCTGTTTAGTCCACAATGTGCTTCTGGTCTGCCCATGACGGTTCGACACCCCGGCAAACGCTCTGATAGTCTTCAAATTTCTGCTCGTCCAAGCCCAGGTTCGGAGTTGTCCAGAACATAGTCCAGTTCATGTCACTGAACTTCACCGAACCCTTCGATCGTTCAAAGTACCACTTGTTGACGGGATTATCCTTCCTGCTTCTCCAGCAGACCCCGTTCGGAAAACAGTCTCGAACCATAGCATTGAATACGATATCGGCTACCCCTCCAGCGCCTTGGCTCTTACGAAGGACTGCGAACTTGTCCAGGTACGGTACGAGCCGATTTGTGATATCGGCTTCGGAACCGTCCAGGCGGGGAGGCTTCTCCCACGTCAGTAGGGCCCCCCCTTCATACTCCCCTGCGATGATGATACCAGCGAGGTTTCCGTGTATCCTCTTCAAGTAATGCTCTGCATCGAGTTTCCTGCCAAAGGAGTCCTCTATCAAGTTGACGAGCCTGGGGAGATCTATACACGGATCCGTAAGATTAAGACCCCTCTGTCCCGGCTGAGGTGGCTTCCACGGAGTGATTCGGGGGTCCGGGAAAATTGTCAGAGGCATCCCGCGCTTCGCCAGGGTCGTCAATGAACCGATCTGAGCCATGCCCGTAGAGGAGGTGAATGATTTGAAACGCCCGGAGGGTAGCGACGAAGAGTGGACTGGCTTGTCGGTTAAGAGGCTGTGTATCAGCGGATTCTGTCCTCGTCTCGTACCGACTAGCGCCCAATCCACACCGTTGTCTTCTGGGCCTCGTTCATTGGCTACTTCCTGCGGTGTTGTGATGACTGCGGAGGAGCTTGGGGGTAGCAGGGACAAGACATTTCTAGCCAACTCGGCATTTTCCAAGTGCTGCTGGTTGACCGCATTTGAGCCTTCCGAGTTCGGTGCCGTCGATGCCGCTAGGTCGCTGCAAACCTCTGGGAATTCTTGCTCGAGGTTCAGAAATAAGTGCCTCCCGGTGGCTCGGTTTTTCGCGGGGATTCCTCCTAGAGGGTCCAGAACTATAAGTCGATATACCTCGGCAGATCTGGACGTTTGTATCACTTTCGACTCTTCGGCCGGCTGACCGAGGAATTGGAGCCCCGATAATTGCCTTGTCAAAGCCAGGATGGCGTCGTTGGCATCGACTGGCTTGACGGCGCAAGCATCGGCAGTGTATCCGAAAGAGGAGATGATGGGCACAACCTCCTCTTGCAATGCGGCCATCAGGTCCTGGGAATTACCGATGAATAAGCCATGCGAGGTAAAAGGCGAAGTACTTCCCTCTGGTGGACAGTCGATGGTAATTGGCGAGTCAATAACCCGCGCCCCGGGGGTATCATAGTTATCTATCGCCATAGCGATGCGGTTAGCTTGCACGGTGGCCGTTTGCCGTTGAATAGCCTCGTCTCCCCCAGGAATACCGCAGTCGACCACGACAATGCTGATCAACCCAAGTTTGCGGAGCTGGCTGAGGGTTCTCCCCACGCCATCCAGAGTAGCGTCACAGACCTCCTGAGGAGCACGAAACTTAACCAGAGCAACGTACATGGGGACTTGGATAGCGATATCCGCTTCGGGCTTCGGTCCTTGGGCAACGTCCTGCTTCACAGCAGCAGTGTCTACTATAACCAGCGCCTCCTCTAACTTCGTGTTATTTGATGGACGGTTCTGAGCACCACGTTGCTTGAAACCCGTTGCCCCTTTCTTTTCCAGCACAGGCACAAACTTATTCATATAAGCCTTGGCATCTCTCTTGGTGACTGAAGTCTCGAGAACCGAGACGAAGAAATCCTGGGATGGGAGTTAGATAATTCGGATTTTAACAGGGGAAAACATTTCATACCCTATCGAGGCTTTTCTTCTGCTTTTGCGATTTGGATATGGACGTATACGGGGAGGTAAATGTTATCGAGTGCCCACTGCTATTTGGGGTGCTCCGCGCAGGCCACGATGACAATGAATTTGGGCCATTGGTCCTGATGAGGTCCTTGGTTGACGGCGTCTATCAATCAGTCATTAGTCAATTCGCTTATGTTTCTCACTTTATCATAAGTTTATAGATTTAAATAGGTAGAAGACGACAAGTTCGCGGGATCTAACGAGCCGGTCGCCGCAAAGCGCAGGGACCATTTCACCCACATTCAAGTTTGAAAATGCCTTCTTCCAGGCCGTGTTTTGCATTGTCATAGCGCGCGAAGCATTTTGTATACGAGTATTCGATAAGCGATTATACTACCACCACATCTCGAATGCCGGCAAGTTCAGAGCAAGAAACATAGAGGGTTAATGAAGAGATGGAGATGTTGGTTGTTGGTCAGTGGGAATCGACCTAATATACCTATGCGGATTCCAGTGACTCGAAGCTAAGCTATACGTGTACGTATAACACGATATCAAGCTGATAAGGGAATATCCATCGCTGTATCCATTGCTACTAAAGGTTAATATAGCTGTTACAGGCACACTTAAAGAACTGGGTTGCACCGCTATCGGCATTAGGTCGATCGCCCCATAACGCCCTACAGTCTTCTGCGCCCGAGGTGCCAGGTGCCTCGGACCCACAGACGGTGACATTGGATCAAGCGCAAGACTTTTCCCATGAAAGTGACACCCGGCCGGATTTCCTATCTCGTCTCCTGCTCAATCGTCACCTTGGAGCATTCTTGTCAAACGAAGGCCTCCCACGGCAAATTACACATCCTCTTCCCTACTTGCAAAGGGGGGAAGGAAATACAGATGGGAGAAATGGCTCGTGGACCTCTACAGTAGCTTCCGGATTACATTGGACCGAATCACTCGTGCTGTGCTGGTGGAGGCGAGCATTCGCTGAACTGCCGCAGGTTGAACATCTATCTACTTCAAATGATGGGATTTCACAATCCCCTTTCGTGTCTCTCGGGAATGTTGAGTAACTTAGAAAGAAGCTATACCGTTGTCTTGATCCGGAAGCCCGTCTTCTGATAGCAATGAGGAGTCTGATAGGAATACTAGACATATAGTAAGCCTATGTGCATTCGCCTCCACATTCCAATTTATGAAGCGAAGTAGAAGTTCTCTCCAAAGCCGTCATCTGGTACTTACTTGCACGTATTCATCCAATCATCTTTAATCGGGTAGCTGAGGTTGACGAATCCCAATTATGGACCTGACTTTTCATCCGTTGCTCCATGGTGAGGATCTAGGCTCATTCGGCACGAAGCGAGCACGGGATATTAAAACGTCAACCGCCGCAAGCCTATTTATCTACTTCAGTATGTAAAAGTGGCATTTCAAAGCTCCGCCTAATAGCGACGAGGAATATAATATCGAATACGAGATGCTGGTTTCGCAAATCGTCAGCTCGTTGGAATGATTTTTTGAGAGCCTGGGGCGGCTCGTCGCTTATTATGTATGCGAGGGCTCATTCGATGACCACTTCCGCTATTGACTCTTGTTAATGAATTAAATGCCATAATCGCCCATGAAGGTGCGAGGATGCCCATACATTATAGGTACCTGGCTGAGAGCTACCTTGAAGCCTTTCTCAGTTCTTGAGCTTGCACAAGATTTGTCTGTAACTGAAGACTCGTCATCATTCTCTACTCTACGATAGGCTGCTATAGGTGTTATTCAGCATGATAACGATGGCCATCAACTGGCATGCGTCAATCATTCATACCTACCTATATAGACCAGCACCACCGAGTCTACTATCTCAAGGAGACCTGCTCCTCACAGGAGCCATAACGGGTTCGAGTGTGTACCATCAACCCATTGTTGGTACGAGACCTGGGGATACCTACATATATCTGGGAATTTCCCATAAGCGATCAAAAGGCTTGCCCTAGGACAGGGGCACACACCTATACGCACACAGAACTCTGGTTCAGTCTCTCACTGAAACGTCAATATACTGATACCGCCAGCATCCAACCTAACTCCACTTACGTTCAATCCGTAGAGCCTCATCTTCAGAGGTTACCATAGGAGCCCAGATATCACTTCCTTGGAATACCAATAGCATGATATTATAGTGCTCCATGATGGCATTGGACATTGTACGTAAGCAGCTGAAGGATCTGTTGCTGGTCTTCCCTTGCGTCGATTCCTACTCAAGTTTCACTCGAATAGATGTAAATCATGTTCCTAGCTCGTAGCGGAGTAGGACTCCATCGAGCCCCTTACAAATTCGACGATAAATCACGACAATTTATCCTTGACGCTGTGATTTATAGGATTATATAGGATCTATAACACTAAATGGTGTTGATATCGGCCATTTCCCCTGAGCAGGAGCAACCCCGTGGATCATGAAGCTGTCATTCCATATACTCTGCTGCCAGATGTCCCAAGACAGCGGCTCGACATGAATACCGACGTCGATAGTAGATCGACGACTTGCACTAGTCGTCATGCAAACACACCGTGTTGACATGCGAACAAAGCTCTGTTTGTTTATGGAGCAACTCTACAAACCATCGCGATGGGTCTGCTGCACACACAACATCCTCTTCACGTCTTTTCACTCCTTTTTTACTCCTAGGAACCCTTGACCATTGTGCTTCGAATCCTGCTTCGATTCCTGCTTCGAAAATCCGTTCGCTCCCATTTTACAATACAATTGATCTTAGAAACGTTGCAATGAGGGCCATCACTACCCTTTCGCTTGCTGCTAGCGTCTTCGCTTCGCTTGCTCTGAGCATACGCGTCTCTCCGACCGCCAATGGAACTCTATCGCTTAATAATAGCTATAACTATATCGTTGTCGGTGCGGGAATCGGCGGTCTCGTCGTCGCTAATCGTCTTTCCGAGAATCCATCAGGCGAGTCCTCATAACCCTGAAAATGACCTATCCAATTTTACAGACGCTGAGAGACTAACACGCGAGAATAGCGTCCGTGCTGTTGATCGAAGCTGGTGACCTGTAAGTGCTGACCCCTATCTGCGTTACTTACCTCATGTTCGACCTTGCCGGATGTCGCTCTGCCCCTATTCACCTCCCCGTCCACAGCTAACCAACGACGCGTCCTTTCAGAGATGATCGCGCCGAGGATGTCTCTGTCCCTGGGAACATCGGTTTCGAGGATCCGCGCAGGTACGAGGTGAAGATGGACATGACCGCGCAGGAATTCCTCGATGGCAAGACTCGTACCTTCAGTCAGGGCAAAGTCATAGGTGGCAGTACGATCATCAACGGTCTCGTCTGGACTCGGGGTTCCGTGGCCGACTACGATGCCTGGGAGCATCTCGGAAATCCCGGCTGGGGATGGTCGGACCTCCTGCCGTACTTCCGGAAGGTGAGTAGAACGCTCCTCATCCCACCGACACCCCTTGAT
Source organism: Hypoxylon sp. NC1633 (assembly GCA_022984935.1). Lineage (NCBI taxonomy): Eukaryota > Fungi > Ascomycota > Sordariomycetes > Xylariales > Hypoxylaceae > Hypoxylon > Hypoxylon sp. NC1633. The sequence goes on from JAJLYQ010000015.1 coordinate 431,470, forward strand.
CTGCAGTCTGTCATCCCACTCCGAGATGAAATGAACTCACTCGGCGCACCTTACAGTCTGAATCCTACTCCACGCCAGTTTATAATGAGTCAGTACGTGAAGCCCCTGTGCCCGCTCACCCGGCTATGGGTAAGCATGGCGAGCAAGGTCCGGTAGAGATTGGTTACCCAAACTATTTCTATAATCAATCCTGTAGGATATATCCAACTTCCGGAAACCAAATTACCGTGCTGACTGATGGGCAATGAAGACAACTTCCTCGACGGCATCCAAGAACTCGGTATACCCGCCAATAAGGACATCAACAGTGGCAACGCCACGGGGGCTTCCATCGTCCCTAGCAGCATGACGGCGAAGAACCAATCTCGCTCCGATGCGCGTACCGCGTATCTCGACCCCGTACTGGAACGTCCGAATCTGCATCTTGTGACCGGCTACACTGTCACCCGCATCTTACATACTAATGACGGCGTCATCTTTTCAAACGCGACCCGCTCTTTCGGAAATACCGGTATCAATGTAACGGGTGTCGAGGTAAGTGTCGGCATTGACATCAACGATCCGCGTCCCTCAGTAATTACCATCTGCTAACTCTGCGTGCTCTTACAGTTTGCTACCAACTCGAGTGCTAAGCGGTTCACAGTCGCGTGTGAGAACGAGGTGATCCTCGCTGCTGGCGCAATATTCTCGCCTGTCTTGCTGCAAATCTCTGGTATTGGTCCTGCTGAGCTTCTGCACAGCCTGGGGGTAAACGTTGCGGTCGATCTGCCTGGAGTCGGCAGCAACTATCAGGACCATCCTACCCTGCAGCCGGTCTATGAATGTGAGTATCCTTCGCTGCTAGAATCTTCTCTCACTAAGCCGTCCATCAGATACCGCGCCAGACGTCTTTTCCGCATGGGACATTGTAGGGAGTACGCGTGATGCCGTTCGAGAAGAATATCTAGCAAACCGCACAGGTTCGTCTAAGCAAGTCACGTTAGAACCATGCTCATAGGTGCTGATGGGTAACAGGACCGTGGACGGCACCGATGGTAAACGCGGTGGCTTTGCCTGCCTTAGGCTGGGTGACGGATCGTTTGCAAGAGTGGTTGGATGAGGCTGCTAATACGACCGGTAACCTGCCGGCCTCGTACGACTCGACACTCCGGGAAGGATACGTCGCACAACAAAGGGAGCTGATATCTCTGCTTGCGCGAACCGACACTCCAGTCTACGAGGTCATGTCAACTTCCTGGGGCCAGCTAGCAGTAAGCAGCATGCAGCCGTTCTCCCGAGGCACGATCCAGGCGAAATCTCCGTCTATCTTCGAGAACTCATCTCCCATCGTCGACCCACGGTATTGCTCACACCCCATCGATTGCGAGGTGCTCTTGCTCGGCGTTGCTTTCAACGATCAGCTTATCCAAACACCACCAATGGCTGCTTTGATGCCGGTTCCACCCCCTGGCTTTGGTATCCCGGATGCACGAAATAAGACAGCGTTAGGCGAAGCGATGCGCAAGAGAATCACGTCCGGATTCCACCCAAGCGGCACCACTTCTCTCCTACCACGAGACTTGGGTGGAGTGGTAGACCCATCCCTGAAAGTATATGGCACCCAGAATCTGAGAGTTGTCGATGCGGGTATTATTCCACTCATCCCCGGAGCGCATATACAGGCTGCGGTATATGCTATTGCTGAGAAGGTATGTCCTTCCACTTGACAGATATGCTCATGGAAACTCTGAACAGGTAGATGCTGATATTAATGGAAAACCTCAGGCAGCGGACATCATTAAGGCCGAAGGCTCAAAGGGGTTTCGTAGCACGAAACCGTGGCCTAATAGCTTTCGCGATTCACGAGTAAGAACTTCAGAAACATTCCCAAGGTCGAGACGTGTCCCCTGGCTGACAGCAGCTCGAAACCGCGCGTAATGGCACTCCGGATCTGCTGAGATGAGAATGCGGGCCTGGTACCTATCACGGTTGGGGGTTAAGAGGTACTTTGACACTTCTCGCGGACTCCTGGATGTAGCCAGCATAATGGCGAAACTGGCATTTGTTTGACCTTGTAATCGAATTCTCAGTCTACAAGGAAATGATTCGTATCAACATCGATGCCATCGCTTTGTGAAGTATCATATAGACTACGTGTGACGAGATGTCTGATGTGTCGAAGTTGGAAGCGGTGGCATGGTCCCGTCCGTGGTCCTGGGGATAATAGAGATCTCGTAATAACGCCCCATCGAAGTGATATATGACATTATTATTCGGATTGATCGATGAACTTGACAGAAGGGCCAGTTGAAGCCTGAAGGATTCACTGCTCTAGGTTTTGGAAGTTGAGCCGTTTCCGGATGTGGCTGGTGTTTCTCGCATAAAATTGGATAGATGCTTCATAACTCATAACTTATGAGACACAAGTTGTACATGAGGTACATGAGATTACCCAAGTCTGTAACACGAAAAGGGGTAGACTCCACATTAGCCGAAATCGCAAACCATCGTCCTCTCACACAAAAGGCCAACCCTCCCCTTACCTTTTCTGTCCCCTTTTCCCTTCTTCAAGAATGCTATCACTTTCACGCTAGAAACCAGCATTGCACATCACGGAATTGAGCCTATTCCTATATCCTTCTTGATCGTAGCTCTCGCACTTTTCTCTATACTATTCTCCTACTCGAACGTCTTTGTTGTGACGATGCCACGAAGATGATATATACTATGTTCAATCAATTTGTACTAACGCTACCTAGCTTTCTACTAACCCTACGCATTGATATCGGTATCCTCCGTCTGACACCGCGACGTCGATTAAAAATTCGCGAGTCACTAACTAGAAACACCGGCCAAACCGGGATTGGCTTGCAATCCAATCATTACTGCAATCATCCGGCTATGTGTGTACCGGGCAAAATATGTTGGATTTGGAACCGCCTGTGACGGGACACGTAGCAGTTACATTGGTATATTGCTCACTACAGATACCACAGCTGAAATTCGCAAGTGTCAAGGTTATACCGTGCCTCGAGCGTTTGAAATGCCAGTCCCCTGTCTTGCGATCGGAACCACGAAGTCGCACCAACTAGTAGTTGAAGTGAATCAGTACGGAAAATAGTTAGGTCGAGTCGCTGTTGGTGTCTGGTCTGCATGAAATTACGATACAGCCGTCTGCATAACGCGCGTGCGGTTGATGTCAGCTCTTCATCACCTCGTCTTCGCTCCTAATCAGTCATAATTAAAAAAGAATCAACCCATCCACGAAGAGGTGGTAAGGCGCGGATGACGCCGAGATATCGAGACGCGTAAAGTGTTATCTATCACAGCTATGACTTTTTCCTACGTAACAATTCGCAGCCGAGGAATACTATGTAATGGCAACACGCGCAGCTACATAACATCATCCGATGGTCTCAATTCATTGGCGCGAGTGCATGCCTCCCTGCCGTGTACGGGAACGATGATTGGGACTTATGAGATCAGACTGCAAGCATAGCCACGATGTCATGCATTCTTGGGTCGGAATGGCAATCAACGAATAGTATAAGACCCTGTAATCCAAGTGTCGGATCTTGGTAGAAACGTTGAAGTTACATACTTACATACAGTACCTTGGCCGTATTATGGAAGAGCGCAGCTTGTCTCTCACATGCAGACGGATGAATGGCAAGCTGGAAAAGCGGTCAAGAACACATCCATAACAGCAGTGCATTCATGTATGTGCGATAATGCGAGGCTCTGTCAATCTCGGCGAATCACACAACAGGTTTCAATATCAATCACACGATCATCTTGCAGGAGGAATGCCGCAAGTCCGGGACGACGCAACCAAACGGAACATGGATTTTTGAGAATTTGCATGTCAAGGTCCCTCCCCTCACCCCCAAACGTACGAAAGTGGAAGATGAGACGAGACCTGCACCTCCAGGAGGCATAAGCGGACTCTTTTCCCCGTTCTGATAACGGGAAACTCTGGTCCATTTCAAGAGGCTTTGTCTCGAATGGTCTAACCTGGGTCCTCGAGTTATACGAGGACATGGAAGACGTAAGGATGAACAAATGATTCATCACATTGTTATCTACATAAGTATGACAATATCTGTAGCTCTGCAAATCTGAAAGTCTTGCCACCACCTTTGTCGGTCGAAGGCAGACTAGATCCAGTTGATGGAACTTGCACTTATTCACATGTTTCGAGTTGACCTCACATAGACAAGTCCGAAGGCCCAAGCGATTACGGGCGTAGTTGAACGTGTTTTCTAAACTGGAAATACTTCGTTCAATACGGTGATATGCTGGGATATCGTAAATAAAAGCAACATCCTTGACTCTTTGTGACTTCGAACCCCGCTTAAATAAATATATAAATACATTAATTAATAATAATAATACTTATATTAAAGCTTTGTTTTTTATTTTCCTTATTTTTTTTTACTATTATTTATTATAATAAAAACGAGGAACGAATCGTATAAAATAATACGTTATACGTTAAAATTAAATTTTAACCGTTTATAAACGAATTTTTTTTATATAATTTTTAAAGCTTTTATTACGAATATATCTTTTTATTAAAGGTAACATATTAACGTATATTAAATTATAAAAAGCTAAAAATTTATAAAAATTTTATAAATATATTATTTTTAACGTAAAAAAATATAATAAATAAAACCTTTTTAAATTAAAAGGTTTTATTTATTATAAAAGTTTTTACGGTAAAATATCGGTAATTTAATTTATATTTTTAATAAAAAAAATAAATAATAACTTATCGTATTAATTAAATTTTTTATTTTTTATTATAAAATTTATATTAATTAATTCGTTTTTAAAAAGTTTATAAAATAATATTTATAATATTTAATATAAAGTTTTTAATAATAAATTATTTTAATTTAATTTATTAAAATTTTAATTTAATATAATAAACTTTAATTTAACGTAAAATGTAAGTCAGGAATGTATCACGTGATACCCTTAAATGTATCGATGCGATTATTCCAAGAATAGCTTAATGTAGCGGTAAAAATAAAAGAGGTACAACCCCATTTTGGCGCTAAGCCTATGTATTCTCCACTTGCAATAAGTAGCAGTAAGGAAAAATAAGGAAAATGAAATACAGGGCCTAAGTTTTCGTTTTCGCTCATCGTTTTAGCCAGTCAAATTGCTAGCACTAATCATTCTGCCGCACACTGTGTCAGGGATGACCTAGACCTGGCTTTCATCACACAGAGTTACTTCCATGTTTCTTTCGTCATTAACATAAATTCTTTCCCCTCATATCTGCAAGGCTTGTACCTGTGCAGACTCCAGACTCAACAGAGCAAGCTGCCTGTTGTTGTGTATGCCCTTTCCTATCTCACCACTACACCAAGCTTCATTTTTTAATCGATTCACAACCCTTTATCATCATGCCAATTTTTCATCAAGGCGGCACAGGCCTACCAAGGGATTTCTTTCACTTGGAATCATCTACTTGAAAACATGTTAATGAGAAAAAAACCGGACTCTTGTCTGTCTTCCAGATGGACATCAGAAATTACTCGTCAATCTCGCAGCTTGACTTGTGGCATACTTGCCCGCAAAAAATAATGGTCTCTCTGGTACCTAGGTACATACATACCACTACTTTTTTTGGTCAGCCCGTGGAGTTCATAGCCGGAAACATTTCTTGCTGTCTTGGAGAGAGTGCCCGGTCAAAATGGTTGCAAAAAAGATACAAGCATAAGTGGACCTTCAATATGTTCAATGTCATTGGCCGATCTCTTGCTTTGTGATCTACTCCTTTTCTGGTCTAGCCTGTGTCTCGAGCATTGCCCAATGCTCAGAAGAGTCCTGCAATGCATTCATGTGAGTGGCTTCCCCTCCTTCTTTTCCCTTTTCTCCTTTCAGCGTACCGTCTCTCGTCTGCAGTTTCTTGCTGCGTGCTACTGCTACTGCTACTGCTGCTGCTGCTCTTGTCAGTCAGTCTTGCCCACACTTTCCCCTTCCTCGTCCGTCTTTTTATCTATTCCAGCCAAGCGCAGGATCGTTCAGCATCAGGACCTGAATGGCCCTTGCTCTTATCGTTATCTATTATTATATTTCTTTTTCTTGGTATGCCTACGTGCTAATGTAATGTTCACAGGCAGAACAGGTTGGTTGTGTCTCGACTCTCTTTGTTCAATTTCGCTCCCGCTTCCGCTCTCCTCTCCTTTTCCTCTTCGAGAACCCCCCACTTTTACTGGTTGCAAGTGCTGCATCTCCTCACGGCCAGTGTGATGGAACGCCCCAAGTTAAGTTTTTGACGGGGTCCTTCTTTTTTGGTGGTTCCAGCACCAGAGGAAAACTTCCTAAGTGGCCCCGCATACCCGGGCAGGACCACAGCCACACGAGGGAGCGACGGGGGCACAGCTGCACAGCTGGAAAGCAATAACCAATTATACAAACGATGGGGTACATTAGTATGTACCAGCATTTCTAGCTCTTTTTTACCTCTGCCTCTAGAGTCTACCTATACCTCTCCCTCTCCTCTAGGCTCTACCTTACACTGCACCAAGGTACACGTACCCTGCGCTAGCCTTCACAGGTACTACTTTTCCCGCTTTCGCTCTGATTACTGCCACCATCCAAGCAAGGCCAATGCCAATTGGTGCTGATGCGCGCAGCACTACTCAAAATTGTCAGCGGGAGCTGCAGGTGCACTGCCTGGAGTGCCCTGCAATACAAGTACCTACGGAACGCTTTCGCGCCCTCTCCCACTCCGCTCTAGCTGCCCCAGGACAGGCCGGTAGGCCTAACTCCCCATGTACAGTATTGTACCAAGGTCCAGCACCTAGCAGGTACCTACATGCAGATGAGTGGGAGAGAGAGGTACCTATGCCGGTAAGGAAGGTGAGGTACCTCTACCCAAGCAATCTTTTCTTTGCTTGGTGCGCATTCTGTCTTTTCCCACCCGCCAACTCTACTCTCCTCCCTTCTTCGTTGTACTCCTCAGTCCTCTCGTCCTATCGCTCATCCTCACTCTTTCTCTTCCTCCACCCCCCACGACCAAGTTCAAACACGAATTACATTTCCTTGGGTCCCAAGCGTCGAATCTTTCAAGATACTCATAAACTTAACTTAATTCTGAACTCGTAACTCACCCTCGATCCACTCCAATTCCATTCTCCATCGAAGCGCATTCTTCTCCGAGCAGAAAGGAAGGGAAAAAGCCGAAGAAAAAGCTTGAAGCACGTCGCCACGTCGACCAAATCATTCTATTGCCAATTTGTTCAGTTCAGCACACACTATCGTGACACAGTATCTTCTTGCCATCTACCGATCAGACGATTGTATCATTTAGTCTATTCTACGTTCAAATATCGAGTTTTCTTTTGTTTCCAGTCCAGTCCTTTGTTGCTCATCAGCGCCCGTATCTTCGAGTCCGAACGTGTCTAGCCTCTGCCGAACCCTCCTTCTCGATAGCAAGAGAACGACAATACAACATCACATTCGCCAACGCGCCGCATACTAAAAACCTGCTACTCCTTCGAATTCGACACATGATAAGCCTGCGAATCGTATCCGTGACCTCGGAATCTCTGGGAATCGATCATTGTTACGTCGAGCCCAGATTCGTCGTCATGCCATCCGGGCTCTGTCGATAAACCGGCCATCTCCTACATTTACCTCCCCGACAATCACCTCGCGAGGTGCATGTTAGATTATGACAGACAGGATCCCACTCTTTCCGACGCAAACAGTGACTCCGAGTCAGACGGCCGTCCCTAGTTCTAAATCCACACCTGTTCTGTTGAACCATGTGTCCAATAAGGTCCAGGCGCCGATCGAGGAAGAACCGTACACTATCAAGTGTATATGTGACTTCACTGATGATGACGGGAACACTATCTACTGCGAAATATGCGATACTTGGCAACATATAGAGTGTTACTACCCTCTTAATATCGCCGAAGCCCTGCGAGAAGACTTCGCTCACTCTTGCGTTGATTGCAAACCTCGGCCGCTCGATCAGCAAGGCGCCAATGAGCGACAACGGTTGCGACGAAGCAAAACTGGCACTATAGAGGTCTCTGACAGGAAAGCCAAACGGCCTCCCACTAAAACCAACAAGAAGAAGACGAAGCCGACGGATCTTGCGTTAAATGGCCATATAAGTTCCGATACCAACGCAAAGCACTCGCACGAACACAGCTCCACTCATCATCACAAAAAGTCCAAAAGCACCCATCGACCGAGTCAATCCATCAGTTTGCAAAATCCGAAACGCAGTCCTTCCTATGGTCAGAAGAACGGTAATCCCCATGGCCATCCGCCCAGCCCTGCCACGACACCTCCAGATGTTCCCCACGAACTCGAGATACAATATTCGAACGCTTTCCTAAACCTGTATAAGGATGGCCGTGATGTGTCCATCGTCCGAACAAATTCGTTTGCAAGTCTCCACATTTCGAATGCCCTGTCTTTGTGGCTAAGGGACCATGAAAGATTGAGAAACGAAACGGGTTGTAGTTTTGACGATGTCTTCCAATCCCTACCTCCAAACATCGATTCTGTCAAGGCTTCGCTGCGGCTCGAGTCCAAGAAGTTGCCTATTGGGCCGGATACCATGGTACATTGGCAGTATCTTACAACATCGCAACCGATCGAAAAAGACGTGCCTCTGATTGAACTCAACGGCCAGATCGGAATACAGAAGGATTATTGCCAGGACCTAGAGAACCGCTGGCAGGAACTGAGTTCTCCATTACCATTCGTCTTCTTCCACCCTATGCTCCCAATCTACATCGATACGCGGAAGGAAGGCTCCCTTGCTCGTTATGTGCGACGCAGCTGCAAGCCAAACGCGATACTGGACACATACCTGTCAGGCAGTTCCGAGTATCACTTTTGGCTGGTGAGCGATCGGAGGATACCACTTTCCGAACAGATCACTATACCGTGGGAGTTTAATTTACAGAAGGACGTAGCACGAAGGTGGGAGCAACTCCTCGGACTCGGTGACGAAGAAACTGCAGCTGCGCAGCCGGACTACAATGAGAAAGAGACAGAGACGTATCAGAGCATCGCTTCATGGGTCAGTGCTATACTGTCCGAATATGGTGGGTGTGCTTGCGATCTCGGGTCCGACTGCGCGTTTGCTCGCTTTCATCGCACTTATATCCTCAGGCCACAGCAGCAATCAAAGGACACCAAGGTCACCAAAAAGAGATCCCGGAAACCCAAAACAAACGCCATCTCGCCCACAAGCACCGGTCCCACAACTGAAAGCCGCGCCCCTAGTGAGGGTCACGGCGACGACGGGGTCGACAACGACTCGGGATCATCGCGTAGTAAACCTCCTAGTCGGGACATGACTCCTGCCCCACGGCAAGGTTCTTTCGACGCGCTGGGTGTATTAACAGAATTGACTGACAGAGACAAGCGAAAAGTTCAAATGGTTGAAGACTCGTTTCGTCGCATGGAACAGCAACAACAACCTCCGCGGAAGAAGAAACGAACCTCAGACGGCAATAGCAACTCTGGTTCTACGGTCAAGTCGAAGCCTCGAGTGTCGGCCAACCATTCGACCGAGGTTGCCAACGGAGCCGCAGATCGTCGTTACGTCGATGCCGGTACCTCGCGAAGCATGTCAGGTTCGCCCTCCAGCGTTGTTTCGCCTAGCACATTCGGTCATTTCAAGCATCACGATTCGCGTAATGGTGCTCATCGAATCCCCTCACGGCATTCCTCTCAAAGCCCACATCCAGTGTATCGCGATGCTTCCGTTCAAACAGACCCTGTCGATGGGGAATGGTTTAGCGATACTAGGGAGAACCCAAAAACCAAGAGACGTGTTGTGTCTCTTTCGAAGCGCCTGCTAGAATCTCGCCATCGTTTACGAGCGGACGAGGACAGAAGGAGAAAAGCACTTGCTACCTCGCCTGGTTCTGTGGCATCTGCTACGGTTAAGATGGACCTGGACTCACCTACAACAGAACAAAGTCTTGCGATAGTGATACCGGAAGCAGCGAAGCACGAGAAGCTAACAGTACTACCACATACCAATTCTCCTGCCGACATCCCCATGACAGACGCTTCATCCCTGTCGCCCGGTCAAGGTAAAGCGTCTCTGGTTGTGATTCCATCTGCCACCGCGCCAAACAAAAACAAGTCGCCCGAACTACGGGTTCAGATGCCCCCTGTTCCTATATTTACCAATACCACCAACCCAAATGCGACTACTCCATTGTCCGCGACGGGGACGCTGGCTCAGTCACCATTTTCTACCAATCTGCCAAGCCCTTTTCCTCCTCCGTCTATCAATGGTGCCGCGGTGCAGCCCAGCCCAGTCAAGAAGAAATTAAGCTTAAGTGATTACACGAAGAGCAGGATGAATAAGGCGGCTGCCGCAAAGCCGATGGGGGCCCTCAAGCCGCCGCCTACTACCGTTGTAGAGGAGGCAAAGTCACCGAGTTCCGACACGGTTATGGTAGACCACCCCGGTGCCGACAAGAGCGCCGATTGAATCATTCGACTAGGAACGATGTATTTTAATCAAAGATCACTTGTAATACTTTGGGTGGACTATCATTGCCTGGCTTAGATCCTATTGCTTGATAGTATACGTATCGTCCCGCATGCTCAAGCATGTCACTTCTCAATGACGGCCTGGTCGAGGGTCTTGGTGTGGCTTATCAAAATATGGAAGTGGCAGATATGCCGGATGGACGGTATGGTTTTCTGCGTCAGGCGTTGGTCAGGCATTATTAAATGGGGTACGGTGAGGTCCGTGACGGCGGCGAGGCATCAGCATGAGGTTATTCCCGGAAGATATCGGTTGATTTCACAATCATCAGGGTTCATATCGAATCGATTCCCTTTTTTTTTCACATGGTCGAATACGTTCGTGGTCGGTTCCCTTCACCTACTCACACTCGGTTGGAACTGGAACGGCTGTTGACAACCGGGCTCCTCTCTCGATTGGCAAAGCCTATACGATGAAAGGCAACGCATGGTTACGAGAAAATCTGGTGATTGCGAGTACTTCGGGTACTGAGAAGGGGCGGAGTCTAAAAAGGCTGTGGAAATTCGAACATCGTACATGTACTACTATTACTACTACTACTTACAACTAACAACCACCCTCCTGGAATCCGAGAGCCGTGTATGGGGCAGGAGTTGACGTCGTAGCAACGAAAACAGCTGGAATGGCTACGAATAGGGCCGCCGCAGCTCTCTGTTTTGCGGAGGGAGCCCGTGTGAAAAACGGGAATTCCACATCACAAAATACCACACCTTGTTCAAGATCAAAGGATCACTACTGAGTCTTTCCCGTCGTGCCGGATGTTCGGCTTGTTATGTGCGTGTGTGTTCTGGCATCATCTTGCGCTCTGAGTCAGCTTTGGGATTTTCTGGGCTTTTTCTGGGATTTCTACGAAGTACATAGCATGGTAGGTGATTGGATGTCGATCGCATGATTCCCGATCTTGGATAATGGGGAAGTCTCCTTTTCTTCCGCGGTAGATTGAGGGTAGGTAGGTAGGCCCATAGATGGCCGAGGTAAGTAAGTAAGGGGCTATGTCACTATGTGTTGTTGAATGAGATGCGATGTAAGGGCTTACGGCGGTTGGCTTCTCACAAAGATCAGAATGCTGGATAATGTTGGGCGTGGGGGTCAGGATATGTTGTTGGAACTTGGAAGGTAAGCGATTGTATTATACGATGTATGATGGATTATGGATAGGCAGACAGGTATGCCATAGGTACGCAGGACATGACTTCGCATAGTGAGATGTTGCTCCTTACTTCCTGCACGGAACCCGGGCTTGATGGGCTCTGAATCCTGATAGGTAGGTAAGCCAGCCCAATACATTCGCCGTAGGATCGTGGCCAGTATAGTTAGTGCCTATGTACACATGTGCCGGGTTGACGCAGGAAAAGGGGCTTTGTAGGATTTTAAATTTTCTATACTCGAGCAACCTCTATGTAGTCGTCGGTGACGAATAGGAGCTAAGCTCAAGTCACGAGAAGTAGTGCAGTGCGGTGCAACGAAGTGGTTGCGGTCGAAATGATAAGACATGCTGATCTATAGATCGCAATGTACAGCAAGTAAATAGCCGCTCGGGGATACTGCAACGGCCTTGACATGACATAGGCAGATAGGGTAGGTCCAGGGGAGAAGTGAAGATATGAAATACCGACACACAGGATTCTCATATGTCAACGCCTATTCTACAACGATTGTAATCATTCACTTTGAAAAGTATGTATTTGACTACCTTTATACCTGGTCTAGCTAGTGTTCGATGGTTTATACGAGTGAAAGGGTATCTCCAGAAGGGTTTTGGTCCGGTACAAACCAGCTCTCGTAGCTATCTACCTAGGCAGCTTTTCACATATTCAGATTGTCCTCCCTAAAGACCAGCAGGGCTAATCGGTGTCTGGCGAAGAGGCCAAAAAGGCCTAATAGTGTTTGCATGGCTATAATCTCCTTGGCCAGCCTGTCTTCGCGCATCGGCCCTCGCCAGACCAGCCAGAGGTTCAGAATCGTGAAGTTGCTCGTCTCCTGGATTTGGCCTTGCTCGTCCTCCTTGAGGCGCAACAGCTTGAACTGGGCCAACAGTCGCAGGGCCTTGGCGATGATGGGGCGGGGCTGCTCGTCCTTTTCCCACTTGGTTACGCTCGGTTCCAGTAGTCCGGTTCGCGCGTTGAAGTGTGGCAAGCGATGACGTGGGCACGGGATCAGGCCAAATAGCTGAGGCGTGCTATAGACGAAATTGAAGATCTGAGGCACCAGAAGCAGGATCAGAGTCTTCGAAAAATGGCCTAGGATACTAACCACCACGAACACCATGCCGGCAAAGTAGCAGTAGGTGTCTCCAACGAAGACGCGGGCGGGATACCAGTTATGAATCAGCAGCGCGAAGCTCACACCCAGGAACGGTAAGAGGAAGTAGAGAGAGAACAGGTGTGAGTCAGTGGCCGGGTGAGGATACGGAGTGAGCAGGTACAGCGCGTCGTTAAACGCCAGGAGTAGTGCAATCACGATGCTCTGGCTGACTTCCATTCCATTGATGCCAGCGAGAATGTTAATGCTATTGGGGCTGAAGATGGAAAAGGCTGACATGTATCCATAGTAGAGGATGCCGAGGTCGACAAGCTCGCGGCCAACATACGGCTGGAGAAAGGTGGGCAACACGATGGAGGTGACGCCGAAGTCGATGAAGTAGATGACAAGAAGCGGGATCGATGCGAAGGCGGGAATAAAGAACTTGTGGCGCCATCGTATATCGAACAGGTCATCGCCAATGCCGAGGAGGGTGATGGATTGGAGTGATATGATGGCAGAGAGGTAGGAGGCCAGCTAGGAGAAGTCGAGCTCGTATCAGCTTGATAGCCTAACCTATAGTTTCTAGGGGACCTCATACCTTGCTGTGGGGGAACTTGTGAAGCAGCCTTCCCCTCTGAACGAACTCTACGTTCATGACGACATCACGGTTTCCACCACCACTAGTGGCGACCACGATATCCTTATAGAACGGGAATGGTATGAAGACGATGATGATCAGGAGGTAGACGACGGCGCAGATGCCTCCCATGCATTCGGGCAGATAATGACTATTGTTCACCTTGGAAAGGTCACGACCCTTCAAGCCGGCCTTGATAAATGTAGGACCTAGCCATCGTATCATAGAATAACTAGCAGCGAATGCGAGGCCACTAAGGGCTAGGGACGCGATCAGAGGTTCGCCTTCGCCCTCAAAGGTTCGTACAAGGACGGCGACGCAGACTAAGGCAAGGCTGGTGAGGTACAGGGTCTCGGCGCGCGAGAGGTGGGAGGATGGTACGGTAGTCGGCATCTTTGCTACTTAGGCATTGCTTTGTGGTTGTGTTGAGGAGTCGGCGAAGAAGCACATCGTATTCCGTGGGCTTGTCGCATTAAAGTGCGGGAATGATGAAATAAGTGTCGTGGCCGTAAAGAATGGTGGTGTCGTCGAATGAGGCTGGACGACGAGAGGATGAGACCTAGATGAGATAGCCTGAAGTCGAAATGTTCAAAGAAGCCACATTGATCATAGGCACGCACAAGGTACAAATTTTGAAGCTTCCGTAACGGTTTGGATCAGGACAGGGATCTTTGCCGGTAACTTGAACCAATCGAAGCCCCGCAATACTAGCTCAAACTGCCTAAGAAAGCTTCATTTATGGGCCTCAGCATGGATAAGTAACCCACTAACAGTTTCGTTTAAATCGTAACATCGTCTAATTAGAGCGGCTGATTGCATACTTCCTACCAAAACCTACATCTTTCCCAACCGTCTGGTTCTTGATTTTTTTGTTGTTTTTATCTTTTGTGTTGGTGAAACTTGAAGAGGCTGATCTCCAGCCGATTCATCTCTAGTACCTTTACGGACGAGAATTCTGAATCACCCAGCTGGTCTTGTTTGTCACCCCTTGTGGCTCTATATCTCATTTTCCAGTCCTTCGGATTGTAACTGAAAGCGATGTAATCTAGCTCTATGCCATGATCTATATCGACGGTCTTGTCTTACTCTGATCTATCATGGCTTCTCCTAACTATTGCAAATATAAAATATAGGTCTACGGCTTAGCATCTCGAAGCAATCTAGCACTGCTAATCTCAAGTTTCGATTCATAAAACTCAATACAACATATGGAATCTCCGAATGCCACATTAGTCTTCCCAACTCGACCTGATTGACTTCTTTGCCGAAAGCAAGTGAGCACATCCCAAGCAAGCGGGATAAACTTCTCTCGTCTCATAGGTCTTCTAAGTCTCCAGATCGAACACCCAATCTCGTAGCTGCTGCAATGATCGGTAAAAGAGACCGGAGATGAATTTTACTTGGATAGCCGTCCCCTCCTTTTGCCAGGAGTTTGGCTGTGCCGAGAAGCTTTTCACTTATACCTCCTACTCATACATGATAACCTAGTTATGTCTAGAGTCGACCACACGGTCTAAAGTAATGACCTCCTACCTCTATCTCAAATCTGTCTCCAGATCCAGATCAAATCTTTAAGTAATGATGCGTCTACTTAACGACAATAATGTTCTGGTTGAATTGGCTTGTCTCTGTGCCTATCCTCCTGGCTATCACCAATACCAGGTCAGCTTTTGCCGCCATGGCTCAGGACACAAAAAGGGACACAGGAAATGACACCGATAGTAGCACAGAGAGCAGCAGCAGCAGCCCAGTGTCGAAATCAGATGGGGCGATCAAGCCTGACCTACGGAATCCTAAGGGTGGAATGGACGACAAGAACAACACTCCGGAGCTAGCTGAAGAGACCCTGGACCCCGAGGCCAAGCAGGGGGGCGGGTTACCAAAGCCCGGAGACGAAGGAGATGATAGCAGTCACACTTCGAAGCCAGATGATGGGCAAAGTGACGAACAAACCACCGCAAATGGGACGGATGGCAGTAGCCGCAACTCCAAGTTCGATGAAGAAAAGATGGAAATACCCATCGATACACCAATTGATCTAACCCCGCCGAAGAGCCCAGTACGTCCCTCATTAGACGTCATCCGCTTCTCGCTCATTCTGGATCGGGACCAGATACGATCAGTTTATTCTTCTGGGACACTCATCTTGGACCAGGATCAGATGCGACAAGTTCGCTCCACCAGTGGCCTGGTGAGAGAGACGACAGGGGTAATCACACAAGGCGCTGGCGAGGAGGGGGTGAATGAAGATATTTCATCCAGTCAGAAGGAAAGCGAGATCACATCTACAACACTCCCACTTACTGATATGGAAAACTCCGTTGTCGGGTGGGAAAGTCAAGATGACCCTCAGATGCCTCTGAACTTCTCGTCCACCAGAAAGTGGGTGATAGTTTGGGCTCTGGCCGCTATCACCTTCATGTCTCCCTTCTCCTCGTCCG
This sequence comes from Hypoxylon sp. NC1633, assembly GCA_022984935.1. Classification (NCBI taxonomy): domain Eukaryota; kingdom Fungi; phylum Ascomycota; class Sordariomycetes; order Xylariales; family Hypoxylaceae; genus Hypoxylon; species Hypoxylon sp. NC1633. Next base: position 447,326 of record JAJLYQ010000015.1, read on the forward strand.
TCCTCGCACCTGCTATCGAATACATCAACAGGGATTTTCATAACTCCAATCCCACCGACGGCCCATTCCCGGTCAGCATATACCTACTGGGTTATGCTACGGGGCCATTGTTTTTGGCTCCCCTTTCCGAGATCTTTGGCCGCGCCGGTGTTCTCAGTTTTTCCAATGCCTTCTTCTGCCTATGGCATATTGGCTGTGCTTTGTCACCGAATCTCGGTCTCCTCATAGTCTTTCGGTTCGCCGCTGGTGTAGGCGGCAGTGGTTGTATGACGCTTGGAGGTGCGATAATTGGCGATTTATTTCCTATCGAGAAACGTGGTGGCGCTCTGTCAATATGGGCCCTGGGCCCTCTCATCGGCCCTACAGTGGGTCCCTTGGTAGGCGCCTTTATCGCTGGATCCATCGGTTGGCGCTGGTCATTCTGGATTGTGCTTATTCCGTCCGCCATCATCACCATCGTCTTGGCCGTCTTCCTCCCCGAAACGAATCATAAGGTTCTCATACAGCGAAAGACTGAACGCCTAAGAAAGCTACTGAGGCGGACAGACCTCAAGACGTGCTACGCAGCCGAAGGTCCTCAAGAGGCCTCTCAGCTAGCCGTACTGAGGGCCGGTATGCTGCGGCCGCTCAAGATGCTAATCTTTGCGCCTATGATCTTCATACAGTCCCTATATGTCTCCTTCATATACGGGTCCGTCTACTTGATGTACAACTCCATCCCTCCAACATTCGAGTCACAGTACGGCTGGGGCACCGGAATCAGTGGGCTGGTATTCATATCTATAGGCGTTGGGTACATGGTAGGTCTTTGGGCTTTCTCGATGATATCAGATCGGACGGTGGTGCGTATGACAAAAGCCAACGACGGAAAATTCAAGCCAGAGTTCCGCTTGACTATCATGATCTGGTACTCATTCCTCTGCCCGCTCGCCTTCTTCTGGTATGGATGGGCCGCTGAGATGCGAGCTCACTGGATCGTGCCGATCATGGGTCTGTTCCCGCTCGGGTTCGGCGTCATCGGCGTATTCATGCCTACGCAGGCCTACATCATCGACGCCTACCCTTCGTATGCGGCATCGGGAATCGCCGCCTTCACAGTCCTGCGTAGCGTTATCGCCGCCTTCCTTCCCCTGTGCGGGCCGGTGCTATTCGATACTCTAGGAATTGGCTGGGGTAGCTCGGTGCTTGGCTTCATCGGCGTGACCATGATCCCCGTTCCCATCTTCATCTTCAAGTTTGGCGCGAGGCTGAGGGAGAGGTATCCTCTAAGACTATAGAGGGGAGGCTTTCTCCTTTTCTACAAATCCGAATACCCCCGTTGAGGACGGGGTAGGTGACCCGGTAGATTGTGTATGTGCGCTTGGATCTCCTAGACGAGAGTCAGTGCGAGGATAGAGGTAGTTTGACATATGTATTGCATCGCTGGAGCGAAGCTGTTTAGTTCTGCAGAAGAAATCTCAATATGAATTTTTTGCTGCAGTACTGGCTCTGTCGGTTCCTGGTTAGTTAAAGATTATGTTCGTCTTAGTATTGAGCTACAGATACCAATACTCATAACGTGTTTCTAATGAGAGGGAAGCAAGTGGTCGCTTAGAAGTCATACTTTCATAGATCTGGAAATGACCCCGCGATCAAACTTAAGGAGTCAGGTCGCTTCCACGTTTCTCAAGAACGACAGGAGCCGCAACACAGCTCAGCAATTAGCTCTTTGACTTGAACGATAAACATGAAGATAGTGATGAACGGTAAGACAATTGAAGCGGCCTCGAAGGCAGCCTTACCGCACCAGCTCGCCGCCCGGAGCATACAAAGACTTTTAAATATGCAGAAATGCGCAAAGCAGAGACTTCAACTCCTCGCATTTTCTATTTTCCCTATCTCTCTATACTGAACTGGGTTGTTCTAGCAGGTAAGTAGTACCTAGGTAGGCATATTCAAAAACACAATGGGACAGGGCCCCAAGACAACCAACAGATGAACATGAGTGCCCTTAGACAGATCATTACCCGTAACCCACCTAATCCGTACAATTCCAGAAGTCGAACCCATACCTGAGCAGCTTCGATACCTACATAACTCACAAATGGTCCTGCCGATCAACCCTAAACGAGCCATACCGCGCCTCTACGGCCTCCCTCTCCCTCTCCTCCCTAATCAACCCCAGCCGCTCCTGGACCCGCTCCGCATCCTCCCTCTTCCGCATCCTCAGCCGGAACTCCCTACCCTTCACAACCACATACGCGGTAAGCGCGGCAGCCAGCCCCGTGCCGAGCACCGCCATGACCGCGTTGACGGGCGTGGGGTCGCCGCGTAGCGGGCCATGCGTCAGGGCGTCGAGGCCGGACTGCGCGAAGTTGACGAGCCCCGAGAGGCAGGTGAGGGCGCCGTAGATGCGGCCGAAGGAGGCGAAGCCGAAGATCTTGGTGGCGAAGTCGCTGACGGCGCTATAGTACAGCGGGCGTAGCAGCACGAAGGCCGCCACCGTCGCGTAGCCGGCCCACGCCTGCGGCACGCAGTTCAGCGCGCCGACGAGCGCGATGAAGAGCGTGAGGATCGCCGACGCCGTCGCCACGCTCAGGTTGTTGAGCAGCAGGCCTATGAAGGGCGTTGCGAAAACGCCGCCGATCGGCAGCGCCGCGTCGAAGAAGTGGTTCACGTTCTCGGCCAGCCGCTCGGAGCCCAGGAGATACCTGTACTGCGCGCGGATCGTGGCAATAAAATAATTCATGCGCAGCATCTGCAGCGCGGTGAGTAGTAGTAGTAGCAGGAACCACGTGGTCAGCATCTGGCGGTGAGCGGGCACGCCGTGGAGCACGCCCCAGATGCCGCTCGCGGCCTGGCGCTCCTCCTCGGCCTGCACGCGGTCCTCGCGCTGGGCCTCGTCGCCGACGAGCTCCTCAATTTGCTCGAGCTTGGAGAGCCGGCGCTCGGCGCGGCGGCTGCGGATTCGCCGGATCATGCGCGGACTGTCCAGGTCCTCGTCCGAGTCGTGCACGTCGCGCGTAGCGTCCTGGGCGCGCTCGATCTTGCGCTCAAGCTCGGGCGTGGAGTGGTACGCGCACGCGGGCATCAGCGTGTACTCGCCGACCAGCAGCAGGGCGCCGACGGCAGTGTACGCGAAGAAGAAGCGTGCGGGGGCAAAGGAGCGGCCCGAGGCTTCCCAAGCCAGGCGGTAGAGAAGGAAGACAGCGGCGGAGCCGTCGAAGGCGCCGGTGACGAGGGCCACGACGATGCCGGAGTGGCGCGGGAACGCGTTCGCAAGCTGGAAGCTGGGCACGAAGACGAAGGCGCCGCCGAGGCTTAGCACGACGTTGGCCAGCACGTACCCGTCGAACGCGGGGATCTGGAAGGCGAGCCCCATCAGCACGCTCCCGGCGATCATGAACAAGCCCGAGATGGTGTAGCAAAGGCGCCGCCCGTACCGATCCAGGGCCCAGCCGGCGATCAGTGACGAGGTGTTGATTGTAATGGATGCCGCAACGAAGAATAGGTTCAGGCGCATGTCCTGCGCCGCGCAGGGCACCTTTTCTCTGCCGTCGCGGGTGTCGTCTGGGTCGTCGTTGAGGGGGCACAGGTCAGCATACACGCCCTCCTCGATCAGTATCGGCTTTAGGGACGAGAAACCGTAGACTATGCCTGCCGCGAACCAGCACGCGACGATAGCAAATCCTACCTGGACTGGTGTCAAGATTTGTCAGCCAGCAACGAGGCTGAAAAAGGGAAAGATGACAAGGGAAGACTCACCAGCTCTTCTAGTACTCGAGACCTTGTACGCCGCGAGCGTGGGTAGAATGATCTCCGGGGAGACGATAGGCCCGGCGCTGTCGCCCGGAGGAAACACATCATAACTTAAAGTGCGCCATAGAATCTCCTCGTATCCGTCTTCCTCTCCCTCTGGGGGTACGCGATCGATGCCTTCATTGGCAGTGACGTGCTGGGCAAGAGACATAGAGTCTCACGGAATTGTGAGCAGCTATGTTCGATCAAAGCACTGGTCTACTTCCTGACCTCCCCTGAAGATTTCTTTCTCTATAGTATCTCATTCCAAGGCCGCCGTGACGGTGTTCTAGAACACACAAGGAATAGAAAAGACATACGAGATCGTGTATGAATGTTGACGTCAAGGGGCCCACGTGAGCTACCGGCACCTTATCCCCGCAAGATGCTAAATATCTACTAATGTAACTAACCGGCTCAATCAGCTTCTTCTGCTGGTGTTAGCTCGTTCGAGTCAGTACGACAGTTCACCGCTGAATCAAGTCCCAATGAAGGCAGTTTGCGACTATTCGATTGGCTGGCCGGAAGGTATAACTCCTCATCGCACGAGATAACAGGAAGCAGGTTATGTATGCTTCCGATTGCATATATGTTTCTCGTCTCCAGGTAGCCACCACCACTCTGACCATTTCGTGATAGCCGCTTGACATTTGTCCGGACCTCCACTAGGGTGTCCAGACATACCATTGTCGGTGTCATTACCATGGCAGCCACGGCAAACTCTGAACTGCGAAGTCCATGGTTGAAATTTCAGGAGCCTTTTGCTCTTGTTGTCATTGCACTTGTCGGTCCAGAACATGTCGTACACGTCGTCGGCGTAGTACAAGTGGGCCTAGGAATACGGCGCAAGAATGCTGCTCTTGCAGCCCTCGTCTCCGGGAGCGTGCTCCAGTAGTGTGTGCTCATCCGTGCACATCGTCTTCAATGGCTAGAGTCTGGCCATCGCGTTTTCTCCTCCAGGGACATACGTCTAAGCAGCAAGGTAGCGGAGCTGGCGTTCTCTTCTACTCTCATTCTTTGGGGCTTCTTTACCGAGTCGCGCTGACGCTGTTGCTATTCCTGTGGACGCCTTAGAAAGGTATATCCCACTGACTTCATTGAGAGCATAGCTGCAGTTGGTAGCTCTTGCGAATATACTGTAGCTTACCGAGGGTTTAAGTCAGGAGGTAACCGTTAGTAGTAGGTGCCTTGATGCTCGTTGAATAAATTGAAACAGATTGAAGCAAATGTGAAACACAGAGGTCGCCATTGAGGTAGTAGGTATACCTTAATACCTTACGTGTCTTAGTACCTGTACATGTTGAAATGCAACTTTTACACGGTGAGAAGGAGACGAGACTCAGAGAGTGACACCTCAGGTACCTAGGTACCTAGTGACTTTGAGACAATGAGACACTAACCTTATTTGGATTTATTTGGAGGTCAACCTTTTTTTTTTCAATTTTAATATGAGTGCACAGACCACAACCAGGCGCAACTGCCCAAGGAGAATTCTGCCGCTGGCTGATTGCGCAGGCTGCTCACCGCCCAGACCCTAGCATAAAAGGCCGGCCACCCTCCCAGCTTTTCATTTCGTTTTCTCTTCTTTTCTTCTTCATACTTACCTTGTCTGGAGAGACCTTCGCTCATGGATTTAGGCTCTCAAGAGGGAAGACCTGCATTGCACATCGTGGAGTCGACCCTCTTCTATTATCCCTCGTGGATCGTAGTGGGCGCAATTTTTGCTTTTCAAATCATGTTTTCGTTGTGATCGGTGCCTTTGCATCGCCATGAAGAAGACCTTCGGATCTATGGTTGCTTTCCATAAATCAGCCGCGTGCACGTTACCACTTCAGAGACAGTCGAATCCCATCACCGTCTTGACGAGTTCAATTGACCTATCTGAGGCGATTTAGATAAGTACTGTGTTCTAACTTGATTTTACACATTTGCTCTATCCTGTCGTCTTCAATACCCATCGGAGAGGCCCTTAATATGGTCTAACTTGAAAACCGTTTGCTATTAACAGCGGTAGTACCCAGGGGCACCTCGTAAATCGGTTGAAACCAAAATGTTCGCAATTGATCGATTCACCATTTTCTCTGGACTTGTTAAGTACCTAATGCAAGCATCATTTCAATCTCAAACAAGCAGCTACTTCATCGCTGTTCGATTCAAGTGGCAGGTTCCCATCATGAACCGTCTACGGCAAGGAATCAAGGCATTCTACAATCTTGCTATTGAAGAGACGCTATTCTGGTGATATATGTATGGACGGCTCGACTGAACCAAAACATTGTAACCGACCCATCCATCTCGTGATGTCATAGTCCATCCATCCAATTTTGATAGTAGTATAATACAGTTGTCTGTCTTTCTAGAGACGCCATGCCCAATCCTCCAAAGCCAAATTCTATTCTGACTGGCCGAGCTGAAGTCTAGGAATCCTTATAGAGGAACTAGACTGATACAGGAGCGAATTGCGAGTGACTCGAAATTGTGATTGACCGATTCGTCCCGTTTACTCGATCTTCTTGCTGTGGCTCATGATGAGGAACATCTCGGGGATGATGACTACCATCCACAGGAAGACGAGGGCCACACCAGCCGCGAAGATCTTGACGTACAGCTTGACAAGGCGGATCCAAGAAGCGCGGGAGAACGATTGCCAGGCATCCTTGATAGTGACGAAGCCCTTGCCACCAACAATGGCGGGCTCGACCTTACCCTGGAACGAACGGTCGAATGGCACGATGGTGTCATCTTCCTCGGGAAGAAGGGAGGCTTGGACACGCGTAAGGACAACCTGGGCAGGAATGACGAGGAAGATGTGCATGACCAGCGCAAGGAGAACCACAATGAAAGCCTTCCAGATGTCGTTCTTGTCAGCTTCGGGGATGGTGCCAGGCTGTTTCGGGTCGGGAAGGTTCATGCGCATGCCGTACGCGAGGATCCTCGGGATGAAGGAAGCAAGCTCGAGGGCAAAGAAGTATATGACAACAGGGAGAGCGGTGGCCTGGAAAGCCTTCTTGAACGGGGGCAGGCGTTTCCAGAAGGCCTTGGAGCTCGGAGCTGAGATGACGATGTGTGTCCATGCCGTGTAGAGTTGTGCAAGGGCAAGGGCAGTCAAGGGGGCGGCAATAAGAGATGGGATGTAAGCCTTAACCATAATGCCGTAGACAAATCCAGAAGCAATAGCCAGAGAAAGGTAGCATGCGAAACCACGGAATAAGGAGCGCCATCCGCCGACGGCAGTCAGGGTTCGGTATGTAGAGCGGATGGAGGAGGTAATAAGACGAGACTGGGAGCCACAGCCGCAGCCGCCACGGGCAGCTTCATCGGCAAGCGGAGCATTCTCTTCGGCAAGGGACTGGTCGTCTTCGTTCAGTGACACCGGTTCGTAGGCCGGAGGGTTCGGGTCCTCGACGATGGCAAGCGTGGGAAACAGATGTTGGAGAGAGTAGTTGACCTAAGGCTTGGTTAGTTAAGCTGATTCTCTAAGTGGTATAGTTGAGAATCATACCATCATCATTAGAGGTAGGAAGACGATAATGTCCAGCACAATGATCCCCCAGCCCCAGGCGGGCATTTGGTAGCCTGCCATGGAGTCCTCTCCCCTCTTGTAGACCGCATGAGCAATGTCGCGATACATTTTGGGCGGTTTGTATGTAATGAATATAGCTGGTTGAATATAAGAAAATAAAACGATAATTGTTAAACCCAAAAAAAAAAGATATTGAAAGAAGGTATGATAACAATGGATACGGGAAAGTGTTGTGAGGAGGGGAAAATAAAGATGATGAAACTGAAGAGAACGAGAGCTGAAGGCCACCTAAGTCAGCACAATTGTCAGCAAGAGGAGTCCTCAATGCAATAAAGCTTCGGAGCGCTCGATGAGGCTAAAGACAGTGCGCGTATTAATGGCACGGTTTCCGCTGAAGGATTCGGGTTAGTGACTGTTAGGCATTACAGTATGCGTACGAGGCGTACTTAATTGTTGGCATCCTCGGAGAGTCGGCAGCACAGTCTCGCACAGTTTCGCCATTTACGTAGGCCTACAGAATCTAGGCAACCGCCCACCCTAACGCCCCATCGTAGCGGAGGGCTTGCACTGCCTCACCCGTAAAGGTGTTAGACTAGTAGGCTTTAGGCAACGAAAGTATACGCATAGTTGACAAGTATGCGGTATAATACATACGGTATGGTATTATACCTAGTATACCATATAAACCATGTATAATACCGGTATAATTAAATAATGGGTCTGAAAACCACTTGATTTTTTACTGTAATCGTTAAAGTTAACGTTTTTAAGCTTCATTCAATGAATTAAACTACCGTATTAATTAACTTATAACCTTAAATATTTAAGTAATTAATTTCCTCGTTATTACTACTATAATTAAAGCTATATATAAATATACTACGGTTATAAATACTACGCAATATAAAATTAATGATAATAATAATATATAAAGCACCTTTTTATTAAATAACCTTTTATTAATATATAAATAAAGCTTTATATATATAAAAATTAATCTTAAAGCTTATTATATATAAGTTATATAATAAAGCTTAAAGTATTTAAATACCTTTAATAAAATAAAAAAAAGTAAAGCATAATAAAATAACTCGGTAAATTAATAAATCCGGATAGAATGGGTATATATAAGGCCGAAAGGTTTCGCCGGTTCCGTTTATACGCATAGTATTTGACTATGCGGTATTATACATGTATAATACCGTATTATACACTATACGTATAGTTAACTTTCGCACCCTAGTAGGCTTACCAGCTAATCCTTGTTCACGCATCCGCTTCCCGAACGTGGAAGACCAACTCCATTGATTCGTTATCGCCTATTCAATCTGTTGCAATGCTGGAACTCGTGTTCAGTCTGACAGCGTAAGCCAATTATAATAACTCGCCTACCACTTGACAAGGGTCAAAGCGCATTGATTCCCCCTCCTTCAGGCTTCAACCCTAGCGCCATTACATCACATCGCCTAGCCTCACGAGGCTAGATAGAGATAGGACATATTCGTCAATGTCTGCGCCGTCTATCCCAAATCTCCTCTCTCTCCGGGGCTCTAGAGGTGGTCTTCGTGGTCGAGGTCGCGGGCGAGGAGGCCATTCCCATTCTGCAGCTTTCAGTCACGACGCCACCATTCAAGGCACAGACACGGATGCCGCCGTGTCACGCATGAGTGCGGTAGACCTCGGCTACCTGCAAGACCCTTTCGCCCAATTCTTCGTCCAGAACTCCGTCGTCGGTGCTGCTGTCAGAAGGCTACCCATCATAAATCGAGGTAAGAAGTCCGAGGGCCCTTTCGCCCTAGCGAGTGCTAAGGCTAGTGGTAGGGACCTATACCCGGACTACCGCCCTGGATAGATTAATATCCTCATTCTTGTCGAGCACCGTAGCTCAAGAACGGCAAATCATCTCACTTGGTGCTGGCACAGACACGAGATGCTTCAAACTCTTCTCTCAACCTTTCCAGACTGGCCTCACCTACCATGAGATCGACTTTCCGGCAGTTGCTACCAAGAAGTTGCAGCTCGTGAACGCGACCCCTCGACTAAGGAACATCATCTCTAATCCAGTAGCCGAGAATAACAGCTGGAGAAGTTCCGGTTTGCGGGACGGCAGCCAGTATTGGTGCCATGGCTTAGATCTGAGAGGCCTACTCAAAGACGATGTAATCCCTCTGAGCGGTATTCGGACAGATATTCCGACCCTCTTAGTTTCGGAATGTTGTCTATGCTACCTAGAGACCTCAGAGGCCCGGGGCGTAATCAAATACTTCACTGACAAGATACCGAACGTAGCCATCGTCATTTACGAGCCTGTTCATCCCGATGATTCTTTCGGCAAACAGATGGTATCTAATTTAGCTGCGCGACGGATACGAATGCCGACACTGGACACCTATCAGAATGCCGCCAAACAAGAGCTTCGACTCAAGGTAGCAGGGTTTGGCGCTGCGAAAAGCTTAACGATCAGAGATATATGGCGGCAGTGGATTGTGCAGGATGAGAAAGAGAGGGTTGATGAGCTAGAAGGCTTGGATGAGGTTGAAGAATGGAACCTTCTGGCAGACCACTATATCGTGGTATGGGGTTGGAGGGGAGATGGATTTCAAGGCTGGGAAACTGGCTTATAGTGAAATTGATGACCTCTATGCCTCAGGGATGCCATTAGTCGTCTGGAGTCTCAATATATGATTTCCATCTACTACTCCGTACAGGTATGAACAGGAACCTATGATACGTGGCTACGGAATCTTGATAGTACAAGCAGATTACCTGAGCGACTCTCGTCACCCACCACAATCCAGTAACCAGTGCGCCAGATTCAAAATAATAATATAATAATAACCATTGCATTAACATTTTACTTCTGGCTCAACTTTTGCAGGAAAAATCCGGAAGTTTTGAGACAGCCAAAGCTCACCGTCGGTGTCCCACAAATATAGGTACGTACTGTGCCCGCCAAGCCCAAAAAGACGAGCCTCGGTCCTCACCTTTTAATTCCTATCGCATTCAAGGAATTCAGAATCGTACCTCTTCAACTTCACATCTACAATTTAACATCGATTCATTCATTCATTCAACATACTAATCGGCTTTTTTCTTATCCACATATAATAAAGGCGTCAATTTCAATCGTTTGGGTCAAAATGGCGGACAACAATAAGCAGCACAAGTATAGGCAGGAGATTCAGCAGATGATGTACGTCTCTGGCGAGACGGGGGAGCCATCCGTGGAGACCACCGCCATGATAGAGGAGATTGTGCGACAGCAAGTCATCGAAATGCTACGGAACTGCACCGAGCTGGCCGCCAGGCGTGGCTCGCGATCTATCACTATTAATGATCTGATCTTCCTAATCCGCGATGATGCGCCAAAGGTCTCGCGTCTCCGGACGTTCTTGTCGTGGAAGGACGTCCGCAAGAGCGCCAAGGACTCCGACGACAAGGGCGGAGATGCCGACATAAACGTCGCAGAAGATCCTGCTGGCGGTGTCATGCCTGGCGGTCCCGCGATGGAAGAGGCTGCCAAGAAAAACAAGAAGGCCAAGGTCAAGCTTCCGTGGGAGCCGTCCTCGTTCTACAACCAGGAAGTCCCGGAACGCGACGATGAGGAAGACGACGAGGAAGAGGAGATGAACACCATCACCCTGCAGCGGCTGCAGAAGGCCGACGACCGCACCAAGGCCATGACCCGAGAAGAGTACGTCACATGGTCCGAATATCGACAGGCCTCATTCACGTACCGCAAGGGAAAGCGATTCAGGGAATGGGCCGGCTTCGGCATCGTCACGGACAGCAAGCCCTCGGACGATATCGTCGACATCCTGGGTTTCCTGACGTTCGAGATGGTCCAGACGCTCACGGAGGAGGCGCTCAAGATTAAAGAACAGGAAGACCTGTGGAAGGAGCGTAGCGGAGGCGAGAACTCGGGCACCAAGAAGCGCAAGCTTGCGCAGGGCTTGTTCGATCCGCCAAACGAGGGCAAGACACCCGTCGAGACTCGCCATATCCAAGAAGCTTTCCGGAGACTGCAAGCCCGGCCGAAGAAGGCGAGGGCCATGCTAAGTGGAACCAATCTCCCGCAGAAAACCAACTTGAGGCTATTCTAGTGCCTCCATGAAGAAGAGTGCAGGCTGTGCATTTTGAATCCCGTTCCACTCTTTGATTCCCCTAGGGTTGGATAAGACTTGACCTTTTGTTCCTCGGCGGCTACGGAAAACAGGATCACGGACAGGCGTTTACAGGACATATCCAGGAAAGACGGTGTTTTAGAGGAGTTCTGGTTTTTATGCGGCTATCGCATCACGACACAAGCATCTCGTACCAGACTATGGTATCTTAGATAGCGGGATTATTACTATTCAGCATACTTCCATACACTTACTACCCGGCGACGAGCAACGCAAATACTATGCCATTCGATTTGAGCACTGAATGAATCTAAACCAATGCGACAACTCATATCCAGATCCCTCACATAATGAACTGTTTATTTGATTTCCGGATGTATGTCATCGTCTCACCTAAACATCGATATAGTTCTTTAGGAGCACTACAACACAGGGCGTACCCAAGTATTTAGCCGGACACGGCGCGCTATCGGCGGGATCGCCTGCGCCGACACCGTCATCACCAGTATAGTGGGGAACTAGGTCCGGGTGACTCCCGCTTGAGACTTTTAGTGACTGAGTGAGTACTAATGATCAGCAACGTCATCCATTGTCCCTCATCGTCTACGAGAATTTTGAATACTTCACACGAGTCACATACCGATAGAATATAGAGCATCAGCCGCTACTTTGCGACAAGCTAATAAACTTGGTATATTTTATAGGTATTAGACTTTTTGTTGACCTTTGTCTCTTTCATAATGGCGCCCAACTCCCGCTTAATCCTCACCCGCCACGCTCAAGCCGAGCACAACGTCGACTTGGACTACAGCAGTGAGTCTCTTACCAACTACTACACCCTCGCCTCCAAGAACGTGGAACTAATCCAATCGACGTAAAGTCCACGACGCGCCCCTCACACCACTAGGGAAGAAACAAGCCGCCTCTCTACCGCAGCTCATCCCAGATCTGCAACAAGAAGCCGACCTAATCGTCTCATCACCCCTAAAGCGCACCCTACAAACAACATACCTAGGCTACGCCCCGGCCATCGAGCGTCTAGGCGGGCCGAAAAACGTCGTCCTCCTGCCGCAGGCGCAGGAATGCAACGCGCTGCCCTGCGACACGGGATCGTCGCGCGCCACGCTAGAGGCAGACCCCGAGTTCGCAGTCTTCGACCTCGCGCCGCTGACGCCGGACTGGACCAGCAAGACCGGGTTCTGGGCGGCGAGCGCCGAGGCGCTGGCTAACCGCGCGCGCGAGGTCCGCCGCTTCCTGCGCGATCGGCCCGAGCGGACTGTGGTGCTTGTGGCGCATGGCGATATCTTGCGCTTGATCACTACGCACCCGACCACGGGCCCTGGGCCTAGCCCGTACCCTTGGAAGAACGCTGAGGTGCGCGTTTTCGAGTTCGATCCCCGCTATGTGGATTCGGAGGATTGCTTCCTCTTCCAGAGGGAGGAGGCTGCGGCTGCTGGTGGGTATGGGCCGACGAGCACGGAGCTTGAGATTGAGCAGGCTGCGGGCAGGTTGTAGAGTGGTGTTTGGGGTGGATACTGGGAGTTGTGGGTGTAGAGAGGGAGATATGGGTGGCGAATGCGATAGAAGTAGACGTAGACTTGGACGTAGAGTTGAGATAGATTGCTATGCTGGTGATGCCGTTTTGATAGACTAGAAGTTGAAACTTGTGGCAATAGGTTAAGAAGCATACGTTATAGAAATGATCATAATAAACGAACAAGATAAGAGGAGCGATTGGTGTCATATAATCGCACTGCAATCGCACTGCATCGTTTCTGCTAGATATTATCTTATGACAATCTTTGACTAAGCCCCATGAGTCTTCAAGGGTGAACAACACATGATAATCACCGCTATACAAATACTTGCCTAGATACCCAGGTGGCTGATTTGGGATATTTACAATGCCCCTGAGTAATGAAGTCTACCTGCCCATCCTGCCTGACGATCTGCTACTACAGGCCAACCCAGCGTTCTATATTGCAGCTCCATTGCCAGTCTCTCACTCCATATGATGCTTCTGATCACGAATTTCCTGCTCCCATTCTACTTGCGTTAGGTACTTATCTATACCTTAAGAGATGCAACATACCTCGTCGAGTCAACATGAACAACAAAGACTGACACACAGTTCCTCGGTCTAGGTTCAGATGAACCCCTTGAACCTATTCATCATCTACGAAGATATCACAAAGTAAGCAGTGTCCAATATCTGAGCTCAGAAAACACACATACACACATAGCGGACAACTCACAACGTGGAAATGTCAGTGCCTACCGGAAGAATATATAACCATCAACATGCCATCCTCCCCAACGCCAGGCCATCCCCAAACCTCACACAACCCATCCCACTTACCTCTCTGCCTCCACCGCCTCACCAACAACCAAAACAATGGCCGAAAGCCCAGCCCCAGCATCCGCCCCAACCCAGGGCCTAATAAAAGTATACGCCACCCGCGACGGCAGCGCCGCGCACTGGACAGGCCCGCAACGCCTGCACCTGCACCTCAAAACAGCACAAGGAAGCAGCAAATGCACCTGCCAAGCCTCCATAACCGCAGGCGGCATAACGCAAGCCGCAAGCAAAGCGCTCTACTACCAAACCAGCTCCACGCTAGTGCCCAGCACGCCAGCCGAGCGCCAAGCACACACCGACACCAGCGACGGCGCCTGCAGCCCAATCGGCAGCGTGGCGCACACGAACCGCGCGCTGCACTACAGTCTGATCGCGATCGACGACAGCGTAGCCGGCGCCGCGGCGCGGGACGCGGTGGTGCGGAACCGGGCCGCGGCGCAGGCCGAGCAGGCGTTTGAGACGGCGCTGCACCCGGTGAACCTGCGCTTCCGCCACCGCGGGGCCGACGTCGTCCTGCTGGCGCGCACGCGGCACAACGAGGTTGTCTGGGGGCGCGTCGCGGTGCTGCCGGTGGTGCGGTGCCCGTCGATCCGGGGCACGGCGCGGCTGATGCTGGCACGCTTCGCCGCGCCGGTCGATGTGGGGACGTGGGTGTACGCGCGGCGAGGGCGGGAGCTGGTGGAGAACAAGGAGAGCGTGAAGAACGCGTGTCTGCCGGACAACGCGGGGACGGCGGAGAGGCTGGATCGGTTTGAGAGGGGGCCGTACGAGCGTGAGATCTTTGAGTACCACCGGCTTGGCGCCCCCCGTTGGCAGCCGTATAATCCGGTCGTGCTTGTCGGCCACGTGGTGCAGGTGCGCGATCGTGAAGATGGCGAGGATACGCATGCGGTTACGATTCAGACCTCGTATGAGGTGCTGACTGATATGTTCCTGGGACAGGGCCGGCTGAGCAATCCGGGCGGTGACTAATCGGCACCTGCAGGAGCTGTGACGGGGAGTTTGGATAATGTTGCTAGAGATGTGGTCTGGGTAGCTTATATCTGATACCCTATCTACCTATAGCACATGCCTAGCAACCTACCTGGTACTCAGGTGAGGCGAATCAGGCTCATCTGGACGGAATATCTACTCATCAACGGCCTAGATATTCTTATCAAACAATCTTTAATCAATGAATGCCAATGACTACACTCGTAGACACATGACCTGAGTCCGGTTATCAACTGTCAGGCGTGACAGGCCGGCTACGGGCGAAGGACTTTTGAGATGAAGGAACACCAGTCGAGTCTCCCGACTTCTAAAATGAACGTAGTATACGGATTAAGAGTTCGAATACCTACGTATTGAATTAAGAAACACAGAAAGAGTCAAAAATAATAAGATGAAGGCAAAACACCAACTGAGAAAAGAAACTGCAAAAAGACAAAGTCGCGACAACGACAGGATTCGAACCTGTGCGACCGAAGTCATTAGATTTCGAGTCTAACCCATTAACCACTCTGGCACGTTGCCTTCAAGGCATTAAGTTTTAGAAATTTTATGTGGGCTTATATAGGTGGACTGTACGCCGGAGCTAAGCCGACAAATCACCGATCACCGCTATACAATTGGAGAAGTCACCTCTGCTAGCGTCTATTTATAGGCGTATAGACCCCTATCGAAGTGTAAGGTTAGGAGGTTAGGTAGCTATTCCCAGCAAGACAAGGCCTATCAGGATCTCGACGCTGGAAGTCCGGGCTGCCATCTTTCCAGTAAGACACAACATCTATGAAACAATGGCTAAATACCTGAACTACGAAGCAGATGGAGAGAATATATCAGCTGCAAGTGTGATCACGCCAAGGGAATTGAATGTGACTTTAAGGCATAGTATTCTATCCTAATATTCCCACAACGTTTATAGGTTCTTCAAGTAGAGCATCGACTTGGAGTTTGTTTATCCATTCAAGCGGCCAGCGTTAAATGAGCCAGGACTTTATAGATACCTAGACAAAGCTGTGATCCATTCCATACACAACCCCACCTATAGACCTCTCAAATCGTAAACACCAGCCCCTCATCAGCCCGAGCCTCGTTCTTCGCAAACTTATCCCAGCCCCTGCCCACATCCGCCATGCCCTGCCCCCAAGTGACCGTAAACCCAGAGAAGCCATCCTTCCGCAAACCCTCCCACGACTCATTCAAGCCGCGGAAGTACTCGACCTCGCCCACCTTGCCCATAGCCAGATCCTGCAAGATGCCTGCATGCACGCCTGCAATGCCGTCGCCCTCAGGGCGCTTAGGCGGCGCGCTCCCTGGCGCTGCCGCCGCCGGGTCCGTGACCTCCATCCCGACGAACACGAGCTGCGCGCGGGGGAACTTCTGCTTGATCGCCACGAACCACTTGTAGCCGACGCCGGCGCGCCCGCCAAAGTCGAACAGCACCACCTTCCCGTCCTGGGGGACGCCGAGGCTCGAGAGCAGCGCCAGCGGGTCGGTGCTCGTGGGCGCGACCTCGTCGTACAGCTGCGTGGCCCGCGCGAAGGCGATGGAGTGCTCGCTCGCGGCGCCCACGACGCGGCGGGGCTTAGAAGTCTGGCGCTGGTGCCGCAGGAGGTACGCCAGCGAGAGGCCGACCTTGGAGGCGGGGGCGAAGTTGATGACGGTTGCGTCGGCGAGGTCGGCCTCTTCTGGCTTCAGGGTAACGGACTGGGTGGGGTCTGACGGGAACATGAAGTTCTGGATCAGGTACGCGGTCAGGTGCATGACGCGGATCAGGGAGTCGTAGGCGACGCCGCTGGCCTTGGCCTCGATCTCCTTGCCGAGCGACGCCGGGAAGACCAGATAGCGGTTGTAGATGGCGATCTGCTTCTGCCGGTAGTCGTCGGTGACGATGACTTGGTCGGGGACGTTGCCCTGCTTGACCTGCAGGTCTAGCGGTAGGGTTCCGAGGGGGAGATAGCCCCAAACATAGCTGCCCTTAGGCACACTACCGAACGTGGAGTCTATGACCTTGGCATAGCCCCAGCAGTTGGTGCGCCCGTAAATGGTGGGGTCGCTATACTCGGCCGGCGCCGACGGCGGGATCGGGTGGACGTCCCACCAGTGGTACACATCACCTACCTTGCAATAAGTGGCGTTGTTGGCGGTTATGCACAATAGCTCGGTGCGAATGCGCAAAGACGACTCTCCTAATGACGGCAGAGGGAGTGCATTGGGAAGAGGCACTATGGCCTGCTTGAAATAACTCTTCTTCTCGAGAATCTGGACGACCGGAACATCCGCCATGGTGAAGAGCTCTAGCAGATTCGAATAAGAGATAATGAGTTGGTCAAGGTTATGTGAGTTAATTTTTGACACTCTATGGATGCTACCTAGCTGTTGAAAGATTCGTTCCGTCGTTGTATATTAAAGTAGTCGATCAAGTAAGGGATCGGTTGGCTCACAGCGGGATTCGCACTCGCTTGCTAATGTTTACTAACGCCGTTGATCTACGCCGGGGCTGCTACGGGCTGCAGCCTGCACGGGTTCCTAGCTGCCTTAGGTACGATTGGCTACCCCGTAATCCGCACAAGTCGATCCTATGTCGACATAGTATTCTTCAGAATCCATTAGCTGCATGATACGATCAGAGCTCGACGTGGCTGAGGCCTGACGTGCCATCCAGTTGCGGGGTAACAAAGATACAAGTGATAGGTCTACCGTACGAAGTAGACGGACTTGAAACAGCCCGTCAAGCCATGGCATCGTTGCAATGAATGGGCCGAGCAACTCCTGCGGATAAATAGAGGCGAGGCACTCTCGAGGCAGCAATACATGCCTAAGGTACCCAGTACGTATGAATCTCTACTAATAATCCCTAGATCAAAGACTTAGCCAACATGGAACATGTATGTACAATTGACACCTTTTACAGGACCGATATAGTTCCAAGCTTATCTTGGGATATTGTCGCGCACCTCTTTCCGCAGGCACAAACCTGTCCGCGGAGTGGTCGGGATCGTTGAGATCCCGCTTCGTCTCTGGATCTGCCTTTGTCACCTTTTCCACAGGACCCCTGCTTGGATACAATGTCCCCATTTCTTTGGCTGCCCGGTCAGAGCTCCATCTGGGTGGGGAGATCAGCGGTCTGACCAATGCAGGCCGTACAAGGCCGGATTGCAGAGCTTGCTCACCGACAACGCCGGCTTGAGATCAAGACAAATGGCCTTCGATACGGACGGCCTGGTCTTCTGGCACCAAGAGTGATGGCCTCCTCTTAATATCTGTACTGAGTTGTCCGTATCCCCAAGCAGGTAAAAAGGATGTCCCCATTTCCGCACAACGGGATATTCGTTTGATTCGTGGACAATGACGTTTCGTAGGTTATTGAAATAAACGCCAAGATTGTCCATGTCGCGGATACAGAGCAGGAAAGGGGTGTTACCTTCAACGACCTGAAAGGCCGCGGTACCGAAGGGAGTCGGTACCTTCGCGGTGCCCAAAGTAGGGCGTCCGGGTGCGTCGCCAAAACGTACTTCCTTGTGTCCTGCGGTTGATGTATCAAGGCTTATGCTGGGGTCGAGGCGTCGTAGAGCATTGAACTGCAGTTCTCCGGCAGTTGAGATACACAAGCAGCCAGAGCTAGAGGCTTAAAAATACCAGTCCTGTTTTAACTGCTGCTCGTCCTTTGCTCGTTCCTCACCGTTCCATTACAAGTATACAGCGTCAACCCTCTCTACCTAGGCTTTACCCATCGGCGCCATTGGTACGGGTCGTATCCGCGAGGACGATAATTGTCACGGTATTATCGGCTACGATTCTGCCATCCACGGAATCGTCGGCCTCCGCGCCGACCTCGATCCTTATCGTCAAGGAATGTTGATAAGTGCCAGGTATCTAGGTACATTGTATCCGAGTACCTCATGGCCTCAGGAGTCAGCATAGCCTCAGCATATCTTTGTAGCCGGAGTGAGGCTAAGACCGTTTCGCAGTGGGCGACTCTACCCTCCATGCGGTTGTTGGTCAGCAATTCCCGCTTCTTCAAGCTCTCGGGGTACTAGCGAGTAAGCCATTGGTAGGTAAGCCATTGTCGTATCGTGTCTTTCTGATCGTCCGTCAGGATATAGTCCTAGTTGTCAAGTATGGAAGTAGGTATCGGCATTGATGTCCTCAATGGATGTCTTATATCCCAACGCGATGCACACGACCTTGAGCGACCGTATAGCCACCGAAATGGCCGTCTGCTCGAGCGTCTTTGATATGAAGGCATGCTTGGATCTGCCGATGGGCTGACGCTTGAGACATGCAAAGAAATTAGCATAAAGTAGGGACGGTAGAAGTGCTACCAGTTGTTAGGCTCACAGTGTATACCTACAGAAACGAAGATCGACCTTGGCCTTTCAGCAACAGCACATAGTTGATACAGAGACTGTAGCCCTGGGCTCAGATCATGAGATACCTGGAGTACGTGAACCTCGTGCTCCATGTTGTCATCCGAGCTGTAGTAAGGTTGATCATTGACAGCCCTGACGACTTGCTAGTAATAGGATACTGCCTTCTTCGGCCGCTACAATAGCAAGTTGGTAGCCATTACTACCTTGTCAAGGCTGTCATCCACGTAACGCAAGGTGGTGTTCCTCCTTGTTGACGATTGTGTAGGTAGATTGTCTACTTCCTTCACAAATTCTGCCAACCATTCAACTGTTCTACGCCTATGCCTACGCCAGTACCATTGGTGCGCATCGCCTGCCCAGTGGCCAGCAGTACACTGGCTATCGTACTGGACGTTCTCGTCTGCGAACCCCTCAAGCGCGACGCCTGTAGCAGCTGGGCTAGCGGCTCGGCCGTAGCTGCTGGCCACTCCAGGTACGCTTCAAACACCCCAAACTCGTTGATCAGACTCCAAAGCAACGGGGTCACGAATCCTCGAGTCAGCGGCCGTGCGGATGTTGTCAAAAATCTTTTTGAATGAGAGGCGCAGGCGTGCCCAAGCCAGTCGGGGGAGGAGGTGCTACCCCGTCCCGGATTTCCTGTTCTTACGCCTATACATCCTAAGCAGAGTAGCCCTCTCAGTCCGCTTGATCGCTTTCAGCGACCGCTTGACAAGTGTGATGGCCCGAAAAAGGAGGAACACACTGATGAGATCGCGTATGTGGTCTTCTAATGTATCTGACGCTACTACTACGTCGTCGCAGTAGTAATCTGCCGAGTCCTCGTCCTTGAGGAGGATGTCCATTTGTCTTTGTACGTATGAGTTGGAGTTCTTGTAACCCATGACGAGACAATTGAACGTATATTGGCCGTCCATGATTGTGATGGTCAGCATCCACTTTGTCACCGGATGAACCCGCCATTGATCGTAGAACGTGATTGCGTCGAGGATTGCGACGAACTTCTTCCTGTAGATCTTGGAGAGCATCGGATCCTGCGACTTCATGGGGTATGCGTCACTGAGGTTCATGCGATTGAACATCCAACACTGGCAGCTTTTTCTTTTGTCGCTTCGTGTAGTATACTCAACTGCGTTGAACCCATCCCTGAACTCGGAGGGTGATCTCATTATCGTCAATGAACTTCCCCAATGCTCTATTCCCTTTGCCCTTGGTCAAACTGTCTGCTGGATTGTCTTCTCCGTTGATCCATCGAACTTCGCATGTCTCTCTCCGCTCGTATGGTTGCCTGAGCGCCATGATATCGATCATCAGGCGTTTCTCCTTCGTAGTCCCGAGCTCTGGGCCGATGTCCACTGTTTCCTTCTCGATTTGTTCCAGGGCTTCACTCCCTCTTGAAGGCGTACTCTGTGTTGGTATAAGTCAGTAGCGGGTATGTCGAGGATAGATCCTGCCTGTAGGTCTTTATACGTATACAGCCCTCTGGCGATCTGTTCCCTCAGGTCATCATCGACCAGTGGTCCAACCTGGGCTCCCGAAGTTGCCAGCCACGCCAGAGCATCTTCAGTGGACAGTTCTTCCTTGGTTACCATCTTTCGCCTTTCTATCCTCCGGTCAGTGGGGAAGAGAACTGGCGTATCATTCGCCAAGTGTGATCCGGTTGAGACAAGGGTGTCCGAAGGCTGTGGCAAGAACTCTGGTGGTATCGTGGTACTCAGGGATATCAGATCTCGGTACAGGGCACTTTCAGGTGTGGATGTTGTCAGTCTGGGGGCATGAAAAAAAATTCCAGTCCCAACTTGACTGTAGGACCGTTCCAGTGCTTTGAAAGTGCCCTTGGGTGGGCAGTTTTACGACTTGCTCAGGTCGTTCCGGTCTACTCAGTTTCCCGATTCTTCTGAGGCAGTCTCAAATCGAGGCGTGTTTGCAAGATGGAGAACTTGCGGCCGAGCGTTTTGTATATAGATCTAGCGATGCCTGAGCCGCCAATCCGAGACGGAGTTTTCGTAGGGGTTCGCCTCGACTTGGCTCGGGCTGATGCCGGGCATCGACCCGAAAAGGCTGTGTCACAGCCCAGGGGCCCGGAAGAAAAAATTGAATTTGTTGGAATGATATACGTGAGTCAGGTAATCTGGTGGAATAATGATTACTACACAGTTATTAAGTTCGTAGTAGAAGAACTTAATAATCTTCTTCAGAGGCACATGATACCAATTTCGAAGACTATCGTAGCTTCGTTACACGAGGAAAGTTATGAGTTCAAAGCTTATCTTCGCCTGGACCGGAGCTCATCTGTCCCATGGGCGAAAAGGGGGTCTAAAGGGGGGCACTACTTCTCACCTAACACAGGCATAGACCTACATCCTAATACTCACCCGCAACACAACTCTCCATCCCGTACCAGCCGAACGCTTAACCAACATTATAACTCGCGCCGCACTCGTCATCGTGCTCACAGCCGTGGCCACGGCCCTCGTGGACGTGACCGCCGTTCCGCTCGGCAGCAGGTGCGCGGTATACCCGGGGTACGACAAGCTGCAAGCCTTCAAAAGGATCACCATCCCACCCACAACAACATGGCCAAGAACCCCCTCAGGTGTGCGCTGGGCAACTACCGACCAAACCGCGACGGAGTCCACATCAAACGCCTGAACGACTCTCCTCTTAGGACGTATCCGTACGATGTGGCGCTCAAGTGAGGCATCGAAGGCGCGGCCCCCCAAATCTACGTCCACTGCGACGCGGTGAGCGACGAGCAGATTGAAAGGGTCTTTTTGGGTGACGCGGAAAACGTGACAACGTGGAGCATCAACTACCAGGACGCGGACCCAGGCTCGAGCGGACAGGATTACTACCTATACATCATGGAGCTTGACATGCTATCCAGTCGTGGAGTAATAAGCACGGGGTTAGGTACCGCAAACGGACCTGAAAACAGCCCGTCAAGTCATGGCGTCGTTGCAATGATGGGCCGAGTAGCTCCACAAGGCGGATAGGTAGGCCATATATGGGCTTGAGAGACATGCCCCCCTACGCAGAGCCCGTGTAGGTAGTATGTACATATTCCTCCGTTCCTTCGAGACGAGATAGATGGATTCGGATAACCTTGGATGTAATTCGCGAGTACCGCCATTTTTGGGAAATCTGAAAGATTAGTCACACTTTCCTGAAAATTGTTGCTCTAGAGTTAGTTCATATCATTTAAGACTTTATTACGTTGAAACTCAAAATTGATAAGGAAAATACAGGAAACTGCTCATTGGGCTGGCCACGGCCTTTTGCATCCTTATTATGCTCTTAGCGTTCTTAGCAAGGAACACTAAAAAACCAACGACGGGTCCGCAGGAGCTTGGCTCTATCATGACGCCGTCGCAATGACGGCGCATCAATCAGTGGACCTAAGGTCAGCGTGGGATAGGTGGGAGCTGGTGAGGTGTAAAAAGCGGGTGCCAAAATAAGCTTAATTGAAATGCTAAGGGGGCAGAAAGGTACCTATCTTATTCACCGGATACACTCTTAACAAAAAGCCCTCCTTATATCATCTCTGGCAACACTGGCCGTACTTGGATGGTTTAAAACACCTAAACTGTGGGTAAACGGTTTAAGAATCTGCGGATTCTAGTAAGGTACCAGTGCTATAACATATATTTGAAGCTTTGAAGGGGAAGACTTGGTGTACCAAAAGGAGTCAGTATGTACCGGGGTCAATGTGACATAGTATATGTAGGTGTTCGGCCCCCAAAAGAAGCCAGACTATTAAGAATATCTCACTTCGTAGGCTATAGTGTGGTGGATCGGATACACGTATTCTTCTAGTTCGTCAATTTACATGTAGAGATCATGTATGATGTGAGGTCTATAGTGAAAAGGTACAATGGGCACCATGACGAGTTCTCAAAAGAGATGGGCTGCATGTATCTATCGATTCTGCTACAACATCAACTGCAACACTCTTGCGTTTCGCATTAGATTACTCCATGTAGAATAGCAGGCTCACCGATCCAAAGGCTGTGTAGCATTGATCTCATTATATATTAGCTCTACCAAACCTACCTACGTAAAAATGACGGACGAGCACAAGATCTCCGCCTCAGCTCCGAACTTTCTCAACACCCCTCCGTAGCTACCGACAGCCAACCCCAAACCAACCAAGCCGCACACACAACAACACAAAACACCAGCACAAACACCAGCACCAGCATCACCATGTCCGAACCCAAGATGAAGAAATATGACCTAATAGACCGCGCCAACAAATCCCCCACGCCCGGCGGCCGCCTAACATTCATCGGCCTACGCGCCCTAGACCTGCCCTGGCAGCACGCGCTCCTAACCGGCCTAGGCACCACACTGCTCCAAAACCGAGGCATAACCGCCACCGCCGTCCCGCTCACCCTCCACACCGGCCTCCCCTCAATCGACGCGCTCGCGCACCCAACAAGCCTCCTCCTCTTCCTAATGGCGGCAGGCTCAGCCGCAAAGCAAGTCTACTGGTCGCAGTACCTAAGCAGCGAATCCTTCCCGGCGGGGGCAGCGCTATGGGTGAGTATCTACAACACGACCATGAACAGCCTGAGCACATTTCTCTTCCTCGCGCTGTCCACCACGAGCCTACGCTCGACGCCCACGCTCCCCCTAGGCGCGGCACGGCTACCGCTGAGCACCGTAGTCGGCGCGCTGATGTACGTCGGCGGCATGGCGATCGAGACGGTAGCGGAGCGACAGCGGCGGGTGTTCAAGGACGACCCGGCGAACGCGGGCAAGGTGTGCAAGGTCGGGTTGTGGGGGTGGGCGCGCCACATCAATTACCTGGGCTACTCGCTGTGGCGCGGGGGCTACATGATGGTGGGAGGGGGGTGGCCGGCCGGGCTCATCATGACGGCGTTCGAGCTGGTCGACCTGAGCCAGCGCGCTGTGGGCGTGTTGGACGAGTACTGCGCCGGCAGGTATAAGGAGCAGTGGGCGCAGTTCAAGAGGGAGGTGCCGTACAAGGTCATCCCGGGCATTTACTGAAGTACCCAGAATCTTGTGCAAATGAAAAGTGTATGCGTGGGACAATGAGTGTGCATGTAAGATACGCCGACGAATTATACTTGTAGCTTGTGCTAGCAGATTATTACTGGGCTCTCTAAACTACATATGTAGTCGTGTTCTCAGCACCTGCAACTGTATGTCTGTCTCTGCATTTGTCACTAATATACAGGAGGGAGAGCCAGTGACTATGGAGCTAATACATGAAGGCATTACTATGCGGTGGCGACTCAATGTGCCCACATAGCTACCATCTACAAAGTCAGCTGGATTCCCGTCCGCGTCTCTCCCGGTGAACTTTTAATGTGGTATAGACCGTAGCCGACGACTCCTGGCAGACGAAACCCCCTCCGTGATATACCGCAATTCCATCCTATAACGCCAGTTCCGTTGCACGCAACACCTACCAGCCAGTGTGCGATCAGTTGCTTTCGAGGAATTCGGGTAAGTATCTGTCTCTTTGGGTCCTAATACGGACGCGAAGACGTCGCATGCAGATTCTTGGTCCATCGTGGCAACTTCTTGGTCTGCTCGTACAGACGGCCGCAATTGTTGCATAGGGACTGGACTCATCGTCAGCGAACATTCTCAGCCAATCTATTTTCTTAGCATTTCACTTACCCTGGGACCCCATGGTCCATCTCTTACAGCCCAGACGCTCGTGCCCCAGATGCGGCAGTGGAAGCATCGCCAGTTGAGCTTCTCTTGCTCGCCAAGAGCACCACCACCAACCCCGCCGTATCCGGCGTCCGGCGTGTTTCTACCGTCTGGAGACCCCAATCGGGCTGACGGACCGAGCGAGCCATGAGGGCTTAGACTGCGGAACCTTCGCTTCTTCTTCGACCTCTCCCCGCGCCCCATCCGCTCCTCCTCGATCTCGACGCCCAAGCCGGGTACCCCACCTATCATGCCCGTGTTGCTACTGAATCTTGCTGTCTCGCGGCGAAGACGTCGGATCTGCCGCTCTCGGTCAATCTCTCGTTTCTCTATCTCTTCTTTCGATAGGACCTCCACCTTCGGCTCCCATTCTTCAGCAAGATGTTCAGGATCGTATCTCCAACCGGCATCCGCGCCGTGAGCAGCATCATTGGGGAACTCGGTCCCCATGGCGCCCCATCCTGCAACGAGACCACCGGCCTCGCATGCTTCTTTCTTCAGGCGCAATACGGCCTCATAGATGGCGTGGGTCATGGCAGGAATCCATTCACCGGCGAGACCGAGATCTGCACATGTGAGCTTGGCGAAGGCCTCAGCGGTGCCTTGTGGGTGGAGGAGAGACCACTCGAACTTGTCCGTGTACAGCTGCGAGGAGAGATTTACGTTGAGGGTGATGACGCATCGGTAGGCGTCGTCGGGATCCAGGTCGTCCGAGGCGGCAGGGATTGGTGTGGCCGTCGCCGTTATATCGGGTACCTTCAGATGAGGACCTTGCGGAGTGTCAAATCCACTGTCGAGACCGTTCCGAAAAGGAGTCTCGGGAGCACGCGTCGAGCTAGGGAGAGGCGTGGCTGGGGTGGCAGGTGTGTCGCGGAAGCTCGATTGATGAGCAAGGGAGTTGGGGTTTGTAGGGGCCTTTTCGTCCGAGTGGAAGAGCGGATGGAGCGCAACGCCAGCATACTCTGCCAGCTGGGCTCTAATCTGCCTACTGATCTCGGCAACGAGATGACCAGTCCCCCAAGGCAGATCCAGATCTTGGACGAGAGTTTGGGCAAATTGCTCGGTAGTGATCATGGTCTCGTGCAAGTTCCACAGGAAGATGTCTCTTAGCTTATAGGGGACTGTCAGGTCGCCGGTCTTGTACAAAGCAGGGTCCATGTGGGGAGGTGCTTGAGTCATTCCTCTGGGAAACAGGGGATACGGGGCGGCAGGACTGAAAGCGGGAATGTCGACATCGATCCGGATGGGAATGAGAGTAAGCGGCAGCACGGCTTGGGCCTGGTTATTGATATCCGAATGCGTCTTATGCTTCAGCATCCAATCCCTCCAGATGCCTTGAACTTGGACTGGGGCATTGATCTCTTTCCCGTACTTGTCGCTCGGGTCTATCCTGGATGTGCTGTCTTCGCGCCTCAGGCTGCGCAAGCCGGTAGGTCGTCGGCGAGAATCTTCCTCGTCTTCATCGTCGTAGTCGTAACCGTCTTCGGCATAGTTTATCAAGGTTGTGCCACGTTTGGTAGTTCGCGAAATGGGACCGGTTGGCGGTGCGGGATGAATGACCGGGGTGAGCAGCGAGTTGTTGTAGACACGCAATCGCGGCGCGTAGTTAGACAGAAATGCCTGAGCAGTTCGAGTCTCCATTGTTGTGTTTATATCATCTCATGCGACAACGCGCCAAGCGGTGACTGCTGCTACCGTATGTAGATGATTGAGGGGTCGACCAAAGGTAGTAAGAAGGTCGAGACACTTGAAGAGAAGAGGGTGGTGGGACTAGTGATTAGTAGTCGAGGTACGTAACAATTGAAGTAAAGAAGTCGGTCCTATTGGAGACAATGTGTCCGCCGTTATCGAATTGGAGATTGGCATAGAATTCAGTAAGTTGTTGTGGCTGGAATGGAGTCGATAGAATTGAAGGGTAGTATGTTTGTGTGTATGTCTATGCCTTGCATGAGCACAGCTTTGGATGGATAATGTGAACGCGTCTCGTAAAATTTACATGGGCAAATAGCTCAAGACTTTAGTCAAAAGATCGGTTTGCTTAGGTCACGTGTGTATGTATGTACATGCATACACCAATTCGTCTTAAGTACTAGCGTGGCTGCACTCATTGTGCATTAGTACTAGCGTGCATACGCAGATACGTACCTTGTCCGCGATGTTCAATGTATTCAGCTGCGTAATCCGGAGGTGATGAGCTTCAACTAGGTACATATATCGACT
The DNA here is from genome assembly GCA_022984935.1 of Hypoxylon sp. NC1633. Lineage (NCBI taxonomy): Eukaryota > Fungi > Ascomycota > Sordariomycetes > Xylariales > Hypoxylaceae > Hypoxylon > Hypoxylon sp. NC1633. Next base: position 474,371 of record JAJLYQ010000015.1, read on the forward strand.
GTGAATGTTTGAGTATGGATTTCATATACGACGGATGAGGACTTCTAGTTATTGTGTAACCTATGCATCATAGCAGTATGTTCTAAACAAAAGGCCAGAAGACGTTGTTCTACGGTGATGCGAGGACAGTAATGCTCCGTAGTAGAAGACCTGTCGAACATATTGCTTGCTTCTCAGAGTCTGCACATCGCCGTGACTTAACTAAAGCCTCATTGTCACCGGATAATTTCGGACAATATCGATGTCGCCTAGGCTCTCGCAACAAGGTAGGGGCGATGACAGAGCCTGCTTGCCTACGAGAATCGCCGGGCTCGTGACTCGAGCATGAACCTCGACAAGACGGTGTCTGTAAGCACTATCAAATCAAATCAACCTAAGCAAACCTCAGACAATACTGGTGAGAACGTCGCGGCTTGCCGGAAAGCCTGATCAAAGAACAGCCTATGCAGTGACTCTAGTTCATGTCTCACCCCGCGGCATTTCTTCTGGAACTCCCAGTCGTGAACCACCTTACTCTCAACGCCGAAGCTAAACTTCCTAGCATTCTTCCCAACAGAGCACTTGTCCACCAAGTCCCTAGATAGGCTTCTTCACGAAGGTATCAAACTGCATTCGTAAACCCTGCAGGTAGAGCAATCCCAAGTCAATATGATCTTGCCTACGCCAGCCAATCATACGTATATCAGTAAATATAGGTAGCTGACCTACAAACTGGTCGTGAAGGTACCAGGTTAGACATTACGTACTATGCAGGCTTCTCAATGAAACCGCTCTCGACTTAATACTACTTGTACACTGTATATCCCACCCCCCGATGATGGCTCATCGGTCCAGCAGAGCCAGGCTACGATCTCCCGGGCTTAACCTGCTAGTGCGAAATCGCCGATCGCACCGCAGTATATACAAGAAAAAAATTAAAAGCCGAGGGCCCATTCGCGTGGCCTCCTCATACCCATTAGGTTCGTGACTGACCAGCCCGTGATATAAAACTCCTATACGCCATTTTCTGGCCCAAAATCGTACCTGGCGCAGCACAACGCTTTCCCTCAGAATATTTTGGCATGAAGTCTTACTCTCCTTCATCGAGCGCTGGCTCGCATGCTCCTACCTCGATCGTCGGTCCGTTTGGTTGAGTTCGTAAGCATCATCCAGTCTTCCCATTCCTTGTTAATCTCCATTAATACGGATCCCATCACCGCAGCGCTAGCCATCAATCCATGTCCTTCGCCCTCGAGCACTCGAACTTCGCACCGGCGCATGGTCTTTCCCAGCCATTTGACGTTTTCGACTGGGACACGAGTGTCTCTGCTTCCATGGTGAATGGTCACAGGACGGGTAATGTCCACGTAACGGAAACCAATCGTATGTCTTCGCTCCAGGCAGACGAGTAGATCGACGGCAGGATTAGCCCCTGTCGTGGCAAGCTCCCAAATTGCGTGTGTAAGTCGCATGTCGTAAGTCATCTGCCTTTCTTTATCTGCCATGGCGTCGGCGGCAGCAGCAAGAATGGCATTCTGGGGGTTGAATTCAATATCGGCGGGACGATAACGGTCCATGTTCTCGGTGGCAGAAATAGGAAGTCTCTTGTCTGGACCTTCCTGCACAATATTCTCCTTATCCATACTAGGCGTGATATCGCGGCGATTATTTGGCACCGGGGTATCACGGCCGACGGGGGCCGAGGACTTTCGCTTACCGCGACGAGGGTTGTTCTTCGGCAGCGAGCTAGTGATAGAACTGCTGGTGGCCGTCATGAAGGAGCTATTTGCCGCTTTCAGGAAAGGAGTGGGCAGCGCTCTGAGAATTCGTTGAGAAGTGGGTATTGCATTCGTAGGGGGCATAGCTTGCGACGTGCCGAACACGCTCATCTGCGACGGAGGGATCCAGGGAGCCAGGAGGTGAATGCGGCCCCGAATATGCTGAGGCATACGGAGCGCGGTGGCCAGAGCGTATATTGCGCCAGCGGAATGCGCAAGGATGGAGAATTTGGTAATCTTAAGCGCCTGGCAAATAGCATATACATCATCTGAAATGGTTAATATATACACGTTTAGATCTTGAGTATAGGAAACACGCACCAGGCCAGCTAAGCGGTGTCCCAGTCCCGTCAGCGTAAGTCTCGCTATCGCCCACACCGGGCCGATCAGGGGTTATAAGCCGCAGTTTAAGGGTCAACGCCAGTTCGTCGTAGAATGCTGTAATATATCTTGTCAAGCCCATGCCTACACAGCAAAACACCGCCGAGCCTTCAGCATCGCCGACTTCCGAGAAGGAAATGACTCTACCCGTCTGTGGGTGTCGGATCTTCTGTGAAAGCCTTGGAGAACACAGATATGACTCGACAGCATCATCGATGGAGTCGGCGCTTCCGGGTCGCTCGTAGCCTACCATAGGTTCGGGAGTAGCGGATTCCTTTCTCCTATCCGTCGGCTCGGGACTTTTTGCTCCTGCTGAGAGGCGCTTCAGTCGCGAGCTGCTCCGTTTCGGCCTGATTATGTCACCCAGGTCCGGAGTATTGCGCCCGGACTTTCTGCGATCATTACTATGCGGACTCCGTCTCCTACCCTGGGATACTGCTGGAAACGGAGCACCATCCTCGAAACCATCTGCATCGGTCGAATATGACCTCGAGCGCTGTTGCGCGTGATTGTTATCCTGGGCCTTTTTAGTAGAAAGGCTGGCTCTCGTAGTATGCGGCATATCGGGTGGTAGAGTGCCGTCCTTCCTCTTCCTCGGGTCAGCCTCCGAATTCGTGCGACTTGTATGCCGTCTCCTGTGGTTAGAAAGATCGCGCGACCGGCTATGCTCCGAGTCTTCTGGGATCGTATCGTTCAGCCCGCCATCGCCCTCTTTCCTCGACCGTGAAGATCTATGCGATGACCGCTTTGCGTTGGTTCCCGTTTTGCGCAGAGACGAGTCGCGAGCCGGGATAGGTCGTTGAAATTTTCCAGAATCAATAGATGGACTCATATCGGGCATCTTGTCCTTCGTTGGTGAATCACTAGGTTCTTCGCGGATCGGGGTCTCAGCCAGTATAGTATCGGGTCTAGGTGACAAGCCGTTTAAACTGTTTGATCCACCAGCGGAAACCGAGCTTGCTCGCTTCTTCTCTGATTCACTCGCGCGCAAACGTTCTTTGGAACTCATGTACATCAAACCTTTCTGACTCCGGGATTGCTTCCTGCCCCAGCTGTCGTGCGATCGCTGTTTGCGCAACTCGGGGGTAGGGGGCATGCCACGTTCAATTGAAAGATTGCCGATGCTGCGTGTATCATCGTGCGACGAGAGCGAGCCTTTGGACGACGGCCTGGACGAGTTGCGCAGGAGGGACCTCAACCCACCCGACGACTCACGACGCGGCGACTTAGGGGCGGTTAAAGGGGAGAAGCCCGAAGGCGGCTTTGCCGTGCGGATGGTGGGGGGGCTCGCTGCCAATTCGTCGAGATCGACCTCCTCCTGCAGACGGTCAAGCTTGTTAGAGCTAGCGAAAGCGCCGTAATCGACGCCAAAGCTACCCTCTCCCGGCGAACTTGGCAGGGACAAGCTCGGGTCCTCGAAATGTCTGCTTGCGGGCCTCGATATGACGGACAGACTGGTGATTAAAGATGATATTACTTCCGGGGATGCTGGAGGTAGGCCGGCTCGATCTTTGCCATCGCCACGTAGTTGCAGGTGCAGGGAAGGATCAATGACCTTTCGGCGGGATTGCTGACGAGTTTGACGGGGAATAGGGGGTAGTTGTCCAGCGGCGGCAGGCTTTGATGTCGCAGCGTAATCCATGGTGGGCAGACGCAAGGAACACAGGGAAGGCGAAGAGAGGGATAAGGACCCAAAAGCTATCGAGGCTAGGGCTGAGAAGTGGCTTTTGCCTAATTCCGCCTGGTCTTACCTGCGTGTCTCTAAAAGCTGCAGGCCGATGGGAGCGGTGTACAGCGAGTACAACTCCAACTCGGCGCCAGAGTATGCAGTAAATGTGGAGGACGGGGTCAAGGTAAGGAAAGGTCAAAGACTCGATGGAATGCGGATGCAGAAGGTTGGATCAGTACCGAGACAGACTCGCTGCAGGTCCCAGAATTGGAACAAGCGCTTAGACCGGGGGCCTGTTCCAGCGCGAACCAGGGGCAACGGTCTTATGTACAGACTGTCTCGTCGAGCCGCAGATCTGGGAGGACTCGGACGTACAGAAGAGGTGGCTACAGGAAATGCATAGGATTAGGTAGGTAGGTAGGTAGGGAGGTATTGGTATGCAGAAGGAACCAAAGGTGGAAGATTAGTAGGACTTGGGCAAGAAGAATAGAGGCAAGGTCCTCGCTGCTCGCATTGATGACTCGAAACCCGGAAAAGAGTGTCAGAATAACAGCAACAGTAGCAATAGTAGCATGTACGAAGTATGTAGGTAATTACAAAACTGGTTCAAGAAAGTAAAAAGAGAGAAAGGCTTTGGACAATTTCGACTCGTCAGACTGGACTCAGGAGAAATCGGTAATAATAATCATAAGGAGTGGGAATTCTCGGGCGATCGAATTATTAGGGATATTATGACCACTGTTATTATTGGATAGGGCAGGTAGATGTAGGGGCCAATAAGGTCCCAAATTTGCACGATAACAGCTTCATACCTTTATGTAGGTACTATATTATGTGATAGTTGAACGTTGTTATGTCTTGTTAAGTCTTGTCAAGTCTTGTCTGGCTGAATGGCCGGGACCAGTCGAAGCCAATTCAGAAATCTCGCCGCATTAAAAAATTATAATGGCGACAAGTATTGCAGCTATCCCGTAGGGAATCCCCTCGTAACATGCAGGTGCCTTCAGTTTCTGCAGGTGATAACCTGTATGTACCTACCTACATGAGTACAATTCACGTACCTCCTATCTCCACAACGGCAAAGCTTATATTGGCTATTCGTTCCTGGAAGTCCTGGAAGGTTTCCGTATTGCATGCATCTTGTCTCTATCGAGTCTTTCTCTTCCCAGTCTTCTCACCAGCTCATGATACATGTATCAATATATATGTATGCTGGTCTTGGTCATGATGAGTGAGTCTTGAGGTATGTTAAATTGGTCTGAACTGTCCTCACTTCCTAGATCGATATTTCTTTTTGTGATTCTGCGCTATTTTCTCCACTTGGTTGGAAATAGGAAAGTGTCAAAAGGTCCAAAGGTGGAAATCCAAAGTCTTGTATCTTGGGGGACCCAATCATCGAAGCTGAATAGCATGGTTCCCCTAGAAAAAGAGAGCTGCTGCTCATCCATGGGTATATCTTGGAGGATAAGAATGCTCGACTGCGGACATGAAAGCAACCTTGAACAGACATGAAGGGTTGAAACGTTGGATACGGATACATACGAATATATTGGAATATGCGACATCGTTTCAGATTATGTATGTCAGGTTGCAGGTACCGAATTAAGGTTGCAATCGTAACGGTCAACGTCTATTTGTGCTACGATTGGTAGTAAGCCGGAAGGGAAGTCAGGGAAAGTTGGTCGTACCACTCTTCAGGTTACTTAGCGCGAGGTCGCGACAATCTTAAAGATGCGCGACAAGACACATCAACTATTTTCATCGCGAACAAACTTCCTATAACAGAAAAAGCGAAGAGAGGAAGGATGGAAGAATCGACTGGCATCTAATCCTCGTTCCTTAATACTCACCATAGGAACATGCAAGTTTTATTAGACAGCTCACCGAAGTCTTCCTCTACAAGTTGGGCAGCAGTTCTAACTTCTAAGGTGAGACGGATGCATGCACGTTACAGGATTCCCCAGGCGATATGTCAGCCTACGTTGCATCCGATTCGATTTTCTTCTCCATAACGAGACCTGCGGCCGAGACTCTCACGAAATCATTCGTACGGCGTCTCTCAGTCAGAGTCTCATCAATTCGAAGACGAGACTGACTCAACTCTTCAATGTGATCAGCGGAGTACCGGAAATTATTTATGTGAACTGCCTGGTCCCGGACCTCCCCCCCTAGATTATCTCCTCAGCCTAGAAGAGCCGCACGGAGCTTCCCAATTTCAAACTCGATGCGATTCATGCGCCCAGCTGCGAACACCACGTGAATGACAGGTCTAACAGAATTAACAGGCTACGAAGGCTCCCGAGAGCATCGATCAAATCATGATTTCTACCAGTGATTTCTTAGTCTTACACTGGGCTGACTGGGGCTTCGGTCTCAACCTGGGCAATATCAGCCACATTATCAGTCTAGCAAGGTGCTCCCATGAGCCATACTCGGAAGATAGCGATTCGGGAACTTTCTCCAGAATCCAACAGCCTGTTCTGTAGCTGAATGTTAAAGTTCATTGATACTGTGGGATCTGAGGCTGTTGGATAGATCATAGAACAAGCTTCCAACTGGCCAGCCATCATCTCGTTCTCTACGGATTCTAGAGCTTATGGGCCCCTATCCGAGAAAGGGCTACATCACATCTTTGGGAGATGATAAGGTCGCAACAAGACAAGGACCTACCTCTTCCCACGATGATTCGTCATCTGCAGGGCACGACCTGAGACACTTTGCTTGACTACGTACGTATGTACAAATTTTATGTGACATCTACACGTGGCGTCAGATTAGTTTTAAGGCAGTAGATAGACCTCGTCTTCTCTTGTCAGGCTGTCGGGCTTCATCACGACAGCAGCTCGTTATCTGCTGACGTCGCAAATTGCTACAGGCATCTTTTTGACTCCCAAGGACCCAAAGTAGTGTTTATCTAATAATGGAGATGTCAACCGTGCCTGGCCCTGGCCTTACACAGTAGACACCTCCCAGCCTCCTAAGCGTATGCCCCGCAATCAAGGCCGGTCCGTGATCGTCCATGAGCTGCTATAGGTGCCTCTTGAATCTTGGCATCGCGGCCTAGGCAGCTCACCTTTGTATGTACTCTCAGACTAAACGGTAACACAACCTACGTCATTGAGTTCTTCAGTGTGAGGTGTCCATCAAATCAAGGATTCAGGGCAAAGTGAAGCCCAAACAAAGAGGAAACTTGTGAATAACTTGCCATACGTTCTGTAAACACCTTTTCTAGCTACCTGCGACTTCATTTTACAGATATCGAGCTAACCTATGTGCTATTTAATCTGCCTTGTACAGCGCGTCGAGTAGTGCACCACAATATACTTACCTATCGGGCAGTATTAGTACTACCACCAACAAGATGGATCTCCTCCTCTCTCTCCCGATCGTCTCCTACTTCGCCGGGCCGATGCTGACCTCGTGGTCGGGGTCAATGAACCTCCTGTTCTTCTACATGACCTGGATGACCCTTGTCCTATCGCACTCGCCCCTAAAGATCGAGCTAGTCGGCACCCTCGCAGCGCGCATAGTATTCTGGCTCGTCCCATCGCTCTTCTTCCTACTATTCGACACACTTGTCCCCAGCCTGGCAGAGTCCATCAAGTTCTTCGGCTCCTCATCTCTGCCGCGGCGCGACGCCGCCTCTCTGCTCCGACAAGTCCTCCTGGCCGTCTTCAACCTCGCGCTCAGCACCGCCGTGCAGGCCGGCATCTCCGTCGGCGCCGGGACCCTGCTGCGGCGTCCGCTCTTCAAGACCAGCACGGCGCTGCCGCTGCCCTGGCAGATCGCGAAGCACATCCTGACGCTGTACGTCGCGCGCGAGGTCCTGACGTACTACACGCACCGGTACATCCTGCACTCGCGGCGCGGCGGCAGGGTGGCCCGGCTGCACGCGGCGTACGCGCACGCGCGCAAGAGCGCGGCGCCGTACGCGCTGATGCTGTACACGGACCACCCGGTCGCGCTGCTGCTCAGCCGCACGCTGCCCGTGTACCTGCCGGCCGCGTTCGTGCAGCCGCACCTGCTAACGTACTTCCTGTTCACGATCCTGACGACGCTGGAGGAGACGCTGTCCATGTCCGGGTACAGCGTCGTGCCGGGCATCATCATGGGCGGCATCGCGCGCCGCAGCGCCACCCACTACGCCAGCGGCGGCCGCGGCAACTTCGGCGCCTGGGGCTTGCTGGACTGGGCCAGCGGCACGAGCGTCGGCAAGGACGTCATCGAGGACATTCACGACGAGGCCGAGAAGCACCAGCTTAAGGAGCGGGGGCAGAAGGCTGCTAGCGATACGGGGAACCTCGTGCAGGACGGCATCGATGGGCTGAAGAAGGGCCGCAAGAGCCGGAAGAAGAGCGCGGATTATTGAGGGCGCGGTGAAGTGATGAGCTGGTCACCGAACAGGAGAATATTTGAGATATTAGAGTAAATCTGGGGTGTTATCCACTGTTTGGTCTAGGAATCGGCTTGCTCGGAGTTTGGCGCCAGGGTCTGTTTGGCTAGAAGGCATGCATGCAGGCACAGGTTGTCTACGATTACCTATACGATTATATGATACATATGAGCGCAGGGATTTCAATATATTCAGGATAGGGTAAACCGGAAGCAATATTCATTTGATACCAGCTGTTCTAATTGCTCTTCAAGTTCTCTTTAAACGATTAGGTCAAGAGCTCTTATCGATAAACTCGGGCAGCTTCCATAGCTGATCAAGGCCCTAGAGAATAGCGGTAGAAGTCAGTGTGGCGTCATACTCTTGGCTGCCTTGCTGCCTTCACATGCCCCTGTCGTAGCGGGGCAGTATGTATGTAAGTTGAACCGTCATCAAACAATCACAAACCTTCCAAGTGATTAACTCTGTAAAACACGTTCGTTAGAGAGGTAGAGAGGACACTCGTCGATCTGCCTACATCTCATCGTCCATCCCGCCGTATAGATTTCACTCTACTATCCACAACCAACTGAGCAGTCAACCAGTCAGTAAGCCAGACAGCCAGACAACACACCAAGATGTCCACAACAACGAACCCCGACCCCTCGCCCAACGCCCTAGCCTTCGTCCCGCTAGAAGCGAACCCGGAAGTCATGACATCGCTGCTGCACAAGCTAGGCCTAAGCCAGGCCCTGCAGATGCACGACGTGTACTCGATCACGGAGCCAGAACTGCTCGCCTTCGTGCCGCGGCCCGCGCTCGCGCTGCTCCTAGTGTTCCCCGTGTCGGCGACGTACGAGTCAGCGCGGCTAGCCGAAGACGCCGGCGTCCCGGAGTACGCCGGCAAGGGCGACGGCGAGCCCGTCGTCTGGTACAAGCAGACCATCCGCAACGCCTGCGGGCTGATGGGCCTGCTGCACGCCGTGTCCAACGGGCCCGCCCGGGGCTTCATCCGTACGTCCAGCTCCATATCCATATCCATATCCATACCTCCCACCCACACCCCCCAAATTCCACGAAATACCAATCCAATCTAACCACCCAAAACAAAAACAGAAGAAAACACACCCCTCCAAACCCTCCTCCAAAAATCCATCCCGCTCCCCCCAGCCGAGCGCTCAGCCCTGCTAGAGCGGACCCCGGAGCTAGCAACAGCGCACCAGGAAGCCGCATCACAGGGCGCCACCACAGCGCCCGACGCGCGAGACGACGTGGACCTGCACTACGTGTGTTTCGTGAAGGCCGACCGGGACGGCGAGAGCGTGCTGTGGGAGCTGGACGGCCGCCGCAAGGGCCCCATCGCCCGCGGCGTGCTGGGACCCAACGAGGACGTGCTCTCCGACAAGGCCCTGCTCTGGGGCCCGCTCAAGTTCCTTGAGCGCGGTGGCGGCGACATGCGGTTTAGTTGCGTTGCGCTGGCTGGGTCTTTGGACTGAGGGAGGCACGGAAGGAAGGAGGCTTAGTGTTGGTGTGGTGTGGCGTAATGTAATGCGTCGAGCAAGCTAAGAGACTGAGATGAGCTACAAAGGGAGAATGAATGAGCAAGGTAATCCCTTAGAGGCGGAGCGTCACGAAAACATGCATCAAGGCGTTAGGGGAGGACAACTGTTTTCTACAGTCGGATGAATGTCATTACCAGCATCATCATCGCATGCGGAACTCTCCAAAAGGAGGGCAAAGGTGGCTTATGGGAGATTTGTAGGGAGCTCTCTCTTAGAACAGTCTGGTCGATGCACTTCTTTAAGTTCTAGCCTCCACAGAAACAACACACAGAAACAACATGGCCAGCACTGACAGTCTGTCTGATTGATACCATCTCGCGATGAATCTAGTGATTCCTTCAGAACATTCTTGGGACCTCGCCAACATTCTCAGGACAAACATCAAGCTTGCCTCATCCTTCTGCTCTACAATACCTCCTGGTGCCATATCTTCATAGGTGACCATCGCTTACGGCTTCCCAGCACACTCCCCTGTTAGCTACCTACTCGAGCCCGTATAAGAACCAGCCTCTGGCTCAAAGTAGTTAAACATATCCGGGTTCAATGTGCAGAGATGCTTCTGCGAGGCGTCGTACTTGGGGACAGCGTTTCAGCGATACTCGGGGGCTCGAGGTTTAACGAGGAGTACGGCGAGTGCGTAACGGACGAGGGCGTCGCCATAGGCGAAGCGTAATGACAGCAGTAGGGAGTCTCGAGACAGAGAGCTGGGACCACCGAGACGGGGACACACGCGTACAGTGCAGGCTCTTGGCAGCATCTATGTGGGCCATACTGAGGGTTGAGGCAGGGAGGGGTGGGCGCGCTCCTTATCCGGCTTGGACTCGAGCTAAATCTAAACACGAATTCGACTCAATACTCATTGTCAGTGTTGTTTGTGTTGAGGCAACGTTACTTACCCTCTCCTGGACCATGATGCTGTGCGTCTTGGAAAAGGGGGCAAGTCGTCCATCTTAAGCCCGAGTTGCTCGCACCATGGCGAGACACAACGACTCGTCGGCGCTCGAACAGGTGACAAAGCTCGAGATGGAGGCTGCGTGGCGGCAAAGTCGGGATGAGCAGAAGTCAACTCCGGGCTGCGAAGTACTTGGGTTTGCGTGAGCGTCATAGGCCAGTCTCTGTTACCGTCGTAGCCCTGGCCGGAAGGGTCGCCATCCACAAGGTTCTCCCCCTGCTTTCTGGGCGCAGATGAATTTTCATGAGGGGCCGAAAAGGGAGAGACATCCTTGGGCGACGTCTTGGTGTGTTTCGGACTTCCTTCTCCGGGTGAGTTAGTATCCTTATACTGGTGTACATGTTTATTGATGTGCTCCACGATATGGTCGATCAGCTCCTGTTCGTTGAGAAGAGGATTTTGATCCGCTTGCGGTGTATCGTGAGGCTCATTCACGTCTTTTATGCCAAGGAACTTCCTTGCGGCCACAGTGAGATCCTGGAAAGAAGGTAGGCCCTTCCAAGTCTCCAGCGATTCATTCAAGAGATCAGCTGTCCCTTGCTCGTGAGGGTGCTCGCAAATCCGACACCCAGGATGATGACCCGGGTGAGGTTCGGCTGCGGCAGAGAAGATGGTAGGGAGGTCCGGAGGAGGGGGAGAAGGAGTAGGAGGAGCAGTGTCCTTCTTACCCTTATTTTTCTTCATTTCCTTCTCCTTGCGACGCTGTTCCTTGCGCTCGATCTCCTTCGCTTTCTTGAGCCTCTTCTTCTCCTCCTTTTCCTTGGCTTTCCTCTCCTTCTCAGCCTTCTTAGCCTCCTCCTTTTCTTTTTTGATCCTCTCTTTGTCCGCTTTGGTTTTCTTGCCCTTAGGCGCCTCGGACATAGGCTCGACAATCGTGGGGATAGGCGGAAGTCTGGAATACTCGGCTACCGCTGAAGGAGGAATATTGTTCTCCTTGCCTGAGGGTTTAGTGTCCTGGCTTGTGTCCGGTTCATCGTCATGTTTGACAATGCTCTGAAAGATTCCAAGTGCTTGCTGGACTCCATGGACAACCGTTTTTTGCAAGCTCTCTTCTGTAGCTCCATGCTCTTGCTTCTTGTCATCTGAAGTTTGGTTATCTAATGCACCTAGCGTCAGCTAGGCATATCAACGGAGAATGATAACACACCAGCCGAAGGAACATCTGGGGCTGGATGTAAGACTACTGTTAACCGTCGAGGATAATATCCGCGGGATCGTGACTAACCTGCTGAGAGTACAACAGGCTTCTGGTCTCGTCCCTTTTTATCTGCGGGTGGTTTCTCTGTAAATCGTTAGCCTCAGGCGTTAAGCTTATCAGAACAAACAAACCATCGGAGAACACCGTCAAAGGTTTCTTGTGGCCATGCGGTTTCTCAGTATTCTTGTCCTTGGGTCTCTCATTGTGGGTGGGGTGGTGGGCAAGGTCATCCAACTCCGGTTCGGGAGAGTCGCCTCGCCAGCTGCAGACTTCATCAGGTTTGAGAGGTTGGCGGGCCTCGGGATGGGCGAGATCGTCGTGCTCTGGCTCAGGACTGTCACCGCGCCAGCTGCAATTGTCAGCAGCTTCGGCCTTGGCTTCACGCTGTGCTTCGGACATGGTGTTTCCGTCGAGGCTATACAGGAAGACCCGAGCGTCGTTGGAAGTCTCTGTCTCTGCGACGCGCTCTCTTCGAAGGAATCTATTGTGCCCAAAGAAGGGCAATGCGATCATTTCATAGAGGGATTGTACATTTAAGTATTCTATGTAGGATAAACTTGTCTAGGGGGACGTCTAGGCGTCTAAGGGGTCATGGAGCGTAAATAACGAGATGGTTGTAGGTGAGAAGAGCATTCTGACTGGCGCCCAGGATCTTCCAACCACTTCATCTCACTATATTGGCCGAGCATTTCATGACTTCCCAATGCGTAGAAAGACGAGGTAGGTATGTTCGCTCTCTCATCCTTGATACCTACCTCACGCAAGCCTATCCTTTCTGGAAACTGTATCGAAAGGGAAGTAGTGCCTTATTCTAACGTCATGTTGAGATATGATAGGCCTTTACGACTCAATTGTGCCTATGGGAGCTACCTAGGTACTTGCCTGAGTAATGTACATAATATTCTCTCTTCATATATCCGACTTACAAGTAACCTACTAACCTAATATATTAAGTTGTTATGTATTTTACGACGGAAGTGACCTCGGTCCTGATGCGTCTGGTAGTTAACGTTGAGAGAATTGAGCCGCGCTCTCTCCTACTGTATCTGGGCGAGCTGTGTACTGGAACTCAGTTAAAGGGTATGCACGACTGAGAACGCGATATCCAAGCCTTTTTCAAGACGAATGTGATGATGTTGTGGGCGTCGTTTGTATGGTCTTGATTTTGACTGAGGGAAGGCTACCACTTCAGCATCCAAAGCGACGATGTTCAAGGATCACCACCGCATATGCAAGCAGCCTATCAGTGGTGAGTTTGGACATCGTCCTACAGTAAGCTACCTCTCCATACGCCTCCCTCCCTTCATTCCTTCTACCAAGCCTCCCTACTCATGCATCTGGTCAAACACCCTCCCTATTTTGTACTCGACACGACATTGGTCCTTTTGCACTTGTGCATTGGTCAGCTATCATATCATTTCGTTGCGTGTGGCACGGCTGCTTAGGACTCAGGAGCGTTGAAGGAAGCAGGTCGCAGAGCCGACGCTGCTGGATCTTCACCAATTACGCCTGCCGAACCAGACATGTTACATCTGTGGATCTCTGATGCGGGAGATGTTCCCTCTGGGGGCTGCGGCACGGTTACATCGCGAAACGGGACATCTGGATCCTCTCAAATTTTACGGAGGCCAAGAGGTCCGTGATTGCTCAACAAGCCTTGCTCGGGTCCGATCCTCACATAAGGAAGACGCCACCAAGACGGTTCGAAGAGTTTAGACAGTTTGCAGGTTTCAAAGTAATTATGCCATGTGACGGATATTTTTCATCTCCCCTTACAGCGTGATAATCGTAGAGGGACTTTTGTCACGGTGTAGGTGCACGGCGACCTTCTCGTATGTAGGTAGTACTAGAGTTAATCGATGGTGACGCTAAGCGTTCGGCCTTCATTAGATCAAGTTCCGTCGAGACTTGAAATGAAATGGTGTATGTCAAGCGTGGCACGGACTTGGACGATATGCGTTGTTATGTGTTTAAGTGCCCCGAACTTCGAAGCCAAGACAGGTCTAATGTGCTGTGCGCAAGTCTGCAACTTGCTGCTGGACGTCATGGTCCACACAAATATGTCAGAAGGGGGCTTCAAGGCTACGATAACTAGTTGGCTCCGCAGTCCGATTTTAAATCGAGTCGGCTTCGCTAAAGATCGAGTCTTTCTAGCAACTCGGGGTTTTCGACGAGACTTGCCGATCTAATTTAGATGGCCGACTCGAAAACGAAATAGATAGGACAAACAAGCACATACCTGGATGCCTAATATAAGATACCCCGTCGGTTGGTCTTCCGAGGAATAATGAAATCAGACGGCCACTCGGAATACACCGGATAGTCCCAGAGGCCGACCCAAGGCAATGGTACCAGACCCTTTGTCTTCTGGGGTTGACCTACATATTAACTTCGTCATTGCTAGAGAATCGATTAGTAGGGTCTTAGCATCCGCTACCTAATACCTTACCACACGAGCCTTCGTCTTCAGGTTTCTTCGCTAACGCAGACTAATTATAAACAAGTAACTGATCGTTGTTTTTTGGTGCGTCCCCGGACTTTCCGATTTTGGCAGGACTACTCTGACGGCGATGTTTCACGTGAACGAAGCCATGGGCGTGGCTCCAATGTTGTAGTTTCGTCGCTTTGCCCATTGGTAATCGAGGGGTCTGAAAACCGAGGAAGAAGAATGGTTTCTTTAGAATCATCGTACTTGGGGAGGTAAGGATACATTTTGATAGTAGTACTACCCAATGCATGAGGTACATACATTGCATCCTCGGTCAGCTCCTACGACAGACATGTTGTAATATTAATGGCATGATATGATACTTAGTTGTCGGTATATACATTGATATTAGCCGGGCTACTGTAGGTACAGAGGTTACAAGTTGTTATGAGAGTAGGTTAGCTGAGATCAATGACGAATCGAAAAGCATGAAACGTTCGGGTAGCTAACCAGATGTAGACAAAACGAGGTACACGTTTCTTTCCATTCCCACATGGGTGGATTTCCCAGGGATGGTGACGCTACTTCCAATCGCCCCTTATTATTCTTGATCCCAGCACGATGGATCTTGATTCTTTGGATACCCAGAAGTATTATTCTCTGGCCCTTCTCCCGCGTCAGACACGATCCAGATTCTTCATGTTTGCTTGGCTAAACAGATTGGAGATTTGCGCGTCTTCTACGATGAACCGGGCCATCTGCGGGAAGGGTAGGGTAGGATGATAGGATTCAAGGGAATCAGAAAGTTTAAAGCAGGTCGAGATCGAAATTGGTGAGGATCAGCTTTTCTACATAGGCATTCAGTACGTACCGTGAAAACACGTTTCTGCAGGGGGGAGCTCAGCTCGTATGTATGTAGAAGAATACTTCGTAGCAAACTGCAGATTTAGATCTCAATGCGACGTAAGTGTCTTGTTGTAGTATCCATGCACCCACGTGTATGTATAGCATGTATACTACCCACATGTAGATACGTATGTAGTATACGATCATCCCCCAAGGGTCTGAAGCTCAGTTGTTTTCTTGTCGAGAAGTTATCTCAAGATGCTAGGCGATTATTAAATTTCCGTAAAATCTTCCGCGGAATCAGCAACCCTTAAACTCCACTGATGATTCGGGTAGATGCCTGCATATGTGCATACATGTCGATAGACTTATAGGCCCAGATAGACTCATCGTTGGGTGCATGTTGAAACTATCGAATCGGGTCCTATAGTCCGTGGGGATACTTCCTAAAACCACCCTAGGTTTCTCGTCGTCATCGCCTTAATAAGTATTTACTGACGAATGTTCGTAAACGAGACCATTTGCATATTCTCGCAAACAACGGCTGGCTGCATCGGCTCATGGCGGCAGGGTTGCGCGGTCTTAGATTCTTTTAGCAGGTCCAGGTCTGCAGGTGTCGCAAACGACCCGCGTTCGCAACAGCCAATGGGGGCTCATAAGTTTAGATCGAGGGTGCGGGTGGGGGATCCTTGCAGGTAGGTACCTGAAGACCTGAAGGAAAAGAAGGATCATGGATGTAATACAAACGCCGTACAGATTTGTTTAGCTGCAGGTTTTCAATGTTTCCCCTTCAGCTAGTCACCACCTTAATAGTCTGGAAATGGAAGTTTACTACAGTGGCTACACCCACACAGATACACAGATACACGGATGATACGAATCAAATCATGTCCAGGTTTTTATCATGTCTTCCTCCTTCAGCCTTATTAAAGTTAATCGAGGCGGTCCTCTTCACCTTACTTCCTTACCCTGGCACAACCAACCCGGTTTCTACCCTTTCCGAGTCTTTGCAAACATCCTCTCTTCTCTCTCTTCTCTCTCCTCCCACACACATTCATTCTGATTTATTCTTATTTCTCCCTTCTCTTTGCCAGTTCTTACTTTGCTTTATACTTAACATCATTTAATTCTTTCCATATTCATCTTTTCATGGCACGCTAGCATGAATGGGAGAATGTCTTTGTTCTCTTCATAATTCGATGGAACCCCGCTGCCTCCCACAATAGACCACAGAGACAAAGGGGAAGCAAGGGCTCTGCATTCACTAATCTGTATCAATTCACATATGGATATCTGATCTTACAAGATGGGCTGGTTTAGTTTCTTATCAAGAAAGATCCCTTCCGCGAATGGGCCGACCGATGATCTCAAGGCACAAGCCTACCATCAGACGGTCGCCGCAAATCCTCCAATCCGCGGTACGAGCCGAACTTCAATCCCAGGAATCTGGTAATCCTCCGAGCTAACTTTTTGACTCAAAGGCACCTATCCGGTCGCCGGCAATGGACCTAGCATATGGGACAGATTCCAGAAGTCTCATCCGCATATGAGAGACGCCTATTTCAATGACAATGACACAGCGGCGCCATCCCCCGTAGTTCCTCGCCTGCTCGAGCGTCCTAGCACGGCGCCTTCCAGTCAGCTGTCTGAGAGATTATCCCAGCCAAAATCCCAGTCAGGGGCATCAGCAAGACGACTGCGGGAGCCGCCAAGAAAGCGACACGGCCCCTACAGGCTGCCTCCAAAAATGTCAACTGACGGGCACGACGACATAACGTACAATAAGTCCATCTACAGCGCGCCCTCTCCCACTTTTGCTCACGATCGCAATTCTTCCATCTTTAGCGGCGATTCAGGGTCGACCAGAAGATTCGTTGACCTACTAGATGCCCAAGCATTTATTAAGCCGTCCGATTTTTACGGTCGCGTTAGGGCCGCCGGCACCAAGGATTTTGGCGAAGATGTTGCAGACCGCAATATTGTCGACACCATGTCTAACAACAGCCCCGTGAGAGCTCGGGATTCTCATGCCAATTTCCCTCCTCCCAGTATTAGAACCGACGACAGTGAGGACGATCTGCCGCGATCGCCAAGTAAAAGACATTCTTTGGGTTTTACGTTGCGGTCCAATCGCAGCCCATTACGTCAGGTGACACCTTCAGAGGCGTCCAGAGAGCATGATGACGGGGCGGTTGCAGCGAAGAAGGGGCTTCGGCGAAGATCTCTTCATTCATTTGTCCCGGCATCTTCGATCGACAGGCCAAGGAGTACCTCTATAGGAAAGATGGCAAAGGACACTAGCCCTTACTATTTCCCAGACTTCCTTCGAGAGAGAGCCGGGGCTGCAGTTCAGGAAGCTTTGCAACACGAGCTGTTCGCGGACTTTAGCTCGGAGCCAAAGCAGGCAAAGCCGTCCAAAAAGACACAGAAAGCTCCTTCATATGAAAAGAGTCCAGATTCCGACTCGGTGGATTATCTTCCATCCCATGCACGCAACAATTCCAAACAGAGCTTTTCCCTCCGGGTGGACCAAAACCAATCTACCAGGAACCCTTCTCGGCTTAGAACCATGTCAAACATATCTTCTATGACTGCTGTTAAAGTACCATCTGACAGGGACAGCCTACACAGTTTCCAATCCCTCCCTCGCAAAGACGCAGTTACTGAGATGAGTTTGCCTAGCGTAGAAGAGAGTCTGCGTACGAAAGGGGACCACAGTTTATCTAAAAACTATCGCGGTGCCTTCGCTGAGTTGGAGGATTCATTCTACGAGCTGCCCCCGTTACAGTCCGAAGAACTATTCCGTCAGTAACGCTCATGATTGCCGTTCTATATCTCGTATCAAATGGAAATCCTGACTAATTCTTCATTCACAGGCTTGAAACCAACCCGGAGCCGTCTCAGTGGCGGAGATGAACTGCACTATCGTACCCAAAACCAAAGCACAATTTCCGTGTCCGGGAAAAGCACCAAGCGATGGGATATCGAGACACTTCACGAACGAGGTAGCAGTATTCGTCGTTCTTCCCTGACTTCGGAGACAGCAGGCTCGACGTTAAGCTCGAACCCGTTCAGGCCACAGTCCGGACACACTACTAACACCTCCGTCGACCTTGCACCTCGTGCGTTGTTACCTAAGACTGTTGGTTCTGGCCCGGAGTCTTTTACATATGAGGACGATCGCACAGGACAGGAGAGTCAGGCCGAGGTCGATTCAGAGTTATTGACAGGTTCTCTTGACATCAGTCAACGAAAGCCCTTTATAGACTTCGTTATCGACGAGGATGCTTCATCGGTGGATTCTTTTAGTCCGCCACAACGTCCCGCTACTGAATTTGAGAAAGACCTTCTCTTCCAGGGCTACGGATGTGAAGGATCTCAACTACCAGGGCTTTTTGACTCGCCGGTAGCCAAACCTGAGCTAAATCCATCACAAAGAACAAGAACACTGGCCGCGCACGAGAGCGAGCTCCGTGTAGGCGCTCTCGGTTCTAACTTTGATGAGGTACATCCGTCGAAGCTGGCCTCTCGATACTCGGCTCTGTCACTGCGTCAATCCTCTCGACCCAGGTCATCTCGCTTTCGAATGCCAGCGTTTACTCACAATGATTCGGAAGACGACGGTGATTCCGTGATGGAATACGAATCCGAGGAAGAACTGAATTTCGATATTCCCATGAGACGACCGAGAGGCCCTCGGTATCAGTCTCACGGTAGTAGACAACGATACGAAGCAGCTTTTAGACCGTTTAGCGAGGACGACTTGAAACTCCCTGACATTGCTAAGCTTGCGCAACTTCGTCGGGATGCCAAGGCAAAACAACGGGCGAGCAGTATGTCTCTTCGTAAGGGAAAAGGCAAAGGGAAGGCCTCAGACATCTACGTTCCTAGATTTGGGTTGGATGACCCGTCCAGTTACGCGGATGTCGAGTCGTGAATGATGCGGGCATATGCATCATATTCTGATGGACAGCTACTCAAGATGGGCATCACAAATACGTGGCAGGGCTTTACTTACACAACACCTGCCAATACTCTCTTGACCTGCCGTCATCATCACAATGAGCTTACGCAGCTCCCCATTTCTTAGGAAACATACAAAGTTGTTCATTTATTCATACAAAGATGGTCATGGTTTGATGCAGGCGCATGAAAACGAGTTGGCTCGGCAGCCCGGCGATGGCTTGAGCATGTTTTATACCCCCACACGAATGGATAGTACGGGACTGGACCTATGGGAGGTCAGGTGGTTTGTGGCTGGCTGGCTGGCTGTTTGACTAATCTGGCAGGATGGAGTTGCAGTCGTCTCGTCTCATCTTTGGCCGGCGGTCGTGGACCAAGTCGGTTAAGCTGATTTTATTTATACTCTCAGACAACCACCTAATCAAGGATGACATTCTTCCGCTCACTATTGTATATGCCGTGCAGCCCCTGACATTCCCAGTCATAATTACGTCTTTCTTAGTCCGCTCATACGTGCGTGTCCTCTCTGGCTCTGGGAGCTGACTGGCAGAGTATAGATGAGGGATAATATGAAGTCTGATCCTTTGGCAAAGTCATTATATTATTTGCTTCATGCAACGAATATAGATACGAGACCAGGAGGACGCCGGCCTTGTCATGCACACACAGGATCACGTTAGTCACCCACTGTATGAAGACTCCCTACTGCAAATACGCATACGTACAGACGTGCATAGTTTATAGATATGGATATGGATATGGATATAGACACCTCCCTGGTTTGATCTACAATGGCGTCAAAATCCCACCCCTATCATACTCCCATACTCCCATACTCCAGCGAGCGAGCTGGAAGCAAGAAATCCGTTCTACGAAAAATAGAGAGTTGTAATGTCAGTCACAAGAGCAGATTTGACTTATTAGGGTTACTATTTGATTCAATCTTCGCCAAAAAAGCTCCCTATATCTCAGGATGACTGCAAGCCGCCCCGTTCCGAGATCAATGACTACGAATAGGTAGGTACCTGGGTAGGTAGGTACAAGATTATGGGGAGGGCGTACGATGATCTCACTCCCTTTTTTTCTTCTCATTTCCTTTCCTTTCCTTTCCTTTTTTTCATTCCAATCAGAGAAATCTCAGTTTCCCAAAGGTGCCTGTCATCAGTAAGTACCTACCTAGGCAGATAAGCAGGTAAGCAAGCAGGTAAGCAAGTAACCAGTCCCCCTCCCTCAAACAGCAGTAGAATGCGCCAACGGATCCGAAGCCTCAGCCTCCTCGCGAGAGCATCGGCATCCGAAAGTCTTCTTGTACTCGTCGACATCCATGCCCTCAAGGACAGCGACCATCTTCTTAGCGGCGGCCATCTTGGCGTAGCGGCCGCTGGCGGCGGTGGCATGCTCGCGGACGCTGCCGTGGATCATGACGCCGGCCAGGACCTGGGGCTGTCCCAGGAACGCGGCGGGCCCCCCGACACCCCCGCTCCCGTCGTCGTCGACGGCGATCTCCTGGATCATGACACGCCAATCGGCGCAGTGGAAGTGCAGCTGCAACATGTTGGCCAGGAACGTGACGGGGTGGCGGTTGGCGAACGTGTCGTAGATGTGCATGTCCTCGAAGTACGGCCGCATATGGGTGTCGAAGAAGTGCTGCACCTGGCCGTAGTCATACGCGCTGTCAACAAAGAGCGCGCCTATGTAAGACTCCACGATGTCCGGGAGTGCCTTAGGCGGCTTCTGCACGTCAACCCAGAAGTTCCTGGCGTACGAGGAGCGGCCGAGGTTGGCGGACTCGGCTGCCTCCTCCGCCTCCTTGCGAGCTTGCGTTACGACTGTCACGTATTCGGCGATCTCTCTCTGCAATCCACCCGTCATGGAAAGCATGTGCGTCTGCAGTTCGAGGGATACGCAGAGGCAGCCTAGGAACTGGTTCGACACCATGGCCATCTTGTGCTCGGTCAGCCACTGAGGATCGGCGCTGGGATATCGATGGAATAGGAAGTCGACGCAGACCATGTCGAGAAGTGAGTCGCCAAGAAACTCCAATCGTTGATAATTGGGGATGCGCTCATACATGGTACCGTAGGACGGGTGCATAAATGCGCTGCGAAGTAGACGGGGGTATTTGAATTTATAGCCCAGCTTCTCTTCGATCTGCCTGGCTACTTCGCGCTGGACTGCCGTGGACTCTGCGCTCTGCCACTCCGGAATGTGATATGCCGCGTAGTAGTCTCCGTACGCCATCATCGTATGGTTGGGGCTATTGACAAGCTTGGTAACAGCTTGAATGGCCAAGTCGAAACTATTCTGTCCGTACGTAGTCAGATACGACGCCCCTATGAGTGCCTCGCAAACGTCGGCAATCGATTTATCTGCAAGCGTGTGGACCCCTCTGCCAACACCTTTCTTTCCCATGATGCTGGTATTCATCTTGCCCCTCAGAAGCTCGAGGCCGTCTGGATACCATATACGTCGGTTGAATCCCTTTGACCGGATCGATTCCTCAAGCTTGAGATCGAGAGCATTGTTGAAGAGGTTCTTGTTGCAAATGAGCAACATACGGTCAACGTGGTACTGGAACTCGTCGCTGTCGGGGATTCGCGAGAATAGAGCTATGGTCGTGCTCATCTTTAAGAAGGAATCGCCGAGAAATTCAAGACGTTCATAGTTCTTTCCCATACCGCGCTGGATGTTGACTTGCTCTTCCGTGTGTTCCTCGGTATTGTCGCTGTCCTTGGTCATAGCCTCGAGGGCAAGGTCGGGACGGATATCAAGCGATAGAGACTTGCAAGCGTCCAGTACGATGAGGCTAGTCTCAAGTCGATAGATGATTGCCGGAAGATTATAAGCCATTACGATGACGTGGATCGGGAGCTACATTGTGGTTAGACTCAACTTTGTGGCGGGGAATCACAGGGGATACTCACGACGGAGATCTTCAACGTCTCAAATATGAGAAAACACTTCCGGTCTACGTCTTCAGGTGTGTCCAGTTCGTCAAGGAGATTTCGTCGAATTGGAATGTACTCGGCTTCTATGACAGGTAAATCATGGCGGACCGTCAATTTGGCACGAGACTTGGACCACAAGCTTATACTGAAGTTCCAGATATCTGTTGACCCCCCTGGCCTTATTTTTTTACCGCCCTGCCCCTTGGGAACCCCTGGAGGTTCTGGGTCGCTCGGCTTAAGGTCAGGACGGGGGCAAGTCGTATAGAACTTGCGCGAACCATCGTGCGGGTCAATGACGAACCGGTCCTTGAAGAATTCATCGGGCTGATCTTGACATTCAAGGTATCGCTCAGCCTTTTTCAGCGAAGAGAGGCATTCCCAATCAACCAGAGTTCGAGTATCGTCAGCTAGGAGATGAGAGTCGTGAGAGAGTACGAGGGGCGCAAGAAAGTATGGCATCTTTTCCGGTTCGGAGCGGTACTCCTTGCTGAACACATCATCGAAGATCTTCAGGGTGAATGTGTTGAATTGTTCGACCTCGTCTGGCGTCGTCTCCAGGGGGCAAGACAGGGGCACGCATTCTACGTTCGAGGTACGCTGCCGGCTGAAAAACAGAGGAAAATTGGCCACTCGAGGGAGTGATTGCCTAGTAAGAATAGCCAGCGGCCTTGAAAACTTTCCCAACACTTCTGGGGAAGACATCTTCAACACCGTTACGAACAACCTCACAGGCATGCCTCGGGTCTCCCAGATTGCAGGCTTTGTCCGCATAGGATATTCAGCTCGCTTCTTTGAACTAATCGCCAGCCTTGCGTTGCGCATAGTTGGAAGTTTTTTGCTAAACGTCGACTGCAAGTACTCATCGAGGAACTTCTGCTTTCTCAGTTGTAGACACATCTCGAAGGCAGCTGAGCACTTGGCAACCTGCTTGGATGCCGTACGTCGTCCAATTGCACCTTTGATCGGAGACGTGTCTGGTAGGATAACCTCACACTCGAACTCTCGGCCGACGTGCCTCACAAGGTAATCTGGTACATACACCGTATCAATCGGGCGCGGTAGGGTCGACACAAAGTTGGCCAAGATCACTTGGCTAATTTTGTAAGTCAACTTAGCACCAGTCGATGGAACGATGTAGGTTCGGAAGTGCTTTTCCTTGGAGAGGAAATAATCCAACTCGTAGTCATCGCCAGTTATGAGTCTATCCTCCGATAGGGTGTTATAGAACCTGCGAAGCCTTGCTTCGCTGTCCTCGGTTTCGTAAATTGATTGGATGTGACCGTGGTTACCCATCTCAACCATGTGGAAAAATTTGGAGTCCTTCCGCCTCGCTCGGCCCCTCGATTGAATGTACTGAATCATCGTTTTGCAAAGGTTGAAACGAATGATCAGGTTGCAGTCGGGAATGTCAATTCCCTCCTCTGCCACGCTGGTGGCGAACATGCAGTTCAGGTCACCGTTTCGGAATTGGTGCATAGTCACGAACTGTTCCTTTAACGTCATACCCAACTCTCCCATGTCGCTGCTCGAAGCTCCTAGCTATATTCGAGTTAGCGAGAGTCTACCCAGGTCGAGTCTGCGCAACTTACCAGTACGCCAGCCTTTATCTCAGGCATGTTCATGCTTGTCTGCTTCAAAAGGTCGGCCAACAACATGGCAGTCAGGCGCTGCTCCACGAAGATGATACACTTGTCCCTGGCCGGGTCTAGGTGCTTCTGTAGCGCATTAAGGAGTTCCATGACCTTGGCTGAAAGGTGAAAGGGATCACGTTCAGGTTTAGGGAATGTATGGTTGTTTACCAGGTCATAAGCATCCCGGACTGCCAGTCGTTCAGCGTCGAGTGCTGCCATCGGGAGTGGTAACTTTCGAGACGTAAAATTCCTCTCCGTTCGCGCCTCCATCTTCTGGGCTTCCTGCTCAGTCAAGCATAGCTTCCAGACTCGGTCTGCACACCAGCGGCCCATTTCCGATGTACAACTTCTCGAGTAGGTAAACAGCCTTCTTAGGACGTCGTTGTGTCCAACCAACTTATGTAGTTTCTGCCAAAGCACAGTCTCGAAGGGTATTGGTGGCATAGTGTATTCGATGAAATCCTCGACTGGGCGGTTAATCGATGACTTGGCAAAAATGGCATTATCGGCGATAGTAGCTATCTCAGATTGTAAGAGCCCTTCAAGTTTTGCGGCAGCAATGGTCACATCAGTCTTGGCATCTACGGGGGAAGCGGTCATTCCTAGAATACGAGGCCGTCTAGGCTCCCGTTGCAACGGCACGTAAAAGTCCTTGATGATTCTGGCGTACGGGTGGTTCTTCTTGGTGTGATGGGCCTCGTCGAATATCAAGAGGTTGATGTTCTCCATCTTGACGAAGGAATGGTGAAGGCCCGAGAGAAGAATCTCGGCGGTGCAGACTATCACCAAGCTCTCCTGCATCTTCTCCTGCCAGAAGGCGAGGCTGACAGTAGAGTCCCCGAGATCGCCGTGAATCCGCTGAGCGGGGTGGTCGAGGTTGGCTTTGAGAACCTCATACTGCTGAAAAACCAATGCAACTTTATCAACCTATGAACGTATTAGCGCGGCGAAGCATATAAGGTGACGGGGGGTTAGAGACCAAGAAGAAGGAAATTCTCGGTGTCTTGCCGGCGCTCCTGTCTTCCAGCTCTTGCTCGATAATGTGACGAAGGAGAAGGGCGGCGATGAGGGTTTTTCCAGTACCTAGATTATTTTTCGGTAAGTGGCTCGGACAAGATGAGAGAGATGAATCATGCCAGGGAGGAAACGAACCGGTATCTAGCACGGCAATGATATTTTTCTCCTTGGCCCTTTCGAATAGTTCGGTCTGGTACTCCCTCGGACTTGCAATGATCTTTTCGCTCTCTGCTTCTCGTACCAGCAGGTACATAGACTTGTCCTCGTCTTTGATGGCCAGTTGGGGAGTGGATTTGTAAATTCGCTCCTGATGGTCTCTCATAAACTGTGAAAACTGTAGGGTGTCAAGTACCTTCCGTGTCTTCCGGGGCTCTATCGGCCCTGCAGGAGTAGCGGCATCATCCCCGGAACCATAATCACTTTCGGAGTCAGAACTCGCATGGTCTTCTGATATTTTTAGGGAAGATAGGCCATCTCCGTGGATGACATCTGCAGGCGTATTTGACGAAGCCATTATTTCGACGAGTATCAAAGAATCCAGAGCTGTGGGAGTTGTTAATCGGTAGAAAGATAGGTGCCTGAATGTTAGTACATTGATGCTTGATGTGAAACCAAGTTCTATGCAGGTGTCTGTGGTAACGATGTTGTGGATGACGAAGGAAGCAGTGATCACATGGGAAGGAGATGAAAGGTGTAGTAAAGCCTCATTTGTTTAGATATTATTCCAGGCAGGTAAGGACTTGTACCTTAAGGTAGAAAGGATGTAAACACGGTCACAGATATGTCTTAACAGATGCAGGTGCGGGTTGCTGCCGATGCCAGTAGGCATTGAAGCTTGACCATGACTTCCTCAAGTAATCAGCCAAGAATCAACGCAACTGCTCAGTGCTATGTTAGGTACTCTTGACTAACATGCTGGTCTCAATTGGTCTCAAGTTAACTGGGTAAGTCAATGACTGAATGAAGTGACTGTCCACCAGTGCTGCTGCCCAAATCTTGGACAACATGGAGTGCTGATATGACCAACGCAGTAGACATGTCGCAAACACATTTCTGCTCTTACCTACTATGTACTCTCTAGGTCAAGTTTGTTTGCTTGAGCACCCAACCTGCCTGCCTAAAGTACCTACCTACCTTCTGGAGGGGAGAGAAGCAGCTGCCCGCAAAAGCGGTGGTGGTGGTTTTGAAGAAGTTGGATAATGATTCAGCCAACTCACCTAGCATCTCGATAGGTGAATAGTCATGTACATAGGTACCTTAATGCTTATGCATCTAACCAGCACTACGTAGGTACCACTAACTTTTGTAGTCTCATCTCAGATTCTAGTTGAAAATTGGTGCCTGAGCTACTCCATCCCTACTTCACTTGATATCTGGAGAGCTACTTATTGCAAGACACATATAACCTAGTAAGCAAGCACATTTCCTATTCTCTTTTTGTTGACCATTGAGTATTTTACTCTCTAGTAGCCTGGCACCGACTAATCTTTTCTTATCAGACTTCTCGGTACACCTCTCATATCTCAGCACCAATAAATCCGCCACCATGAATGAGGAGCCGAGGACCCTGAAATCAGTATTCAAAGCTGGAGAATTCAAACGGATAGCACTAGAAAATACCTATGAGGCTAACTCACCCACATATCGAGAGGATCTTGCACAGGCTTTAGAGCTGTACCAAGAGTGCATCCAGATCATCAACAAGGTTGCCCTTTTCAGTCCTAACGAAGGGCTGGAGGACATTTCTACCTCTGATCTCCCTTACTTGCTGGTCAACTTCCGCATAGCTGAGCTCCTTCAAAAGTTCTCGACGCAGTCGCCCCTGGAGAGAAGAGCCTCATTAAATACAACCCGAGAGGCATATGAGAGGTTCCTACATCTTCTGGACAACTATTCCATGCTATCATCGTCGGACAGCAAGCTCTTCATCGAGTATAATGAAGACCCCACGGCCTTCTCTACGATATCTACTTCAGACCCGACAGCTCGACGGAATGCCAAGATCGCCAGCTTCAAGGCAGAAAAGGAGTTGAAGAGGAAACTGGAGTATATGCGAAGCTCTCCGCGATACCTGGAGGATGGGGGAGACGAGGAGGCCATTCGCGAGCTGTACCTTACGAGTGTTGCATTTTGCACGCATCTAGCTTTCCAAGGTCTCGAGAGTATTAACCGAGAGATGGAGATCCTAGCGCAGGCACCAACCCCTCTGATGCCACAAGGAACCACAGTTCAAGACGATGAGAGGCGTCGTAGGGAAGCGTTAAGCAATGATGGCTACTCGGAGAGATTAGATTCACCTCTGAATACC
Organism: Hypoxylon sp. NC1633; assembly: GCA_022984935.1. Lineage (NCBI taxonomy): Eukaryota > Fungi > Ascomycota > Sordariomycetes > Xylariales > Hypoxylaceae > Hypoxylon > Hypoxylon sp. NC1633. The sequence continues at coordinate 501,403 of JAJLYQ010000015.1, forward strand.
CGCTTGCCGAATTCAAACGGGCCGCTTCTAAGCAGAGAAGGAAAGCCCCTGAGGCCATTCACTCTTACATCTAACCGGCAAGAGCTGCAGAGCGGCGTGTTTCGTCCCGGCCACAATCTCCCTACCATGTCTATCGACGAGTACCTAGAAGAGGAACGGAGACAAGGGAATATCATTGAAGGTGGCGGGGAGGCCAGTGGGAGGCAACCAGAACCAGATGAAGATGATATAGACAAGGCAGATGCTGAGACCATGAAGGCCAGGGAGTGGGATGAATTCAAGGAGGCTAATCCTCGCGGGAGCGGGAACACATTGAATAGGGGTTGAGAGAATATGAGTAGTAAATGAGAGCAGTGAGATCAGGTCCGTGTAGAGTGACTGATAGTGAAACAAACATGAAGTACCTGATAACAATTTGCCAGCCCATGAGAGCAAGCATTGAGTCGAAAGGTGAGAAGTGCTGGATATGTGCATAAGTGAGGGCATGTACTCACTTTGCCCTTTTGAGTTCGGATTATGATATACTTCTATCTGAGCTGCATGACGTATTCTTCTAACCGAGTTACTTGCAACTTTATCGCGGCAGCCTTGTGTTATTTCGATTTAAGGCTGACGACTCTTTGGTCAACAACTTTCACAACATTCACATCCCATTGTCAAGCTCCGTTATTCTTAACGAACACGTCTGCCGGCAGTAATACTGACTTGGCCGCTCGTGACAATGGCTTCCGTAGAAAGGGATCCGCTTCTCCTTCTGCGCCAGTCCATCGCGTCTGATAGCGCAATTCTCCCGACCGCGTCTGACGACCTTGCAGCTCCGGAGGTCCCTTTGTCGCAAGCCACGCACCTCACCTTCACGTCACCGATCCGCATCTCCCTCCCAATCAACACCGAAACCCGATTCATCTCTAACGATGCCCCCGTCGACCTGCGTAGCATCTACCTAACATGGGCGAAGCGTAACCTTGCTATCCCCGAGTACAATGCCGCCGCGTCCCAGCTCAATGATGAGCTCGGCGACAAGGGCCAAGTCCACAAGTTCGCCTTTGTCGAGCGACTAGACCTTATTACTTGGCTCGAGGGTGGCCCGGGCAGCGAGTACATCAAGCCGCTTGCTAGCGACACGGACGGCTCTGCTGCTGCCGCCGTCCAGGCCACCCAGGGCGCCGTCGCTCCCACGAGCGGTGCGAAGCTTGGAAGATCAGGGAAGGGTACCCTGGACCCCAGACTAGCCGTCATCTACAACGGCGAGCGCAAGATGGGCGACCGAAATACCGTTCTGAGGGGAATTAAGCCGACTGTAGGAGAGACCGCTTCTCTTCTCCTGACAGAATATGCAGGCTAACGCAACATGTCACAGGACTTCTCGCACGTTCGAAAGTTTGCTGCGCAGTTCATGTCCAAGAAACCGCAGCAAGCCGAAGCTACGAAGACGACGAGCAGCGCCCTGCCCACGCACCAGAAGCCACGCCGACCCGACCCCATTATCCTCCTCTCGCCATCCGCCTCCTCGCTCCTGAAGATGTCCAACATCAAGAAGTTTCTGGAGGACGGCGTATACGTCAAGCCCGACTCGGTGTCTGCCAGCTCCACTAGTCATGCGAGCATGCTGCACATCAACCGTGTGATCAAGGAGATCGACCCGAGCAAGCCGATGCGGTTCGTGCTGGTAGAGGGGACAGAGCAGTTCAAGCCCGAGTACTGGAGCCGGGTGGTGGCCGTGTTTACGACAGGCCAGAGCTGGCAGTTCAAGAACTACCAGTGGAGCAACCCGACCGAGCTGTTCCGCCACATCCCCGGCATCTACGTCGGCTGGAAGGGCGACACCGTACCCGACGCCGTGCGCAACTGGGGCCACAGGGTCAGCTCCTTCGCAGTAGACCCCGTTAAGCAGTCGGTCTACCGAAAGGGCGAGGCCATGGCCGTCGACAACAGCCGCTGGCGCGACCGCGAGGTCGTCGAGCGCATCTGGAACACCATTGAGGGCAACATGCGAAGCAAGGGCTGGAGACGGGACCATGCTCCAACGTCTATCTGAATCTCTCTGACCAATCACACCGGCGAGAAACTAATCACTGTCCGTTGAAAGGGGTTTTGCACTAGTAGTTCCGTTGGAAACCCGATTCACGAGTTCTCGAGGACCGGCATACGTGGGAGTTGCTCCGCGCGAGAGGTTAGGCTTGGAGGTATAGTTGGGGTTACAGTTGCAGTTGTCTCACTATACTATGATGTGGTTTTATTCTATTCCCCCCCCAAAGAGTTCATAGGTACCTGTTGCAGGCACAAATTTCTCCCATTTCTGTACTTCTAGGGACACATAAAACGGCAACATGTTCGCGTACTAGGTAGTCTGGCAATACCCATATTGACCGAAAGGGGTCAACAAATAAAAGGCGTTGGGGTTAGTTAGTTAGTTAGGTAGGCAGGAGGTGTTCAGTTAGGACCGTGCGCAAAAGGTTTGCTCAGGATCAGATCTGTTTGGTCGCCTATATACGGCAACTTGCTTTGGCCGCATAGCATGGCACTGCACCGGTATAGGATTAGTTAATGAAAGTGATACCAAATAACGTGTGGTGCCCTTGGCTTGGAATCTGGTTATACTTGCTGGCTGTGGCAGCCGTGGGTACGGAAACGTAGAGGTGTAAGCTTGAGATGTCTGACAGTGGTGAGGTCTCAGTTCATGTCTTATGTCTCTTAAACTCTTACTGAGGTTCTCGTGGCTTTTACGAAAGCGGCATTGGAGGTTGATGAAAACGTCCAGAGGGTGTATGCCGTCATAGACACGGCGGCTTCACGATGTGAGTCCGAATTCAGTTGGTCCGAATTCAGGGTAGATTCATGCCAGAGCCGGATATACCAAAGAAGGATACACGTTTGAGACTATCATTCTGAGTCAAGTTCTCAGATGGAACGTTTAGAACGCGTCATCTATGCAAAGACGTTCCACATTGATCGAAGGGCAAAAGAAATAAGGACGATCACAGACGAACCTAGGGCGAGAGCGAGCGAGGGAATGCAATGTCTCGAACAAACCCGGAGCAAGGGCAGCATTTTGATTTTCCAATCCAAATTTTCAGCAGTACTTTACACAGGCATTGAAGTAAGGTACGCAAGATACATAGGTGATAGATCAGATCAGAAAAGAAAGGCAAAACAGCCGCAAACAACACATCAACGCCCAGCCCCTTTCCATTCATCCAACCAACCCCGTTCCAAACACCCTAGCTTTAGTAGCCACGACGGCCCCGGATAACCTGAAAATACAGGACAAGAGAAAGAGAATAGACGGCAAGGAAACATTTTGATGGGTTTACATGTAAGTAGGGGGGGTTAAGTAAGTAGCTCTAGCCCAAGAAATAGACATTATATCCCCCTGGAAAATGCGGGCAGGTTTCCAAACTCCCTTTCCATGTTGCAGGTTATGAGCTGTGCGTCAGGCAAACAACATCTACAAAGCAAAAGCCCCAACAAACGCAGCCACAGCGGCAAAAATAAGCCCGGAGCCAGTGCTGGACGCGCCGGCAACCTGGACACCAGTCGGCGTAGTCGGGTAGACGGCGCTGTTGCTAGGCTGAACGGCAGTGATAGGCGTAGCAGGCGCGGTCTGGGTCTCAGCCGAGGTCTCCATCGTGTAGGAGACGGCGGGAGCAGTTACGGGCGTGGTTACCGGCGGCGCGCCCGGGTACGTGGTGATGGCCGGGGCAACGGCGGTGGGAGTCACGCCCGGGGGGCAGAGCGAGGAGGTCATGACGTGGACAGCCTAGTTTATGGTTATTAGTTAGCTACTTCCAAGCCAGAAAAGCCCTTTTCTCTCAGGGCCCTCAAAGGAAAGGAGAGCAGAGCTTACCGTGGTGATGGTGCAAGGGCAGTTAGTAACGGTGACGGTCTCGCCCTTGGTGGCGGAATAGTGGACGCCGTTGTACGTCAGCACGGTCTTCTCGGGGCAGACGGTGGTGTACTGGGGGACCACGACCGTGGTCGGGACCGTGGCGTTGTAGTACTGCCAGACGGGCGTAGCAGCCGTGACGTTCTTCGGGTACGAGGCGTGCGTGTATGCCGAGGCATGCGCGTACTCTGAGCTGTGCGTATACGCGGCAGCGCTCGATGTGGCCTCCTTGCTCATCGGGTAGTACTCCGCAACGACGCCGGAAACGGCGACGAGGCCAAAGAGGGCACCAGTCTTGCCGAACATCTTGGCAGTTTTGTGGTTTTGGTGTGTTGTTTTCTGGGTGATTTGTAGATTGATGATAAATCGTCTGGAGATCGAAGCAGGTAGAATATCTTCTCAAACAGACAGCTGGCGAAACAGTTAACGAACGAGGGGGGAACGAGCGTATGGATATAGAATAGAGAACGACGGAGAAAAGGGACTGGAGGAGGGGATGGAACGGTCTTAAAAAGCACAGGAAAGGGGGACAAAGGGCTGCTACCTGACTGGCGAAGAATCTGCAATAAGACAGACGATACCCCAAGGCCGCCAATAGGTTTCCAGTAGAAGGAGAGACAACAAAACAAAAAAGAGACCTCACATTGCCTCCCTGGTGTCTTGGAATGCGCCGAACGTCACGACATCCTACTCCGGACTTCATTCCAACCCACCAAACTTGGCCCATCCGCCCAAGAGGTGGTTGCAGCTGAGGTGACTTTAGCAAATACGGTTGATCACGTTCCAATCAGTCTCACTATCAGAAGGATAGCTCCCTGGTTCAAATTTTGATTTCCATTTCAGAGAACACGGCGGATAGCAGGTCGGTCTGGCTCAGCCGACCGTATGTACAGGTTGCCGACAGTTTGGCCGAACACGTTCTCCACTTGTCCAATTGCTATCCACAGCTGTTTGGTTGCGTACGCTGGCGATGATGCGAGGCTGTCCCAATGCGAGACCAACCTCTCTTATCTCCCCCAAAACACCATGACCATTACAAGAAGGATGCAGAACTGTGATGTGATACCTTCCACCGTCGCTAGCTCCGATTCGCTAGACGCAACAGTTGCTCGAAATTGCACCTTGGGCGGTCCGCCATGCGTAGATCTGTCGATGGGAGTTATCTTCAGATGATAGAACCTATTTCGCGAGCCAAACCCCCCCAATATACACTCTGGCTGCTTTCTCCGCCCTTTACATTTTACGTGAAATTTTCAAATGAGCCACTCGATGATAGGTGCGGTTCAGAACGCCGATGGGTGTCTCTATGCTGGTTTATCCTTCAACGCCGTCCTCGTAAACAAAATAGAAAGGTCTTTTTAAATCGATAAAACAAATGCTGGCAAGATTGTTATTAGGTCGTTTCCAACGGAATGTCGCTAAAGAGAAGCGAACTCGTCACGGGGTTAAGATAAAATAAATTGTCGGAAATCGAGTTCGGATAGATCCAAGCGTTAGCTATCCAAGTAGAAGTAATATTCAATCAACGCGAGAGGTGGTTTGAAATTGCTCTAGATCGTCGTCGTCGCTATTTTACTTTCGGTTGGATCGACTTTGGCTCCGCTCGGGGATACGGCCTCCCACAATGATGGAATCAAAGTCATAGTTCTTCAATGTATGTTCATATTTCGCGTTGCGCAAGAATTTAGGAACAGAATCCTGCAAATAAGTCAGCCATCGATGCGATAGGATCTCCTCCTGTTAAGACTTACACTAGCCATCAACTTGAAAACGGCATTCTGCGCATCCTCGAAGAGACCCGTGACCTCATGTAGCGTGTCAATCATAGCCACATCTTGCCCAACTGCCTTGGTCATCCGGGTGGCAAGATTGTTGCGCAGTTGATGGTCGATGTTCAACTCGCAAGGCGAGCCCGGCGCTAGGAATGCATTGTAAATACCGTATGCCTGCGCCATGATCTCCTTAATCCCATCCATCGACGTCGCACCGGGGTTCTTCTGGGCCTGCTTGGTCGCTTGGCGACAACCGCGCACGAAGTCGTCCACGTCCAGGTAAAAGGACAGGTTCTCCTCGCAATGAGTCTCCCGCAGATTCTCTCGGAATAGTAGCCGCAGAGCAGCATCGTTCAAGATCTTATCAAGACGTTGCGTGTTCGAGTCCCTAGCAATCCCCGCCCGCGACGACACGATTCCTTCGCTCTCAGATGTACGCCCTCTTCCTGAACCACCGCTAAGGATATCCTTTCCCTTGGCGGTCAGCTGGTAAATGGAATTCTTAGTGGGCTGAAACGATTGCGCACCAGGGGCAGTGGTCGTATATGCGCGATCTTGCTGGACAGACTCCATGAGTTCGTATTGAACAAAAAGAGTGCCCATCTCGTAAGTTTCGCGACGGTCGACAGTGGTGCAGCAATCCATTAGCCAGTCCGAGCACGCCTTACCGGTAAATGTATCCTTGAACGTCCTCCCGTTGATCCTGCGTTCGCTGGCCATCTTCACGCCCGTAAGCCCATCCCGATAATCGTTCAGTGAGTCCGAGTCGGCCGCACTGACGCTTGATTTTATGTTAAGGCCATTCGCGCCAATCATTCTCCTAAAGATGACCTCCATCGTTCCCCTATCCATTACGAGCTTATCGGTTTGGTTGTCTCTTTCCAAGATGCATAAATAGCTCATGCCGAGGGCGATGAGATCACTAATCTGCCTTTGCTGAATGCCGTTCCTCGAACAGAAGCGATCCAGCACGCAAACTCCCTTGGGTGTTAATTGCCATACGGAACCTTTCATCGTGTAGACCTGTTGCAACTTGCCATCAGCCGATTCTATGAACCTAGCATCGAGAAAGCGTTGACATATCGACCTGGCCATATCCTTGGCCATGGAGAATGTCGTCGTTGTGGTAGTCGTCACGATGCGAGACGGATCTTTGGGGTCAGGCATACGGTTTGATTGTGAGAACTTTAGCGAACCCAGATTATTAATCGCATCTTCAGACAGGAACGTGTGTTCGATGCGTGTTAGTCGCACCCGATGAGCAGACAACGGTAGTAGGCTGACGATCAGGGTTGAGAAGAGATCCTTGAAGTCCTATGGGAAGATTATCAGCAAGAAACTTGGAAAGGCGACGGCCTCATATGTTGATCTGCCAGTAGGTGGACATGGGCTGGGTATGGTTTCTCCGACACAGCCAAACCGCCGGTAGCGCATTACTTGGGCGACTATTAGGTGAACAACTTACTCTAGTGAATGGACGGTCATCGTCCGTCATGCGGAGCAACCTTGAAGAGGTTTGATGCATTTTGTTCTCCGAGCCTCGCAGCAGAATTGGAGGGGGTCGGCTCGGATCAGTCTCAGAATATGGTTTTGAGATGGGATCCTTCAACGACAACTGACTCGACTGCCTCGTCCCAGGCGCTGAGTTGGACAGAATCGGTGCTGAGGATGCTGAAGAGTTGCTCGAAAAGCTACGAAGTCTCGAAGCCTTGTCTAAGCTAGAGTTTTCGCTGCTAGTGGGTGAATCCAACACGACAGACAAGCGACCAAGGGGAGAGGCTGACGGACGGCTGCGAATGGTAGGCTCCGATATGTTGGCAATGGTCTTGTCAATCGCAGCCGCAGCGAAAGCGAACAGCCCTCCTGATTTGGGGTTTCTAGCACCGAGGGAAGCAGAGCTGGTCGAGGGAGTTAATTGATGCTGTCGAAAGCCGGTCGAGGGAATCGAGGTATCGGTAACAGGATCGACGGAATTCTGTATGTATGTAGATTTTCTGGAGGAGGTGGAGGGGGGATGTCTCTGGACCCTAGCATGCACCGCAGCGTTACTACTCGATTTCTTGTGAGGCTCGTGGTCGTGTGGGGGTAACGTCGTGGTTTGAGAGGTTTGAGGGATTGCAGCCATCAAACTGGTACCATCAAGACTGGGAGACCGAGAAGCAGACGAGGTCCTTTTTGGGTTCGCTTAAGCAGATGAGATACAAACATACAAACATTAGAGGTCATATATCCGGATTGATTCTTGTAAACCTAGAAAGAGTTGAACATAGGGCAGAGTAGAGAAAAAAAGGAAGAGAGGAGAGGAGAGAAGAGGGAGAGAGTAAGTAGAATAGGTAAAGTGGTAGAGTAGAGTAGAGTGGAGTTCAAGTTGAAGGCATAGTGTAGAAATGGGAACAATTGAGAAGCGGGACGGGGGTGGTTCGAAGGATATTAGGTCCTCTAATTCGAAACTATAGGTACCAGATGTTCCAGCATTGAGCAACTCATAGGCAGGTACCTATACTGCGAACACCTTGTGCTATTTGCCTGGCGGGTTGGGCGCATGCATTAGCTGGAGATACCTCAGGCCAGGTTAGGGGAGCGTACCCTCAAAGGCCACTGACGGTGATTGATGGTAACGGTAACTACAGGTTGTAGGCAGTACGAAGTACCAGGTAGGTACTACGGGAACCCCTGGTTGGCAGATCTTTCCAAAGGTTCTTCTGCAAGGACAAGACAAAGTACCAGGTACGCGAATAGATTCCCTGGACACTGAGACCTGCGCTAGAACAACCTGTCATCACGAGAGTCTAGTGTTCTTCTCTAAGCACTACAGGACAGGTGTGTCATCCTAGAGTTATCCATACCGTCAAGTATTTGCGAATGCCTTAAGTACACGATACAGCTTGCTAGGGTATGCCCATACCTACATGTATGTATGTACATAGTAGGTGGTCCGCAGCAAGTTGGAGGCCACATGTATGTACGTCCTACATGAAGTCATGTATGTACATGTACTGCTTACTTACAGTTAGGGACAGTATGCGCATGCGGACGTATGTACATACATACGTATGTACGTACAAGTACCTTACCTGCCACTAGTACCATAGTCCAGTCCGATATTAAACCCCTGAGTAATAGTTGAGGTTATGACTTATGAGGTACGTATGTACAACGTACTTCTTTCGTTGGTCTTTATGGAATGGTTCTAAAGCCGTGGCGAATCGTTCTGGAAGCTTTCCCGATCTTCTTTGGGACATTCCGGATGACTTGAGAGTTTCTTGACTTCTGGTTCACCCGCAATTTGAAACCGAGTTCCCCAGTAGCAAAGCCCGCTTTCGGGTCTGGGTTTTAATAAAGCAATGAAGAAATTTGGGATGGAGTCAATTGGTCATTTTGTGATGTGGATGTTCCATGTTAGCGCATCTGTTATGTGGGCTGCCACCTGCCGTTGAAAGTTGGAACCCCGTCATTCGTGGCTTGCCATGTGCGGTGGAGGAATAAGCACGTTCGTTTGAGAGAAGCTAACATGCTGATTGGGAGGAATAAAGTACATACATGAAGGTATCATTGCAGTTGCATCTGCATCCACACACGACCACCGCATTTGTTCAAGAACTCTGCAGTAGGTACACTACGCTATGTTACGTACCTCAATACAGACTTACGATACCACAACGGTAAGGTACCTGTGCTGCTAGTCACACTGCCGAGGCGACCACGAGGCGCTGAGCAGCATGGCTCTAACCCCGAAGAATTATGTTGTTTTAATAATGACCGTCTTCGCTGTATGTATTTACATATATGTATTTACAAACATAGGAGCTAGGTACGGTTACCAGCGGCCACCGTTCTTTACAGTTCTTTCATCTGCTAAACCTTTTGAGGACAACTCACAATCTCGGGATCTACGTGTACTGGGTACCTATCGATTCCGTAAATCCTTAGTGAGACGGTACATACCTAAATACCATAAGTACCGTTCGAGTCTATACGGATTACCTCGACTCCATTCAAAATCTCCTCTTACCTGCCTCTACTACATATAGGTAGTGCTACCTACCTATCTCTATCCGCTCTCGTCATCTGTTAGCCGCAGCGATTGCTTGCGATACTCCTGGTTGTCATCGTCGAGATGTTTCGATTCCATACTCGCTGTCATCTATCCCCATTCTCTGAATGAATGGTACACAGAGTCTAATGAAAGGAGGATCATTGGGGTAGGTAGGAGCAACCATCCACGGCAGCGCTCAAAACACCAACAGCACCTGATCTCTGTTACACGGGCGCAAAAGAAGATACATAAAACATACGCACTGCAGCGAAGTTGCATGGCCGCAACAGCATAGCCATGCGTTATCCCCCTGGAGATATATCACCGGCGGAAGTGGACGATTCCTAGACTTCATGTGGTAGGACGAGAAGCAGAGGGCATCTCGGACCTCGACCAGCGTAATGACAGTTTGTCTCTGCACAGCCCAACCGTCGAGCCCCCTTTCTACGTGTTGGAAGTGAAGTGGATTGCAACTCTAGCTTGGTTGGTCAGGTAGCTACTATAAAGAGAACGAAGGCAAGCCTCTGTACAAGCCTTGCTATGTATGTCGGCATAGTCTTTCAGAGAAGAGTCAAATGACGAACATAACCTCTACGGATCCAGCGGAAGTTGATGGTGGGTTATACATATGTCGGTATATATGGTGGCAAAGCGGGGGAGCTCTATAAAAATCATTTTAGATTGGTAAGTGACCCCAAATGGTTTTGATATGGTGATGCTTTGAAAATGTGTGTAGGTTATGCAGGTTTGTATGTGCTGGACACCAGTTTCGCCCTTCTCTCTGAAGACCGAAATGCCCACCGGCATCCTACAGTACATCAGTACATACATTATTGTATTCATACACTGTGGTACTTCGTAGGTAGGCAATATTCAACCCCGTCGATGAATCCCTGAAGCCATGAAGACGCTTCAATGGACAGGGTCTTTTCTGCCTCCACTCAGGTGCTACTCTACTCCGCTCTCAATCATGCCTAGTGATGTTTTTTCTCCAGGTGGCCCGATTTGTCCAACACATATGGCAGACCGACAGATCTGCACGTGCTATCAGGGATAGCCCTCACCAACCAGCAGTCCGATTCTCTATCTGGTATGGTTGGCTTTCTGCAGAGAGACTCACTGATCAGAGAGAAGAGGGGACCACACCTTTCTTGTGTCAAGAGACAGTCGTCCAGCACTGTGCTCAATTTCTGTGTGCTTACTTTGTATGCAGACGCAATATCGTATACTGCCGCATTGCGCCCTCATCAGTGTGAATCGCAGCAGTCAGCCATTGGTACGAATGAAGCTGACAAGCTCGGCATACAAGAAGCATGTCCGAGCTTGCGCTGTCAACTCCGAGCTACTTGACCTACGGAGGTATTCTAGGACTTGTATCATCCAGACCGACTTCGGCGAATGAAAGTAATTTCTGTCATCTCTTCGGCTTACGTACGTATCTGCTTCGACTATTGATAATTCCACTCATATTGGCGCGACAGATTTGAAAGTGACTTCGTACTTCGTAGGTATCTTACATATGTGGTACTACCTAATACCTATAATTCATGAGGTTGGGTAGGTAAGGTAGTAGGCATAAAACCCAGATCCGAAGGCCCACTGCCTACACCATCGCTTTGATATCGATGACACCCAGATGCCGTGTTCGATGCCTGTAATATTTCACGTAGCGTACTATCGATGTGCGATACTGCGCAGTGCATCAAGACACAGATGACTAGAACCAATAGACTCCGGTTCCACGTGTGATCGCCATGTGGTTCATTAACTTTTGCTGCCAAAACGGAACGACGCCACCTGCTACTTAGTCTCATTATTGCATGACCGCGGCAGTGTGTTGCGTCGTGCGTGGCTAGCCATGAGGCCCGCACGAGGTCGATTTTGTACTTGAATACCTGCAGCAGCGTCAGCGAGTTGGAGACTTGCAAGACACGAGCATGTAGCACAACTTCTCAACTCGTTCGATGATCGCATACATGAATGGTTCGAGTATACGCGGATCCGTACCTCTGCATTTGCCGCCGAGACCTAGCATTGCGGCATCAATGCTTATTGAACTCGGCGCTCAACGGAATGGTAGGCTTACGGTATCATATAAAATATTCAATACATTTACTGTATCCCCCATCTTGGCAAGGCGCAGGCCAGTTGAAAAAGTTACCACGTCTGGTTATTCCCGGCTCACTCCCGTGCAGATATTGACATTTGAGCCTTGGCAACCGGTTTTTCCGTTTAAGGCTTGACGGAATTTGACCCCGACAAGACCTTGAACAGGTAAGAGTAGATTATTTCACCGTACTACCTACGTGGAGGATTTGTATACTTATTCACCGCAATACCGACTATACAACGCCTTTATACTCACAGGTAGGCATGTTTATACAAATCAGGCAAGTATGTAGGCCGCAGCGTTGCAGTCAAAACCCAACCACATGCACTTGCATATAGTCCGTACGACCGCAATGATTTGCAATACAGCTACCCAAGTAGATGATCTGGCAGTTGGCAGAAATGCCAGACCATCATTGAATGAAGCAAGAAATCCTACCTATCACTCAACTTTTGAAAACATCACCAATATCATCAGTTCGAAGTTCCTATCCTTATGCAGAGGCAAATTTACATTCCTCTCTCGGACGCCACGCGATCAACTGACCGGGAACTTTTGTAATCAAGCAGGAGAAGAAGAGACCAACATGATGCGAGATACGACAGCATTTGATCGTGCTGTGATCCATGCTACTCATCCTCAGCTACTTTGATCTGCAGGCGGGATCTCGGTTGTGTCGTCCTCCTATCCTACTCTACACCGTGAGCAAGGGATTATGATTGGTCTGGTCCACGCTTTAATCAGCCTCACTCGCTTCGGTCTGAGCCAAGACGACGGATGATACATCGCACCGGCATGCCTCGTCATTAAATGTGGCTCGTGGATTCTCATAACATTGCGGACTTGCCGTCTAATACTTAGACAATTTACCAGATGTTGAAAATCCTGAATCCTCCCCACTCTTGTGGACAGCGAACGCCGTCCGCTACTGCTTCTAGCGTTTCTAGAACAGAATTCAAAGAACCGCTGCCGTGCCCGAAAATAGCTACGGTCATTACCGTATCCGAATGCAGGGGAATGATGGCTTGATGGATCGTCCTGCGATCCCAGTCCTTGACGTTTGACGTTGCGGTCTGAGAGAGTTTGTATATGGTCACCGTAACGCATGAGATGAGGCCTCACAAGTCTTTTCGGATCACAGTAAGAAAAGACAACCAACAGCCCTAATCATTACCGAAGGGACGCTCCTCCCAAGAAAAAGCGTTGGTATATCCCTCCTTTAAAAGGTATACGAGGAGGCTCAGCTTTACTGTCGTACGTACAGATCCGTACAAGTACTTCACAACTTTTACGAATCTGGAAATCCGCCCGACTGTCTATCTACGTTTCTTGGTTGATTACTCGTTGAACTAGCCTGCGATGATGAACCCTTCTTCACCCAATATCTGATATCTGATATAAGAGAAAAAGCAAGGGGCTCACGTGTGTACAACGTGCGTACTAGTAGGGATCTCTCTTTTTTCTCGGAGAATACCTTTTGTAATAGAGATCCGCAAACACTTTCAAGTAATTACGTGGTAGGCCATTTCGTCTCATCCGAACTAAGAGCGCCATTGGTTGGGTGAATGAACGTTGGCATGGTAGTAAGTATAGGCGTTTCAAGTTTGGAGTTGCATACCAAAATATTGTAACAGTATTGTAATACCAGTAGCAATGAACAATGCTTTATCCTCAAGTTAGGTGATTTCAAGGTGAGCGCGGCACGACTGGCAAACTGGGTAACATTCATCACTCCCTTAGTGTATCTCATAGGAGACATCCTTGATACAATCACAATCACACGATTCACACCCCCTCATGGATTTATTAGAACTGTTGGACTGCACGTTAGCCACTATACAATGCTTACTACGCGCTGGTTCCAAGCTGGCGATACCTGGCGCAGTACATGCTTAATAGGTAAGGTATTGATTGCATGCATGTAGACCAGCATGATATATCGATCTGATGGCATTTAATACATGCAAGCCAAGCTTACATACGGCAAAGTCGACGGTCTCCAGACATGGCAAAGCACGCAAAACCTTAAAGTGTGTACATGTGCATGACCATCCAATGTTTATTTGCGATTTGTCGTTTTTCCCGGTGGAGATGGACCAACGGCTTCCAATGCGCAATACGCTTCATTCGCCGACCGCTCACTCAAAACCCGGCGCCACGTTTATCTCTTTTCAATCAAACCTCACGCGGAAGAGATCACCTAAGCGGAAATCATATGATTTCAGTGATGCGTTATTCACTTAGTACTCCATACAGGTAACCGCGTATGTATACAGTATTCCACTGCACCCATTCCATTTAGTCCCTAGGTATGTATGTACATACATCTAACGAGATATGGTATGGAGGTCGCGGCAAAAAAGGGGAAGTATGTACTCAATTCGGCGGGAAGCTCCTTGAAGCTGGTTTCTTTATCTTTAATCCCTTGCCCAAGTGGTTGACTAAAATGAGTCTGGACTCTGAACAAGGCTAGAAAAGACGAGGCGCGCTAGAATGCAGCTGGGCCTCTGAGACGCTTGTACCAGTACTTCGCCGAATACACGATTAGGTAGAAACATGAATCTTTGCCGAAACAAGCCCACGTTATGGGGTGGAGCTGCCACGTGGAATGAGAAAGCCACCAACTTAAAGTATGGGTCGACTTCGCGTGCCGTAGATATTGCCGGTCCTATCAGGAACTTCTCATGCAGCTTTAAAACGCGGCTGCTGTAGTGTAGCTTCGTAGCTTCGTGCCACACTTCTTTTGAGTGGTCCGTGTACCGGTACACACTTCCAAGGTTACAATCACCATCACCGTCACCGTTGCCGTCACCGTCGCCGTCACCATCGAATATTCTTCCACTCCCAAAACAATATCCTGCCTATTACCGGTGATATGGAACCATCTTCATTCCAACAAGGGGCAGGTCTACATATATATCAACTAGATAACTACGAAGTACCTACAGTAGTGATTCAAGCCTTCATGTTTCACTAAGAGAAGTGATAAGGTAGTTCATCTTCACGGGGTAGAACACACGTTAGGAAGCCCGCTTGTCCTAGCTCGCTTCATGTTACCTACCTAAGCCCTCTCCATCGATCCTCCAAACGTCACTAACAAGATTCGCGATGCCAGCCTTAAGTCTAGTCTCTTCTAAGTTCTAGCATCACAGACAAGTACGTATTGGCCGTCCCGCCGCCTTTAGAAGGCTCAAGGAACAAATCCCCGATCCTGCAGCTAGGCCACATGGCAAACGGCTAGGTCTACCCTGTCTCTTCTGGAACGCATTGAACCCCGTCACAATAGGTAGTCCGTCTCACGCTTCACCGAGTCTTTGCACGCGGCTAGATGCGTCAACGTACGGACAATGGTGCCAGCACCGACCCAATCGCCTGGAATAGATCGCCAGTTTGGGTTGTCCTTGTTCCTCTTCGTCAGCAGTAGGTAAATGCCACTCCAAAGTTGCAACATCCTCCAGGCAGCTGTGCATTCCCGTATGCGACCTGCCTGTCGGCTACGGCTCGGCTACCTGCTCCTGGCGGGATTCAAGTCGCCTCTTTGGGTCCGCTACGTCAGAAGAACCGCGCACCAAAAGAGGCTCACGGTCATACAGATGCCCAATCTCAGAAGTCGACTGCTGGGCTTATTATTGACGAATTAGTAAGACGGGTATCTGAAGAGAGCACATACAATGATCTCTTATTCTCGTCAGCACGGGCCTAACAAGCTTCACATGTCACAAGGTCTTGGATCTTCTGCATACTACATACATACTTCGTACATACACATATTTGCAAAGCAGTCAGTTGAGAATGACTTAGAATTACGGCCGGATCTGACAGAAGGCTCTTGCGCCCGTTTTGGCTACCATCTCGCAACAGGATGCAAAAGCTGAGCTCTGTAGCCTGTAGGTAATCCTCTTGCCTAAGGGCGCTAATTCCTCGCAGACGTACACATCGCCAGCTAAGTCGGCAATGAAGCGAGGGCGGATCTTATACGACGAATCGAACTATTGAATGGCACCCAAAAAGAGCAAGCCTTACGTCCCACCTAGTGGATCGCTACCCTACGACAATTTCTAAATTTGGCCCCAAGGAGTCACATTATTACCTCCTAGCAGGCAAGGTACATGAGGTAGTCAGCATCCGCCCGTAGGTGCTCGCCAGTAGCACGCACTATCGACAATCCTAGCTCTAGCATGAAAAGGCTTCGATGCTGCGAGATTCGCGGGATTAGGTCAGCTGAATGGTTCTTTCGACAAATCTCATTGACCGCTTCCTACCTAGGTATTATATGTAGACCCATCTTCGGACTCCAAATCCGCATTCGCTGTGCCACCTTCTCTTCGTCACAAGGGACGCATCCGAAAATTCCAAGGGACGTGCGTAGGGGCATGAGCTGTGGCAACTTGCAAGACGCTCTGGAGTCTGGCGGTGACGCCGGCGCCAACCTCGGTCACGTACGGTTTCTGGTGCTAATACATATTTAGGAAAGGAAGGGCTTGGCTGTCTGGTTTGAAATCGGACATGCGATTGTAAGAGGCAAACCGATCGATCCTCATGCAACGGGCATTTTGGGGCGCTCGTTTAGAGTATTATCTACCAACCCTCCAAAGCTATCAAGTGAGGCCATGCCTCCTCTACCGACTTTTGATGTCCGCCGTCTGTATGACGGCCCCTGCAGGCTGGTACGCCGAAGGCTTTGATCCTGCGGAACAGGCCCTGGATGCCGGAGCCAGTCCCCGGATCGGTCAGTCAACCACAGCCATTACTCAACTCAGACTGCCGGTCCTCGCTTTTCCTTTGGTAACCGTATACTATTCCTGTCGTTAGCTCCTGCGTAGTAAGGGCAGCTCGGTCCCGTTCGCGTCAGTCCGGTACGCGTTTAGAGCAGGAAACAAGTCATCTTACAGGTTTCCAATATTCAAGCAAATGGTTTCATCTGTACACGGTCGGTGAGAGATTTCTCTTGATCCCCGTTTACTGCTGTGCAAGTAGGGCATGCAGCCACCGTACAGCACAGCGGCGAGCGCGGAGTCGAAAAGTGGTTCCACCAGGGAGAGGAGATCACCAGAATTGTCTTGTCGAGACGCAGTCCGGCTCCGATCTCCACGTGCGATTCTCGCGCTACGTACCGCTAATTGTCTTAATTGGGTAATTGCACTACATACTGCCTGGCCATTATGCCTCACTACTGTGTGGTACGCAGCACGGTGGCGGCCGTCGTGAGCCTTTCTTATGTGTCATGCGGGACGGGCATCGTCGCCACGATATCCGTATCCATCGTCTGGAATATCACCACGGGTCGTAAGATTGTTCCTTGTTACCTATTCGTAAGTTGTAACACCGCTGGATTCAACTCCCTACGCACCTGTTAGGCGGTGGGTATCTGTGGGACGACTTGAGCGGCCTGTTTCACCTTTTTCTGCCTTAGTAGGTACAGGTATGTATGTACGAAGTACTGAGTACAGAATGTGCATACACAGGGGATCGATGCACTTACATATTGTAACTTGTAAGTACCTTATTCCTCCACCCCGGATATGTATCGTGACAGCGTTGACAAGAAAATGATACATCAATCATATCACACCGCCATTATGCTATTCTGTACATACGTCAACCAAGGGACTAGCCACCAGCCTTCCGATGCTCCTTGCAAGTTGCCAAGTCGAGAGCGGCACTTTGTTACAAAGAGAATTGTCGGTCTGGCCAATCTCATCATTAGTGCCGGCCAGACATCCCAGCAAGGCGTGGCTCGGACTCCCTGCAGTTCGCACGGCAGCCCTTGAGGAAATTAAAATAAAAAATAAAAAGTTTTTTCTTTCTGGGCATCTAATCAACTTGGCGATCTCACACGTGGCGGACAAGCAAGACACGGAAGATTGCTTGGGAACTGAAGTTGGTCCCGAGGACTCGAACCACTCGGTACTCGACTGCACGCAATGGATTCAATATTGAGCGCAGCGAAAAGGGTCCGCTAGGAGCTTAGACCCTTTAGTACTTGAACTGATGATAAGACGTGCATACGACCTACGTTGACATTACATACCTAAGTAGTATGTACATACATACACATGTAGGATACATACATCCTAGGTAGATATGTATGTGTATGCATACGTGTCGAGTGTACCTGCGAGGTAGAGAATACACCGCCCTCGATATTTCTTCTGTTTCCAACTGGGTTTAGGCGAAGACCCTCTTAACACAATAGTTACCCAGGTACGAAGTATACTCCAAGCCTCTATGAAGGTAGGCTTCTGTATCCTATCCTAACACAACCCTCTGGAATACCCAGCAATCGTCATTCATGAATCAACTCATCCCCAAGCACTAGTTGGTGGGCATCGTCTCTCATGTATGTATGTACATGTATGATGAAGGTACTTATGACTGACTGAGCAGACCTCGCGGGGTTTGGGTCTCTCGACTTAGTCTTGTCTCATATACGAGACGCCAACCCACCTCCGAAGCGGACAATCGCAAGCATGTCCCACCGGATCTGAGGAAAGCCTTTATGAATCTCTGGACCGGCTACCCGTGCCGCCCTGTCTCGCGTTGCGGCTGCCCATCCCAGCGGGTAGGTATCCCACGTGGCGAAAGTGCGCCTACCGACTCACTTGCGCTCCTTTGGGCCGCTCGCGTCGCCTTACATGGCTTGACACTACTCAAGAAATATCCCGTAGCTGGGTACGCTAGCTATGAGGTCGGCGATCGAAAATGAGACATCTACATACTATGGAACGTGTGTGCTTTCCCTTGCCTCGGGGTTGTTTTGACAAGCTTCATGCCAGCCTCCTTCGACAGCCGAACATCTGCCCTTGTACATACCAAGTCACGCAGGGTCTCGGAACCTACACCTTTAACGATGATTGATGCGAGCCCTTGCATACCAAGGTATCTTCCGAGAGCTACTACGGAGTATGTAACAGTGGGCAATACTTACCCTGCTCTGGTCGCGTGTCCGCGTTGGACCCCTATCCCCATCCACAGCGAGGCCTTCTTCCCCACGAACTCCTGGTTCCAATTTCCCGCAGGCCCTGTCCAAGCGCGCCGGGGAGACCGACGATAAGGATCTCCACTGTTCTGATATACGCGCAATCTTCTAAGCTGAGCTGCCATAATACTATGTAACGACTCACGGGAGGTCAGCTGCGGCAAAGGCATAATAAAAGGGACCAATTCGGATTGTTACAGCGATGCTCGGGTTGTTTCCTTGCAGTCTCTTCTTCGCATTCGGTATCGTTTTGATTACTCCATCGCGAAGCCGGATGAGGTGGATGAGGTCTCTCTTCCGAATTAGAGGATGCCTGAGATATCCACACGTACGGAGAGGCAATGTCACGCTCACTCAGTTCAAGATTAGGGATTAGGTTCGACCATCCAGCCATCTGACATGGCGGAGTTCAGACGCGCGGCGATTGATGACAGTCCGGCCGGCCAAGTCCAGAATCTAGGGGCGAGGACGAGCAGCAATTGGGTTGGTTTCGTGGGTTTTGGGTTCGCCGACCATGGTCGTCTGTCTGCGCTAAAACCGCCCTTTGAATGCTCCTGGCATTCCATTTCGTTTTAAAATGTGGTTCACTCACGCAGATCATCCGCTGTCCATCTCGCCCACTCCCGCTCTGAACCTTGCCCTGCCTAGCTCATGGCAACCGTCGCAGCGGAGGCGCGTTTCTACATACGTAAGAAACAAACACGTGGCGTGGGAACATATCTTGCTTTTCGAGCGGTGACCTTTGTCGGCTAGGCTGCTGGTAAGGCGACCATGACACACGTCTGCTCCCCGAGACTCAGCTTACCTCTGAGCAGGTTTTGCTCGTATAAGATATCCGCTCCCAGGTTTGCTCGAGTGTGCGGATTTCATCGGAATAGGTAGGTAGATACTATAGGTAAGGCTGGGAGGTAATAAGGGCTCAAGCTTCGCATTCGGAGTCGCCGGTTTCCCTTGCCTGCCTAACGCATAGCCCAATTAGTCTTGATATCCCTAGAGTAGCTACTTTCAATCCAAAGTCGTGATGTCTTCGGCCGTATGCTATCGCACATCTTCACCGTACCGTGTAGGCGGTCGTGGTCTGGCGGCAAGCTCGCCCGTGACGTCTGGTCATTGGTTTTGACGCAAGCCTGAGCCATGGCGCCCGCCGCGTGTCGTCGGATCTGAGTTGCGCGCGTTGGATACGACTTAGAATAGCCGATGGCGCGTGGTCCGCTGGCTGTGCGACGCTTTGAGTCGCATGCGATCGTCGTACCAGGCTTGGTTCAAAGGGGCTTTGCATTGCATGTTGGGACTTTGATACGACGAGGAATTGTTAAGCTCATGTCGTGCTCTTCGACTTACATACACACAGTGCATACCTCCCTACCTATGTATACCGACACCACCCGCCGGCCCCGTAGGACTATTCTTGCATTTTGTGTGCATACATATAGGTAAGTAGGTAGGTATGTATGTACCTAGGTAAGACTTAAGTATGGATGCACGTACTTGCAACCACAAGCCACCTCGCCCCCAAGCCGACTCCTCTCGCTAGCCGCTACCACATGGAGCAATGCACAGCCAACCCCCCCCCTTCGGACGGGACGCCACATCCGAGGAGCTCGTATCACGTCGCTTAACATCATCTTATCCTGTAGGTATGGAGCCGGTATGGGGCCGTCGAGTGCTGGACCTCGGCTGTCTGCTACGTTGGGTGGGTGCCTCTTAATCTACGAAGGTAAGTAGATATGCTGCGGTGTCCACCTTTAGACGTCTATCCTCGATCCGTCGGGCGGTGCTGTGAGTTGGGGTAGGTACGGGTGGCTTCACAAGCTCTCGTACTGTAGGTGCCTGTCTCAGCATATGGAGTTTGTGCGTTGAGATGGGAGGGTTCTGCGCGCCGGGCTTCTACGCACGAGTTTTTCCTGGAGCGTGGCTTGCTTGGAGGTTGGTTGATGGGGCGGGCATACCGATGCATGCAGGATTTGAAAGCAGAGAATCCTCTTGCCGAGGCTGGCGGCGTCGGATGGAGAAATCACATCATGGACTCTTTGCTCTCTCGCCTTGAATGTATGCATGTATGTATTGATAAATTAGGGCGTACTGTTGGTGGCGAATACCAGGCATCACGCATAAACTGCACTGCACATGCTGATGGAGTGCCTCACTCCTTTCTTCTCGTGAGGGTTAGGTAATTATAATAGGTACTAATGCTGGAGATGGCTCTCATCCCCTGGATCCCGAGATATCTCCAAGGCTGGTGGAAGAAGGCCATACATAGGTCAATCAGTGTTCTGCAAAGGATCGCCGCGTCGAATTGTTTCGGTGAACAGTGAAACACGGATTCCTCTGAGTCTACATACCTTGCCTCAATACCCTAGATACCGATGCTAACTAGGCAAGCGCCATCTCGATGCTCGTCATTGACGTAGCCTTCCTTTCAGTGTTGTCGATGATTTGTTTTGCGGCTGTGGTGAGTGTCTGGATAGGTGCTTAGTGTTTGATGGAAGGGCTGAAGAGCTTGGGGGTGGAAGCTTGCCGTGGAGGCACATACAACTGGACTTACCACTGGATAGACCCCCCTTTAACTTGTCTTTTTGCGTCTCGGGGTATCCGACAAGAAGGACATATCAGTAGGCCACACGTGACATGACAGGTATAGGACCTATTCCCCATGTCAAGACTTCGTTCGGCCTAGGCTCATATGAACCAATCGAGACCTTGATGGGTATATGGGAGCGAGTCCTTTTACGTTCGGTAGACTCGCAAACCTTGGCCATTACGCATTGGTCCTTTTCCGATTACTCGTACGAAGAATGATGGACGAACACAATCTATATGGTCGAAGCCTCCAGGTCTGTTTCCCTACGAAATAGCGAGCCCTCACTCGCTCTTTGGTAAGTTTTTCTGGATACCTGTGTAGTCTGGCAGCCAACTATTTAGGAGAAGATTGGAAGCTAGAGGACGGTGATAACTTATATGCTTACCGTCTAGACGAACTAGAAGAGGGGTGTATGCATTCTGGCCGTACTGCAAGTAAAGGAGAAGACTTGGACTGCAAAGGGTGATGCTTCATAAATAAGAGTCGTCAATGTCGTTGCTTGACCAGATACCATACATAGGTAGTAAAGCCTTGCGAACAGCCAAGTGCGGCTCGCTTGTGTTCAATGTGTCCAACCCCTGAAAGGAGAAGGGAGGCGTCTACTTCTGCATGTAGTCTCAGCTTCATCTCGAGATTTACCCCGTCGCCTTATGCCAGCATGCATACCATGGGTCGAGACTCCAATACCCTGATCTATGTCCACAGCTTGCAGTATCTCCTATACTATACCCCCTCTCTGGCTTCGAGTCCTCACCCTCGGTTTGTATGGAACTGCTCTTGCCTCCCGTGGCATTGATGAAGTAACCAAGATGCTACAGATGAATAGGGGTCAGACGAATACTCTAATAGAGACGGAGACTGGGTCGCAGATCAGGGGTAATAGACAAGTAGTACCAGCCTTCTGCACGTATACCTGTGATCCTACCTCTGTAGATTCTCAATGCCATGTCGGAGGTTTACTCACAAATACGTCGTTGAGGAGTACAACAACATCCCCAAGTATCGAAGAGTGTACCTATTCAATCGCAAGCGAACTGAAACCATTGAGAATATACATGCGTAAACTGGGATTCCTGCCAGCCTCCGTGTCAAACGCGCGCATGCATGCATAGCTACTCAGGGGCGGGAAAGGGGAGTGAGGCTACCGCGAAAAGGGCGAGTATCAATAGTAATGGTGCATTGAGAAAAAGTCGAAGAAATGAATAAGACCATATGAATGCGAAAAGTTAAGAAAAAGAAAGCAATAGAAATAATTGAAAAGCGGAAGAAAAGAAAAAGATGGCAAAAAGCTCAGTACTGGACTCGACCCTCTGTTCGAATCCAGCACCTACGAAAAACCCGCTTCGTAAGGTTGAGGTGTCAAGTACGGCTGCTTGCACAACCGTTCCACCACAAGGCCTTAACGTGGGAGTTTTCTCTAGCCTCCAGTCACCCAGAACGGGGTCGGCTGATGGACAGTGCTGTTATTCGACCTTATCTGCCTTCGTGTCGTCGCCAACCACGCAACCTCATTGGCCGAGGACGTGCCGGGACGCTGGAGGGGAAGGTGCTCATCCAAACATGGAACGGAAGCAGCGTCGTGGCTTCCGCCTCAAATTCGAAGAGTGGTCTCTGCCTCGACGAGCATCTGTACTGCCGTTCCGGGCCTGGACCTACCTCTGGAATCATCTACTTCCCCTCCTGAACTTAGCATGTCATATCGTCAGTCTTGAGGTAGCCCTCTAAAGCGTAAGGGATTGGCACCCGTGTTTACGGCACAATGTTAGGAAAGGGGATACATGTTACGACGTGGTCAACTCGTCGAACCGATTGCCCTGCTCCAAGACACACGTGTGTATTCGCAAGACCTGGATGAGACTTTGAGATCGACCACGTTGCCTACCCTATGAAGCTCCCATACAGCTCGACATTACATCTACTAGCTGACTCATGTATCTACCTCCATAACATCAAGCCCAGCAGACTCAGACCCAATGACAGTGCCTGAGCCTTCGTCAATAAACCCTCCGTCGAGAACATAGCACCTGGACAGGCATACCTACACGTAACAGCAACAAGTCACAATAAAGCAAAATAAACTGGCTTCCAAGTGAATTCTATCGTCCTCAAGACCACAGCGCCCGGGGTATACAACACCAAATCCCTCCCCCTTTTCAGTGACTCTGTCATATGCGTACCAACCTAAATAAGACAAACCAACTTCGCACCCCCGAACTGCTAGTATTGTTTAACTCAATCCATCGTTAGGTAGACACCACACGCAAACGCGGGTATACCAAGCACCCATCTAAGAGTCTATCATACACATCCGCCTCCTAACAGCCCAAAAACGCAGACAGAGACAACTTCGTCCTGACCTACTACACCACCACACCATATCACCACATCACTCCAGCTCCGCAGTAAACGCACCGCTCCCCGCCCGCGGCGCATGCGGATCAAACACGTACTTCTCATTCGGCCAGTCGCCGCCCCGCGGCGGCATCTGCTGTTGCTGCTGCTGCTGCTGCTGCTGATGTTGCTGGTACTGCTGAAGCCCAAGCCCTTGCCCTTGGCCCTGCCCCTGCTCATGCAACTGCGGTGGCGGCGGCGCAAACCCGCTCTGCCCCTGCTGATACGGCGACTGTCCCCCCGGCGACCTATTCCGATTCACGCGCAGCGGCCCGGGGTACCCATTCAGCCCCGCATTAGGCGGCGGGGTGCCGAACGAGTTTCGCCCAGCCTGCTGCTGCGGCGGCGGCGGGGTGCCATGTGCATGTGCATACGCGCCAGACCCAGGCCGCGACTGCGACTGCGGCTGCGACAGCACCTGACCCTGGGGCTGGTACGGCGAAGCGTACGTCGCGCCATGCGGCGACTGGTACGGGGAATGGGAATGGGAATAGGACCCGGAATGGCTCGAGTGCACGCTGCCGCTGTGCGAGCTGGACCCCGTGTACTGGTGGCTCCCGCGCTGGCTGGGCGCGGGTGTCGTGGCCGCGCTGGTGATCTGCGCTTTCTGCAGCAGCTGGTCCACGAGCGTGCTGTGGGCTTTCTTGAGCGTCTTCTTTACGAACGAGGACATTACGAAGTTACATCGTAGTTCGACGTCCTTTACTGAGGTTAGTTATTGCTATTGCTGGTGACTAGTGACTAGTGAGGGGAAGAGAGCATCGGATCGGGGGCTGGAGAGGGAAAGCAGAGGAGGGGGTGGGGATGCAAAGCGGGCGACGACAGAGAAGACAGAGGCGGCTTACCTCGCGCAAGTAGAGCCCCTGCCTCGGCGCATTGATGCCCAACTCGCGGGGCTCGGGCGGCTCGCCGGGCAGGGAGCCGTTGAGGGTCCAGCGCTCGCGGATGTCGGTGCCCATGGGGGCGTAGCAGTGGGTCTGGACGCCGTTGGGCAGATCGTTGAAGGCGGCGCTGTAGGTGATGTCGCCGCTGACGACGCCGCCGGGCAGGTACGAGATCTTGTCCGTCATGCTCCACCACACGCACCGCTGCTCCTCGGGCGGCGCGTGCGCCGGCGGCGGCATCGGGTGCCGCTCGATCACCAGCGGGTTCAGGTCGATCATCTCCGAGTGGCTGTGCAGGAAGTCGATCACGACCTCGCGCGTGATGCCCGCCGGCAGCGGCGAGATCGTCGTGAATGTTGATTTCTTGGACATTGCCATCTTGTTCCTTTTTCTTTGCTTTTTCTTTCTTTTTTTCGGCTGGCTGCTGGCTCACGATTCGATTCGTCTACTTTGGAAACGAATGAACGAACAGACCTGGTACCTACTAGCTGAAGTACCAAGCCCAAGACAAGGCCAAGGTGCCAAGCGAGGGAGGGATTCGGGGCCTTGTGTAACCCGGAGCAATGTGCGACGGGATGACCTGCAGAGAATGAACTGATTGTAACAGGTCCTGGATACGAAACAACAAAGATTTGAGACCAGATAGACGAGTCCGTAGCTCCCGGTCACTAATCAAGCGACGGTATAATACAAAGTCCGGTTTGCTAGCTCGAACTTGGATTGAATCAGGTACTTTCTCAGCGACTTAGCCGGCGTAGGTACTACCAACTATGATAAGCTGACTAACTTGCTGGTATTTAATGAAAATGGAAGCAGAAGAAAGAGGGAGAGCAAGTCAGATCAGCGCTGAATATGAGATGAGATGAAAAAAATGTATGAATGTATAAAACAGATTGGCCACGTAGTGGAGTATTGAGATATAGTCCGATGTTTCTTTAACATGATTCTCACGACCGGAATGTTTCATGGAGTAAAGGAGATGGACCTTTTACACTAGTAAGGTTGAAATAAAGACGAAACAGGGATCATCATCGGTTCTATTGATTGGCTCGTCTGCTACGATTGATGGGGTCGTATGCATCGATGGACCCTCGTTGGCGTTTCTGGGCCACTTCTCCCTGCATGATGAGGCTATGGCATCAGCTTTAGGCCTGATCAGTCGCCCCAAAAGAGACAAAAATAGAACGGTTACATGCACCAATCCTGCTTGGCTGGTTCGCACCAATCAACCCGAGTTGTACGATGGCCGTGGTAGGAAATCTTTGTCTTACCGACCTTGCAAGCGCAATACTTACTACTGTGTATGTAATGAGCTTGTCAATGTGTAATATTTTTATCTTCATGACCTGCTTGGCCGTTACTCACGGGTCTATTCCTATCCGATGGGCGGAGTCGAGATCTGACCAACAGCCGTTTATTTATTCATGTCCAAACCCGCGGCTGGCTGAACGATTATAATAAGTTAAATCTGGCTGCACCATCGGGCCAGAAATCCCGGCAGCTCGCAGGCTGCAGGTATCTCGTTCAGAGCAACATCGAGTTTCCACATCTTGCCCTCTAGACCGCCATGCGCGGCGTTACTCCTGCCGCCTATTCCAGCTGGAATGAGTATGCCGAGTGATACCAAGCGTTCCCACGCCACCGCAGAAATGCCGCGACCCCACGTCCGAGCACCCGCTCCAAGCGCCAGCATGCCGGACGAAGCTGACTGCACGCGTTGCTTACCCATCTGAGAGCTATATTCGTCATACGCCATGGCGAAATTGACCGTGTCCGTATGCGCAACGATATCTAGCCGGGCCGCAGAAATGAGCAGGGCCAACTCGAGATCTGATAGCGCTGCTAAAAGGTGAAGCCTCGACTCCGAGGATTCGAGAGACATGCGTCCCGTCCAGTTTGAAGGCACCGCTATATCCAGCGAGGAGATTGATACTGTCGAAAGGGGTAAAATGCACGATGTGAGGAAAGCCGGCACAGATTTCGTCGAGTAGTAGTGATATTCTAGGTTGTCTTCGAACTTCTGGGTCCCTCGAAGGGTCTGAGATGCATTAGCGAAGGTCATGAAAATAAAGACATATTGTGGAAACACTTATTACCTCGATTTTCTTGTTCCAGTAGTCTCGGAACTCGTATAGCCCCCTAAGATTGGTGTCGAAGCCTTCGAGGGCAAGGTCTTCCTCATCGACAGAAAGTCCTTGTCTGCAGATGTCCCAATAAGACGCCAAGGTCTTGGAGAGAGACAAGTACACGTAACGGTGGCTGAATCGGCTCTTCACTCTCTTTTCGAGACTCTCTACGACGTCTATTCTTGTGGTCAGTCCTAGGACTGCAATGGGTGCTTTTCTCGCTTGGGCAATGTCGAATAAGTTGTACAGCAGAGTCTGGCGTGCGTGTGTCGCGAACAAGTCAAACTCGTCAATGATAAAGACGACAGACTTGGATGTCACGCCCTCTTCAGCTCCTGTGATCTCGGCGGGATGAGATAGAAGAGCTAATAGAGATGCCATCGTATCGGCGTAGTTATTTGTCTGCTGCAAGTTAGCTCATGTACTGGCTTGTGTTGACAGTCACTCGTACCTTGTTTACCAAATCGTCTTCCAGATTCATCTCCTTGCCAAGTTGACGCCATATTTCCTTGAGGGCCAGCTTGTCATCTGTATGGATGAAGCCGTTGAGTCGAACCACATAGAATTCCTCTTGGTGCTCGGCTCTGAGATGTGAAATGATCTCCTCCATTAAAGTAGTCTTGCCGCAACCTCTCGCGCCGATAACCATCATCGAGTTACCTTCGCCCGACAATACCGTTTGTTCTACCAGTTGGAACGCCTTGTCGTAAGCCTCGTTTTGACCACAAAGCTTGATGCGACGATTTCCGGAACAGCGGTCTAGTAACACGCGCTGCATATGTCGTAGGTGCTGCTCAAAATTTGGAATGTCAGGAACTTCGGAAGATTTTGCTACGTTTATCTGATTCTTTGGCGTAGCTTTCGCGCCTTGCAAAACATCATCTTGCGAACAATTCCTGCAAATCCAGTCACCCTCTGGGATGACCGGTACGTTATAGCACTTCTGATGAACAGCCATATCGCAATTCTCACAGAAAATGATCTCGTTCGGTGGCTCCGAGTCCGGTTTCGAGCATATAGCGCACACCTCATCGTCCTCGCTGTCTTGCGCCTCGCTCTCCTCATCTTCAGGGGCTGGGTCTTCGTCAGGCGTGGCATCCGCAATCTTCTCTGCTTCCTTGCTGATTTTGGATTGTATGTCTTCGAAGAAAATTTCATTCTCCTTGCCACTATCCACTTCGTCAAAGGCGACACTCTTCCGCGGTCGGCCCCCTTTCTTCTTTTGTGGCGTTAATATCCCCTTGATAGCCGGTAGCTTGACTAGAGGTGATGCGTCTGCGCCGCGTCTTGAAGAAGGTTGGGCTTCGGTGGGTTTGGTGGATTTGGAGCTCGATACGCGACCACCAGATAGATTAGGTGTCTTTCTAGGTCTTCCCCTTCTTCTTGGTGTATCTTGATCGATTTCATTCTGAAGTGGCCCACCAGGCTTCTTTCGCGACTCCAGTAACCGCGTGCTCACACTCTTCCTCGAGGAAGCGCTTGATAATCCGTTGATGCCCTTCTTCGTAGAGGGAGTGGCGATGATTTCATCTTCTATCTCACTTATGGCTCCTTGTGCATCATCGGCCTCCTCTCCCGAATCGGGTATATCATAGACATCGTCGGGAGGACGTCTGCTTCTGCTTGGAGGGGTGCGGCGGAGCCTCTTATGTTTGATGGGGAGGCCTTGCAACCTGACGGCTAGCTCAGCCTGATCGGGAGATTCGGGGACATCGTAGGTGGTATTGCGAGTTGACTTTGCCTGGTTCGTGTCCGCACTCTTTTTTGCGTTCCCTTGTCGACCTGATCGGAGAGCACCGCCGATGGCTGAAGTAACGGCAGAGAACCCCTTAGGAGTAGACGGGGACGAATTTGCGAGACTATTAAGACGACGTCTCTTGACAGCGGCGGTTATGCTGGGTGTAACAGCTGGTGAGTCGGTCTCATCTTGAGGGCGAGATCGCTTCCGCCGGCCGGAGGTGGGAGTTTGGCTGAGCGTCATATTATGGGCGATGTTGTTGTAATTGACTGCACATAACCACTTATGTTCAGTCCTCGGTCCAAGAATGCTTTGTAGCTAGGAGAGAACCGAGTCATGTCAAGATAATTCGATTATTGCAGGTGAGTGCAAGCAGTACTTATTGCTAGCCCCTGCGTTAGGTATGAACGACTTGAGTCCAATTAATTGATTCGGTGCTGGAACGCGACGCGACTTGCTGTAATTTAGGTACTGTTACAGAACACTGCCCTGCTACGGCACCGCTCTACTTAATTCTGATTGGCGAATACATTCAAGTTTACCGAGTTTTTGTGGACCTTCGAGCGGAGGTATGCAAGTACACAATGTACACATTGCATTGACATTATTATGCTTAGAATCAAGATGTACGAAGGTCTAAGCCAAAAGTCAAGCACCTTTGGTAGGGTCCCTCTCACAGTGCGAAGAGCGGGGTAACAACCCACCCAATTTTACATACAAATCATTGTACATGTAATCAAATTCAACCACCTTTCTAATAACCTTTGATGTTTGAAGTTATTCATGATATGGTTAAAGGCTTAATTAATGTCAGTATGCGTTGACCCTGGCTTTACACGCTGGAGGTGCTTCACGGCTAAGCTACACATCGAGTAGATTTACACATCTATGAAGCAAAGCAAAGTCAAAGAAAGGGTACGTTATTGGCCTTATTCTCCAGCCTTACGTTAGAGACGAACACTCAAGCAGACGGTAATAGGAACCCTAATCTAGACTTCACTTGTGAGATAGCAGTTCCTAGCGAAAAGGAGGCTAGTATCAGGAGACACAGGCAACGGGTATACATATATCAAGCAGGTAATCCGTAAACGAGGCTTAAAACAATAGCAATAACAACAACAACAACAACAATAAATCTAATGAATCTAATGATAACTCATCTATATTTCAGTACTAACAACCGTGTCATTATTACCATTGTAATTTATATGTAGATTCAAACATGAGTATTACAATTGAAAATACCTAGGTAGGTAGTCAAACATTACACAGTAGGTGTTTCTAAAGTGTACTGTTTTTTACACTGTACAAGGGACCCTACCAAAGGTGCTTGACTTTTGGCTTAGACCTTCGTAGTATCACAGGTAATATTATAAGATATCCTCTATCAAAGGCTCTATCAAGTTCAACTAGCACCTAACAGCTCCGGGCTTAGTATGCCATCTCAGTCATGGCGAAATTCTGTCCCACGCAGATGCGCGGGCCGCCATTGAAGGGTACAAAGTGCCACGGCTTCGGGGTCCAGTTCTCCCACCTCGACGGCGAGAAGATATCTGGATCCTCGAACTTCTCGGATGTCGGCGGATACAGGTCCTTGCGTCGCTGCATTGCGAGCGTGCTGTATATCACGACATCGCCCTTCACCACCGAGATGGGCGGGTTGCCTGGTGTCGTTGGGAGTGTCGTGTCCTCCAGAGCTGTGCGCATGTTATATGGCACGCTGGGGTACAGCCTCAACGTCTCGTTTAGCGTACACCGCAGATACGACATTTTCTTGAGATCTTCGTATGTGGGTGTCCGTGTTCGGCCGACCGAGTTGATGATCTCGTCGCGGAGCTTCTTGAACTTGTCCGGGTACTTGGACAGTTCGTAGAATGCCCATGACAATGTCGCCGCAGTGGTATCCCGTCCGGCCAGGAGCAGAACAAGGATCTGATCCCGAAGCACCTGACGGTTGCGAGTGCATCGTGCGACGCTATGTAGAAAGCTGAAGTGCTTGTCAGAGTTTGACAGCTTCTCAAGCTCGTTCCGTGGTAGCGACAGCGCCTGTTCGATGTAGGGCATCACGAATCTGTCTATGGTCTGGATCCCCTGATATTAACGACGACGGGGGATAAAGACTTCAAGCGGTCTATACTAACGCGTTAGTAGAGTACCTTACGATGACAGCGCTCCAATGTGGCCTTTACCCAACAATGGTGATCATCATCTGGATCCTTTGGACCTCATTGAAAGCTTGCGCGAATTCACTCTGAGGACTTGGATAAGTCAGCAACAGCAGCATCAGTAACGTTGCGCGTCTCAGAGAGCATTGCATACTTGCTCAGACTATCAACATTCGCCCCGAGAAGGAAGTCGGTGGTGACATCTAGAGTCATCCGATAAAACAGGTCCATGATATCCACAGTCTCTCCCGAGGCTGGAAACTTCGTGAGAAATAAAGATACCCCTTTCTCGAAAGTCGCCAGATCGCCGACTCTATCCTTGGTAAACATCAGTCGCATCAAACTACGGCTATCATACCACAGCTAGCCATCAACGGTGAAGATGCTGTCGCCCAGGAACGGTTGCCACAGGTTGTGGAATCGCTGCCCCTTGCCGAAGTGAGAGAATTGGGTACTGAGCACGGCTTTGATGTGTTCCGGGTCTCTGGTCAGCAGAGTTCTCTCCCTGGGAGTAATCTGTATCTCGGCGCAATCCGGACATTCGGGAGTTGCCAGTTTGTACTGGCTGTTGTAGTGTTCCAAGGTTTTATTCCTTACCTGGGACTTGGCTGCGCAGACGAACCATGCAATAGCTGTTCGTTTCGCGTGTCATAAGTTAAGGTGACTGTTTTCGACTGAGCTTACCCGTGATGGGGTCCTTTGTAAGGCAAGGCGCGTGTACCCCTCCTATCTTTCTGATTCTCAGCTCGTGCCTCGTCCGTTGGACTGCATAGTAGGCCAAGGCATAAGCCAGCAACAATGCGCCACCGGCCACGAGATGGCCAGACGACAGTTCATTCAACATTGCGGTATTACTACTCCAGATATGCCATTTATATTCGTTAGTTGAAGTTACATCCTTTACAGACCGGTGGGTGTATTCAGTCTTCATAACCCATAGCCCAATTATTTGGTCGAAGATAGGAAGCAGCCACAACTGGTCTCTCCAGGGCTCAATTCCCACTGAAGTCATCACGACCCTATGTAACAGTAGCCCGCTTGACCCCTCATCTTTGCCCTAATTGACAAGATATTTGTGTACCCAGGTAGTGCTCTGGAGTCTGGACGATAGCTCGGTAGCTGGATAGACTATGACTGTTGCCCAGAGTTTTACTATTCTTGATAAAGCATGAGAGAGAGTTGCACGTGATGCCCTGACAAACTCAATTGACTCTTGAGTGCTTGACATCTCATCAAGGGGGCGGGCACCAGACCTTTCTGCTTCTGAAGCCTGGCTACGTTTTTTTAAGCTTAGCTTGCCAACTAGATACATTGCACAAAATCGTATAGGATGCAATAATAATAGTATATTAAGAACTTCAGCGTCCAGTTCTGTGTTGTATCAAATTAATACCTCCCCCAGGACCCAGGTTGCAAAACAGGGAATACCGCCACGAGGGCAACAATCCAACCCAGTCCCTAATTTGACACACTCGGAAACTTCGGAAGTGATACTGTGATAGTACAACTGACCTCCCCTTTGAAACCCCTCAAAGATGCCTTTCTTTCACGCCATGAATATGGTCCTATAAACTCTTGTCGTCCATCCAATACTACCCGTAGATACTAACAGCAAGCAAACCCAACCTCAAGCCCTCACTCAGGTCCTCAAGTCGCAACCCCAGCCCTCACGTCCCCATCATCAGGAGCCCTCCCCTGCCGCCTCTCCTCCTTGACCGCCTCCCTCTTCGAAGCCTGCTCCTCCTTTTTTCTGCACCATCCCATACTCATCCGTTAGCAAGGCCAAGCCCAAATATCCCTACTCCCAACCCACCTGGGCCCTTCACCGCCACGACAAAAAAAAAAGGGTGACAGTGGCCGCCTGACAGTGCATAGCAATAGTACATAGAAAGGCTGCAACGTACCGGTCAAGATCCCCCGCCAAATCCACCTGCTCCCCGCCAGCGCCAGGCTTCCGCTCCACCGCGCTCGCCACCTCGCCCTCGCCGGGGGCCCGCATCTGCTGGTCGCCGTCGAGCTCCGCACCCTGCTCCTGCCCCTGCGTTCGGCCGAGCTTCTCCTCGCCGCCGCGGATCCCGCGTCCCAGGCTGGACGGCACGGCCTCGTCGAAGCGTAACCCTGACTGCTGTGCCAAGGGCGCGCGGTCCTCGACTGTTCTGCTGGTATTGTTGTTGTTGAGCGCGTGCTGCTGTTGCTGCTCCGAGGGGTTTGCGGTCGCGGGGTTGCCTTGCGTTTCGTAGGCGGCGCCTTTGGGGGGTTGGGATGGGTGTGAGGGGTCCATTGGGATTGGTGGGGTTTGTGCTGTGCTGTATGTAGGTCGGTAGTTACCGGCAGGTTGTTAGACACGTGGGTATTTGAAGTTTCGATATAGATAGGTGTGCTGCTTGTTTAATCGAAGTATGAGGTTTACAGGTACATGTAGGTTGTTTTAGGAGATAAATTATAAAGTGAGTGAGTTGTTTGATCATTGTGCGCTGTGACGCAATGTAGACGGCTTATAGTCGATGACGTCGGTAGGTCCCTGTAGGGCAAACCGTTAAGTTCAGAGTTATGTACATATATCCGTACATTATCAAATGGCAGAATTGGCCAATCAACTATTGTATGAGTTTATGTCTCCTCATTAACATCAGCACTTAAAGAATCAATCATTCAAATGTCTCCTATTTTGTTGGGCTTGACGAAGACGCAAAAATTGAGATAAACCAAGGAAATGAGGCTGCTGGAGACGGAGTTGATCAAGATAGAGAAACAAAGACAAGGGGAGGGGAGGTGGAGTGTGTGGATCAATGATGGTAATAAATCCATTACCATGGGCGAGGTAGACGAGGTAGACGAGGTAGACGGAGGAAGTAGGAAATATAGGTGAGCCGTGAGAGCTCACTCTGAACTGCCCTTCGTCGATTCGACAGGATCCTCTCGGCCTCGGTAGAAGCACAGATAAACAAGCAACATGTCAGTGAAGCAGTTATATCACCGCCGTTACTGAATAAAAGCGCTATGGATCTGGTAGGTCGAGGACCATTCTTCTATAGGTAGATATGGGCGAAACTTACAACCAGTTCGAGGGTCGATTCGGATATCCTTCCATCTGGAAAAACGGTCTTATAGACCGCTCACCCATTTACCACTGTTCTCAAGTTTGCTTCTTGTTAGGGAATACCAATAGACGGCAGTTGACCTTAGCATCAGCTCATGTAAATTATTAAAGGCAACTACTCAAGATATAGTTCTGGGGGTGAACTGCCAGCACTCATCACCGACCATTACATTACTATTACCAGTGATAAGTACTCTTTACTCTACGAAGACCGCCTCCTCGGTGGGCGGGAAGGCTTCTTTAGAAAGCCAACTGTGGTCCACTATCGAGGTTACATCAATGGATGTCAAACGGACAGATGCCGAAAGTATTCTACCTATACTCTATTTGCCATTCTGACTATCTGCGAACTACTGGGCAGCCTTAATCTCCCGCCTTTTCAAGTTTGTGCTATTCGGAAGTCTCAGCAGCCTCCAAATCCCATTCCCATTTCCCATCCGTCAAGAACGCGAGAATGCATCTGGAATACTCTGGGCCCTTGGCTAGAACACGTGGGATGTAAAATTCCTCCGACGGTCGTGATTCGGGCGGGGCTTGCAACAACCATGATCTCACATCCATAACGCGGTCTTTGCGGATAGCCAGCTCAAATGGGGAGATAACCTGCGTCTGTATATTAGGCAGTTGCCGGCACTTTGCGTCTGGTCGGGGGTGAAACGGATCTGCGCCGAGTCTGAAGAGTAGATCGGCGACCTTCATCTTGTCAGCCTCTACCGCCCAAA
Source organism: Hypoxylon sp. NC1633 (assembly GCA_022984935.1). NCBI lineage: Eukaryota > Fungi > Ascomycota > Sordariomycetes > Xylariales > Hypoxylaceae > Hypoxylon > Hypoxylon sp. NC1633. The sequence goes on from JAJLYQ010000015.1 coordinate 535,893, forward strand.
TCATGGGCGTCTTGAAATTCTCATCCAGTTCGTTGATATCCATACCAGACTCGCACAAACGCTGGACAAGTGCGATGCTCCCACCTTTAGCGGCTAGGTGAAGCCAGGGCTTGATTCCTTTCGACAATGATAGGACGCCACGGTTGATGAGTATCTGGCATGCATCATCATTTCGAGAACATAATGCTTCGTGGAGCAGCACAATGAGTTGAACATTCGATAAGAAATCCAAGCAGAAATTGAAGCGAAGCTCCTGGCTTGGTTCAGTATCCCACCTCCGTTTTAATGATGCATACGCCCCAAAGAACAATTTTTCCTTCACTAAGTCCGAGGTTGCGCCGTAGGTCATCAGGACTCTAGCTGCCGCAAGGTCGTGTCCCCCGAGACAAGATTCAAGGAGAATGTTGAGATAGCCCTCACAACAATTTTGAGGTGTAGCTTTGTCGATGAGTCTGTGAAGCATCTCTGGCTCCTTATCGTGCCAAAAGATAGCGAAATTGAGCGGAGTGAGGCAGGGCCACCTGGGGCCTGGGTGTATTTTTCCTGGGACATCTAGTCGGGCACCTGCTGCGCATAAAAGCTCCGCCTTCCGAATGGCAAGGTCAACATCCGATTTCCTGGACCAGTCTATTTCCTTCCCTATTAAGTAAAAAACCGAACCCAACTCGTCGCCATCGTACTCACCTGCTCTGAGTAGGCAGGCGACAACTGAATCGGTTCCCTTTTGGAGTGCCATGTCCAGAGCTGTGTAATCTTGTTGGAAATGATTGTGAAGGTTCACGCCATAGGGCCATTCCAGCGTATGTTGCCATATCCCTGGGAAGGACGCGTGTGGGTTCGCTCCACCTGCGAGAAGTCTCCGAAGTAGTTGCTCTTGTTGATCTAATCGCTCATTCTCTATTAAATTCCCTGTCGCGTCTTCCTTCAGGGTACATACGATCAGAGGAGACATCGGATTATCTGGCATGCTTGAACTGGCATTGGCGCCATAATCCATCAGTAGCATCGCATTGCTAAAACATCCAGATATGATTGCCGCCGTGAGAGGAAGCAAAGACGTTGATGGACCTTGGGCATTCCGTTCAGCGTTGATATCGGCACCAAGTTCTACTAGTGTTTTGATCGTCTCGTCGTTGTCGGGCTTCTGCACCGCGTAATGTAAGGGAGTCCGGCTTCGTTTGTCGAGACCATTGACATCAATTCCCATCGTCTTAACCATGTAAACTATTACCTTGATAAAGCCTCTCCGGGCAGCCATGTGCATAGCTGAATCACCGTCAATGGAATGACACTCCCAGAAACGATGCTTGGCGCCGCGTGATAGTAGCATCACGGCCATAGATTGGCGACCCTCCCAAAGCGCCGCGTATAGTGGTGAGAACCTATTTGACACATATCTGTCTGGTATCGGAAGGGGCGGGGGTGGATCAATGGGCACACCATGATCAATCAACCAGGATAGAGCGTTGTCGCACCCGTGCTTGGCGGCCATCTCTGAAGGGTGAAACCAAATCATGGAATATAGTGGTACTTTATATTCGAGTGCTTTTTCCAGGACATCGATCCTGTCCTTTCTGGCGGCCCAGGAAATAGCAGCACGACCGAGCTTCCAGAGAATGGGATTGAATATCTTGTGTAGTTGCCGGTTAACAAGGGTTAGTGACGCAAGGTCACGTAGTCCCAAAAAGGGTAATGTTGACTCGGACTCATATTCGGTGAGGTCCAACAGGAGTTCGACCGGCAGCGTATCTAATCTTGCCATAGCTGCTGGTGTAGAAATGGTACTGTAATAAGTGTTAAGTTAGTCGGTTCAAGACCGATAGGGGAAACAGCAAAGTAGAGCGAAGTCGACGAAAGTGACTAGCATTTGGATAGGTACCTCTTAGGCTTGGGTGTAGAATTCTGAATGTACGTTTCTATGCCCCAGATATCGCTGTCGCAGTCGTGTTAGTGTTTTGCACATCTGCCCCACCAGGCCGTTCAACAGATGCCCTATTTGATTAGGAGTGAATCGTTGATATGGTGATGTCGTAGATGTTCCCTATCTACCACAAGACCACATCATATTCAATCCATTCAAAATGAAATTGGTACGGTGTGAGGATGAGAAATATTTGTAGGTAGGTACCTACTTATAGAATTAGACATTGCGGAAGATGTACGAAGTAGCAAACCTCTGAAATTATCGATGGAGCCCTTATGTAAGTGTACCGGGAGAACTACGGATAAGCCACCTGGCGGGCATCAGCCCCACCGAGCACAAGTTTTATTGAATTTCAGTACATACTATGTACCTACCTAAGGAACCAAGGTACCTAGGGTAGTATGCTGGGTTCTGTATCCCACACTTCAGCTCATCAGATAATCTCAGACACTGCAGTAGGCAACCCCAGCAGCGATCCCAAGCGATCAAACGATGGGCCGACCAAAGCGCGACATACGCGCCGCGGCCGAGCAATCCACCACGCCTCCGGACCAGCTCACGGACGTCCAATCACTGGCCAAGGTGATCAAGGCCGAGGGCAACAACCTATACAGCTGCTCGGTGCCGAGCCGGCAGACCGTGCTGGTCGAGCTCGCGCCTCGCTTCCGCAACACGATTTGGATCAAGCGCCGGGGATATGTACTGGTCGACCTGACCCCACCTAAGGAGCAGAAGGGCAAGGTGGAGGGCGAGATTGTGAATGTCGTCCGCGACGAGAAGGAGTGGCGGAAGCAGATCTATTGGTCAGTTCATTCGTATTACTACCAAAACAGCGAGACTGCTAGGGCTGACGCGATGTCCAGGCCCAAGGAATTTCCCCAATCTACCTATCAGGATGAGGAGGAGGAAGACTCGACTGTGGGTAGGATGCCACCGTCGGATCCCGAAGATGACGACTGAATTTGTATTGGATTTCTCTGTCTGATCTAGGAATCTTTGCGTTCACGTGTGGGCTGAGGTGCCGGGTTAGCAGTTCTGTCCTTTTGGAAAGCTATCAAGCCGACGGTCGTGGCCAAAACACCAACCACGACACTCGAGCTGATAGAAGTGCTTGGGAATACATTCCAGGCCCACTCTTGCAAATTCCAGAGCGCATACTGAATAATGGGGTGAACACCGCTTCGCCAGAGGAGATACGGAGTAGACCATGCAAGATAGGAGTAGAACTGGTAGTGCAGGGTGCGCGCGAAGAGGAGCCCGATGACATTTGCTGAGAGGATGGTGGTCATCACGTATTCGGGAGTCACGCGAGACGCTACCCGATGCTCTTCCTGAGGGCTGAAGGGCGAACTGAGCTGTAGCATCGGCATGATTATCGCCGATAGAGGCTTCCGAGCCGGCTTCAGCCACTTGTTGACAATAAACCCAATCAGAACCAGCGCATGCATGGTGAGGAGGCTCAAAGAGAATGGACGGCTCAGAAACGTTTCTTCCCCTACAAAACGCCAGTTGACGGTCCATTCAAAGAAGAATGCTCTGGTCAGTTCAAAGGCTTTGCTCAAGTAGCCCTTTGCGTTTTCTTGCAGGAACGGCAGAGCAATTACGAGTTGTATGTAACCCATGATCCTAGCGCATTTCAAAGCGCCCCAGAATCCGCGCCCGAGGAACAAGACGATTCCAACGGCTGGAAGGACCAGAAGTAGTGACATCTTGATCCCCAAGCCCCATGCATACGCGATACTGGCAGCCGTCCAGTCTCGTCTTTGGAATAGGAATATGGCGAGCCAGAGGAAGAAGGCAGCGAAGCAGTCGTTGAAGCACCGCAACAGGAACACGCTGTGGAGTCGCTTCGAGAGGACGAGCATAGGGAAGACGTAAGGCGGGACCTGTTCGCGATGCCACTTATAAGCAAATATACGTAACCACCTAATAGCCAGTAACCTACTTTTGCTCTCCAGTAGCAGATCATCACGAGTGACAAGGTCGCCATATACAGTCCCGCGAATAGCTGCTGCGCCAACAGAATATCCTTGCCATCGTCCGTCAGGTAGTAGAGCGCGGTGTACGTGTAGACATGAGCTGCTGGGTAGACCAAGGGTCCGGTGCCGCCTTTGATTTTGGTGTAATCGTATTCGCCGTTTACGACCTGCGCGACCTGTTCCATGTACGCCTTCCAGTCAATCTCGGTATCTGCAGCAGAGGATTTTTGTCAGCCAGATGTCCGTTTCAAGCATAGGAAGGCTCGAAGCGCTTACAAGGAATCTTCCATATGACGAGTGCGCAGAGCGCCGCGTCCAAGAGGAGTAGGCATGGTGGGACGAGCTTTGACAAGGGGTCGCGGCCATTTGCGATGTCAAAGGCCAGCGCAACCCCTTGCGAGATGAGACCTGGACCTTTGCTCCCCATTGTGGCTGTCGGCGTTGTTGGTTTTGGTGGAGTTTGACGCGCTGAAGCTGGCGTGAAGTGGACAGTTAAGGATAATGAGCGCAGGTGCTAGCAGCTGACAAATACTTGGCGGCCAATCTCCCAAAAGCCCGTACCAAACACCCTGTATACAATATTCTCGCTGTGAAAGTCAATATGCCTTAGGATACTATTAAAGGTGACCGATTCATTGGCTTCTGGTAAAGGGAATAGGGTACTTGGCACCATCGATTGATCAGGTCTATAACTTTGCGCGATGGAGGATCTCATCTACAAGCCCAACAACATCTTGTGCACAGCCATACGAGCCCTGATATCCCCAACCGGCATGCCCATAGTTGTGAACAACCCAAGTACCATCAATCTTCTCCTTCTCAATTCTCACGCCGCCTTCCCTAAATGGACGGAGACCTACAGCATGGCGGATGATATCCAGACCCTCGACTCCCTTTCCATCCGCAAGCTCGGGAAGGATCTCAACGGCCCGCCGCATGATCCTCATAGCGTAGTTTGGGTCCGGCTGGCTTTCCCACTGCCCCTTCTGGTATGTACCTCCTAACACCGTGCCTCCGCCAGAAGCTCTTGTCATGATGTAGCAGAGCTCATCGTCTGCATCATCCGTTCCGGATTTACTCACCATGTATGGGGCCTCGTTCCTGACAACGACGACTTGGCCACGGACCGGCACCACGTTCCGATCCATCACTCCACCAAGTTTGGAAGCCATCAGCCCTGTCGCGTTGATTACGACATCGGCCTTCCCGCCGCTATGGCTCAGGCCTGCAGCCTCCGAGATGTGCTTCAGCTTGCCACGGCGGAACACGACTCCGTTCGCCCTGCACTGCCCTACAAGCCACGGCGTGTATAGCATGGTATTGATGCACACGGATCCAAACTCGCAGCCTGAAGCCATGCCCTCCGGCAGCTCGTCCTTGGACAGTTCTCGATAGTCATCGAATAAGGTCTTGTACCACGGATTCGTATCGAAGAGGCCGTTGAGGTCGTAGCCCCCTTTTTTCGCCCTATCGAGGTCCTTCTGGCGACGGTATACGCGGGACTCTGTACTTGTCACTTAGACTCGTTCTCTCTCTCTATCTCGGTTTTCTCTCTTTTGAGTCTGTGATCGCTTGTTACTCACTCTGCAGATGGATCCCAGCTTCAGGGACCTCGACGGCGAGTCTCCTCATCTCGGGCCAGGTGCGGCGCTCCCACGAGCTGTTCTTCTCCGTCGCCATGCTTTTTCAGAACCTAGGATGAGCATCACCATATGAAGCAAGCGGATACGGGGTAGGGATCCATTTGAAGCTTACGGCATGATGTCGGCGCCGGCCCATGGCGACGCATACTCGATGTCGTAGTCGCCCGGCATGTGCTTTGCCACGACCGTTATGACATTTCCCTTCTGCTTCGACAGCAGATATGCCGACGTAAGACCGGATACGCCGGCGCTGTTGCCGATAGGTACGTCAGTGTTTGCCATTCGTGGATGTAGGGAGAGATATAATGCGTAACGTACCCGACTACCACGATATTCGGCATATTTGCGATTTCAAAGTATCTTGGAATTCGACTTGTGTAGCTGATTAGCTTTTCTTCAGGTGTCTAACCCGTTTTAAGCTTTCTACTAGGTACTCTAACACGCACAGGAAACTTGATCCAAGTATCACGACGGAGCAAAACTGGATTATGAGGTAGGCGATGATTGTTATATAATTGGTGCGTAAGGATGCTTTCAATACGTTATTATTTAAGCCTTATAAAGGAGAAGCGTAGCACTAGTCATCATCGCAATGGTCGCTCGATATCGTTGTAGTATCTCCGCATCGGCACCCCGCTTCCTCGGCGTAGTAGTCATAGAAGACCGTTCAGTGATAGTTTGCTCCCGCTGTGGGGACCCCGAGTCCGGTTTGAGCCCGATTCAACAACATTACCTAAGATTTCAATATGCCTATCCAAGATGATGCCAAGATTTCGGCATCCTACCCTCTGCTCCTCTACCAAGCTACTTGATCGTTACTTACATGAGTGACATTTGAAACTGTTTGAAGTCTGGGTCGGCAGTGAGCACTAGGAGTTCATTGGGCATGGTTTCATTACTCTGGGCTAAGGGAGAAATATCTCACGTAGAGACGTCTCTACTATACCATGTGAGGCTATTCCCGGATTCGCGCAGGACTAGTAGCTTGATATCCCCGAAAATGAGGCGGGAAGCAGAACAAGCACGCTTACTGGCGCGGCTGTTGTTAAGGTTCTTATTATAGGAACGGCTCGACCAATCCCATAGGCTCAATCTGAGACCGATGGAATGCCACCAAGTGCCGCATTATTAGTTTACAACCCAGGTAGCTCTAGATATTGGCATGTCCTGATCCGGATCCCCCATTAGGCGCAAGAGTCGCAATGGCACCCGCAACTCATCGTGCTGCTGGTCCCGACACGTCGTGCTGTTGACGGCGGTTGACTCCAGACGTTGTTCTGCTCGTAAGTACATCTCAAAGACTACGTCCCCCCTCTCATCGAATCGCTTCATATGATGGCGCCAGAAACCAGCAGGATCCGAGGTCGGTTTCCTTCGTAAACGCTACGGCCGGTACTCCGGATACTAAACTCTGCAGATGATCCGGAGTGTGTCTTGGAAACATCGGTAGGAAGCAAGGAAGGCCTTGTTTGTCGGACTCTGCGTCGGCCACTGGGCAACCCGAGAAGATCCCTATTAGGAGGAACGAACCCGTTACAGCAACATAATCATCTGGAGAACGAATCAGCTCCTATGAAGATCGTAGATCCGCAAGGACTGTAAGCAGGATTGATTTGCTGACCGCGATTACTATTGGAAATTGTAGAAAAAGGTCCCTGGAACAGGGGGTATCATCATACCCGTATTCATAACGACAACCAACTCGGTATCCTAGCTGGATGGAACGGCCGTGTCTTTATTAGATCTCTTCTCTGGTTTGTTGGTCTGCTGCTGGTTGCAGGAATTGGAGCAAGTTGATGCCTCCTTGATGCTACCCTTTAGATGAACTGGCGAAAGGCCAGATACCATTAAGTCGAACTATCCCCTCAAGCCCGAGCTCGGCGTCAGGTTAATCCGGACCCGTATATTTGACCACAAATACCCATAATTCCAGAAACCCCCCCTGTTTTAGTGCGAGTACAAAGGATATACATCGTCACCAAAGACTGAATTAAAGCAATCTTCAAGACAGGCAACTCTCACATTTATCTTTCTGCAAAATAAGTACATATACGTTCTATACAGCTTATGGTCGTAGTCATCATGTTTTTTCAAAGTTCAAGGTGTTGTTTCTAGATGAGCCATCAGCACCTAAAGCTGATGGCGGTACATTCGCACGAGGTGCCTTTTGGTAGCGAAGAGGATCGTATGTACATCTATCATGCGGCAAATTAGGTGGGAGTTCATGTACTCTTTTGCAATTGATTTCATTGGGTGCACCAGGTCCACTTTAAAGCAGTCTAAATTTGACGCCGAGCTCGGGCTTGAGGGGATGAAGTTCAGCCTGGGTACTTGGGGTCAAGTAAGTGAAAAGGTAGTCTCTCATGATCCATGACTACCTACCAGGTTGCATGGTAAAGGTAGGAGAGCATGTTGCGTCGTAGGTAGCAATGCAGGAGATGGACGAAAGCAGATTGTACGAGTCCTAGACGGCAGTGGGTGAACGCTCGACGTTATGGATGCATCCTTCAACAGTATCTCCTACGTTGTACTTTTGCGCGATTTCGGTGTGGTTTAGGGAGTATATTTCAAGATGATTTTACCGTCCAAGTGGTGTAACGTGGTTATATCAGATACATTTGGATAACATCACCTCTCTGGTTCATTGCTCCTGCAAGAACCCGGAACAGACCTTCATCCATCTGCTACGGGAATTTATCAGTTTCCCGACACCCGCCGGACATATGTACCATGTAGCGTGGCACTTCGCCCTTGCCTTTGTTATTGTTCTCCTAAAGTACGGGTATTTGGATGATCTGATGGGGCGTTTGAGAAAGCAACGGTATTCGGGGAATTTGGATGCCAAGACAGCCACGTTAGGGGTCAAGCTATGGTGCAGATCCGAGTTCTTGCACGGACGGCGATCTTGCTGTGGTTGGTCATATTGCCTCCAAGTTGGAATCGGTGTGGTTTCTCAATGTGACAGGACACAAGAGGGTGACGTAGCAATGGAGTCGGCATGGTACGATTATGCTGCATTCAAGCGTTCCCTTGGATGAAATGGGAGGCTTCCGAGGCACCTCGACTTAACCCAGGCCTCAAAATCGACGGCGGTTGAGAGGCACGTACCAAGTATATGAACTGTACTGCTTTGTACATACTGCAACTGCTGCAACTTGGCAATTTGGGGATCATTTGACTGCCGGGATACATCCGATCTGACCCATGTTCATCTGCACGTCATTGCCTCGACCTATTAGAATGTTCATAGACAATACCACATAGTGTACAACGTGTCGACATATGTACAGTACTTGTAGTCTTCGTCTTGATTAGGATACTCCTGATAGGGTTCATGTCAATCAGACTCTGCAGACTCTGGAAACTCTGGATGATGAGCCATGATGGGGAGGGTTCGGCGTTCCGAGAGAGCAATCCTGTGCTGATTGATTACTGTGTCGAAAAGCCACTAGCTTAGGGTTCCTCAAAACTTCAAAGGATCGAAGCGGTGAGAAAAAGAGATTGACCACTGACAAAAGCCTGTACCGGACGGTTGGGTCATCAGACAGAGGCGGGATTGAAAGGAGAATGCGAGTCTGCGGCGTTGCTGCACCGAGCAGCCGGGACTGACGAGAGAATGGAAAGATTAGTATGCGTTTTGATGACACATGTGTTGGCCCAGTGGCTGACAACCCAAGACTTGAGGTCGCATACCGTCATACGAAGAGGTCCTACAGTGTGGTTTCACGACCAGCCGGGATCATGCGTACCGGTGCATTGGGATATGCCAAAGCATGAGTGGTTCCAATCAACGGCCCGAGGATCCAATTTCTTGGAACCTGAAAAGTTGAAGATAATCTTGCCACTGAGTGATAGTAGTATGTCTTGGACGTAAGAATTCATGCAGACTGCACATCCATGTTTGCCGATTGGCACCCTAAGCATTCATTTGACCCGTGATGGCGGCCGTACTTAGAAATTAGAATGGTCTGATATGTAGATTGTATGTGTGTGTGTAGAGCGAGCATTGTTCGTGCCGCGACTCCAAAAGCTGCGCCCTATTCGAACTGCCCGTTTAGAAGGACGAAGGAGACTAGTAGATTCTCCTCTCGCCAGCACTCGAGTATAATCCGTATGCACGAAGTATGTGGAAGATATTTTGATAGCCTGAAAATAACCCGATAGTCTGGACACGTTCCCCCCCCTAACCCCCGCGGTGCCGTGGAACAAATCCTGACTGACATTTAGCTGTGTGCCGCCCGAAATGTCACAGGCAAGTTGAAGCAGCGCAAAGGAGGGTTACATGCTGTGCGGAGCTTTGCACTGCAGACCTGTCTACCTATCCTTCCAATTTAGTGGTGGAGTAGGGAATATCTGTCGGCGACGACGATGCATGAGAAAAGGTTGGGAAAGGACAACAAACGAGCTCGAGTATTTAGCCAATCTCGGAAAGTCCTTGAGTTGTTTAATGTATGATGCTAATCGGACAAAACATCGGCTGATTCGCCATTGTCTATGCCGCCACTCCTACACACATTTGTATGTACATACATACATACATACATGTGTAGGGTCACAGAGGCAAGTCGTGTTAGGTTAGGTCGATGATATTGCCATCGCTAAGAAAGCTCGAGCTGATTTGCGCCCACCCCAGGTAGCCGGAACGTCCCTAATTAGTAAGATAGAGCAGCTGAGGCAGGTTACACTGTTACAGCCACACGTTGTTCTGCGGGGGCTTCGCGATTCACCCCTGGAAGGAATTCTCTGATGAGATCCTCTCCGCCGAATAGGTATCGCCCTGTATATTCGTACTATATACAGGGTATGCCCCGCGTAAATTGTCGAGGAATGCTTACCATTTATAGCACTTGAACTGTCGTTCTTAGCCATACACTGATACTGTAATAATACTTCGTCCTGGCATGACAATTTGTAGCGTAGCAGATGTTAAGTATACATACATACCTATTCGTAGTACTATTCGCTATCTTGTTGGTTTGAGAGGAGGGAGGTTAAGGGGGAGGCTGGCTGACTGGCTGGCTGGGTCGAGGGATCTCCACTAAATGCGCAGATGTTTGAGCCACCGCCAACGTTGAATAGAGAGAGCACATGTCTGTTCTAAAGCATCATATTGCTGCAGACATGTCTGAGTCGGGTTTGGTCGCAGACACAGGTAGGTTAGAACAGACGGTTAGAGGCGTGATGTGATGGGAAGCCCCGCGGGAGAATCAATATTGAAAAGCGACTGTGGAGAAGAAAGATTGGGATGATTGGGGGGACATCAGGGGAGTTTGGTTCCGTGCCATCTCGTTGGATCCATCATCCACATGTTGTAACTGACTGTTGTAGCCGTAAATACTACAAGTAAGTACATAGTATGCGCACGCGCGGTTTACCATTTCCTGTCTATTTAGGTCGAGCAGGTAGCAGTATTGCACCTCTTGACTCTGCACTCTGGAACTTGCAGAACCTATCTACAACTGCGGGGAGAAATTCGATTCGATCAAAAACTCTTCAGATGCGTCAACGGTCAACAGACAATATGCACCTTACCCACCTGGGTTCCTACCTACCTTTTTGAGGCCGTTCAAACTCTCTTTTTATCATTTTTACCTTTTTCTTCAAAAATTTCTTCTTTCTTTTTGGCTTGTTCAATCGCCTGACTCGCCAATAGGCCGTCATAGACGTGTCAGATCCCCATTACCGTGCCGTCGGTGGTGACGCGTGGTACTAGAATAATTACGCCTGATGATTGGATTCCCAATAAATTGTTCGCAGACATTAGCGTAGCAGCAAAGCAAAGCACGCTTTTACGGTGGGCTAAATCTCTCCTCTGTGGCAACTTGCAAGTCTGCAGACTCTGCTGCGGACCGCGGTACCTGGAGTACCTGGAGTCAGGGTACCCGGCATCCTGGATGCGATGCGCATTTCGATTTTCCGCGCCCCAAGTTGCCTAAACTTACAAAAGTTCCAATCTCGTTTTAGTGATATTAAGGGAGGCCCCTGAGCGCCAGACACCACTAGCTAACGAACACATCGTGGATGCAAGGACTTTTGAAAAAGTATTGATCGTTCCGAATACTTTGTAGATAGCGGCCTACTGTACATACCTAGATGACATAATGCTGGAAACAACATCTCGTTGGACGAAGACAACCACCTTCTCCAATTCCGACATTATCAAGGACCCCTTCTTTTTGATATCCTGCTCCTCATGATCATCAATACATACAACCATCCATCAACCATCCACTCCCGTCCAACTCCTAGCCGTTCTGTCTCTCCTGTGGCCAAGCACTTTTATTATTGTCTGATAATGCACTCGCTACGTTGTGTGCATTATCTCCGCCTTAAACGTACCTACATACCTACGTACTACTAGTGAAGCTACTGTACCTACCTAACCTCAAGCTGTCTTCCTGCATACACTGATAGGTACAGAATACCGAGGTAAGTACTTCATACATTGGATGACCATGGTCCATGAGAGGTACAGTACATACATGCATACAGACATCCCCACCAAACTACGACTCTGCTGCCGCCAAGCAAAGGCGATACCCACCCGAACGGAGCAGCTTTCTGCTGGTTCTCCTGCCGCTGGGACGCTGGGACTTCTTGCAGGGACATGAACTGGAACTGGGGACTGGACTGGACATCCATCGTCCATTATCCATCCATCCTCTATTTATTATCAAAACCAACCTGGCCAAACCACTTCCTCTCTTTACCTGGGAGTCACCTAGCGTCGGGACAAACTTCTTGTACTATCAACCTTGCTGTTCCCAACCCCAATCCCACATTTCCTTCGTATTCTTCTGTTGTCTCTTACAAACTCTCTCCACTTTCTCTTCGTACTCCTAGTCTCTCTATATCAAGGCCAGGTCCCGCCACCGATATCGATTGCCGGATGCTGTGTTCCTTGCTGTGTTCCTCCTCAGCTACTCCCGTGAAATCGCTGTCGCGTCGACCAGCTATCAACCTCGGAATCCTTCTATTGTTTCTTTAGTAATTGCAGGAGGAAGGGCTTGGCACTCGGCTTTAATGGCTTTCAATTTTCAAGCTGTAACCCCCTAGGCTTCGCACACATATTCCGAAATACCTTAGAAGTTTTTCTTCATGACACTCGCCCCATAGACGCAACTCGTTCTACCTGGAGACGGCCGGGGAAGAATTCTTCGCCAAGGAAAGGGGCCGGAACCCCTATATATTTATCGTTGCTGTCTTCGGCACAATCTGTGGTTGCGCGGCTTGAATCGGAGTTAAATTCGACGACTTGGGAGGTCTTATATCGAAGTTGCCACCAACGCCGGGAGCCATTGTCGCGTAATAACTTGTCACCTTGACTCTGTAACGACTCCCGACAAAGAAAATAGAATAGAGAAGAGGCATGAGTTCACCTGCAGCCGCTGCCCCAGCGGGCTCTCCACCGAAAGAAGGCAAGAAGAGGCGGGGCGTGGGCAGGGTCTTACACCATGTGAGGACTGTCTTTAGGAGAGGGGGTCGCTCCAAGGAGAAAACCACCGGTCCCGCAGCGTCTACAGCCGCACTCATGAGGTAACTTTAACTCTCCCCTTGCGTAAAGTGAAGTTGAAATGTTGATAGCCATCGAGTCCAATTCCTGCACCTTCTGCGCATCCTGCTCCGGCAGCACCTCCAAAGCAATATGAGGGTGCCACCAAGATTCCCCGGATACAGGTCCACGAGGAACGTGCGAAGAAGCTTGGTTCTAGGTTTGGCTTGGAGATAAAGCCAAGCGAGTGGCATTCTACCGAGGGAGATGTACTCCGGGTCGACAAACCGGTTCGCATGCGGATCCATAGGGAGTGCCACCGGTGTCATTCAGCGTTCGGCGTCGGCAACGAGTGCCCCAATTGCCAACATACGCGGTGCAAGAACTGTACCCGATACCCTGTTAAGCGTACCGATTCGGAGAAGCAAGCCAACCGGGAGGAGAGAGGCAATTATTCGGAGGAATAAGGAGAATGCTCCCATTATCCCAAGCTACGATTACTCGGACGCGATTATCCTGAAGCGTCCTGGCAAGACAGGCGGGCAAGACCTTGTCTATAAAGGCAAACCTCGCATGCGAGTCCGAAGGATGTGTCATGTGTGCGACAGTCTGATCACCACGCACTCTAAACAGGCGAGAGTTTGTGACAATTGTGGCCACAGACGTTGCGCTGATTGCCCTAGAAGCCCGTAAGTCCCTCCTCGGCTCACAATGGTCGAGCGCCGTCTAACTGTGTATAGTGATGCCAAGAAAAAGTATCCCTACGGATATCCCAACGACGAGCCTGGCTCAACCTTTAGGGGGGTCCACGCCTGTCACGAGTGCAAGAAGAAGTTCCCACCAAACTCTGAAGACGGGACCGAGTGTCGAAACTGTGATCACCCGAAATGTTCAGACTGCCCTAGAGTCAAGCCGAGGAAAGTCGAACCTGAACCCGATCCCGACATCTTGGAAAGTTTACGGCTTCGTATGGAGGCTCTGAAGACCGTTGATATTTGACAACCTTTCATGCCACTCTCCCGGCCGTGCTTGGATCCGGCGTATACCTAATCCTGTCGAAAATCACCTCTACAACCTGGTATCGCCTCTCATAATGAATATAGGCTGGACGACACCGCTCGATCTCTCAGCCCTTCGCATTCGAGCAGACTGTATATAACTCGTACCTTTCGACGACGGAGAAAAAAGATAATGTGCAACGAAATACGATATGAGCGGCATTATACCACCTTCAGCATGCATTCATTGCCATTTGAGTTTCTTGGAATTTTTACCTTCTCATGTCACGGAGAACGACTAGACGGGGGGATGCTTTGGAGATATGAGTACTATTACGTTCAGTTGTGCGCGAGTGAAGCAGGCTCGTATGGTAGTCTGGCGCTTAGTTGATGGGTTTTCGCGTCGAGCTGCACTGGGAAGCTTGCAAGCATATCATGTTGACTGCACCACTGGGAAGAAATGAGACAGAATACTACGTTTACCATATATGTACTACTGTACATATGTATGTACATACACACACAAAACACACATGTTGAATCTCGTCCTATCCTCATGTTTGTTACCGAGATCTTCTAATAGCCTATCATGATCCAACGGCGCTTGACCCGGCATTGTCGGGTGCCACAGCAGCTTTTCGCATTGGGCAATCCAAACCGGCATCGCTGGCTCTCTCCTCCGACATGCATTACACCCCTACTATTTCGAGTTAACCTTACCCTCATCACTCCCTCCCTCCACCGCTCCAATTGCCGCTCGTTGCGACGAGAAGCTTGGGACTTGCTGGAGGTGGTAGCACCGCATGCTCTTTTGATCACTCGCACGAAAAATAAATGAAAAATTAACGTCAGGAGAAAGCTCATGCATCTTTCATCTTTCCGAAGGGAACCATGCTGCCGATTCTGACAAGTCGGAGACTTGGAGCTAACCAACGGTGCGCGCCAGGTCTGCCCTGTGGCGCAATGCTAAGGCAGGCTCACTAAAGGCAACACGCTTCCTTGGCCCGCTTGCGTGCATGAAGATTGATGGATGGGTGGGTAGGCAATGATTACAATGTCTTGGGTTTGCTAATACTATACCGCTCTGTTGGGACTTATGATCGTGCGTGGTCAGCAGAGGCGAACCCAACAGCGCGGCACCTCACCTCGCCTCGCCTCGTCTTGCTTTGCTCGCTGCGAGCTGCCTTCCTTATTGATCTTGTCGACCCCTCGGCGCTTGATCAGTCTCGCTTCGCGGCGTAGTAACGCACGTACTGTATCATGTATGGTATGTAAGTATGATATGCATGGTAGGCGCCTTCGGTTTTCTGTTGCGTACTCCGAAGCTGATGTTGCCTTTCCGCCGAAGGCGATGCTACGACCACCGAGGTAGGGCTCGGCGATACGGCTACGGCGCATGTGTTAGTGAAATGTGGCGTTTGGGTACCCGAGTTCTTGGGAATGGAAGGTCGCTTGACAAGTTCCCGTGTCTCTGGGACCATTGTACATATGTATTACTGTACGTAGAAAAAGCAAAAGCGTCATTGAATGCAAACCGACTATTCGGGGCAGTGGCTTTTTTCCCCCTTGACCACAGCTTCAGACATTGGCGCAGTGAAACCATACACGTGCATCTTTACCGTGCGTATCACTGTGCATCGAAAGTATCCGCCTCTGTAGGTACCTATCTACATATATACATGTCCGCGTCAGTTGAGTAGGTAGCCTGGAACTTGGGAGAGCTGAGCAGGTCTACGAAGTAGGGCAATGCTATTATCGAACAGACAGAATAGTATCTCACCAGCCTAAGCGCCAACATTGGAGCATGATACGCTAAAGCCTACAAGGCTCACTGAATCCATTGGAACTTTTGTTTGGGGGGCTAAGTTAGCTTTGCCCTGCCGTCGCCTTGCTAGACTGCTGACTTAACACTGAGTCAAGTGACGAATGGGACAAAGTAGCAAGGCACCCCGACACAAAAACTTCCCACTGCCATCGTCAGGTAGTAATACTAGAGGAAAAGGGGGGCCAACTCTCCTGCTTTGGGCAAACCTAAATTAGACGAACTGGAACGAACCTCGACTGGCAAGACTGGGGATAAGGCATGTGAGCAAATCTAGTAATCTGCTCCGCAGCTTACCGAACTTGTATCCTTGCACAGCGTTCCACGGACGTTCCATGGATGATGGGTGAGCTGGGAGTGGGAACGATGTACAGTAGATCACCGACCAGCTTTTTCCCTCCCTCCCCCTCCACCTCCAAGCTTTCCCCCCACCTCTTGTTTGCCAGTTTCGTTATCCTACCCGCGTAGAGAACGCAAGCTGACGGGGGCATATGTAGAACGACCGTAGGAACCCGGGCCCGGCCGACCCAAAACTCCAGAGCAGACCCGACAGTCTGGTTCAGCTATCCCGCATCCGTCTAGCGGAATATCGGAATTCCTCGTTTCGTAATTCTTCCGAGCAAGTCACGGACGCTTCTCTGGTAGCGAGCCTTGAATTGAGTTAGCTTCCGGGTGCGAGCTATGCCTCTTCCTCATCTAGACATCTTGAGTCTGAGTGTCCAGTTCGAGCAATTTGGCGACGAAAGGCCAAATGTTAGTCAGCCAGCCAATTCTTCGGACACATTTTATAGGTAGTACTTCGTGATAGCGCTCAAGCCCCATGTCTCTTAAACCACGATAAAAGATGCGGCGTGCGCATATGTCTTAGCCTCTGAGGTGTGTTCG
Organism: Hypoxylon sp. NC1633; assembly: GCA_022984935.1. Lineage (NCBI taxonomy): Eukaryota > Fungi > Ascomycota > Sordariomycetes > Xylariales > Hypoxylaceae > Hypoxylon > Hypoxylon sp. NC1633. The sequence goes on from JAJLYQ010000015.1 coordinate 552,636, forward strand.
AAGGTGAAGGGCAGGGACCCCTGGAACGCCTCCTAACATCTAGACCGTTATTGGCTGAGTCGAGGCTCGTCCGCGCGCATGGCTTGTCTCGCTTCGTTGCGCCACACCGACAGCGATTAATAGTATCTTGTCTGATCGTTGCCTGCAAATATCAAGCGTTATCGGCTCGCTTCCGACGTGCAGGTGCCAGGGCGGGAGCTAGCCAGCGTTAGCCCTGTAAGAGGCTGTGACCGGTAAGAAAAAGAACGTGTTGCTTCTCTCACCGAGGTCACGCTGATCAATAATAGCTATTAGTAAGTACGAAGCATCCCGTGCACAAACGTATCGAAAATTCGACTTCGTGGCACGAGCCGGCTACGGAAACTCCCGTCTCGTCGCCCCATCACGCATTATCCGCTGAAACGTCATTCTCAACTGATTATTGTCCCTCTACCTGGAACACTGCTCCCTAGACCGTGACATCGTGCTATCGATACCCGAAGTAAACAGTTATGTGATGGGGGTACGTGCGAGGAGGGTGCCCACTGCCCCAGTCGAACTAACGTGTGACAAGGACAATCTGCTCGCGAACGAGCCAAGTCACAATCGTCCTCCGATCCTTGTCACGAATACGTTTCCGGGTTTCGTACATGAGTCCGTGGCAGGGTAGGACTGAAAGAGGCTCGCATCTCCGCCTCGGCCGTGATCTAGTGCCAACGCCCCTTGAGCCAATCCAGGAACGGCAATTTACTATCACCAAGGCATAGCTGTAGCCTGTAATAAGGTAGCTCGTTGAGGCTATGAGGGTGGCCCTGTAAGGGTGACGCGGATAACGTCAATGCCTCGGAACTTATATTCCGAGCCTGTTCATTATGGACCTGCTTCATGCCCGCTACTCCGTAGCTATGTATTAGTAAAACTCCCCTGATGGGTTCTTGCTATGTACGATATTCTCTCCTGTAATGGTAGAAACACAGCGATTGCTATGGGCCTATGGCATTCTACAGGTGAAGATGTGGACCAAAGAAATGTAAGAGACATTAATCTATCTTGCTATCCTGGTACGGCATGAATAAGGGCGGAAGAACGGACAGATAGACGAGCCGTCGTCATTGACAGTTGCGCCGCAAAGCCTCCGTAATCCGTGGGATGTACATACATTTGTATGTGCAACCGAGGGCACGGGACACGTTATTATAATACCACCACCCACAGTACTTGTATACTATGTATGATATTATAATCTATATCTTACCTCCCTGAGCCGTCGCCTGCAGGAACGGAACGGGGCACGGAACGGGGCACGAGCGCCCCAGACCCGATTCGTTCGCTGCGCTACCACGTGCATGCGTATCGCCCCTTGACAAGTTTGCAGTAGTATGTAGGTATGTATGTATGTATGTATGTATAATGTATGACTCTGCACGGCGTCATCCGTTTCCACAGAGCGTGTGGTCCGGCGCGGACGCGGGCGGCGGTGCGGCCCAACCCAGCGACCTGCCTGCCTTCCCCCCTTCTTCAACCCGGCGCGTTGGGTCGTCTGCGACTCTGCATGTGTACGCGCGGTGTGTACTATGTAATGTACATACCTATCTCTCGGAGTGGGATGGGTTAGTGGATGGAACTTGAAGGATGGCTCTGCGGCGGCAGATGCTTATCGTGTAGTATTATCGTGCAGTATTACGTACTTGGCCTCTGTCAGAACCAACGGATATGCCGTGTCGAATGTCTGGAGTCGTGGTGCGATATCGCTGGGCGGAGATACTGGAGGTGCTAGGAGAAAGATCTGATGAATCGAGCGCGATCGGTATTGGAAGTCTACGTGTGTAGGTAGGTATGCACCTGGGTCACGATACTTTATCAGCTTCAGAATCGGTACAGGTTTATAGAATATACAGGTATACCTAGGTAATCCCTAAGTGAGTCTGCATGACACGCACGAGAGGTCATGAGCAAGCAATGATACGAAAACATTGGACTTTTTTTATTGATTTTATGATTTTATTAGTAACTATGAGGTAGACGAAGGGTTTCCTTTCACCCAGATGGGCATGTTCCCGTACGATCAACACCACCAAGTCCTGGAAATGGGAAAGCCGAATCCGCATGGAAACCCCTTCGTCATACCTTTATCTCGGGGCCAAGCAACATCGTACCTAACGACAGGTAGGTAGCCCATAGGATTGATTGCCAAATCCCAACACATTAGCCAATATTGCCAAGGCAAGGCCGTCCATCAGGTACCCAGGTTCCGTCCTTCCTTTTGTTTGTTCCTACTTCTGAATGAATCCCCCAACTCTGAGTCCCAATCGCATAACGACCTCCCCATTCATCTGATCGACCAACGAGGGTTGGGTAGTAGGAAAGTAAGTAAGTAGGGGGAGTGGGGCTTGATTAAGCCCACTCGACGACCCGAGGGCCGAGAGAGAGAGCAGTGTCGTGGGGGATAGAGCCGGCGAGGGCGCGCAGGCGGGACTCAGTTCGGCCGATGTACGAGCCCTTGGAGTCGAAACGGTTGTTGAGGGACTTCTGGATGGGCGGGATCTGGCCGCTCTTCAGGAACTTGTCCCAGTTGGGGTTGAGCATGGGGCCGAGCTTCTGCGACTCGTAGAACCGACCCTTAACGGCGGTCTCGGGCTTGGTGACGTCGGCCAGGACTTTAAGCCAGTCGAAGTGCGTGCCGTGGCCCTTCTTGACTTCGTCTCGGAAGACCTTCTCCCGGCACATAGCCGGCGAGAGTTGATCCAAGTTCGAAGGGTACTGTGCCGGGCCAGTCATCTCCTGCAGGAGCCAAATGTCGCCTCGGAACAGCAGCTGCTCGCCCTTGTCGGTGCGGTCGAGGATGATGTTCTTCAAGACCATGGCGAAGGTCAGGTCGAGGTTGTTCCACTCGGGGTGCTCGAGCTGGTCGATGCGAACGCGGACGGCTTCAGAAATGCCGACCTTCTCGCAACCGAGGAAGGCGCCGCCAAAATTCATCTGGTTGGCCATGACTCGGTGGTTCACCAACGGGTTGAACAGCGAGAAGGAGTGGTCAACGCGGCAGGCGGCGATCTTAGAAGCTTCGAGGGAGAGGATCTCTCGCCTCTTGTCCTCAGCTAGGAGCGACAGTCGGCTCTCGATGACGTTCCACGGGACGGCGTCCATAGGCTGCTGGGCCAAAGCCTGCAGGGCGCCGTTGATCGGCGGGACGCTGAACGTCAGGAACGGTCGCATGTCGACTTCGGATCGGTCGATATCCTCGAGAGGTCGGTGGAAATGCGAGAGCGGCTTGATCTTGCTCGTACCGGAGAATGGGGCGGCGGGGTCTCCGGTGAAGTTCTCGAGAATAAGGCCAAGGCGGAACGACTCTTGGACCTTTCGGTACCAAACAACTTCACCCTCCCTGAACAGGGCAGACTCGTCGGTCTGTGGCTGTCGGGTGTTGGTGGCATGGACCGAAGCGGTCTTGGGTGAGGTCAGGATCGATCCACTCTCACTTGGCGAAGTCTCTGAGGTGTTGAAACCGGTCGGAACTGTGTATCCTTGTCCTCCATAACCAGAGCCGGGGCCAGGATAAGAAGTATGTCGACCCCATCCATGAATAGTAACAGGATTAAATTCCGTGAATCCCGTGAATCCATCTCCATAAGGACCAGGCGGACCAGGAGGAGGGGGAGGACCCCAGTTGCTTCCAGGAGGAGGACCTGGAGGACCTGGAGGACCTCGTGGGCCCTGGTTAGAGATTCTCCTCTTGATCTGCTGATCGGGACCGCCATCCCTGTGGTCTTTGCAGTGCCTGCAGCCACAGGTGTCCTGGTTAAGATCCGGGGTCGTTGAGAGCCACAGAAGGTGGTGAAAGAACTCTATTGCAGACCTGTAGTACTTCAGTGTTTGAAACTGGGAAGGGTCCTTGACATCGCCGGGCTCGCCATTGCCACCCTTGTCCGGATAACCGTAAAGGTAGATATCGTGGCGTACAGGTCCAGATCCTCGAGATCCTGAAGGCAAATGTTAATAGGTGTAATAAACGTAGGTTAGGCTGGCTTAAGCTTACCTGTCTTGCCTGCAGCACGATGCCTGACTCGAAAGTGGTAACCGGCCGGAAGCTTCAGCAGTTCGCTATGTTCCTTGAAGTCTTCGATGAAATTTAGCGTAGTTCATCACATCAGCAAACGATAGTACTAACCACGACCTGGGAAGCAATTCTCGGTGAGAAGATCTCCAAGCTTTTTCAGCCATCCAACCTCAAATTTGTTGCCAGCGTTAAGGATCTTGTGATCCTCCGGGTATCGTTCTTCTGAGTAGAACACCCCATCGCTCTGATCACAAAAGTACCGAATCGACGTCATGACTGATGAACGAATCCTCTACTGATGAAAGAGAGGTATTGAGAGATGACGTAGAGTTTGTGGGTGATGACTTGGAGAGAAAGAGAAAGGTGTGTGGGAGAGAAAGAAGAAAAATTGGAAGGGTGAAAATTCGTGTGCTAGTAAGCAAATTTTGTTTCGGCATCACCCCCGGTGATGGTTGCTGTCAATGGTGACGAGCCGTTGTCGACCGGAGGGTGTCTGATCGCCTGTTGACCGTAGCTTGAAGCTTTAATAGGTCTTGATGTCTTCCGGACGACGGTGGAACACGAAACTCATGCAAGAGTTCTCGCTCGGCCAGGTCGAGAGGAGAGGAAAGAGGAAGGTGCCACCGCAAGTCTAGATGGAGGGTTGTAAACATTCAGAATTTGCAGTGGATATTCAACATCAGCTGTTGCTGCCATGCTATAATGCCAACCTGAGGTTATCATACACTCGCTTACAGGCGTCACTGCAGGATGTCCGCATTAGATAGATTGTGGTGAAGATAGCAAGTCGCTCGATGCTGAGGTTCGTGATCTCTCATCAAAGGCTGAAAGACTGAAAGACTTAGAGCAACTCGCCACTTCTAGTAGACCGACTAGCCATTTACAATCTAGTACATAAGAGCCCAGCTATAGAGGTAGATGCTAGATGTAGCCTGACGGGATTTTAACAGACTTTGAACACAAGTTATTGTAATAAGTTACATAGATGATAGAAGTCGTTGGACGCGCACGAATACAACACTACTACCAGTAAGTCTGGAACGGATCTGCAGGTCTTAGCTGCGTGCCACAGGTAAGAGAGCAGGGCTATCTAGATGTGGCTTTGCTACCCGAGCTTTAGCTTGCTGCTTGGCGGCTTTAAAAGAATTCACACAGTCGTTAACGCCGAAGAGATTATCATATGGAATAAAAGGCTAAAAGACATTTATTTAATAAAATAATTCAGTTTTTTTTATATTTTATTTAAATAATTATACATTAAAATTAAAATGTAATTAAAAATTACTTAATATTATATATTATAGCTGAGTACTGCGGTTTAGGCCGCTGAACTCGGCTGGTTTGGTCGCTGTTTTACGCAGCCTCGACCGCTCGCTAAGCTCTGCCCGCAGCGCACGTGCCTCGAGCCTCTTGGCGCGACGACCCCCCGAAAACCGCGACCCCTCCCAAAAGTTGCTGGTTACTATTTTGAATCATCCTACCTCTCAGTCATGGCAGACCTTTTCCGTCTCTGCCTTGAGGCCGCTCCGGGCTACGTAAGTTCGACCTCCAGCAACTATCCCATCTCCTTTGCACACTCCTTTGCACTCCTTTCCACACTGTTCCCTCTTCACGAACTCCTCGACGAGACCCGTGGCCTCAGCTGCAATTCCCTCCTTCACGAAGACTCTTCAAGTTTAATTCCTCCTCGCCACCCTTATATCTCCACACTCTGCAACTCGGTTCTTCACTCTTTCCTCCTCCGCTCACCTTCATTCTCCTCTAACTCTCGATAGTTCCGGTGTCTTCTCCCCACCCTCGACATTGTAAGAGAAGCTACTACCTCGGAAAGCCCAGGAAGGTGCCTGTGACAAACTTTGGGGCCTGTACCTCACCCGTACTGGTCGTGCTGAGCCGATAGAAGCCGACCGTCGCTCGGTGGTAGAAGAGAGTGAGAAATAGGATTCAACAACCTTATGTTGTATATTTTCATCTCAAATGGCTCTACGCGGTAAAAGCTTAATTCTACAAGTTCTAGGTAACCCGTCACTGCATATGCCAGATTCTTGATCATCGAGAGGTGCCGACAGCTTGTCATTAATCGCTTCGGCGCCCTCAAACCTTGCCATCCTTTCTGTACACACTTCTGCTCCTGGGCTCGCGTTCATCGGCGCTAGATTGACGCGTTCCCTTGGTAAGTGGGGTTGCCAAATTTCACCTTACGGATCAGGCCGCAAAACAGATTTTAGTTAGCACCAACTAATGCACCAGCGCAGCCTACAGTGGGTCGAAATAAAAAACGTCCAACTAATTTTTTCAACTTGAATACCATCAGTTCAAGCCAGCATAATTCACCCAAGTCTGCATAGTTAAAATTGGAAGAATTTACAGGTGTTAATTACTTGGTGTTAAAGCGCTGTGAAATTTTTTCAAATTTCTTGGAAGACTTTACGAAAAGAAAATACCATAGCTAATAAAGGTGTGCCGAGAAATTCTTTGAACTTATTACCAGTATTTCTCGAAAACTTTATACTGAAATAAAATTACAAAAATTCTTATTTGATGGAGAATCTCTTGAATATTCTAAAGGTACTTACCTTTTATTTTTACCATTTAATTTGCGGGTTTTACTTACATATATGTAAAATAAGACACGAAAAATCGTGAAATGTACGTTGCGATCCGCAAACTTTCTGATCCAACACCAGAGCTAACCAAAGCAGCTCGACTTCTACATTTTCTTGGGAGGAGCTAGTAGTAGGATGTGATTGGATCCGGATGAAGGGTGCTGCTGCGATCGCTAAATGATAAAAATAGTCATCGTTGCCGCTGCCATATTCCATCCTAAACTCCGACCACCTCTCGTCTCCCCTCCTCCGTCCAGTCGATATGGCCCGGCGTCAAGCAAAACGAAACATCCAAAAAGTTGGGCGGCAACCTTCAGTGCCAAAAGACCAAGGTAAGCCATTCGTCCCCGTTAAGGCGTACTTTGACTGATCAATGATAGGGAAGCGGCCTCAGGTTATTAAGAAGGGACGACCACAGTTACCTTCTCGTAAGAGCGTACGCCTAGAGGAGATACAACGCCCCCAAGAACAACCTGTATCCACAGACAGAAATACCGATCCAAAGCACCTAATTGCCTCCCCAACCAGCAACACTCCCGGCAAAAAGGCATGTCACTCTCGTTCTGCTATACTATAAAGCTAACTCTAGTCAAGTTTCCACAGAATCTATCGGCCCCTCCGCAAGATGAGGATCGAAAACGAAAACGAGCACAAGAACCCGAAGAACCACCCGTTTGCGCGCCAACCAAGCGCCTTCGAAAGCGATTACGAACATCTGTTGCACACTCGGCTTTTGGGGATACATTTGGCCAGTCGACGACCGATGGTGTCACCGATAACAAGATCAATCCAATCGATTATTGGATTAAGAAGCGAAGGTGGCCCAAGAAATACCTCGAACAAGACTATCAGACTAGGAGGGATTTCGAAAAGGACAGCTGGCTTGAGAAATACTGGGAGTCAGAGAACAACATGAATCACCTACTTGCAAGGAAGAGGTCGTCATCCTCCATTCGCGGTAAACAATCCGAAGCCAGCTCTGCTGGCTCTAGCGATCAAAAGCCAAGGGACGTCAAAAGTGCTCCATACCAAGATGCGCGTTATGAAACTATACTTGCGACCAAAGGCAGCTTCATGGGCAAATCCGAATTAGGTGTCACAGCTACGAGCAAGAGCTCTTGCCGAACTCTCCTCGAGACCAAGCAAACATTTCCTGACGATTCCTTGTTTCGTGATGATCTATTCGAAGAAACCTGCGAGATGGTACGGAACAAAAATGAGGCCAGAGTTGTCCGGGATATTTCACCATTAATAGTCCCTCCTGCAGAAGTCCTAGCCATACGCGGCGCCAAACATCTCAAAATTCTAATCGAAAGTGTGGATGAAGGCTGGAACAATTCCATCCCCATCACCAAGACCCGTCCGCAACCCGACTACTCCGTAGCATTCAGGCGGGAGGCGTTCACGGAAGATTAGTTCAAAAGGATTAAGCCTTTCGTGGGTGAGCTCACAGAAACTTCTTTCTTTATGGCCACGTATTTCATGTACTTCCCGTTCTTTACCTGCGAAGCAATGTGTGGTGCTGCAGCACTTGATATCGCAGACAGACAAAATGCTCATAGCATGACAATGGCGGTAAGGGGTATAGTCGAACTCTTCAGGCTTGTGAAGCGCGAAAAAGAGCTCCATCGACAAATCCTCGCCTTCTCAATCTCGCATGATCACAGTTCGGTGAGAATCTACGGCCATTATCCTCTAGTCGATGGAGACAAGACCACCTTCTACCGCCACCCAATTCATAAATTCGATTTCACGGCAATGGAAGGCAAGGAGAAGTGGACGGCATACAAGTTCACTAAGAACGTCTACGAAATATGGATGCCGGATCACTTTCAAAGAATCTGTTCGGTAATCGATACGTTGCCACCCGATATAAATTTTGAGGTCTCGCAGCAATCCGAGCCAGGGGAATCTACCGTATCTCTGCAGGAGGAAGCTGACAGTCAATCAAGCCGTGTTTCTTCGCGAGATGTCACCCCGCACACTTCTGTCTCTGAGCGGATCGAAGAGAGAGTATCAAAAAAGGCAAGGAAAAGGGGCCCGCCTGTGGAATTACATCAGGACGGGAAGACTAATTGATTTCGACTGGCGAAGAAGTTGGACAGTGAGTGGTGCCAGTCATTGGACTGGTACCATGCAATTTATGGCAATTGGGGTGCTCCAAGAATTTTGATATCCACGAAGAGCCAGAGCGGTTCGTGAAGGTCATTGCTGGCTATGCGCTGATGACGGATGCGGAGTTGGGGCTGAATACATTCATCAAGCGCGATGGTAACGGCAAGTACATCCTCGCATTTCTATCGACAAAAAAACCATCACTTCGCACCACTTCCCATACCACCTCTGAAAGTCTTATGCCCATCCTGCAACTTCTTAATACGATTCTCCAACAATTCTTTCTCGTACGCAAGCAAGCGCTGCTCGTCTATAGGATCCTATGGGACATTCATCCTCGTGCCCGAAGGGTCCAGCTCGTCCTCGCTCGAACATCCGTCCTCGTCACCGTATTTTTTAAAGTTAAATTATTATAATACCCGTTAAAATGTTTTTTTATTATATTAATGTTAGTTTATTTCGGATTTAAACTACCGTAAAGTAAGTTAAAATGTTTTTTTATTATAACAATATTATTATATCGTTTGTTTATTCCCGAGACTCCGAGTCTCCTACATATTAAAACGTCATATGTAATCATATCTTGTGTTGTCTCGCTATGGGCTGCTCATCTGCAGTCACGTTCGGGTTCATGGAGTTAACGGACCCAAGATAGAGATATCTGGCGTGAGATGACTCTTATGTCCGTTTGGCACAGCTTCGGTGTTTGATGGCACAGATGAGGATACCTACCCTACTTCAGCTGTGGCTATGTGTAGTGCTGCCTACCGCGATGCTACCTTAGAAAGGTCTAGTTCCTTTCTAAAAGTGCCGACAGCATGCTCAATCCTGGGTCGGGAGAATTCAGGCAGGTCGCCTATGCATGGTCTCAATCACAGCCGGCGATATACTGCCAAATTCCGGTACCTTGCAGAGAGGCTTCGAGCATAGCTTTGGTGCTGGCGTCAGCATTGCTGTCGTCGGATTCTAGAGGAAGGTGATCTTCTATATAAGCGGTATGAGGATGGCGACAATGAGGGACTTGGAACTGGCTACAGCAGAGCATCTAGAGGCATCAAGAAATAAATCGACCCCAGATCTATTGAGTCCACATACAATCTCCTCATCTAACTTACTAGCAACCATGTCTACCACCTACGACAGAAACTGCGAGGGCCTTCAGCTCGTGCACAAGTTCGCCGACCAGGTGAAGGGGAGGACCTGTAGGTCTACTTACCAAGATCTCGAAGCGCTGTGTACTGATAGCATCTAGTCCTCATGACCGGTCCAACCCCAGGTGGCATCGGTGCTGAGACGGTCACTTCCCTCGCCGCAGGATCCCCGGCCATGATCATTCTGGTCGGGCGATCCCTATCGAAGGCCCAGGCGACCATCGACGCCATCAAGGCCGTCAACGCCAACGTCAAGACCAAGTTCGTCGAGGCGGACCTGGCCTCGCTCAAGAGCGTCCGGAAGGCGGCGCGGGTCATCCTAGACGACGCCGAGATCCCCAAGATCGACGTCGTGATCAACAACGCGGCAGTCATGGCCACACCCTTCCAGCTCACCGAGGACAAGATCGAGCTGCAGCTGCAGGCCAACCACCTGGGCCACTTCGTCCTGACCAACACCATCATGCCCAAGATCCTGGCCGCCGGCCCCGGCGCGCGCCTCGTCAACGTCAGCAGCTCCGGGCACCGGTACACGGGCGTGCGCTTTGAGGATCCCAACTACACCGAGCCCGGCTCGTACAGCGAGTTCGGCAGCTACGGGCAGTCCAAGAGCGCCAACATCCTGTACGCGGTGGGCCTGAACAAGCGGCTGGCGCCGCGCGGCATCCGCGCCTACGCCGTGCACCCGGGCAGCATCTCGACGAACCTGCAGGTGCACCTGAATTCGGGGGAGCAGGACAAGGTGACTGCCATGATAGATGAGGTGGCGAGAAAGGTATACGGCGGGAAATCGATCGATGAGATTCGGTTGAGCGACCCGGTCAAGACGCTGCAGCAGGGCTGCGGCACGACCATCCGCGCCGCGCTGGACCCCACCCTGGTCAGGGAGGAGGGCGTCTTTCTGATGGACACTCACATCACCACCGACCCGAACATGGTCAAGCCGTGGGCGACGGACGCGGAGCTCGCGGAGAAGTTGTGGGCGCTGAGCGAGCAGCTTGTCGGCGAGAAGTTTGTCATCTGAACGTTTGGACATACCTAGTATCTATTGCTCCTGCGTACCTAGGCATCTCTGCACATACGTTTGTACTGCACTATAACTCCCAGACTGAACCAATTTTATTATTTTTGCTCTACACAACCTACAGTTAGTAAGTGACCGACCGCATGTGATGTGATGCTGTAATACGGGCATTGACAGAGTGGTAAGCCCGTTGTCAGCACATCTCTCCACTAAACTTTAGGGGTGTACCTTCTAAGCCACAACGTATATCTGTTTAAATTTCACTGTAATCCGCACTGTACCCTGAAACTGCCCGACCGCCGACGTTGAAACCCGTCAGAACTTCAACGCCTGTCATCCACGTCTTCCGAGGGGAGCAGCACGCCCTCCAACCACAGCCAAAATGCTGTCCTTCATATTAATACAGAACCGGCAGTAAGTACTCCCTCGTCGCTCTACAACCACACAACCCAAATAACCCATCCAAACCCCCCAAATCCCCAATCGCCCTTCCTTCCCCCCGGCCGCCGCAGCGCACACACGCCACCAAACAAACCGCTAACCACCAGCCCTCCCCCCCAAAAACAGAGGCAAGACGCGCCTGGCAAAGTGGTACGTGCCATACAGCGACGAGGAGAAGATCAAGCTGAAGGGGGAGGTGCACCGGCTGGTAGCGCCGCGGGACCAGAAGTACCAGTCCAACTTCGTCGAGTTCCGGAACCACAAGGTCGTCTACCGCCGCTACGCCGGCCTCTTCTTCTGCGCCTGCGTCGACACCAACGACAACGAGCTCGCCTACCTCGAGGCCATCCACTTCTTCGTCGAGGTCCTCGACGCCTTCTTCGGCAACGTCTGCGAGCTCGACCTCGTCTTCAACTTCTACAAGGTCTACGCCATCCTCGACGAGGTCTTCCTCGCCGGCGAGATCGAGGAGACCAGCAAGCAGGTCGTCCTCACCCGCCTCGAGCACCTCGACAAACTTGAGTAGGACGGGAGGAGACGGGAGGAGAGGCCTGAATACGGGCTCGGTGACGAGCATTACAGAGAAAAGAGCGAGGACACTTCATACAGTACATAAAGAGGCGGAGAGTGTAAACCTTGGCCGACGTTGTTGGTCTGTAAATAATCACGTACCCAGGCGGTGGCGTATGGCGTTCCTGAGATGAACTTGGTTGGCACCAGCATGCATGTCATACTTCTACGAATACCCTAAGATTTATATTTAGGCACGAGCATCTTCCCATCCTCGAATTAAGCACGAGAATAATCCTTACCCTAGGTGGTAGACGGCCTATGAACCTTCTACGACTTTGAAACCAGTTCTCGCATTTGATTGTGTTGATCAGGAAAACTCTATCAAAATATGGGTGTTTTTATTTTTTTACGAAGCTATGAATTCATACATGATACGGGTATTGCAACCATCATTGGACCGGACCCGTCTTTGGTGCTGGAATTGGCAATCAGACGCAGCACTCTTGTATTGCAAACATTCGTAATCTTGCGAAACCATGGGTCGAAATAGGTTTGTCATGTTATTCCTTCAACTGGCCGAACCCCAGGCACGTAACCTTCGTCAAGATTTTTCGGGACTGTATGTAGGGTTGTATGTAGTCGGGATTTATGAGTCGGAATTGTAAGAAGGGCGGGTATGGTTGTAATGCTGGCCGAATCGTCAGCAGTCAAGTCAAGTCGGGTTCGGGATAGTATGGTTGCCTCAGATCAAGAACCAGCCAAATGTTGGGGACTTACATATATGGATGATTTCAACAGAAATCACTTCGAAAACAACATATAGTTGTCCAGCTTTGTAGAGTTATGCAGATAGAAAAGAAATAATACGCAACGAACAACATCTCGTACGTCACTATCTGTCTCGTCGGTGTTGAATCTTCGTCCGAAACTCCATGAACAGTGTGTAGGTGTGGTCGAACCGTCATGTCATGTCATCTCGCGTCGTCTTCAGGAGTCGTGGCAGTAAAACAATATGGGGTAGGGAATAAGTGCGCAACCAACTTATCAAAGGCACTTCGCCATGTGTCTAGATGTGTTTGCAGCCTTCAAGCTGCTCCATCATGTCACTTGCGGTTGTTCTGTTGCCCTTACGTTTGACCTCTGACTTGTCGACATTCTTGAATAATTCTTGAAGCCATGGGTCTTGGATCTCCTGACCATTCCCGTCGATGATCATTGCGTCGTCAGTCTGATTCGAGCCGTCGCTCGCCGGAACGGCGCTAGATTGAGCTGGCTGAGGGACGACGCTGGATTGAGCTGGCTGGATTCGTGCATGGTCTGAGAGAAGTTCTCTTCCAAAGGCATCAAGGAGAGCATATGCTTCTCTCTTGGCTTGCTCTGTCTCTTCGGGCGCCTCGGAATCTGCCTCCACATTCATACTCACGTCCGAATCAGGCTCATTCAGCCTGAAATGAGGCCTTGTCGGTGTCTGCTGGAGGTTAAGAAGACTGATGGGGTGAAGAAGTTGGACAAATGCATCATTTGGCATTCCCTCGTTCCATATTCCCCAAGATACATCTTCACGCTTTTGGCGTTTCAAAGGTCGAGGAGGCGGCTCCTGGGGACTCTCTGCTCTCATGAAGAGGTCTTGAGGAGTCACCGGGCGTGGAGGCAGCTCCTGAGGAGCCATTGCTCTGTTCGGATGTTCGGCTTGGCGCGTAGGACGGTAGCTATCAAAAAAGGATCCGTATGCCATAGGAGCGTTTCCACGATCAACAGTCAATTCGCTTCGCCTACCAGACATGTGGCCTTCAAGTTGCGGGATCTCATATGGTATGTAACGCTTGCTCTGCAGATGGCTCTTCATGGTACTTCGAGAGCGGCGTTGAGGAGTTGGAGAGGAAGGTAGGGGGTCTCGATATCGGGAGCGATCATCGTTTCCAACCGTCACTAGCTGAGATGCAAGTCCCCTGCGAAGTTCCTCCGGAGAGTTCCTGACCCTGTTGTTAGGGCACAACTCTGCATGATGTTCGCCAAGCCCTCTCTTGCAGTACTCGCATTGGTAGTCAGATTCCGCGGGGACTTTGTCTTGACCTGCCTCGGCAATAGTTGGGCAATTAGGGGTCGAATGTCCTATAGTTAAGATCAGCTGCTAGCTTCCGCCTCATATATACGGCCACCTATACCTGTTGAATTGCACCTCTGGCACATGTAGCCATTGAGAGGAAGATCGTCGAAAAAGCGAGGAGGCTGTCGTGATGAGTCTACCACGGTGTCCTCACGACTCGACATTGGTTCAAGGTCCTCGTATTTCAAGCGCCCATAAGACGAATCGCTTGTTTGCTGGAGGATTTCACCTCTTGCTGGGACTCTAGTCGAGTTCTGCTTTTCGATCCTCTTCTTGGCTCTATGCCGTCTCAAGTACTGTGGCTTCCTATTGGCAGCCTCAGGGCGATATTTATTACCGACTTCCTCTCTTCCCTCTAGCGGACGTTTGGTTGCACCTGTCTTTGGTGGTCCCACCTGAACTTGTCCTGTTATTTTTTGGAGGTCTTCATATATTATCTGATACCTACGTCGATTTGCGGGGTCCTCTTCAGAAAACTTGGCTTGCCATTCTTTGAAAGCTGCTATAACTTCGCTTCGAGTAAATGGCTCCTTTCTCTGGCAGGCGCCTGTCAACAGCAGGGTCACAAACCCCAACATGTCAGGCTGCTGGATGTCTCGCTTGACCTGTTCATGAAGCCATGTCATGAGTGTGTCGAGCATCTGTTCCTTGGGTAGTTTATTACTGTGTGAGTTGTAAACCTTGAGCTTGATGCCATCGAGGGTGAAATGTGATAGGTCAGATGGAAGCAGATCTTCCACCTTAGTAATGGGAGGCATATTTGAAGAAGAGTGTGCCTTGGTATATAAGTGAAGGTAAACACAATGTTCAATGGTTGTGTGATAGGATGTTTTGATGGGTCGTGTTTATGAAAGAAAGTGTGGCATAGACCGGGTACGAGCAGCAGCCAGCTGTAGTCCCCGTTTGTCCTGTAATGTACTGCAGGTGGCTGCAGATCCCGAGATGTAGGTACTCAGGCAAGTCGGTGGGCCTAAATACCTGGGTCAAGTACATGTGTATGTTGGTCTTGCTGAGTCGAATGCTGTCGACTTCACATGGAAACACTGGGTACCCTGCTTCGGCATTGCACTAGGCCAAAGGAATGGGTACATATATGTAGGTACCTGCCTTGGTACTAGGGAACAAGGTGTCAACGTGAATCTGGTGAAGGCCCAGAACCGAGACTTGGTTGGAAACTCTGTAGGTGCTTTATCTGGATTAAGTCAGACTAGGAGAGACGTAGGCCAGGGGAAACATATCTAGGTACTTACCTTACTAAGATAGGGATCAAGGGTCGTGAAATGGATATGGGAAGTGAGGAGGTAGGTGTGAAGGAAGTCCAAACAACTTTTAGAACTTGGAGTGGGAGGACGAGGAGAAGTACATTATGTTGGAGAATTGAAGAATTGATAAGCCTCTGAACTATGTTAGACTAGGCCAGAGGAATAGGTAAGGTCAATGTAGATTGAAAGTAAAAACGTGAACCAGGTGGAAGAAGTGTGAAGAAAGGTGTGAAGAGGAAAATTTTTAAAATTTGGAATGGAAGAAGAGTGGGAGTATGACGAAAAGATGAAAACTCAAGGTAGACCTTGGGTTAAGTCAGGCCAGAGGAAGGAACTCCTCCTCGATGTCATCCAGGTTCTTCCTGCAAGTCCCTCTGTTATGTAAACGAACTCAGATCACGTCCACTGTGAGAAGGTGAAAAGAGAGGGTGAAAAGACTGCATATATGCGGAGCCCTTCAGAGAATTTTTGAAGCCTTCCCTTGTTGAGGCTTTGTTGTTGGCAAGAGAGGCGAACGAGCAAGGAAACAAGTACACGAAGTTGGGGGACTGGGGTCCCGCAATACTTGGGTAAGTATATGCCGAGAGATATTTGCCGAGACCCTCACCAAATCATTATATCAAGTGAGTGCGAAGCAGTTCCGGGGAGAACAGGTCTGGTAATAGCTCTTGGCTTGGAGCCTCCTGCTGAGGAGGTATGCCTTATGAGCATATAAAGCTCAGAATAGGACGCAATCAACACCAAGTCTCTTGAGTCGTTCTCAATGTGACAAATGAACACCTAAATACCCATGTAATAAGGAAGGCGGGCCATCAAGAAGAGTATCTTATACAAGGAGGAACTCAAGATACGTAGAGGGAGAAGCAAGCAAACTTCCACGTACAGTGATATCCTGATCTCATACCTAGGTATTCAAACCCTGACTTCCTGTATCCCGTGATATCGAGGGGCTTGCTGATGAATGCGATAGACCAGGTTACTGTTATATTAGATTAATCCATCCCAATACAACCTATCTCGGCGCTACAACGCCCAAGTTCGTACCGGCCTAATGAGCGGACCCTTCCCCTTGGGGTCATCTAAGTCCCTGGAGCTCCTACCTAAGCGCACCCGCTGTCTCTCCTCCATCCGCTTCGTCATAACCCGTTGAAGACTCATCGGCAGGTCCTCTACGACATCGTTCTCGTCGTCGTCATTATCCGTGGCAGCATCGCCGCCGCCAAATAAACCCGTTGAACGACGCCTCAACACCGCACCCTCGTCTGGGCCTACACCGACAGCCGTGCCCGTGCCCAGGACGGCGCTGTGCGAAGGCAATTTCCCTAACGTGAACCCGCGTCTCCGCCGTCTGAAGCTAGAACCGGATTTGCTCTTTATCTTCCGGACTTCTTGCTGCTCAGATTCGGCTGCCTTTGCCGAAGCCGTTGCTTGGCTCGTCTCCCGCTCCCTGATCTTCTTGACGTACTCGTGGAACTTGGGGCGCTCCAGCATCCCGCTACGAAAGGCGTTCACACCAACAAGTAGCTTGGCGAGGTCGACAAGTTCTTCGAGATACTCAATGATCTCCACTAGAGCGTACAAGGTTAGTGGGTTCTGATTGAGGTTTTGGGACGGATTTTTACTGAAGGTCTTTTTGCAGGTGAAATATAAATAAATCAGACAACCTGAGATCCAAACGTGGTAGAAGGGGAGGGTGGACACGGAGATGTATCTCAAGATTACTTACTCACGCCCGCGGAGCCAGCGTTCCAGGACAGAAAATTGAGTCGGGTCATTGACTTGAGAACCTGTGCTTGAAGCGGGATGGATCCTCTGTATGTAGAAGTTGGGGTCTGTGCGCCGCTGTTATATGCCGATTTTGCTGAGCGCTCAAGCAGGAGTTCGCGAACTCGGCTGATGTATCGTAGCTGTGCCACGCGGCTGGAGGGTAGGAACTGTGGGAGAGGTAGTCGAGTTGTCAGGGCTTCATGGACGGCGAAGAGAGTAAGCGTGATGCTGGCTGCTACGTTGCGACGATAGGATAGGACTTCGGCGTTGAGCTCCTCGAGCACACTACTCCCGTACGCTTTACGAAGATGTAACATGTTGTCCATGCGATCGATGATTTGAAATAGGACGTAGATCATCTCGCCATATATCAAAGCTTGTCCCTTGAAGCTACCCTTCATTCTCGGTTCGGTTGAGCAGAATGGTAGGAATGTGCGTGCCGCGGAAAGGGCTTGCTCGGCTTTTTCTTTGGCGTCCGTGAAGCTCTCGGTGAGCGAGTTGGATTTAATGTCGATGTTTCGTGGCGAGTCAATGCCTACGGCTACTGAGCCTTCCATCTGCGATATTTGCTGAATTGTCGAAGCTAATGATTCGACGAGCCTATCTCGAGCTCGGACAGGGAAGAGAAACATCTCAACGAAGAGTGCTACTGTACCGCCAACGAGAAAACAGACCATGCGCTTCACAAAGATCTCCCATGTTTCCTCTCCGGGCTGAAGTACCGTTGCTAGTATTGATCAGAACTATGTTTAACTTAGATCGCGACCTTGGATACTTACCAAGTCCCACCACAGACATGCTGACCATCGAGATGATACCTGTTTTGACATACGGTGTGCCGAGGTGGATATATGACGAAGGGATTATACCAAATACGAGAACAACTACGGCGACCACTCGATTGCCTTGTCCGATTTCGTAGGCAAGGAAGCCGACCACGCAGCCGAAAACCACACCGAATGCTCTTAGGAAGAAGCCTTGGAACGAAGTCCCTACTGAAACTTCGAAGACGAGAACCAGCTGGAGGGAAGCCCATGAACCGCGAACTGAATTGAACCAGGCATTATATGCAGGAACAAATGCAGGCCACGAAATGAGAGACGCGGCTACACACATCTTGAGAGCGAAGGCGAGATCGTCCGAATCGGCAAAGAACTCCACCGTGTCGGCAGCCAGTCCACGCAACCATATAACCTTGCTGGCTTCAGACTTCTGAGGGCCCTTTCGCTTAGGAATCTTGCCTTTCTCTGGAAGTGTGGATTGCCTCGACATAACATGACCGGCCTCTTCATCTTTGCTATGTCGTATCAGCTGCTCGTGACTATCATTCGGGTCATCTTTCCGTGCTGCTGGATCTTCCCTTAAGCCGTGACCAGTTCTCGCCTCCTTTCTGGCATTCTCCGGGAGAGCGTTAATATCGCGCTCTCCACCACTTGCGAGCCACTTCTTCCAGCCAATCCTCGGCCAGTAGAGTCGTCGATGTTCGTGTCTTGACTGCCTTCGCTCAAGAAGGGTTCTAGAGTGCTTCAGCATATCCATGATTTGGGCTGCGGCTTGCCGAACGCTGATCAAGAATGAAGAAATCAAGTGCGTCTCCATCCTAGGCATAATGTCTCCCTATATATAATAAACGAACAGTTAAAAACGCACCGAGGAGAGAGATGGGATGGTCCACCACCAAAGGTTTTACACTAATATAAGAAATAAAATCGATCAAGAAACTGCTAAATAGATGGGTTCGTACCTTTGATTTTCGGCCATATTCTATGGAAGCAGCATGCTCAAGAGCTGCTGCCGAGTCCTGGTCAAACTGCAATAACGCTTCCGCGAACATGTTGACCCGGAGATCAATTTCTTCCATAATGATGCCACTGGGCGTCGGCGCACCTGAAGGAAGATGGGGAACATCGTAGCAATAAGCTAGACACGACGTAATGGCATGGACAGCTGCCTGAATCTCGTCGTGCAGTATCTTAGTTGGGCCTCGAATTTGGCTAAGAATATGCTCCAGGAGTTCAATGTCGCCGGATTCGATTTCTCGGATTGGTTTGACTAGATCGAGGTTCTGCTCATATTTGGACTTTCGCCGGGACTTTTTCTTCTCAGCATCAGACTTCCCGTCGTCGCTATCACTTTCAGAATCGCTGTCCGTGTCGGACTGTGACTCCGATTCGGAGTCTTCATCGCCCGAAGCTTTCTCATTTGGCGTCTCCAGCTCTTCCTCTCCATACTTGTGCCCCGCCAAGGCATATTTGCTCTCGCAAGCATTGATGAGACATATGGTAACCTGAACGAGGCGTGACATCAGCGTCACACTGACCGTCTTCAGAGACCGCGGGGGAAGGACCGCAAACACCAATTCGAAGTTACACTCCGCTTGAGCCTTCGTACAGCTGCTGAGCTGGGCTCTCAGCTTTGTCTTCTTCTCGGTCAATGTTATTAGCCTACTCCGCAAGGTCACCGGAGCCGTCTTCTCCTTGTCCTCACCCTCCACACCCTCGATCTCCTCGGCGACCTTTTCATCCTCTCCGCTCGGCTGCTTGGAATCAGACATAAACCAGTCTCCAGATTCCTGGAAACAATTGATTGTCTCGCACAACGTTTCTATCGTGGACCGGCCAAGGAAGTCACTTGAGGATTCGGGAAAGATGGCGACGTTCACAAGTATGATGATGCCAACTGCCGTAAGAATCGGGTACGCTATGCTTGTTACGATGGATGCCGCCACGGAAACGGCGGTGCTCATTAGGATGGTGATATTGATTAGGAGGAAGAAGAACACAAACATGAACAGCCTGGGAGCTGATGAGCGTAGAATGCCGTGGAAGATCAAAGCCAGTGTGAAGAAGACTGCCCTAATGGCCCAGGCTGCTTCGATGTTGGTATGATAAGCGAGGCTGGAAAGATATAGTCCTAAGATGCCCCAACCAATCCCAACGAAGGTTCCGAGGACTATAAGCATCAGGACTTCAGCCATCTGGCCAAAGCGCTGTCCCGGATGGCCGAAGACTGAGGCCATGGCTCCGAGATACGTTGCTTGTCCATAAACGGCTACCACCTCCGGAATGAGGCCAATGCTCAGATTGATGGTGGTGCATATGGTATTTTTGACTATCCTCTTCCAGAGATGACCCTTCAGAAGATTCGACTTGACGGATGCCAGCCATTGTTGAAACTGGCGCTGAAGCCGCCGCCGCCAGCGATGGGCTGCCATGGTTGTTGTGATGGTCCTAGAACGAAATCCAACGGTGGCCGGTCTTTGGAGATATTCATAGTGGTTTATATACCAAGTGTGTAGACCGATGGCAGTGGGTCAAAGGTCGACCTAGCTATTGGAAATTCACGCCCGTGACTTAGTGGTGGTATGGGACTAGCTGAGTAATTCATAAAGACCATACAGACACGTACATATACGCTTAGATATGGATGGCGGTGATCTTTGAATCTTGTCGAATGATATACCATGCTCTCGTATTGTTTCTTGAATGGAAAGCTGTGTTTACAAAAGCCAGCGAGTATGCTGATCTAGCTGATCTAGGTGCTGTAATAACACCTACAGGCTCTGAGGCTACCCCAACTGCCCTTTTCATCTTGGCGCTCCACGAATGATATCATCCCGAGAGAGTCAAAACGACCGATCTTGACTTTTGGCTGCCACACTAACAGGGGGGTGGCTGAGCCTAATATTGCAAGTATACACTACTAAGTTATACTCTTACTCGCCGTATAATATGAAGTATCAGTACTTTATAGCCTTATCAAGGCCAGTTGCATCCCAATATGCATCGCGGGGCTCTCAGTCAGATGCTTGGCGCATCAACTTCAGATATTATCCCACAGCCCAACCACCGTCGCTTCTCTTGTGAGGAAAGATTCACAAGCCTTCGGGCTGCGTCCTCTCAAGATGAACCTCTCGCCGAGTCAGACAGTAAGACCAATCTTCAGCTGTCCACTCCCTGATCTATGTCTGTCCCTTCCAATGCCTAGCTAATAAACTACTGAACCTCGTAGTATAAGCTGAGAATGCAGCTAAAGGTGTGCATCGGTCGGCTGCAGACAGTGCAGAAGCGTGATGAAGCGATGGCTAGATCGCAGAGGAGAACAATGGCCCAATTGCTAGATGTCGGCAAGATCGAATCGGCGAAGATAAGAGTCGAGAACATCATTCGATCCGACATCACCACGGAACTCTACGAGATCCTCGAGCTATACTGCGAAAGACTGCTTGCCCGTGTTGGATTACTTGCGGCCGAACAACTTGACCCTGGGTTGGAGGAGGCGGTGAAGACCATCATGTATGCTGCGCCAAAGACAGAAATCAGAGACTTGCAACAGGTGCGCACTCTCCTTATAGATATCTGTGGTAAGGATTTTACCGTCAACGCTATGGAGAACAAGGACCAAAAGGTCTCTGAAAGGGTCCTTAAGAAACTGAGTGTCGCTCCACCCCGGGAGGAACTTGTCCAGGGTTACCTGGAGGAGATCGCGAGGGCATATGGAGTCGATTGGCCGAAACGACCCAACAAAGAATTGGGCGAACCCCCGGAGTTCGTGAACGACGACGTAAACGATGATAACCCGAACGGTGGCCAAGCGCAGAAGGTTCCTGAGCCGGTACTCAGTGCTGATGATAAACCTGTCCAACCTGGAAAAACTCAGAGCCTTGCGACAACTCGACCTGTGGGATCAAAGACTCCTTTGCAGGCAAACCCTTCCACAGGCAATCTTCAATCCAAAGTTACGCCGAACTTGACGGAACCGAAGCTTGACAAGATAGCGGCTGATACCGCTGTATCAAAAACGAGTCTTGATAGGAAAGGGACTGTTGGTGGCATACCTGGCCTTGACGAATTGGCAGCTCGTTTTGCCGCTTTGAAGCGATGATTCGTTTTTTTGTTGGGTTTTTTTTTTGGATAACCCGGAAGTACTCTTGGATTAACAGATTGCTAGGTTTCCTTTGTCACTCTTCACACAGCTCAATTTTGGTACGAAGGTAATTCCAACGTCAGCTCGCTGATGATAAGTTTTCTATGTGCATTTATCGCTTAGCGACACATGTTGATAATTGGATATCGAATGAGCAACATATGATAGGATTTCTAAAAAGCCATCCATCATCACCCAAATCAGCGCATCCCGTCCCCATCCAGCTAAGTTCGTTCTTCGGCATAGCGACACTAGATAATTATTATATTTTGGTCTGGTATCTTGCTGGGATCTTTCTCTCCATCACCTTCTTGAATCGTCACTACTCCTAATCGTTCATACGCCCTATGGTCAGAAGGTGAAACGCCGAGTACAAGAAATTTTCTTTCTTCACCCATGGCCTTATATTCAATGCGAACCAACATGAACAGAGCTACTGTACTTCCACTTTCCAGTCCTTTATCAGAGTCTCCAGCCGACCTTCTCACGGACCGTTGCAGCAGGCCGCTTGAATCTTTGAAATAGAAAGTTTCAAGCCCAACGTCGGCGGTGAAATGGCCATGCTTGCCAAGGGATGGAATATCGTAGGTTAGATCCCTCCTTGGACCGATCAACTCCATATCTTGAATAAGTTTTCCCGCCATCGTTAGTGAAGAACCAGGCATTACCTGACCGTATGGATCAGCACCTGCTAATAAGATTGTGAAGTCGATCAATCGTGCCTCTTGGAGGACCGTTTTTTCGTCCACGGGATAGAGTGAGAAGCATCCGACAGCACAATCTACCGAGGTCCACGAGAAGCTCGGAGCCCTATACTGAGGTGGAAGCACAGGATCCTCACTGCTTCTAGACCATAGAAGATGGTATATGAGGGCCTCTTCCCATAGGCCAGCCACGTAGCGCCATCCATATAACTTGTGTATTAACTGACATACCCCTGACAACGCTGGTAATTTGTCTTCTGGGTGCGATAGTTGGCGTTGGGTGTACGTCTGCACAATTTGATCCCACATATCAAACACCTCTAGCTGGCTCTTCCCAGCCCAAAGGATTGGGGCTTGGTAGTCATATACGCCATTCATACCAAAACGTATGACTTTGCACTCACAATCACGGACTGATTTGCACTGCCATTGAAGCTCCTCGGTTGAATAGGATATCGTGCGAGTTGCCAGTACCAGCTCTTGCAGTGTCCAGCCGCGCGTGATTATGGGGTCTGGGGGTGCGGTATTATCTATACCATAATGAGAACCGTTTCTGCATACCGTCCTTGCTACTAAGACTGCATTGCTCCCATTATCGACGCGGAACCGATATTCGGATGGTCTGAAAGAATGGCTAAGAAAAGAGACGCCCGCTGAGCCAGCCGTAGATGCGAGAATGGTGAGATATGATCGCTCGTATATAGAACACATCTTAGCTGACTGCTCTTCCCAGTCTGCCTTGCTATCTTGCACTATGCATAGCGCATCAACCCAGAGGTATTTCACTCCAAGCTTCCGTGTAAGATAAGCCGCGTCTTTCACAGCAGCTGGTAGTTGCGCAAGGCGAAACCCTTGCATTAGGCAATGAATATTCTCCCTCAGGGTTTTCAGGCGAACGTCTCCACCCCAGCAGTAACTTAAAGCGACATAGGGTTCTCGGAAATCAGCAGGTGGTTCATAGAGGTTGACCCAGCTATCGCCTGGCGATCCTATATGGAGTAAACGTCTTGGTGGAGACGATGGTGTCTGTCTGCAAAGATCATGCGTCTCAATACAGGTCTTCAGGCAGCTTTTGAGAAAGTCGAAAGATTCTTCGGAATCCGGTGGCTTGAGATCTCGTCGGGCTGGGATATGCCCGTATCCTGGTTCATATTGCCCTAGCTCTAGGTCTGTCAGGAGAATACAGTGTCAGCGAGCTATCTCAACCGATACCGCCTCAGTTGTCGAAGTCTTACGCTCTGGCCGATATATGTCTAATCTACATTCTACTGAGTCAGAGTCAAAAGTCAAGGGATCAAGTCCAACTTGTATGAGACCTTCATCCTCTAACTCAAGACATATCATATAGTCGATCGGTAGTGGGTTAGGGTTGAACGTATGGATAACCCCGACAAGAAACTTGCAGAAGTGGCAGCCTAAGAATTCCGATCCTCTCAAATGTTTATAATTGAGCCTAAGGAGGTTGAATCCGTTGTCATAGCTCCATCCCGCGTATGTGCCGTCAAAACAATCGAGAAACCCGGTCTCCGGCAAATCCATGTCTTTAAATACAGCTAGGCTGAGGTTATAACATGTTGGGCACGGGCTAATGTTTAGACCCCTAAGGCCGAGGTTGGCTGCGGCTGAGAGTCTCTCATCGATTGAAGTCAAGGGAGCTGGAGGTGATGGAGAAAGGTATTCTTCCATTGTGATGAAGCAGATGGTGGACAGCGTACAAGTCCCGTATGGAGCAAAAGAGATGACGGGACGAGAGAAGAAGAGCTAGAGGTAGAGGTAGGTAAAACAGGCAGCATTGGATGGAAGAAGCCCTGACTTATGACGAGGTAACCCACCGTGTGGCTATGTGAAACGTGCTGTTGGTGCAAGCCAGAAGTACGGCCACGACACTCCAACATGCTTCATGCCTTTTCCACATGTTCCTAGCCATGTTACAAATTAAATCACGTAACTCATCATCAATCCTCATGCTGCTGCCCAGTCACGACCTGTAGATTTTCTGTATGTTTCCAAAATCCAATTTGGTAAATTGAAGGTGGAAGACACAAGCTGCACGAGGATCAGCGCCGAGCGGTGAGAAAATGTGGGACCCCGATGCGAATAGGCACATAAATGATAATAGAGCCATTACGGACGTAAAGAGGCCTCAAACGTGCCACACTATACACAAACCACTCAATGCCCCATCCTACTCAAACACCTCAAACCCAACCAGATCCGGCGCCAGTTCATCCCCACCAGCAGCAAACACGACCCGATTCGAATCGCCCTGCACAAACCCATCGACCTCGATGTACATCCGATCCGACTCGAACCAGTCGCCGCCCGAGATAGGAAACGCCCACCTCTTGGGCCGCCCGCCATTCACCGCCACCGTCGCGTTGCGCGTGTTAGACCCCAGCCCCCACGCGCTGTCCAGCGCGATCTCGTGATTGACAAAGTCGACGCCGAGCAGCTTCGTCCCCGCCGCGCCCGCAACCACAGCCCCGAACGACGCGCTCGCCCCCCGCCCGCTAATACTGACCTTGGTCCCCGCGGGCGCGCAATCGCCTTCGCCTATGCCTCCACACGAGATGCGCGAGGCATTGCCCGCAAGCGCAGCGTCCGCCGCCGCGTAGTAACTCCCCGTGGGCTCGGGCCCGGGCGCCGCCACGATATCGCCGAGGACCAAGAGCCGCATCTCATGGGCGGCCAGCGTGACATCCAGGGCGTCCGATACATCGCCAAGGTCCCGCGCGGCCCAGACGTCGCGGGCGCCAGCGCGCTGGACGTGGATAGTGGCGGCGAGGTCGAGGCGCACGGTCTGCGAGGCGTTGCGCCAGTTGGCGATGCCGAGGACGGCGCGGGCGCCCGAGAGCTGGCCCGCCCAGATGTCCCACTCTTCCTCGGTGTAGCGGCGCACGAGCCGCGCCTGCGCGCCTAGCGGGTCTTGGTTGATGGCTATGACCTCGGCGTTGCGCAGCACGTTGAGCGAGGCGGCGGGCGTTAGGCCTGGTGCGGCTGGGGCGCCGATGTTGAGGGGTGATTTGTTGATGGCCCACATGCTGAAGTGGAATTTTTCTTCCTCGAGGGTTAGGGCGCGCAGGCCGACGCTGGACGGGTGTTAGAACTGAGATGCTGGGTGAGTTGTGTGTTTGTGTGTGCAGACACGCTTACATGAGCATGTCCATGTCGGGGTAGGCGCCGACGGTCGTGGACTTGTAGAACGGCACGACCTGGTTTGTGATCCGCCATATGCTCCTCCACGCGTTGTAGATGTCGTTGCTGATCCTGTAGACGTTGCCAATGGGCGGAGCCCACTTGCCTAGGTCCTCGCCAATCCCCCATTGGCATATGAAATATGCGATGTCTCGACCCACCCCGTCCAAGACTGAGGCCATCTTCTCATGACGCTCGGGCGATGTCGATGCTGGTGAGACGTAGTCTGCCATGACCTCTGTAGATGAAGAATAGCAGTTGTCGTACCTGCAGAGATTCAGTCAAGAACAGAGATCCCAGTGGACTGACTCACTTCAGAGAATCGCCCTCCCATTCAGCAAACGTCTGCGCATCTATTTCCTCGAACCCTGCGCATGACTTAGCACCATGCTCCAAGTAACGAGGAATTTCTCAAGTTCAGTACCGAGAGAGGCTGGCAGGTCTGTCGATCCACATTGGTAGTACCCTGCGCCGGAGTAGAGGCCAAACTTCAAACCCAGGCCGTGGATATAGTCACCGAGTGCCTGGCCTCCTGAAGGGAAGAGCTCGGTGTTCCATTGTAGGCGACCTTCGGAGTCTCTGTCTCTTGCCATCCATCCGCAATCCGTCGTGACATATACATAGCCTAAATCGGCCAGACCTAGGTCGACAAGCCCTTGGGCATTTGTTTTCATGATCTCTTCGGTGGGATAGCAGTTGTAGTAATTGTAACTATTCCATCCCATCGGCGGCTTGCTTGCCTTGTAGAGGGTAGCTTCCACCGACACCCCTAGTATGAACGCCAATGGAATGATATTCTCCACACGCATTGTGTACTTATTTCTCCTCTAACTTAGTCGTGAAGGCTTTGAGAACAGGGTGTATATCTCAGTTACTACCTACTTGGCATATCAATATTCATTTTGGGTCAGATATTTCAAGCAGCGTCATGACGCCTTTTATACCTGCACGGTGTCCCTTGGCTCACAATGGCCCGAATCTCAATAATACTACAATGCAACTACGATTTCCGTGGAGTCGGATTCATCATAACCCTTCCTCGGTGATCAAGTTGTCGCTTGCGGGGAACCCAGTCAGAGACGCTGTTCCCCACCGCGTTCATTGTAACCATCCAGGCACGAAGCGACAAGATATAAGCGGCCCTATAAGGACTTCTCATTAATGTCCTTGGCCAGAAGGTGACGTTCTCCTAAGCAATAAGAAATCACAGCATATGGTGCTATGATTATAGATTCGTCATAAGCTACGAAAGCGTGAATATATCAACTGTTTACCCAGGTAAGGCAAGTTTATCATAAATCGTCAACGACAGCCTCCCCTTCTTCCCGAAATAAGAATGCCCGAAGCCTGACACCATGCTACATAACCATGTGCCCCTTGAACGCCTTTCCATGCAGACTAATCCCCACGACCGTCTTTCCAACCTCACTCGCTACCTTCATGAAAGACAACGCCAGCCTGTCTTTGACGAGATTAAATCCATCATGCCTTTCAACACTCGAAAACCCAGGCCGTCGAGTCCTTTGAACACTACTCGTATTTCGCGCCTCTCGACCCTCCTGAGCTCCCTCTCAGCATAGCCTCGACATCAACACCAACCCATTTCATCTCCCTCGGAATCGGAGCCGAGACATTCTGGGGCGGGGTCGCGCGCTGCTTGATCTGCTTCCGCAAGCGCAGGCGATCCACCAGCTCGCCCGAGATTATCTCAAAGCTCTGTTTCAGGGCGACGCACGTGTGCCACCGCTCGCCGTACTTCGCCAGCGTCTGCGTGGTTCTTTCCAGACAACCTAAGCTCCTGTTGAGATTGTCGACTCCGGGGCCGCCGGGGCGGGGAGGGAGAGGAGGAGGCGGCGCCTTGCCGAGCTCGACGAGCGGGAGTTGCGGGGTTACGCCCGCGAGCAGCATATCCTCCGCGTCGCGGAGCACGGCAAGGAACTGGCTGGCCATGAAGAAGACGCGCAGGGCGTCGTGGTACGTGTAGAAGGCCGTCTTCGTCCCGCTGTGCGAGACCTCAAATATGCGGTCCAGGTAGGCGATGGTGTGCTCGAAGATGAGCAGCCGACCATAGTCAGTCATGTGAGGCGCCCTAGCCGACGGGGCTATGCAGTAGACGAAGCTGTATCGTAGCTCGAGGTCGAACAGCTCTCTCATGCCAACCGGTAGTGTAGTAGGAAGCGCCTCGGCCCACTCTCTCATGTCCTGGCACATCTGCCAAATAAACGAAGAAGAATCAGGCAATGGGTTTGGCTCCGCCTGGAACAGCGCCTGGTACCAATGTGATTGGGCTCGGCGAAGTTGGAACAGCAAAAATGCAGGTTCGGAGCCAGAAAGGATTTGACCAGTGATGGAAGCTCGGCGACTGAAGGACGAAGGTCGCGGCCAGGCGACGTTTGTGGATGCATCCGCGAATGAGAAAGCACGTGCATGAACCATGCTGATGGACCTAGTTCGAAGAGTAAGTAACTTGTCACAAGCGACAGCTCACTTACATACCTGTCTAACGAATAGACGCAGTAAAATGTCTTTCGTCTCATATCTAGCACCGCTTTATCTGAGAGCTGCTCAGGTGGAGGGTCTTGGTGAAACCCCATGTCAATCACCGCCCTGGAGGTGAAGCCGATCAGGTGCCAACTGTCGAAATGGGCAGGATCAAGCATCGAATACTGCGTTAGAAGGATCAAAGATTGAATCTGTGTTGTGTAGCCTGGCATCAGCGCCCTATCTGCATGCTGCAGGGCCCGCGCTACAAAGTTCATCCCGTTCACGTAGAAGTCATCGCCCTTGGCTCGGCTCTGGGCACTGGACCCGATAGCCAGCACCATATATACAAGCCAATAGTCTGAATCCTTGATTACCCGATCCTGAAACGAATACATCTGGTCAAGGATGGTGTACAGCGTTGTTTCGGGAAAGGCAGGATATAGTGACCAGATATTGGTCATGTAATGCTGAACATATGCGAAGGTATCCTGTTTGGGAGGCAGTGTCCAGTCTATGATATCTGGAAGAGGATCGTTAGAGGCAGCAGCCAGCACAAGACGAGCGAACGTCATATTGCCCAACGATGGTTCAAAGTCTCTCGTGGTAGCATTAATTGACCTTGACACTTATGCATTAGCAATTGTCCTGAGCCGTACGTAGGGCTGAGTGCCAGAGAGAGACTTACAGGAAGCCAAAATCAGACATCAGCGAATTGACATCGGACATTTCTCGTTTCCGCGCAGCCTTTCGATAGATGGCGGCTTTGATGGTAGCAAGGGAGTCCTTCCGGTCAGGCTCCGGTAGTGCTGGTGGCACCTCAGACTCATGCTGAGCGACGGACGCCTTCCTTGATCGAGCATACGACAACCGCTTTTCCAGCTTTTCTATGCGGAGTTCAAGTGCAGCAACATAGCTAGGGGAAGTCGTGTAAGTGGGGAGCTGATGGGTGACATGTGAGCTGAAAGCGTCTTACCTCCGTTCCTTGCCCCTTGCGAATTGATCGTTAGCGGCCGAACATTCATTCTCGCGGCCGGCTTTCTCGCAGGCTGTACAAGCCGGCAGTTTGCCATCACACTGACGATATCGTTGTCAGCCATCATTCTCATTCTCATTCTCATTCTCATTAGTAACTGTGAGGCTACCTTGACTTTCGCCGCTCGACCTATCGATATCTTAGCCGTGGGATTCTCTACCTACGAGGGAACTACGAAAGTAAGTACTAACATCTGGAACAGGCTGATACTGGCCGTGACACGCGCAACAGTGGGTTTTCTGAAAAGCTAGATCGTGGCATGCTGCGCGTCCTGAGGTGAGAGGAGAGGGCTTGAGCGTGGATAGCTTCCCGATGGCGATCCTTATTATTCAAGGGTCTCGGCTGATTTAATAGTAGGTAGATATACTACCAAAACCACCTATCTGCACCTAGGATAGCGCAAACTCAAGTGGAGATGGTTTCCACAACAGGACCTAAGTTGAAGACTCGGGAATGTATCGCCTTTCTTTGATGTGTGAATAAGCTTTCGGTACGATGAAGTGCTGATGTCAGATCTAATCATCTAACTCTTTAGTCGTTCAAGAGACGTAATGCACAGCTGAACAGACTGTTAGGGATATTTGATAGAATAATAGTGGTAGTGAGAATAAGATTCTGAGGCTTGCACGTGGATAACTAGCAACTTAGCTGGCTGCATACCTACCAGGTGTGCCGCTCTGGAGGAGGGCAGCTTAGTATTATAGTGGCGTTAATGATACAGTCAAAGGATACGGGTTTGTAACGAAGAATGCGGGCGTCCAGGTGGTGGGTCAGACCGTCATGATATCATAAAATATGGGAGTAAGGCTCGGAATTTGGCGTGCGGCAGGGGTATCACAAACTGTGGGGGTCGAGTGGTTGTTTCTCTGCTCTCCTGGAAAGAAAGCCTTCGGGACATCGATCATTGCATGTCCAGGTGGGCTATCCTGGTACGCCTAACTCGCCTTGGGCTATGTGATGAATGACTCGCGGACTTCTCTTTGACCTCCGCTGCCATCAAAGGCGTTGCCGAGGACGCTTATCTGAGCTTTGCTATTTCTGTTTTGTTTTAAACATCCCCTGCTCCGGGAGCTAGGACGACGTCGATGACGAAAAGCGAGCATGCCTTGTCGACAACACGTTTCGCACATGTGCTTATACGGCAAACCAAGTGCGCTATAGTAGTAGAAGCTCCTCCTTGTATCAGGGGAGAGTCTTCAACCTGCCTTACTCGTCAAAGCCTATGCTGGCTGAACAAGGCTGATCACCCAGTGGGCATTACTATGTGGAACGCCGCGTGCTCGCGAGATCATTCCTACGTTCCTTCCCGTTCCCTTGCGCCTTACTAACGGCTGGCGGCGTGTATCACACAATTCATATCTGCCTATTACTACCACCCATGCCCCTCTTGCATGCCGGTGTCATATCGTCGTAAGGCTGGGGTCATTCCAGATCCAGTTGGTGGTACAGTGCTCGTAGGTATTGTATGTGGTACATACATGTATGCAGTTGGTCGTCTGAGCCGCGCTCCGCCGTAGCAGCGGAAGGCCCCGAAACAAATTGAGATTGCCCTCGTGAGGCGCGGTGACAGCCTTGATGACGGGTGCAATGCAGATATTCCTTTTAGTTTCCGAAGTGGTCTCATACGTGCATAGATGGGTGGTAGGTAATAGCTCGTTAGGGGGTAAGGCAGGAGAATATAATTCCACGTAGTAGTACTATGTAGTAGTATCATCGACCGGCACGTTGGCGATGGCTAAAACCGATACAACTGTTCCAGAAAGAGGCTGGATTAGGAAATGTCCCTACTGAGTATGAAAAAGACTTCCAAGAATAGAAGCTGATTGTCGTAAGTGAACCAGGAACCCAATCCTGGAGGCACTTTCGCGCGCTCGCGGGTGTAAGCCTAGGATTCCAGAGTCGTAGTGACCGGATCTTAAGCAACTCAAAGTTCATATGTAAAACGAAACGCTTGATTGAATGAAACGAAACTGCAGCGGGTGAGCATGTCATCACTTAATCCTGATGGCGAAGTCAGTAAACGGATCGAGAGGTGAAACGGCTCTGGCTGATTTAGGAGTCGGGCGACTCTTGGGTCACAGCACGATCGATGACTTGCAGCTATCACTCATTCCGCGACTCCTAAGGCTTTTTGCCTCCAGCTGCTACATCAGCTGCATGTAGGTAGGTAGGTATCCGTGAGGATCCAATAGCTGCTAAGGGTGGATATTACCTTAATAGTCAAGATCTATCAATCATTGAAGGACCTCGTTTCCGTCAAGACGGCCCGAGCCAGTCGGTGCCGCAACATACATGATGTAGGTACATATAGTCCTTGCTGGTACGGCCGCTTCCATTTAACGCCCGTTAGCCTCTTGAAGTTTCTACTATGTAATGGTCATTCACATATTGATAAGTAGTGCCTATCTAACAGTACATCATTATAAGACATAACTAGTAGGCCAGGATTCGTACTCGCGGTTAGCCGGGTACATCACTATCACCACATCCCCCGCGCTAGGTACAGCACCTTAGCAATTGATTGATAGAGGGTCTAACTAATAAGATCTGCAGTGCGTAAGAATGTGCTCTCAGACCGAGAATGGCTACCATTTCAACCTACACGGCGACGACTCTCCATTCTACAGGCGAATCTACGAGACCTTTTGCGCCGGCGTTCCAAGAACACGAGACCATGATAAAGTAATTTTCGGACTCAACCAGCAGTATCTGCACCAACCCCAACAGCAATATAGTCGGTTCGCCCAGCTATCTCACCCCGCTTTCATTCCCGACCCCTCGAGCCCTCGAAGCTGTGTGCGACCGACGACTGAATCCCCCCGCGTGCCTGGGGGCCAGATCAAAAAGATCAAGGCTCCGTCCCTCGACTCCAGGCAAAAGAAACAACGCAATACCAAACCAAAATCCCTAATGGATGCTTCCAGTGTCTTCCGTCAAGTCCGAGGATTTGGCGTTTATCCCCCGAGGCTGCCTCAAGGGATGCAACAAAAGACAACCGTCAAGATCGAAGATCACGGCGACGGCGAGGCCTCGCATCGCATTGCGCATACTCTCACTGCTTGCTGCCGGTGTCGCCAGGTGAGCATCTTTCCTCCCATATCCCAAGAGAGAGAGAAACTTGCAACTATCGCTCCCTTGTGCCAAGCTTCCTCTTTCTTTCATCCTTTCACTCCTCAAGCTAACTTTGATCGTTTCTCAGAGAAAAACTCGCTGTGATCCTACGCTACCTCGTTGCCTACCGTGCGAGCGGTCAGGCTCCACCTGCGAATATTTCGACACAACTAAGGGAAAGAAGATCAGCCGGTATTATGTTGTCAAGCTTCAGGACAAGGTTCGAGCGCTCGAAGCCGAGCTTGGTCAATATACCGACGAGGATGATCTCCCCAAGAACCACGAGGACTTCATCCGCCCAGGCGGACTGGTTCGCCTGAATGAGACCGATGAAACACCACGATATCTCGGTCCCTCTAGCGGCATTGCCATGACGCGCATACTTATGGAGGAGGCTAAACGGTATACGGATTCAGAGCACATATCAGACCTCATACCGGACGTGCGGGATCGCCGGCAGGCTGCAGCACCCGGTTCGAATTTCCCTGGGACGCGATCGCAATCCTTCACCATACCGCCGCACTTTGCGGCGAGGAAGAAAAGTTACCCCATCATCAGTGGCGTCGCGGCGCAAAATCTTCCAAGCAGAGGTATTGCTGATAGACTAATAGAAGTATTCCACCAACGAGGTGGGTTGTCCTCTCTCATATGCCTCTTGACTACCTAAACCTAGCAAAGAGAATATCCTAACTGATTGTCCGCTCTAGCCCAAGTGTTCACTCCCACCCTCCACGAGAAAGCGTTAGGGACGACACTTGAAGACGTCTATGCCGGGAGTAAAGACCCGTACAAAAACTTCGTAGTACGATTGGTTATGGCAACCAGCATGCAGAAGCTTGACGCCACATATGCGGGCCTCGCCGACAGCTACTACTTGGCTGCTATGAAGTATTTCGAGGACGTTGTCCGTCCCAAAGACCTCAAGACTCTCCAATGTCTTGTCTTAATCGGCCAGTATTCTCTGCTGACACCTACTCGAACTGCCGTATACTACATTGTCGGCCTTGCGACAAGGATCTGTCAGCAGCTCGGGTTCGCCGATGAGAAGACGATTTCTATAGGTGCTAACGACCCGCTGACCTTGGATATGCGACGACGGTTAAGCTGGATCGTGAACTCCATGGAACTCGGTTTAGCCTACAGCATGGGCCGTCCAAACGGCTTTGCCAAGAGTAGCGACATAAATGACGTGAGGTTATTCGAGACTGTGAGTGACGCGAACATTAGTGAAGCCGGAATCATTCCCGGGCCTCCGGACGAGAGGAAGCTGGTTGCTATACACTTCTGTAAGATGCGACAGCTTCAAGGCGAGTTACGCCGCGTTTTGTATGAGAGGAAGTACCCGGAGCCCACGAACGACCGAGATCCATGGTTCATAGATATGGAGGCCAGGATGAATCGATGGTTCAAGGAATCCCCTGAAAATCCCCCATGGTGCAAACCGTGGTACGTATTCGATGTCAGCCGCCATCCAACTTGAGCAAATACTGATGATACGACTTTAGGTTCTCAGGTCGATTTCATACCATGTTGGTAGCGCTACACCGACCTTCCCCTCAAGTACCTAAACCGTCCATCCAGTCGGCTACAAAGTGTTTCGACTCGGCTGCTTTTGTCATCAACATCTCCAGCAAACAGATGATGTCAGCCGCCGTTGACATCACCTGGGTGTTCATACTGACCTTGTACATGTCGCTGAACACTCTCCTGTGGGCTGTCACGTATCCCGAAGTTCGAGCATTACATCCTCGAGAGGAGGTCCAGGAATTGGTCAATATCTCCCTTGACATTATCGACCAGTGTGTCGAGAGATGGCCAGGTACCGCAGCAGCGTCCCAGCTATACACGACTTTCACGAAGGCATGTCTTCAAAGCTACGATTCAAATGAGAGCCATTCGAGCGCTAGTTCCTTCAACACGCCGCCATCTCAAACGGATACAAACTCACCCTCCACTTCCGAGATCTCTAGCGCGACGAGTATGTCTAATACTAGCGCTCCCGCATTCAACCCACCGCAATTTGGGTACGTTTTTGGCTCGGGGCCCGAAGAGATGAACAGCTACAAGATCGGGGACTACCCGCCGCAGCCCACGTTCAGATCCAACTCCATCTTCCTAAATCCGGCCTCGAGCGACCACACTGGTCGTCGCTTTAGCTACTTCCCTCCTGATTTTACTCAGGGCGGAGATTTCCAAACCGGGGATTTGTCGGTCCCGGAAGAGAGCAGTCCTCCAGATACGGATGCAACCGTATCTCCGCCGTTCATGTCTCCCTCACAGCACATACCTACACCTCCCGAGTCCATGGCCCCCGGCTCTGCCACCACCCCTCTTCTTCATACGCCTATGCTCTCATCCGTTAGCCTAGCACAAACCCCCCCTGATGTTTCGACGCCCAGCACGATATCTCAACAGCAGCAGCACTCAGCTCCTCCCGCATTCACCATTCCTCCTATTCCTCAACACCAGTCGCAGGGACAGCGGCCTCTGCCTCAACAGCCGACCACGGTCACAGACTGGTTCAATCCACCACCGCCATTCATCTCGCCTTATGCCTTTGGCGGCGGACTAGGAGGTAACTTTTGGGGCGACTCGCCCAACGCGAATGGTCTCGGGGAGATTGGTATGGGCAATATGCCATTTTCCAACAGCCTTCCACCGGAACGACAAGGCAGCTTAAGCCAAGAGCAGCAGATCGAGCTCATGGACGTTCTGGAGAACGAAGGTATGACGGACATCGACACATATCTGAACATGGGTATAGCATATCCGAACATGGGTATAGCATATCCGAACCACAACATGGGTAATGACCTGGGCGTGAACTGGGGCGGGCATCAGTGATTTAGATGGCATTAGATATACTATCACCAGGTGGCTTCTAGTTTTTGCATTGTTGTATTGTCATATTACTACTCTTTACATGGGCTAGGGTGAGGATCATCTAAGAGGGGTTTTCAGCTCGTGTTCAGCTGGATTAGGAAGTATATAGGGATTGCTTGCTAGTAGATACCACTTTCTTTTTGCCGGCGTTTAGATGTAGTTAGGACACAGGGACACATGGCTGAATGAACGATCGTATTTCACTTTTCGTGTTGGCGACTCCTTATATGTAATGTGATGATGTTCGGCTAGCTCAGAACCGCCCGCAAGATACCGTACAGTAGGTAGGTCGGTTCTGCCTTGGCAAAGTCAAGCTATTCGACCCAGACTGCGCTGTTAGTTATCTAGGTACGTCAAATTGTCAAATAGGTAGCCCAAGTGGCACGCATTCAGCGATCTGCGTCGCGCAGGTCGGGGATGGCGAAATTATGACTGGTGGAAATTCAACGTCGGGGTTTTCTCCGCAGCTAGGTAGGTCCTCGCACGGGTTTACTAAATGGGCTGGTGTCCCTCTTAGCTCGTACTCACCTTGGTAGCTCCCGTCGTACCCCAGAGATGGGGTCTGGGGTAAGCCGTTGGCAGGTTGGGTATCTCTCGCCCGGGCAACTTACAAGTGGTCCGTCTATGTATGTGTGTAGTATGTATGTGCATGTACATAACCCGACCACTCTGTATCGCTGTGGACGGAATCAAGCCTTTTCGTCAAGCATATCTATGTACGCATAAGCCATTGGCGAATACGACGTGCGTCCCGGTTGCTTGGTCCTGGTATCACACTGAGCTGGGTGCGCGGCTGATCCCAGCCAAAAGGATCCTCGGATGTGTGTATGGAGATCGCCTGACGAGGCAACAGACCCTGGCCTGGGGAGTAGCGTTTTCGGCTAGGTTGGGATAACCACTTCTGCATCTAAGTAGCTGGTCAAGTCTCGACGAAGGAACATTTATACCGAGAATGCCTCGCCCTCCCGATCTCTCATTTCCTCGGCCCAACCATCCTCCCATCCTTCGTGATCTGGGAACCCTGTCCACTACTAGGAGTACTGGAAAGGCGACGATAGGAGCATAGCTATCAGACTTGCTATTACTATTACCAGAACCAAGATGCCGAGTTCCAAGAGGATCTACAACTGGTGAGATTTCTTGCAGACGTAGGATCAGCCTCGCATTCCTTGCTGATCATGCCCAGGTACATTGCCCTCGTGGCAGCCATGTGCATGGTGTTATACGGCTACGACGCCTCTGTCTTCAACGCGGCACAAAGCTCGGACAACTGGCTCGAGTGGTTTGATCTCGACACCGTAAGCATTCCCAGCAGGCTATCAAGTACTTGGCTAAGCCGCTGCTAATATGAGTGGTTACAAGAAAGCGGATGCGAATTTGCTCGGTTTAATCAACACGGCTTATACCATCGGCGCTATCGTTGCCGGTTGGTTCTTTGGCGGCCCAACTGTAAGTATTGATACACATGCCCTGACAGGACATGTACCTACGTCGTTATTAACAGCTCTCCAGGCAGATTATTTCGGCCGACGAGTCGGCATGGCTGTAGGCTGTTTCCTCACCATCATCGCTACGTTCATGCAAGCCTTTGCTCCATGGCACAACCTCGGCTGCTTCATCGGCGGCCGCGTCCTCATCGGTGTCGGACAGGGCATGGCTCTCAGTATGTGATACCAGCCCCCAGCCTCGATTCCCCTATTCCACACCCCTACATTGACATGACTAACTTCGTATTAGCCGCCGGACCCATCTACATCGGCGAGATCTCGCCGCCCGAGATCCGGGGGCAGATCATGACATTCTGGCAGATGTTCTACAGCGTGGGCTCCTTCATCGCGTACTGGATCGCGTACGCGTGCAGCGCGCACAAGGAGACGCTGGGGAACTGGGACTGGCGCATGGTCGTCATGTTCCAGATCCTAGTACCCATCATCATCATCGTGCTGCTGCCGTTCCAGCCCGAGTCGCCGCGGTGGTGGATCAAGCGGCACAACAACATCGAGGAGGCCCGGAAGGCGCTGCGGCAGATCCGCGACACCGAGGAGGACGTCGAGTACGAGGTCACGACCATCCGCGAGGCCATCGAGTTCGAGAACGAGGCCGTCGGCGGCTCTTACCTGGCCTTGTTCCGGGACCCGTCCGTTCGCAAGAGGCTGTACCTCGCCTTCGTGCTGAACGTCGGGCAGCAGCTCTCGGGCCAGGGCACGCTGAACTCGTACTCGAGCGCCATCTACAAGACCATCTGGACGTCGACCCAGACCATCAACCTGATCAACGCCCTGAACGCGACCTGCGGGATCCTATTTACCCTCAACGCGGCCTGGATCGCCGACAGGTTCGGGCGGCGGTGGCTGTTCATCGTCGGCGCCATCGGGATGGGGATCTGCATGCTGATCGTGCCGGTGATCGGGATGACGACGCCGGACGTGATCGGGGCCAAGGGCGCGGCGACAAAGACGCAGCCGGTCGGCATCTCGATCGTCTTCCTGCTCTTCCTCTTCATCTTCTTCTACAAGCCGTCCTGGGGCGCGACGACCTGGATCTGGACCTCGGAGGTGTTCAGCATGAACGTGCGCGCCCAGGCCGTGGGCATGTGCTCGCAGATGCAGAACGTCGCCAACACCATCTTCCAGCAGTTCTTCCCCATCTTCCTCGCCAACCAGGGCCTGAAGTGTCTGTTCTTCTTCATGGCGACGAACTTTGTCCTCGCTGTCTTCGTCTGGTTCTGCATACCGGAGACGATGAAGGTCCCGCTTGAGGAAATCGATACTCTCTTCGGTGGCCAGAACCACGTGGAGAAGGGCGGGCAGATGCTTAATGCTGCGGAGGCACGCCATGCAGATTCGGGAAAGAATGGTGTTGATGTACAGCAGCGGGAGACAGCGAAGGAGACGAGTGTTTAAGTATGATCTAGCTACCTACCTAAATATAATTGAACAAATTAAATGCACAGTTTCGTATCAGCTATGGTTGGTTCATGAAACCGTAGGTAATACGGATTATAGGCTTTGGCTATACCAGTGCCGAAGGCTGGCGGCTGTTACAGCGCATAACGGAACATAACCTGCGTGGAGTTAGAGATCAATGGTATGTATGTGCGTATCCCTTGGTCAGAGAAAACTTACATTGTCCGTATCAGTAACATCCTCGAAGCCTTGCAGCTCACTCTCCCTCTTCATATCGGAGATCTCCTCCCTTGACTTACCTCCCAAGGCCTTATCCCGCTTTTTGTTCTCGAAGACGTAGAGTAAGCGAAGTATTTGGTTCAAGACTAGGTTAAGAATAAAACCGCATAGCATAGCGACGATGCCATTATGATAGGCGGGAGCCTCAGTGCTCTTGAAGAACTGAGGACCCGCAATCTGGCCGACGCAATAGCAGACGAAAACCCAGCCAGAGGCTACCGACCTTTTCGTGCTGCCGGCGATATTGGTTGAGAGCAGACCGAGGATTATCATGAAGCCCACGGGATAAGTTCCCTGCATTTTACAGTGTCAGGCCAAGACAAACTTAGGGAATGCGAGGAGCTTATAAGGCTTTGCTTCAACTCGCTCGGCCTTGCAAAGAGTGCCACTTACCAGCAACCAGACCCCGACGAGCCGTCCCCAACTGTTTGTAGCCTGAAGCTGATTGATCAACACTGTGCCCACGATCTTAAGCAGATATTAGTTCACGCTCCGCTGATTCAGTAGTGGAGTATTTAAAAGTTACCGGAGGAAGCATAGCCAGTGACCCGATATGCAGGCGCGAGCTAGGAATCCGAGCAGTCAGAAGCCCCAAACCCAGTTGCGCTACCAGTTGAACTGCAGAGAGAGGCAGGTTCAATAAGGTAGTGTGGAGGGCATCGAAGCCAAGTCCTTGAATGATCAGCGAACCAAAGGAGAGTCCACCGGACGCAATGGCATTGACGAAAGAGATTAGGCCCAGGACGATAACCTTGGGGTCGGTGACTGCCTCCACAACTTGGTCTTTGACGAATCGACGAGATTTGGTGCCGGTTTTGTTCTCGATAACTCGTTGGACCGCTACAACCTTTTCATTTTCGTCGAGCCATTTAACGCTTGCAGGACCGTCGGGTACGAAGAGCGTGAAGACGACGCCCCAGACGATAGTTATGCTTCCTAGAATAAGGTAGATGTACTTCCTAGAGTGGCGTCAGCATTAACAGTTACTTCACGACGAGATCAACTGCTGTAGCATAAGAATGAGAGCTCCCAGCGTACTCTGGTGAGAATATTGAAATTAGTTTGGTTCGCCGTACCAAGTAGACAGACCGCCCTGAATGTGCCCGATGCCGTAGGCCAGCAGCGTGCCGACAAAACTGCCAACTCCGAGGAAGGAGATCCAGAGGGCCGATCGACCAGCCTGTTCCTTTCTAGTCCACCATATCCCCGTGACAGCTACAAATCCAGGTGAGATTGTCGCCTCGACCATGCCTAATATGAATCGCACGGTAGCGAGGCCTGCAAAAGAAGAGCATGCAGCCGTTGTCATAAGAATTGCACCCCATAGTATCACGTTGACGCCAAGGAATTTGGCCACTGGAAACCTCTGAATGATCGCGATGCCAGGGTATTCGGCGACAAGGTACCCTGAGACTATTAGTACTTGTCGCTAGCCATCCGGTATTATGGTGAGTTAGGTACCTACCGAAGTAGAAGATGGAGCTGGCCCACGAGTAATCCTGGCCTTGGAGCTTGTTGTCGGGGATAATGCCATAAACTGAAGAATAGCCCAATGATGTCTTGTCAATGAATTGTAAGGCGTAGGTAATGCACAGGAATGGCAAGATTCGAAAGTCGATTTTTCGTCGAACTTTTCGAGATGCATCGTGATCTACTACACCGCTCATCAACGCTCTTGCAGCTAGGGTTCCGGCCTCGTCCTCAATACCCAAAGCTACCGCCTCAGCCGTCTTCTCCGAAGCCATTTTTAGTTCTGTTGTAATAAATCTCGTTTCCGACCATTGGGTCCAGGTATATATATCGTCTTCAATCGACCAGAATCCCATCTTCACGAATATAAATAAAAATCAGCGATTGTCATATTTCCCCGATTATTAGACCTATCCAGTCACGCGTCACAGATCAGCCTCTGAACCGAATCATTACCCAAGGTATGGGTTGAAGATAAGCAAGGGATATTTATGTATTGCGATCCTATTGTTTTGTCAAGTGTTTGCTTCCTATTTGTAATTTACCTACCTGTTTCGATCACGATGTCTTTCTTACCTCATCCAGACTGCAGGGCACGTGTGTGGTTTGAATGGAATGTGTGGGGTATACGTAGTTGCACTGTGTACATACTTACAGCGAGGTTGATGGACAGGCCAGGTACTTCGTACGTATCAGGCTAATTAGAACCTGAAGTCTTCGAAGTCGAATTGATGTCTTCAAGGTGCAAGCGATCACGTGTATAATCACTCCTCCTTTCGTTTTGGTCATCGGCACATTGAATATGTGTTCTGCTTCAACACATCTCTATCCCCGCAGCCGCTGATACCTTGGCCTTCGAGGATTGCGCCAGCAAGATGGACCAACAAATCGAAGACTTTGTTTTTGTCACGTATGAAGACGTCGACGTATCCAAGCCAGTCTATCTTGACGAAATCAGCGATTTCCTCGACAGCATTGCCGATGAACTATGGCCTGTCAATAAGAAGATTCATGACAATCCAGAGCTCGGCTACCAAGAGTTCATTGCTCATGAGACCTTGACCAGATTCATGGCCAGCAGGCCGGGATGGAAAGTGACGCCATCGGCCTATGGCTTAGCCACTGCTTGGGTAGCTGTCTTTGACAATGGGGAAAAAGGCCCTGTTGTGTCATTTAACGTAGAGATGGGTGTGTCTTGCCGATGACAGCGAGTAACGTGGGCTAATCAAATTGTTCAGACGCATTAGATGGAATTGGACATGCTTGTGGCCACAACCTAATTGCTACTGCCTCTGTGGCCGGCGGCTTAGCGACAGCGGAGATAATAGAAAAGCATGGATTACGTGGGAAAGTAGTCTTGTTTGGAACTCCCGCGGAAGAAGGTATGCGACCGCATAATTGGCGATGTCTTCTCAACCTAGATTCCCGAAAATGACTGTCGCTTCATGCAAAGACTATTTTCTGACGTCTTGCAGGTGGGGGCGGCAAGATCAAACTATTGAAAGCCGGAGCTTACCGGGATTACAATGTTGATATCAAC
This sequence comes from Hypoxylon sp. NC1633, assembly GCA_022984935.1. Lineage (NCBI taxonomy): Eukaryota > Fungi > Ascomycota > Sordariomycetes > Xylariales > Hypoxylaceae > Hypoxylon > Hypoxylon sp. NC1633. The sequence continues at coordinate 594,189 of JAJLYQ010000015.1, forward strand.
TTGATATCTCATCCCGGCATCGTGAAAGACGTAGCTCTAATGCGCACGTCTGCGTATACCGCATTCAAGGTCGAATACTATGGACGCGAAGCCCGTGAGTGACCACCCGAGTCTTGATACTCGTTCCGAGACACTTGGGAGCGGGGCTTGTAATGCAGATTGCTCACACCGAACCTCGCAGATGCCGCAGCAAGTCCCTGGTTAGGGATCAACGCCCTGGATGCGTTGATCACAGCTTACAATGCGCTATCCGTCCTCCGCCAGCAGACTATGCCGGGTGATGTCATCCAGGGGAACATCACGAATGGAGGGGTTCGACCGAATGTGATCCACGCGTACACGGCTGGCAACTTTGTGGTGCGCGCAAACACACAGGCGAGGGTCAAGGAGCTGAAGAAAAAGGTTGACGCGTGCTTCGAAGCTGGAGCGACCGCAACTGGTGCAACTCTCAAAATGACTGCGGTGCAGTCTTATGCCGACCATGTCCCCAATCGGGTGCTGGGGGCTTCCTATCGAAGATACTTTAACGAGCTCTCACCTCCTATGCCGATCCCGGGAAACGATGATGTGGATGAGATCGAAGGCCGGACAATGGCCAGCACAGACCAAGGCGATATAAGCTACGCGATGCCTAGCCTGAGTGCAGGATTCTCGATTCCACCGGGGTTAGGAGGGGCTGGACCACACAATCCGGAGTTTGCGAAGACGGCAGGAACAAAAGTTGCGTTCCAGAGGTGTTTGCGAGTAGGAAAGGCTCTTGCAGGTACAGCTTTGGATGTTATAACACAGGATGGTCTCCTAGAAGAAGTAGTAAAAGAGTGGAAAAGAGAGACCAAAGGGGACAGTAAGTAAAGAGTAAGAAGGACGACATGGACTTCTCAGAGTACGTGAATCAGTTGATTACTGCTGGTTGTATGAACTCACTCTACATGTAGTCGAAGAGTCGATACTTACCTTATATACCTCATTATTCTCCTTGCCGATGTCTTGTCTGGCAGTTCTGGTCCGGGAAGAAGAGCAAGCAGAGAGAAGGGAGGTATCACGTGGAGATAACCTATATGTGTTCTGCCGAGAGTTTCACCTTACCTCATGTAGCTACTATTAGTCGTTAGGGGCTCCGGGTCATAGCTGATAAGAAATATGTATATGTAACTGCGACTCCAAAAAGTCACCGACGCAATTGAATTGGCGATTTCTATGGATCGATTTCTTTGAGCATCATAACAAATCTCTTGTCAATATTTTCGAAACTCTCAAGTCCTCGTCCTCGAACGCAATCCTGCAGAAATCAGAATCCAGGATTCCTATCTCGACATAACGGTCTTCAAGCAATTGTCACTTGCGAGTATACCCCGCCACCGATGCGCAATGGGTAAAAAGAACAAGAAGCCCTCAGCGGGCGAATCTCCTACTCTGGGACCGCAGCAGCCCACTGCAGAATCTTCGACGGCGTCCTCGACGACGAATAAGAAGAAGACTACCCCTCCCGCGCCTCAGTCCTCGACTTCTCCCTCTGCGCTCGTCATCTGCCGAAACAAGTGAGTTATAACCCTTATGGACCTAGCTACCTATCTACCTACCTACCTACGCGACTGAAGAACATTGATTGAACGTATGATCTCTTAGGCACTGGCGATATATCTCATCCTTCCATGGCCCGTGGCTACAATTGCCGCTCGAAGTCCTCGAGACGCTTGCCAATGCTAATTACTACATGCCCTTGCCCCGCCCTGTCGACCCGGCAGTGTTCTACGACCTGGTCAAAATAAGACAACTTGTGGATGGTGCAACAGATTTGGCTGTGCGCGCTGCCAATGGCGTCGCATCTTCCACTTTGTCTAACAACTTGGCCGGTGGAGGACATCATATGCAAGCAATAGGACTTGGGTTCGGACATAATGTCGGCGCAAAGCTCAGCCCCGAACGAAGATTTCGAATGCGAGAGCAGGCCACCCAGAAGTTGTCGCGCGCTTATCATCTCGACGAGATCGCCTCGAGCGTGGCAACAATGCAGTCTACCTCGACATTGGAAAACGTTGCGGGTCTTGTTTTACAAAGAGCAGCTAACGATCCTGATGCGAATTACGTCCACTTCTTCCACGAGAAGATCCCATCCAGGCAATTGGCCGAATGCACAGACTTTGAAGCATTGAATCTTATAATCGGACAACGACCTTCTGATTGCGAACCTTTGAGAACTCGCGCCATTGTGCGAATGTTCAAGGAAGATTTTGAGGGTGCGGTACAAGATCTCTCAACTGCTCTCGGTGTGTGCCGTCTCCAACAGCCGCGACACAAGCCCTCAGCAGAGGAGACGATGCAATTGGAGCAAAAAGGTCGTCGACGACGAGATAACCCCCCTCTCGATGAGAGAGACCAACCGAGTAGCTCAGAGGTGCAACTTCTGTTTCAGCGCGCCGGCTGTTATCTCACTCTGGCTTGCGATCATGTTCCATTGGCTCTCCCTGCATCGCCGGTTGAGCAGAACGGGCGATTCCCGAAGCCTGCGAATGGCGCCAGCAACGACACCCTCAATGGTGATTCAGTATCAAAAGAAGCAGAAGGAGAGGCAGAGGACAAGGGGCCAACCAAGCAGCAGCTTGAAATGCGCAAGGCGGTACGACTTTATGCGAAGCGGGCACTGCGAGATTATATGGAGTATTTCAAACATTTCCACTACTCGCCCAACCTACCCGTTGACGTATCAGATGACTTCAGTCGTCAAGTAAACCAGGCAACCCATCGAAACAAGCGGTACTACAACCAATCTCGTCACTCGTCCCAGAGGCCGGATAGCCCTCCTGAAAGCTCAGCTGGTCACACCGTATATGAGCTGGCATCACTCTTCGCATCTACGCCTCCCGCAGATCTTCCACCTTACCCCTCGACGGACTTGGTAGCCATGGGTACTGCCGCCATGGAGCCAGTGCAGACAACCACCGAAGTTGTCACCTATCACCCATTACTGACTGATGCATTACATTCACTCCTGTTGTGCCATACCCTCATCCAGACGTCGGCCAAGGAACTGCAGCGCCATGCTCACATGGTAGCTCGTCTTGCCCGTCTTGCCGATGGTTATCCAATTTTCCAGGCCAGCCGCTCTCCCGCGCGAGCAGATTGGATTGAAGTCCTTCGACGGGCGGAGAATTGGATCGAACTCACATCGAGCTGGGAAGCACTATGTGCTCCCGCCCCGCTACCCGCCCCCATGTCGGGGAATGGGTTATCTGCCGCAACCGCCAGTATCAATGCACTCTCCGTTACCGGAGGCGCAACTCCTGCCGAGATAGAGGAAATGCGTAAGGAACGAATGCGACAGCAGGCCATCATCGAAGCGCTGGAAGACGAGCGCGTCAATGACGAAGCGAGCTTCAAGGCCGCGATACTCGCCCGTCAGCGCAGGGCCGAGGCAGATCTCGCGAATTCTACCAATGGCGGCGTTTCGAGCCCCAATGCTGGCCCTAAGCGTTGGGCCGTGGACGATGGAAGGGAGTATCCCATCCTGACCGAGCGTGCCGAGGCGGTCGCAAGATGGATACGCGAGGCTCCGGCGGGATCTGGCGCAGGAAGCAGCAAGCGCAAGAAGAAGTCCAGAGCTCCGAAGAAGACTGCCGAGCCGGACGGGGCGGAGGCTACGGATGGAACCCAGGCTAGCCGTCCCGAGGAGACGTGAGCTTCCATCCGAAGAATGGGGGTTTGTGCTTCTTCGCTATAGGCGTGCACAGAAGGGAGCCTGGAAAGCCGGGCCTTGACCTGCTCGTTTCGTCCTTCGTTGACGGCAACGTCAGAGGTTCACGCGGTAGGTAGGTACGGATGAGGTAGTAATATAAGCTGTGCCGCCGTTTCTCCCCTTGGGAAGTGAGTTCTATGTCTTGGCTTTGCGTGCTCCGACGACTACCTACGTGGTGAATGTGATGTAGCGGTTATACACTGGCTGGGTTTCTTACTACTACTGAGGATTAGGTTTGTTGTTAGGTCTGTGCTTTGAGGAATGCCACTATGTTGGCTAGTACCTTTGTTTATTTACTTCGTTCCATGAGATTACGACAGCACTCAGGAAGTTGTTTCTATGGCCTGTAACCCACTCTAATCTCGAAGTCTTCATCAAATGATTTTCTGGTTCTAGAGCGGTCCCGTCGGTAGATCCCGATACCAACTTCCCCCTTTAGTATCATACGGTAGATACGCTTACATAAATAGCACCCAACTCACCCCGCCTACTGCATGTGTGTAGTACTTAATTGGACCTGTGGGACCAACTTCCAAGGTTAGTTGTCTCTCTTCGATCCTCCTTATCTCAAACACACGATTCGAGGACATGACTCTTAACTTACTTCCGTGGTCCTAAGAGACTTCACGATGTCTTCAATTGATTATATCCGGTTCTTCGGTCTACCCCTGGAAATCCAGTGGTGGATCCTCCGATGTCTTGACCTCCGAGACCAGGCCTCCTTCTTGCAGACTTGCCAAAGAGCTCGACATATTGTAGAGCCCTTACTCTACAACAAGATCTTTACCAAGATCGGGACGCATAACGACACTACTGGTCTAATCGAGTTTTTTCTTAGGCGGCCTCATGTTGTCCGCCTGGTTCATTTCCTGGTTCTGGATGAGTTTCACCCTGTTGCTTACCGACAGCTCATGGCTATTGAATTTCCGAATCTCGAAAGCATGATTATGCAACATGACGGAGAGCCCCTGGAGATTGACGACGAGAAAAGACGCTCGCTTAACCAGCTTGTTAAGGAGCAGCCTAAACTGACGAATTGTATGTCTTCTACTAAATGATCAAATAAACGGGACAGTTGCTAAAATGCCACAGTGACTTTCTCGATTGAGCGAGATAATGCGTCCGCTGTAAAGATCGAAGAGGATGACGCCATCTTGTTTCGGCATAGAACGCTTCGGCGTATTCGCATTTCTTATATCGATTTCTCTGCATTTGCTCAATCGGACGTAGACTATTTCCAGCACGCGAATTTAAAGGGACTCTTCATTGAGTTGTGCTGGTATACTCGGGAGGCGCTAGATCGGATCGTGTCTCCAACGACAAAACTGCAGAACGTGCTGATCGGCCATAATGATCAATTGCCAATCACAGAGACGATGTATCCTGTCTTGTTAGCCCCAGCTCGGGAAAGCTTAAGGATATTGGACCTTACATGGCGATGGAAGATCCCCGTGGAAGATCAAGGAATGGATTTTACCCAGTTCCCTAACCTACACTTCATCCGAATTCCCCCTGTGTATCTCCTCGGGAGTGCATACAGGGATGGTTCGGTGCTGCCAGATCTCATTCGGACAAGGTTTCCTCCCAACCTCAAAATGCTTCTCTTGGAGAATATCGTGCCCCGTTCTATCAGGGTCTTGAACGAGCGAGGCATCGCATTTCCTGGGTATCCGCCTCCGGGCTATACCCTGGAGCTGACGCTCATGCCGCGAGACTATCAGCTCATACGGTTTTTGATCACCCAAAAACACGACGTGTTGCCACGGCTCAAGTACGTTCTCATGTACTACATGGAATTCATGTCAGATCCATCCGACCTCTACCCCTTGGCAAAAGAGAACGGAGTCACCTTGGGTCCCCTACTGGCAACCGACTACCTAAACCCTTTACTTGACTGGCTAGACAAACTATGAATGACGACAGGTCTTAAGCTGGCGGGGCTCCAGACTTGGTATAGTTACCCAGCACAAGAATGTCCTTGTGAAGGATCTCTCTCGAGGCAATCGGGTACTTCATCTGGATAGACAGGAGAGGTAAAAATGCGAGGTGGCCCGTACCTTTCCGAGCTGTGTACAGTCT